>OX327008.1:43810435-45029768 GCA_946800695.1 Geum urbanum | reverse complement strand
ATTCTTTTGTTTATGGGTATTCCATAAAGATTTAAAAGGAACTCTGGTTAATTTGAGGTGAGCAGTAATGACACGGCTTACTGATGGGATTCCTCGAGCGGATTTTTATTAGTCGAAGATTCGGCTAAATTGCAGAGTTAAGGTTTTGATGTTGATTGGAATTGAAGGAAGCTTTGTCCTGTTCCAGGTCAGGTGGTGGTGGAGACGAAAAACTGGATATTAATTTCTCAAACTGATTAATAGCAACACCATATGCAATCGCTAATATTACTTGATTTACTTCTCAACAACTCACTGATATATTACTTTTAGGTGGTTGTATATATATGGATTGGTGTTTACATGAGTCTATTTACACTGGCAGTATGAACATGAGTCTATTTATACATGAATCTACTCTTCTGATGTAGGATTGATGTTTTTCGCAGGTCAAAAGTAATGACAAGAAAGCCATTTTGAAGGTTGAGGACGACAAGGATAAGATCTTTTGGCGAAACCAAGCGGCCAATGAGATGTAAAGGATGTGACATGATTGGTCACCACAACAAGCGTTCATGCACTACGCGATTTAGTTGTTTTGGTCATAATTTGGTCAAGAATAATTAGCTTTCATACTTTTTGAGTTTTTGAAATTATATAGTATTGGGATTTTAAGACAATTTTCATTTATATTCATTCAATAATCAGTAGCTAAACAGTTCTTTGGTACAATAGAACTTCATGACTAGTTTCAAGAACCATTTGTATTTTTTGACACGAATTACAGTTTTAGTTATATAAAATCCTTGCTCCTTTTATTGTACTAACACCATGTGTATATTTTCCATACCTTTCATACCTTTGCATTATTACTGTGAGTCTTCAACATTTAGCTTGTGACACTTGCTGTTTTTACAAAATATGTTGTTATTGGAAAATTGGTACTCTCCGACCTTGATCTTACAATTTGTTTGTTGGTTTTTAAATCAAAGGATGAGACTAGGTTATTAGAAGACGCTTGGCTATAAGTGCACTTATTGTTATTTTTGTGTTTGAGAGTGAATTACATGTTATAGGTTCACAAGTTTTTAGAGAAGATTATGCCAAAATTTCAATAGAATTTGTCATTCATATTTCTAGGTAGTTCTTAAGTATGTCGACTTGAACAATATGTCTTGGTTTTTCCGTGGGTGGGGTTTTGGTTTATGTCCCCCTCTTCCTAAAGTACTTGTATTTTCTCGTATTAAGAATAAAAATGGCAGCCTATTCACTTGTACACAGCTTCTCAACAACCTGAATACAAAATCATGAGAACGTATCTGAAAAATTCAAGTCAGGTTATCTTCAGGTCATTTTTATTTTTGAACTTAAAATATACAAGCTAAATATACCTAAAATTGAACAAAGCTATTCTAGGAAGGAAATTAACTATAAAGCTAAGAATATAGACTTGCTATAGTTATGGAGACTAATTGGTGATCCACAATTTGCTCTCATCACTAGTTAGAACACCAATGCACATCATCACATATCAATGTTGTTGCCTTTCTTTGTAGTTCTTTTCTTTAGTTTTTCTCTTGTGCCTTCTATTGGTAGCTGACCTCTTTTCCTTGTTTCGCTGCCAGGATTTCTGCTACTAAAAAAAATAAGGTTCAAACACTGCATTATGAACAAGATCTGATGAGGAATAAATGATATTCTGGATATGTCTTCCTAAAATCACTCCAGTAAATCACCACAACAAATTACTCTCAACAAATTACTGAACACAATTAATTGGTATAAATGCAAATCAATCAATATAGAATGCTATGAATGCAAATATTCTTTCCCATAACAGTTTAACTACAATCAGATATAAATGCTCTTGATATCCTTACTAATTCTCCAAGTAAAGCCAGTGGTCAAGAGACCAATAACAAGTAGCTCTCAACGTACAAGACACGCAGTATAATCATATAAGTTGTAGACTAGAGAGTTGTGATCTATCGCCAAAAAAACCATGATCCTTTGCAGATAGAGTCAAGCAAATAGTTCTTAGAACCATGTTCATGTATTATTTCAATTTTTATTCGACTATGACTTGTAATCCTCTATCCAAACAAGAGACTTTATAATTCTATTTATTTTCTAAATTCTATTGCATAGTAACCAAACAAGACAAACCTGAATTCCAACATTACTATAAGAGAAAGAAGAGTTCTCAAGCAAATTACATTTAGCCAATTTGTGGGCAACGAAATTACAAGTTCTATGTTTGAAAAAGACTTGCATAATACCCAGCAAAGACAACAGAGTCTTGATTCTTTCCACTAACAGCCCATCTGCGCCCCAACACAGCTCCTTGTCATTAACCAAATTTGTAGCATGGAGAAAATAGAGAAGGTTTCAGACAAGCAGCCTTGTTAAAATGATAGAAAAAGATTGAATGGAGTTTTGTCGCTCATTCGTTTCTCTTTGTTTCTCTTTTCTGAGAGGTTAAGTTTCATGGTTAATAAGTAGAAGAAAGAGTTTTAGATATAACACAACCGTTAGATCAAATTAAAAAAATGAATAGTCAAGATTAAATCGTCAAGATTAAATCGTAAATTTTAAATCAAAAATTACTTAGTTAGGTTTAATACTGTTCTTTAAGAAAAAACTAAAATTGATATTACAATCTTAAAGAAATAAATTAGTTTATTTTATAGTTATCTTATATACATATGTTTTATTAGAAATTGTGTTACACACTGAAGTCCATGTATTTTATATATGTTATCTTTAATTTGCTTAATGAACACGATTTTGAAGTGCTAGGCTAATTCTCTCCATTTGTGTTCCCAACTGAAAATGACACGAGGAATATAGTAAATGATCAAGAAATGATGGAGAAATGTTTTGAGTCTCGACGGTGACAAACTGAATTAGCTAACTGCACTTGATTAAGCCGGTTCTTACTTTGTTATTCAGTTTTAACTCTCTACGGTGTCATTGAACATGCTATTGGTGAAATTATATGTCGACCCATAAGGATTCTGCACTCAACATGCAATTGCCGACACCATCACTCTACCAAGAGTTTTAAGACTAGCTAGTTGGTTCATTTTTTATTTTTTCAGACCTTCACGAGTTATCATGAAATGATAAGAATTAAGTAAAGAAAGCACTGCATAGTTGGACCATTTTAGATGTGTTGAATATATGTACTCCCCTTAGGAAGCTATTGGTTATTTTGACAAAATAGAAAATAAAATAAAATAACTAAAGAAAAACCCATAGTATTGGAGACAAAACCTTGATCATGTTACGACAGTTAATTCAATCAAAATCTATGTACATGTATCCACTGTGTAAAAAATTATGTAGAAAATTATGTATGTACATGTAACTTTAGGAAGGAAAATTTAGAAAAAATAATATCCAGTCCAATACAGAAAACAAAAGTAGCGCGGTTTCATCAAAGCAGTGACGGATTCAGAAACTTTTATTATGTTGGATGACGGCTACGAAGATTATATCTTTTAAGGCATCGAAGTGATTAGATTTGAATTATCTCCAACCTCCTCACGTTGATGGCCGGAAGAACACTCCGATAAGTATTCAGGGTCGTCCTTCACGTCAGTGACGACAGATGTAATCCGATCCAGTCTGAGTCATCATCCTGCCCACCATCCGAGCCATAGTCATCCCATGGTGATGTAGCATTATTTTGAAACCTTATAAACTCCTATGTCAGATTTTTCAGCATGTTGAAGTTCAGCATTTCATAGTCCCTGAAACTTTCATCGACATATGTAATTTATATGCAAGTAAAACAAAAAAACCAAGTCCAAAACTTTGTCTTTGCTGTGTTCTTTTTCACTTACTTATAGGTGAAGACAGCGCGTACTACAAGAACTATAGAAAAGAACACATAGAGGAGCCTAACTCCATTGACTATCCAAGTCTGTTGCTCGATTCCATTCGAAACTCTAAGCGTTGCGAATTCAATAGAAAATGCCAGGAATAGACCTGTGGTAGAAGAACAAAGTAACTCACATGTTCATGTAGCTACGGAAGTACGGATTACATATCTTCTAGTTTAAAGGGATAAGATCATAGAACATACCTATGTAAAGTTTGAATCTCACTTTGAAAGTTTGCTTTGTGCTGGTCAACAAGTATTTCACAAACATTGATATGGAATAAAGGAAGAAAGCTTTGATGGATCGCGATTCGACTAGTAATGCATTGCAATACGAATAGCTTATCCAAAGCAACAAACATGGTTTCTTGCTTTAGTTCAAAAGCTTCCTGCAAAAAATTATGGAGAAAAGTAGTATCAAGATGGAGAATACAGATGATACTTAGGTTGGAACATACAAAAATGCAGCTACATACCTGAGCTGCCAATATGGACTTCGAGTTTTTAGCCAGATTTTCATGGCCTTGCTTAATCTGTTCTTGTTGGCGAAGAAGCTCTTCTTGCTGTTCACGACCAAATCTAGCCAACTGATGCAAAATACCCCTGCAATTTAAATTACAAGTTACTAATCTGTGGATGTTTTAAGTTGTGTACTTGAATAGAAGTGCACTATATTCTTACCTGCTCTCTTCTAGAGCTTGAACCTGGAATATGGTTGGTGACTGAAGTCCGGCAAGAGCTTCTGATTGACTTTCAGAAGTTCCTTTTTCTTTTCCAATGAAACCTCTGTCACATTGCCAATATCATCAGCCTTACTTTGCAGGTTGTTCATCTTTCTAGCCAATATCATCTTTTGCTTTTCTGGGTTGTCTCCAACTTCAGTTACCTTCTTTTCTATTTCAATAGTCTCATCTTGCAAACTGTGTATCCCTTTACCGAGAGCATGGTAAGACACATGAATCACATCCATTCCTTCTTGCAAGTTTTCCTTCAGTTTGTCTTGCCCCTTTTGCAATTCTAATTGGGAAGCAGCAATTTTCTCAGACACTGCCTCTGACTGCTTCACTATATCACCAATTTGATCACCAACTTTCTTGGTAGTTTGAGCCATTTCTTGTGTCTGTTTGTCAATGGAAGTCAAAGACATACGTATGTCTTTTGATCCTTCCAACAATTTCTCTGATGTTTGAGCCAATTCTCGTGTCTGCTTGTCAAAGGAAGTCAAAGAAACATGTATGTCTTTTGAGCCCTCCAACAATTTCTCTGATTGCTCTGCTATGGTTCCCAGTTTGTCCTCTGCATAATCAGCTGATCTCAGTAGCTCATTCACCAACCTCTCTGTCTCTATCCTGAATACTCCAGCCCTATGTAAATCAAAATATATCAGATTAGCTAGTTCGATACATAAGCACAAGCATTCAATATACGTATATAACATTAAGCTAGTAAAAACAAGTCATATATACATGAGGAAACAATTTGGATAGAGAGGTAGACTAGTTTAAATCAGTAAATCAAAATATCAAAGATGAAATCCTAATGAGAAGGCCTAAAGTCTATGCAGATAATTTGAGGATTAAAAACAAAATAAGAGGAGAAATTAAGTAAACTCAACTGTAACTGATGGCAAATAGAGTTGGTCTCGAGGTAGAATGCACGGTAAGTATGAATAGCAGTGTCGTCCAGTTTCGTAAGGCAATCTTTAATGGAAGAACCTTCAGGGCATGTAGGCAAAGAAGTCCTTCCCATGTCCTTCTGAAAGCAGTTGCTTAGTTCCCAAGAAAACATCTTCCTCTTCTCATTGTCTTCAGAGGCAATCTCGGAGCACGCATCGAAAAGCCTCTCATAAGCATTGTGCCAACAGGTAGTCTGTTTGGCTTTGGCTTCATTGATCCTTTGAATCGCCTTCGGATCGTTGAAAGCCTCCATGGAGAAAACAGCAGAGACATCACCAGATATTTGCAAAGTTTCTGATGAAGGGTTTTGGTCATTAGTTTTGCTAGAAGAAGAAAACCATGACCAAGACGTACAAGACCTTGATAGGGTCAGCAGGATGAACATGAACATAGAGAAATTGAATCGACCCATTTGTGCTTCTTTCACTTAGATAAGCGATAAACGATCACCGATTACTATCCTGTGTTTTCAGACACACATTCCAAGTAAGCGAATTCGTTTGATCTCAAGAATCAGAAATTGGACTTATACACATCCCCTTTAGTGAGATCACAGTTTAATATCCGAGTACGTTTGTGGGAAGATAGTCTGTGCAATGGAAGTTCGAAAAAGTTAATTATGTGGGAAGAGTTTGCATACTTTTAGTCCGGTTTTGCTCTAGGGAAGAAGCTTTTGATAACAACCCTAAGTAATCTTCTTTTAAAAAAACGTATAATACTAGTTATTATAAGTCCGCTCTTATTCTTTACCCATGTCATTTCATACAAATAAGTGAATAACAACGAATTTAGTGTGAATCCCCCCCCCAAAAAAAAAAAAATATTGGTAGAACAAGGAAACGAGGAAATCTAGTGTTTAAAAGGTAAGTGTGAATCCTATGCTCTTTGTTAATATTTGTTTCTCTCGTAAAAACTAAGCCCAACAGGGACTGTGCATTGTTGCTCTATATCTCCGGTGCTTCTCTGTTTTCTTGGGAATGTTGGTTTTGTGAGTCATATGGACGACGTGTATTTAGAAGCAATCTTTTGGGGTAATATTGTATTACTTTTTTGCCCTTAAAGTTATCTCCCTTTTTTTCACGTCAAAAAAAAATATAAAAATAAAGTTACTCTTATGCATTACTTGCGGCTAAAGTTACTCGTACGATTCCTAACATGAAAAGTTACTTTTTTGATCATGTTCAAATCTCTGGTTTTTTCACAGTACGTTGTTGGGACGACTATTTAATATCTTGTTGAGTTTTTTGGGGGGCCTTTTTCATCTATCAGAATTTGTAATTACAAAAGCAAACCAATAAAAAAAAAATTCCAAAAGCATAATTAGCTGCAAAAACCGGATAATTCTTAGTACTCAAGTTATGGTAATTCTTGAGAACAAATCTTATGATCAACTGTTTATTGTGATAATCTGAGTTAATTATCATATGTGTTATTTAATAATTTGAGATAATTACTTTACTTGGAAACACAGTTACAATTTTTGAACAATCTTCTCAATGCAGTAAATTTGATTCAATTAATTGTAAGTTGTAAATTTGATTATAGGAAAGAAAACCCTAGCAGCACCGCTAGGTAGGCACCGAATGAAGAACCTCCTCGCGTGCGCCACCCCCTGTGCTCTAAGTATGCCAGCTTCAAGTATTCCACGACTTGCGAGGCGTGTATGTCCCTTCTAGTGCTATTGCTAGATGGGATATGTTTCTTTTTTTGTCTCTCTCGTTTTCCTCTTTTCTGGATTTCCTCCGCCATAGCCACTAACATGAGGATTCCCTTTTGTTCCACCCTTCTTGATTCTCTGGGGATTTGAGCTTCGTGGTTGATCCCGATCTGTGTTCCACCAAGGTTGGGGTGTGGATCGACTGAGACACCTCCTCCTCTGCAGGCACGGAGGCAATTAGGGTCCAGGGTGGGCCTGGGCCCCCCCTCAATTTTGTGAAAAAAAAAAAATTATTATTATATAATATAAATATTATAATTTATTTGAAGTATATCTAAACTTCAATTACGCGTATAAATGTATGACTAATTCAAATATGACGACTTTATAAGAATATTATTATATATATTTCAATAATGAAGTCCAAATATTAGATCAATTAGGATTTAATCTCTTACCAAGTTTAGGATTTTATGGTATTTTTTTCTTTATAAAAACTCTACGTACCGTTCCCGAGATTAAAATACAATCATTTTTATTAAGTTGATTAGATATGGAGAGATATTTCAAAAAATAAATCATCTTCTTCTACTCCAACATCAGATGAGCAACCACCTACGAAAATTCAAAAGAAGAATAGTAACAATATGAAAAAGTTTCGTGCTATAGATATTACAGAAAAGTATCCATCGGATCCCGCTAAACGCCCGTCAATTTCAAGTTATCATCCTAACATTCAAGAAGATGTTCGAAGATATTATCTACAATAAGGCCCTTGTCGACCTAAACATCATACTTTTCCTTTCACGGAATTTGGAGAAAAAAGAAGAAGAAAAGAAGGTTTATTTGTGATTTGTTTATTGAATTTTCATATTGGTTAGAGTACAGTATTAAAAAGGATGCTGTATTTTGTTTATGTTGTTATCTTTTCAATCCGACTATTGGAGAACAAGGTGGTGGTGAAACTTTTATTGGTGCTGGTCATGGATTCAGTAATTGGAAGAAGGTGCAAACGCTAATATCACATTTTAGAGGATCAAATATTACTCATAATCAGGATGTGAGTAATTGTGATGTTTTATTAAACCAAAAACAAAACATTGAGACTGTACGTGTTTTGGCAAAATATACAGATCAAGATCGAATTGAATACCCTAACCGAGACTATTTTTTAAGATTTTCATTCAGGCCCCCCCTAACCGAGAATCCTGGCTCCGTCCCTGCTCCTCTGGTTTCGGGCCGTGACCTCGTCAGTGCGATGGATGTTGTTCTGGTTTGTTTTATCGGTCACCAATCGAGAGCGAGGTGGTGTGGCGAGGGTAATTCTGTCGGGCGAGGCTGAAGTGGGGATTGGGGTGTGCCGTCACCTTGGGAATCATTCGAGGAATGATCTGTGACTCAGGAGGTCGACGAGGAGGATAAGTTGGACGGCGGTGGCACTGACGTGGAAAGGAGACCCCGCGAATGAAGCCAACAACTGATGGGTACAAAAGGGTCCTCTCGGTCTGCAATTCTCTCACTCTGGCGAAGTTCGATCGTGGCCGGAGTCTCTGGTCGGTGGTGGTGATTCGGAGTAACAGCGGCGACGGGAGACAGTGTTGGGCAGTTGGCTCACCTTGTGGGCTTTCAGAAAACCCTAGGAGCAATAGGCTGGGCTTAAAGATTATTTCTAATTTGGTGGTCCATTTTCTTAGGACCTTTTTGCAGCAGACTCTTGCTTTTGTTTGTAGATCTTGGCATCTGGAATACAATTCTCATACTAAGAGTTGGATGTGACAAGTCGTAACAAGCTTGTATCCTCTATTTTTGGGACTTTTAACAACCTAAGGTGAGAACGAAGCGGCTATGGAGGCAGTCAGAGAGTGTTCGACTCACAAACTCTATTGAGGATAGGAGCATAAATGGATAGTGGGACGCCGCACTATTACTCGTGATCGAGTATTCGACACCACGATGAACGTTTCCAGTGACTATCGACACCCAACTTTAGTAGGGTGCCAGTTTCCTTTCAGTCTCTCTTTAGTAATTTTGTTTCTTCATTTCTCTAGGTTCATGCAATAACTGCTGTAACTAATTCTTTGTTTAATGAAATTTTATCGACTTGTCAAAAAAAATTATAAATTAAATTTAATTAATACATTAAAAACATTGTAAATACTCATAAAAATATATGACTTTTATAGTAATATTGTCCAATGTTATAAATTATTGTTCAAATATATTATAATTTTAATTCTCGGCTTCATCTATTTATAAGTTAAGTTAAAAGAAAAATTGGTACAAAAGAAAGTGTTATATAATTTCCAGAAAGGTATAACCCGCCCATAACGGGAAATTCAGCATTAACATAACATAACATATACAGAAGCAAAGAACTCAGCATTAAGTTCCTACAATTACATTGGGGAAAAATCTACACGCGAACGGATGTGTATATATACACTGTGCGCGCATTTTTATTTACATAGCCAAAGTGCCTAAGTACGTACTTGGTTAAAGAGGAGCTAGGAAATTCTAGAGAGAGGACCTCCTAGAACATTCTTTGTATCAGAAAAAAAGAAAAAGAAAAAGAAAAAGAGGAGCTAGGATCAATCTGACCGTGTGAGCTAGCTCTACTGATAATTACATATTTGTGATTTGTTTGATCGATGGATCGATCAATCAAGACTTGGTGGAACAAGCAAGAGGCTGTGCCACACGAGTAATGGTGGGCTGCACATTTGCGCACTCAGATGTAAGAGGGCCTTGGTTTGCAGGTCCTGTGTACTTGAGATCTATGCCATCCAGTACCACCTTATCACATCCCAACCCCTTTGCACAAATAATCTTCACGCCCTGTGGAGTAGTTGATGTTCCTTTGATGTTCTTGAAGGTGATATCGCTGAGCTTCACTTTTGATGGATTTTTTTTGTTGCAGAGATTCCATGGGCAGTATTCTTGGTCTATGACTACCGGATTACCAACGTTATTCATTGTGATGTTCTCAAAGTGAACATCTGAGACAATACATTGCTGATAGTTAGGAGGAGAATCTGGCCATGTCTTGATTCTAACACCATTGGATGTGCCTGTGATGGTAGAGTCCTTAACGAAAATTCCAGTCACGTGATCTTCTCTAGGGTTTACAGTTCTTCCAAGACTTCCTATGCTTATTCCATGGCCTGGTCCGCAAGTTACCCTGGTTACATGTAGTTGCTTGGTGCCATCACCAATGGAAATGCAATCATCTCCGGTACCGATGTTTGAATCGATAATGGTGATATTGTTTGAGCGTCCGACATGAATCCCGTCTGTGTTTCTACTCACTTTATCATCAGGTGCCGTCACGGTGAAATGGTCGAAAGTGAAGTTCTCGCACCCTAACACATTAACGTGGAAGTTTTTGCTGTTAAGAGTAGTTACGTCCTTAACTAATGCGTTCTTGACGAAGTTGAACCTCAGATTCTGCAAATATTGAGGAGATCGAAATTAATCCGAGCATATATATGAAGAGATCCAAGTTAGGATTATAAGATCATATTAATTAGCTAGCTTACGACGGTTTTAGATGAGCATTTCGTGTTCTTGTGGCAATCATTTTGTTTCCAAGCGAGTGCTCCTTGGCCATCGAAGGTTCCGCCACCAGTAAGCTTGAACGGGTTAAGGTATCCAAACTCGACCCAAGTATCTAGACTTGTTAGTTGGGCGCCATCTTCTGGAGCTTGTAATATGCCCTGGATTTGAAACTCAATCGGAGCTTTGCATGGACCTTTGAAAAATGCTTCTTTTAGTTTGTATGTTCCCTTTGGAACAACAATCACACTTGGCGTAGTTGATGCACATGCATCTTTAAAAGCATTTGCTATAGCCTTGAATATACCAACAGAAATGAAATCGATCAGTGATTCAATTACACTAGACATGCATAATACATATATATAGCAAACTTGCTGAAAATGATCAGCTATATGATATTATGCTAATTTTTTTATTATATTTTATCATTTTCACCGTTTAAATATTAAGTTTATATGAGTAGATCAAACTCGTAAATTTTCAGCTAAAATGGTAATCATTAAGGTGTCGAACTAGTTTAAATCAATGGATGGACCAAATTTGTCAAACCTGAACTGTTCTTACTTATGTTCAATTACAGTTTTCAATATTTTAACGATCATCATTTTGGCTGAAAATTTACGAGCTTGATCTACTCATATAAACTTAATATCTGAACGGTGAAGATGATAAAATATACTAAAAAAACTAACATAATGTCATATACCTGAAAATGATCATTTTCATATATACCTAAATAGAAGCTTGCTATACGTGTGTGTTTGAGTCAAGTTTGTTTACCGTAGTAATATCGGCACCGGCCTTTGCACCATATTTCGCCGTCACATCGAAGGTACCGCCAGTTGCTGCAAGCTCTCTAGCTCTACCTGGAAATGCTGAGGATAAAATCAGAAATAGAGGCAAGATGTTCATGACCAGTTTGAGACCCATGTTTGATGTTTTGAATTGCAATCTTCCCGGTTAGGGTTTGTAATGATGATGATGATGATGATGAAGAATTTATATTCCTACTCTGGATCTGAGGCCAATTTATAGTCCCGTTGGGAAGCTTATCACCATTAAAAATACAACCGCGAATTCATACAAGCTATTCTAAAAAGTGCCCTTAATAAGTAGAGGTTGCAAAGTTGGTCACTTGTAGGCTTGTAGCCCATTGTTGGTAATCACCGTGATCGATCGCGTGAATACTAAATAAAGAAAGGATAAGTAAATCTTATACTTCATCAAATAATGACATGGAAGCATGTAAGTGTACGTATTTCATTTGACGTACCTCGTGTACGTTTTAGTTGTGCTTCATGCATGCATGTTAACTTATCTCTCATAATTATTTTAATTTCGTTAAGTATAAAACAACGTCCTTGCATATCGTAGGTAATGCTAACGTAGAGAAGCTCTACCATAAACCTTTTTTTACCAACTAGTTCAACAAAATTATAAGTTGTTGAATTAAAAATTACTATATTTAAAATAAATTTACCATTAATTTTATATTTTAAACCAAAATTACAATAATAACAATAATTTGTTCTCAAATTTATAAAAATGTGCTCGTTGGAATAATTACATAAAAGTGAACGAAATTACATTACAAATTCTTATTTTACAACAGTAACACCAAAATTAATTACTTGCTAAAAATTTAGTTAGAACAACTTCTGTAAAAATTTTCTTTTACAGTAGTGAGATTATATATATACTCTATCAAAAAATGACGAGGACGTGTATTGGATTTACCTTTACGTACCCTAGTGTATGTTTACTTTTGTGCTTCATGCACGATGATGTTTACTTACCTCATAATTTTTTTCTTTTCTAAATCGTTGTATAGTTCAAATTTTATAGTAGTGAGAATAGATTTACGTGTTGTAAGCTTGCATGTCTAATTATAATATGTCTTACTTCTCGTAAAAATTAGGCTACAAACTTCTTTAAAAAAAATTACGCTACAAACTTTGAGAAATTAAAGGATTTTTTCCATTCACCGAGAAATTTTTTTCCACTAACATAAATAAGATTGTATAATTCTCATCCACCCAACACTCTTAAAATATTTATTCCCCCTTACTATCTTTTCTCTCTTTTTTATATTTTCATGCCAAAATTATCCTCGTTACTTTCATCTCTCACTCTCTGCAAACTGCAGATCTCATCCCAGCATCTCTCTCCGGCCAAATACCTCCACCTCTAAAGTCTCGGTGCCTCCACCTCTGTCGAGCCGATTTCAGACCTCAAAAATTCTAAAAACAGAATTATGCGAGTAGCCAACGTCGACTCCTTCCTTTCCTCTCTTCCTCATCCTCCCTGACCACCAAAACAGAACCAGATCAAATGAATCCATTACCTATCACTCTCTCTCTCTCTCTCTCTCTCTCTCTCTCTCTATCTTTCTCTCTCTCAAAAACTGAAGATGTCTCTCTTTCTGTAGAATCAATTTGATAAACTGTGTTCAGAATTTGGCTGTTGAGGTAGCTAGAGGTAGCTTTACAGGATTGCTGGAATGATCTTGATCAAGAGCATCTTAATTTAGCTAGCTAGAGGTAGCTGTTGAGGAAATTATATGTGCATCTCATGGCGGCTTGGTATAGTACGGCTTTCCGGTGGGTTGAGGGAGTTGGAGTTCTCGCTGCCAACACATGGGAGCTAAGTTCAGGTGGTGGCCGGAGATGCTTGATTTCTCCTACTTTACTTCGGATTGGAACTTGAACTTTTCAAGCTTGTGGGTATTGTTCGATTTCTCGATAGAGGCAGTTGATGATGTGCTGTGGAGTTGATGATGTGTTGTGGACGTTGGTGACTATGGTGGATGGTAACATGGTAATGGACTCAGCAAAAGCTTAGAGATGAAGCAATAGGAATATCTATGAGAAAACTGAGAGTAAATTTTAGCAGAGCTTCGCTGATCTTATCAAAGCTTACAGTATAGTTCTTACATTGAGGTATTTATAGGCTATCTAGCTACTGTGAGCGTAACAGATAAGGAAAAGAAGAACCACCAGAATGTTGTCACATGTCCATATCGTTCTTAAAGTTTTCAGCCTGTCTCCAGTATCCATATCGTTCTTTTGACTGCAGCAAAATGTATAGTAGTTGGGGATGACATGAACCGACATACAGTGTTAACTGCATATGCAATATCTGGTCTTGTGAAAGTCAGATGTTGTAATGCTCCCACAATGCTCTTGTAAAATGTTGGATCTGCTAAAGGTTCTCCATCATTTTTGAGCATTTGAACATGAGGTAGGTATGGTGTATTACAAGGCTTAGTGGATGGCATTCTAGCTCGAACAAGTAAATCTCATGCATACTTTTTTGACTTAAGAATAACCCTTCTGATGTATAGGTTACTTCAAGACCAAGAAAAAATGATAGAGCACCAAGATCTTTCATTTCAAATACTAAACTCAACTTTGTGATTGCCTCTTCATTGCCTTGGTTATCTGACCCAATAATCACAATATCATCCACATACAAGAGAAGTATCACAACACCTTTGACACTACTCTTAATAAAAAGACTTGGATCAGAATGAGAAAATTTGAATCCCATACCAGGAAGAAAATTTGTGAACTTTTCATGTCATGCTTTAGGAGCTTGTTTTAGTCCATACAAGAAATTTTTCACAAACATACATAATCAAGATGATCTTTATTCACAAAGCTTTGAGGTTGTTTCATATACACCTCTTCTTTAAAATCTCCATCTAAAAACGTATTTTTCACATCCAATTTTCTTAAATCCCATTTGTATATGGCAGCAAGTGCAAGAATCATTCTCTCAGTACTATGTCTCACAATAGGACTAAAGGTTTCATCATAATCCAAACCTTCTTCTTGAGAAAATTCCTATGCAACAGGCCTAGCTTTGTATCTTGAAACTGTGCCATCTTGATTCTTCTTTACTCTACCCACTTACTTCCAACAATATTTTTACCTCATGGACATGGCACCATAGTCCATGTTCCTTGCTTGTTCAAAGCATCAATCTCCTTCTGCATTGCATCTTCCCATTCTAATTTTCCTGATGTAGCTCTATAAGTCTTAGGCTCATGTACATCAGTAATCTCAGTTATTGCAGTGAAACTAGCAAAAAATACATATTCATTATACTATTTCTTTTGCACAATGGGTGAGAAAGCACAGTAATCACTGAATGTCTTCTCCTTAACAATGTCATTTTTGGCTCTTGTTAACAAGGAATGATTATTGTAATCATAATCCATGACAAACTGGTATTCAGGATTTTAAAGAATGTTTTTTGCAGTAAGATCTAACAAAATGTTATTAGCAACAATATTTTCAACTTCAGTTTGCACATCATTATTACCAGGAGGTATGTCAAGAATGATGTCAATATTCCCTCCAGCATTATTATGCATATTATTATCATGCATAGCAGAACCACCACCAAGATCAGATTCAAACGACTCATCATTAGTGAACTCATCATTAGTATTGACTACAACTGCTTCACTATTGCTTACCTCCTCTTTATTATGCACAATAGACTCATTAACATGCTCATCATGTTCATTGACTTCATTACCATGTTCATGAACTTCATTAGTTTCCTCATTGCCCCTTCAAACAGTAAGGGAGGACCAACACTGGATGCATACACAA
This sequence comes from Geum urbanum, assembly GCA_946800695.1. Taxonomy (NCBI): domain Eukaryota; kingdom Viridiplantae; phylum Streptophyta; class Magnoliopsida; order Rosales; family Rosaceae; genus Geum; species Geum urbanum. The sequence continues at coordinate 45,014,393 of OX327008.1, read as the reverse complement.
GTATAGGTGCAAAGAAGGAAGATGAAGGAGCAGTAGTAGCCAAAGAAGAAATGTGGGAAGTGGTGTGAGCAAAAGGAAACACAGATTCCTGATGTATAATATGTCTACATATCCAAAGTTTATTCTTGGAATATTATAGCAGAACACACCTTTATAACCCAAAGCATAGCCAAGAAAAACACATTACACAGACCTAGGATCTAACTTGTCACTAGCATATGGTCTGATGTAGGGAAAAGAAGCTGAGCCAAATACTTTAAGGTCATGCACATCAGAAACTCTATGAAATAGACTCTGAAAAGGAGAAATGAAATTAAGAGATTTGCAGGGCATCCTGTTGATTAGATAAGTTGTATGAGACACAACATGAAACCAAAAAGCCTTTGGTAATGAAGCAGCTACCATTAATGTAATTGCAGTATCAACCAAGTGTCTGTTCTTCCTCTCAGCGAGGCCATTTTGCTTAGGGGTATAAGGGCATGTAACATAGTGCAGAATACCTTGTGATGAGATCAATTCTTTGAAAGCATTACTATTATATTCACCTCCACCATCAGACTAGAATATCTTAACAGAAGCACCAAACTGATTCTGAACAAAGACATGAAATTTCACAAAGGTAGGAAAAACATCTGATTTATTAACCAAAGGATAGATCCAGGTGAATCTTGTACAGTCATCAATGAATGTAAGATAGTATCTATATCCCTCAAGAGAACTCCAAGGAGCTGGACCCTATACTTCAGAGTGTAGTTTCTCAAAAGGAACTATACTATGACTATCAAATTCACTAAAGGGAAGCCTATGCATTTTGCCTTGAAGACAATCAGTGCAAACTGACTCAGAAATATCTAAACTACATTTAATATCAGAGAGAGATGACATCTTGGCTGTAACATCAGATGAGGGATGACCAAAGCGTTGATGTCATATGGTAGGCTTCACTACACCTCTAACATAAGCAAAAAAAACTTCTTTATTTGAATTATGTAGTCTTGGACTTTTGAAGAGAAAACTACCCTCAGGATTGTTCTTTCCTTGGTACAACAGATCCTTTGTGATCTTGTCCTGCACACATATATCAATCTCATCAAGTGTAATGAAACACCTGTTATCCTTGCACAACTTAGTAAGTGATAGAAGATTGACTGCTAGTTTAGGAATACGTAACACATTACTAAGATGAAAAGTATGTGAAGAAGGAGTAACTTTAGAGGCACCAATATGAGATATTTCAAGACTTGAACCATTTCCAATAGTGATATGATTGTCATTGCTGTAAGGATAAGCAATTGACAAGTTTCTGAGGTCAGAAGTCATGTGATGTGTAGCACCAGAGTCTCCATTCCAAATTTCATGACTTGTACCAGAATTAGATGAGCTTGCCATATTTCCAGTGGCCATGGCCCTCGAGTGAGAAGTCATTGCTGCAAGAGAAGATGGTGGTTCATCACCCTAATAAGCAAAGTTAGATCTGTGAGTGAAGTTGAGAGCACCATGACCCTTGAGACTACATATCTGACAAGATACAACTGACTGAGAAGGATGATCTGAGCCAACATTAGTTTTGTAGAAACAGTTGACAGCAGTGTGACCCCTTTTGTTGCATATCTGACATTCAGGTGCTGGACCAGTATCATTTCTGTATGTGAGAGCTGAAGAAGAAAAACTAACAGTTGTATGATTCTGAGCATAACCATTAGTGGAATGTGATCCTCTTGTAATTAGGGTTCTTAAAACATGTATCAACAAACTGTCCTTTCTTGTTACAAATCTGACAATAGTGAAGTTGGAAGCAAGTCTCCACTGTGTGACCTTTCTTGCCACAGAATGTACATTCTCCAGTGCTTCCTTTTTGTCCTTTATCAAACCCTCCATAGCCTTTATCTGAAGACTTTCCCTTATTTTCACCTTGGGACCAATTCCTTCTATAGCCACCATTGGTAGAGTCACCTTTGGCTACCATTCTACTCATTGAGGATTAAGATCTGAAAATTCCTTCTAGGTCTCTTTCAACAGGAAGTAATTGAGTCTTGAGATCTCTAAGTGTTATAGGACAATCCCTGCCTCTTAGCACCATTTTAACCATGCCATACTCTTCAGGTAAACCATTGAAAGCTATAATGATTATCCTCATCAGTTATTGATACTCCAACAGACAAAAGTTGATCTCGAGCACTCTTGATCCTTAGGAGATATCTTTTAATGGAATCAACACTTTTCTGAATTGTCTGAAGTTCAGTCTTAAGTTGCATTATATTGGCTCTGGATACTATTGAGAACCTCTCAACAAAAGCATTCCAAGCATCATTAGTAGATTTGCATCCAATGAAAATCTCCAACACATCATCACTCAATGTAGCCATCAACAAACTTAAGAGAGCTTTATCTATTTTCTTCCATAGCTTGTAAGCTTCAGTGACCATAGAGGTTACTTCACCTTCCTCAGTTAGAGCATATTTGGGCAGAGCTACTTCAGAGCCATCAAAGTAGCCAAACAAGTCATTTCCTTCAAGAAAGGATTGAAATTGAAAACTCCGTTTGATGAAATTGGATTCATCAAGTTTCACAGTGAGCATACTCAACAAAGAGTTGATTGCAGCCTGGTTCAGTTCAAGAACACAGCTCTGGGAGCTTGAAGCAGCAAATGAAGCCATTTCTTTCTGTAATTCACTTAAAAACAGACCTCTATATGAAAATAGGTATGTATAATAGCACACACAACTTCACTATATTCACAATATGATCACAATAAGCAGATGTAATCAGGCAATTCATACTAGCTTTCACCAATTACTTTGATAATGCACATATCATTGAATATAATCCCAATAATGACTGCATAAACTCCTAGATATAACACAGATCTCTGAGTATCACAATCTCTTTTCACAGTTACTACAAAATCTCTACACAATTTTAGCACACACTATTTCTCTTCACAAATTTCTCAAGCTCATAAACACTATTTCTCAACACAAGCTCTTCACACAGTTTTTCAAGCTATACAGTTTTGGACACACAAAAATTTTCTTCCTCTTCACAGTCACCACATCTATACTACCAAATCAGCACTTATACTCTACCATACCAGAGATTGAAGCAAAAATATACTAAATCATCATAATCAAAGTATAAAGCTCAAACATTTGACCTGAAACTAGAAACTACGTAGAACATGTTCAAATTGAACACTGCAAGCAAATATGAGATGTTGTTCTAAACCTGTGGACTTGATGCTAAGCATATCTACAATTGAACAAGCGCGCCTTGATGAATCCTAACTTTGAGAATGACCAAATCACATAAATAGATGTGAGAAAAACGATGCAGAAGCGGCTCAGAAGCTATGAGAACTCTGATACCATGATAACATGGTAACAGATTCAGCAAAAGCTTAGAGATGAAGCAATTGAGCATAGAATACCTACGAGAAAACTGAGAGTAAATTTCAGCAGAGCTTCGCTAATCTTATCAAAGCTTATAGTATACTTTTTACGTTGAGGTATTTATAGGCTAGCTAGTTACTGTGAATGTAACAGACAAGAAAAAAAAACTATCAGAATGCTGCCACATGTCCATATCGTTCTTGAAGTTTCCAGCCTGTCTCCGGTCTGTTATTTCTAACATAAGCGTTAGCTTCCGTCAACCGTGGAGTCTTTAGCTTAAGCTGCCTTGCTCTGCTCCTTCTTTCTCTTCTGTGGTTGTACTCTCTGATTCTTAATTTGTTTTCTTTTTATTTATTTTCTCTTGATTAATTAACTAGCATGTTGTTGGATGCATATACGTAGATTGCTCATGTGTTGGTGAAATTTGATAAAAGTGTTGCTCATGTTTGCTGGAAAACTGTGTCAAGGTTTTCGTATGGTCCTAGAAAAAGAATACATTTGCTATCGGTTTTACACTTTACGTAGCTACATAATTCCCAAATGTACACGACCTATTAGCTAGCTTAAATGATGTTAATCAGTTTCTCAAGCTACCATGCATGCATGTGTATTATTTAGATCGATCGAAGAAAAACTGGATATCAGTTTAGAATAAATTGGATATCACTTTAGGGTCAATTGAGTATCAATTTAGAGTAAATTGATACTCAATTTAGGATTTAGGGTAAATTGAGTATCAATTTATGCTCAACTGATATACAGTTTAATTAGGGTCAACTGAGTATCAGTTTAGAGTAAACTAAGTATCAATTTAGGGTAAACTGATACTCAGTTTAAGGTAAACAATAAATGGTCAAAGTCAACTGGTCAAAGGTTAAAGTCAACGATCAACTGTCAAAGTCGCCGGGATCCAACATCGGTTGCCAGAGTCTTACTAAAGTTGTCAGAATCCAGTGACGGTCAACGATCAACGCACCGGAGTCATGTCAATAGCCAATGGAGAGATTATGAAAGAGTAATTCATTAATTAAACTGATGATATGTTGGTCTTTTTACCTAATTAATTGGTTAGTGAGAATATTTGAATCTTTCATAAGTTAATGAGAATTAAAAATCTCATCCTTGTGCTTCGAGGAAAAATCCCAAAAAATGGCAAAAGTAATTGATTAATCACGAAAATTTGATGTCTAAAACATGTTTTACGGATTGTAAACACGTGGAATTTTAACATGTTTTACTTTCCAATTTAGGATATGTGTTTTTTCTATGGGCCTGCAGAGTTGAAGAAGTGTACGTGACGACCTATTTGAGTATAGCAACTTGGTGCTGGAACTGGCATGGGGAGGAATAAGTAGATCGAATAGATCAAATTGTTATAAAGACAAGATGATTTTGCTAGCTCTATATAGATTTCATGGGCGTCATGTTCATATTAGTGAGTAGGCAGAGTACGTAGTCAATCATTTCCCATGTTTGGTTCTCGAACTATTCTTGTAATTGATTAATATCATTGAAAAAAATGATATATCTCTAAGATTTCCAAATACAATAGAGTTCATGCATGACAAACACAAAGAGATATGATATGTGTTGGAGAAATAGAGGGAAAATTGTGAAAGCTGCTGTTTAATTTTAAATGTTCCCCCTGGGTACAAAACGAGGGACAAAAATTTACACAAACACTTTATTTACACATGGAAGCTACTTAAGGGATCATGCACATAGATCTCACCTAAAGCCTCTTATATGTAATATGTAGATCTTTTTTTCTATTTTCTCAACTTGGTAGCACAAGCAAGATGGGGTGGCACATTAGTGAATGTGGGCTGCACATTAGCGCATTGAGATGTAACAGCGCCTTGTCCTTTTAGCTTGAGATCTATGTCACTCAGTACCACCTTCTCACATGGTAAGCCCTTTGCACAGACAATCTTCACGGCCACCGGAGTAGCAGACGTCCCTCTAATGTTCTTGAAGCTCACATTAGTGATCTTGACTTTGGAAGGATTCTATAAATTAAACAAGAAACATGCACCAACTAATTAGATCCTTAGACAAGATGCATCCTCAACCGAATAACTAAATGATGAGAGATTTTGGTTTTATGCAAGTACCTTTTTATCGCATTGGTTCCATGGGCAGTATTCTTGATCTAAAACGATAGGGTTGCCAACATTATCCATGGTGATGTGCTCAAAGTGAATATCCGAGGCAGTACTAGCTGCTGGAGAAGCAGGCCATGTCTTAATTCTAACACCATTTTGTGTACCAGTAATGCTGGAGTGCCTGATATAGATTCCAGACACAGGTTCTTCTTTCGGGTACCTTCCAAGACTTCCAATGCTTATTCCATGGCCTGGTCCGCAAGTTACCCCGGTTGCCGTAAATTGCTTAGTACCATCACCAATGGAAATACAATCGTCTCCGGTTCCGATCTTTGTATCGGTAATGTTGATTCCGGTTGAGCGTCCGATATGTATCCCATCTGTGTTGATGCTAACTTTATCATCAGGTGCTGTTACGGTGAAATGCTGGAACGTGAGGTTCTCGCAATTTAGAACGTTGACGTGGAAGTTTTTGCTGTTAAGAGAAGTTACATCCCTCACCAGTGAGTGCTTGACATTGTGAAACCTCAAGTTCTGCGCAAATTAAGAGAGCAAATTAAAAAGATACATAAAGACCAACTAATCAAACTAGATAAATGTGCATGTTAGCACATAATTTAAATTAGCTTACAATGGCGAGAGATGCACATTTAGGGTTTTTGTTGCAATCATTTTCTTTCCATGCACGGTGTCCTTTTCCGTCAAAAGTTCCGGTACCGGATAGTGTGAGCCTGTCAAGGTCAGAAAATCCGACCCAAGTGTCGCGCGTCGTTAGTTGTTTGCCATCTTCTGGCGCCTGTAATACGCCGTGGAGCTGAACCTCAATAGGAGCCTTGCAAGGACCTTTGAAAGCTGCTCCTTTTAGTTGGTAAGTTCCCTTTGGAATAATAAGTTTACTTGCCGTTGCAAATGCACATGCATCTTTCCAAGCATTTGCCAAAGGCTATATTGCAAAGAAGAAGAACATGCAACATTAGTGACTCAAATTTGTTAAACTCGCACATGGAGATCGATTAATGTGTTCTGTATTAGGACTAATTACCTGAGTAATATCAGTATTGGGCTTTCCACCGTACTTTGCACTTGTTACGTCAAAGACACCGGCTTGCATGAGCTCTCTAACTCCTCTACCGGCATATGCTGAGGACAAGATCAAAAATATTGGCAAGACATTAATAAGAAGTTTAAAACCCATCTTGATGTGTTAGTTATATTCTTTTTTTCCTTTTCCTTTTCCTTTTCCTTTTCCTTTTTTTTGTTTTGTTTGTATATTGTTTATTGTTTATTGTTTTGAAACAAGGAAAAAAAATGATGAATCTCCACTCTGGTTTTGAAACTATTTTATAGTGTGCTTGGGAAGCTTAACACCACTAAACATCCTTTCCACACATCTGTTACCAACTATTTTTGTATGTGGCTTTGAGAAGAAGTTGGTTTTGGCCTAGTCCCTCGCTTGTATATATCCGTTTTTTGCTCAATCAAGTTTAACTGGCCGGCATGCATGATGCATCTTACGTACTCCATAATATATATATATATATATATATTTAACCAGTTGCACCGTTTAGTGTTTACCATCTTCTGTCTTCTACCTAGAATGACATTACCACATTTTTAACCATTACCAGCGAAACGAAAATTAAGGCCGACAATTTAAAAAATCGTCGACAATAATTTTCATTATTGTCGACGATTTTTTAAATTGTCGGCCTTAATTTTCGTTTCGCTGATAATGGTTAAAAATGTGGCAGTGTGAACAAACATATATGTAATCGAATCATATATATTCTTGCAGCTCTAGGGCCGGGGAATTTAAATCTCTAAACAACTTATTGTGTCAAAAAGTCGCATCGATCTAATTCCAGTTACAAAATATCATGAATCATTGATCAACAAAGAAAAACCATCCAAACAGCTCTAGGGATTGTCAATAAACAGGATACGTCAAATAAAAAAGTACATCAGGTGATTAGCATAATTCAAAAGTAACAAGAAAGTTGAATGTCTCGTTCAAAATAGTAACTTGTGGAGTGTTCTGATTTTTGGGCGGAACCCATGCCGGGCCCGGGGGTGTTTCATTCTTGGTTTTTTGGGCCTACAAATAAAAAAAAAGTATTTTTTTTTTGTTTCGTTACGATTTTGGTTTTTTTCTCTATCTCAAGTATTTTCTCTCATATGTCGGACCGTTGGTTTTTTTGAAACGAGAGTTGAACTAGCAAAGTGGAATAAGAGCTAATCCACACTGATTATTAATCTAAAGGGAGAAAAGTACAATTAGGTGGACATATGATCGGAATGATCCAAACCTCGTTGAGTGTACGACACCATTTTCAAATAATTAAGAATCTTAGAGAATCGATTCCTTTCGCAAATAATTGGGGGAGGCTAGATTATATCATCTCCGATAATAATTTTATTTTTTAGAATCTCTAACAATAAAAATAAAGTTAAAATTAAAATTAAAGTTATAACTATTTTTAACTAAAAAAATTAAATATAGTTTATCATTTTTTAATTTTAATAATAATAGTTATTTTAAAATTAAAGTTAAAATATAATATTTAATATTTAACTTTAAATTATTTTTTTTCTTAATAATTAAATATAACTACAAATATAGTTAAAAATTATATTTGACTTTAATTATAACTACCATGACCAGATTTTAGTCAAAAATTAAAAAAAAATAGCTACTTTGTTAAAGATATTATGCTGAAAAATTAAAAATTTCGGCATATACCCATATCCTACATAAAGCCACGAAAATCAGCTAAAATATTACCAACCTCAATAGTCTGTGTCATGCTATTTCCAATGTCAGAATTGCTCTCCAGTTTCAGCTCCTTTCAGTTTTGATGCATTACTGTACCCACCCGAACTGCCTCAGCGGCTAAGCCTCGATCTCTGTGTAGAGACTGGAGAGCAGAGCAAGCAAATGGGATAGACCGTGCAAAGGCAGCCAAAACACTACCATGATCATCACGTACTATTGCCCCTATCGACATGTATTTTTTAAAAAAAAAATTTGGAAGGATCGACATGTATTTTCAGTCTTCCGCTTAGAGGCAAACACCAGTTGGCCATGCCTTGCTTCACTTTGAAAGAGATGTGACCAAAAAAAAAATTACTTTGAAGGAGAAAATATTAGTGTTATATTGGGCGAAACTTGGGCCTACGTCGGGCGGGGATGTTTCGATCTTGAGTTCTTGAAGTTCTTGGGCCTACAAATGAGACGAAAGTTTGTTTTTTTCCTTGTTTTCTCATATATCCAAACTTTTTTCCATGATCAGTCATTTGGATTAGTCATTCTCCAATCTATTTAGTTTACTGGTTTGTCTCACAAAATGGACCAACTGACCACTCAATTCACAATTTTTTTATTAAGATAGTAGGTGATACGTCAAGTGAAAATTACATCAAGATGTGCCATACATAGGAGCATCAGATCAATACAATGGCATGATTTAAACCTTATATAATAGCTCTAGTTCTTGGATCAAGCTCTTTTAGCACAAGCAAGAGTGGGTGGCACTCGAGTGATTACGGGCTTCACATTAGAACACACTGATGTCATAGCCTTGGTTTCCTGTGTACCTTAGATTAACGTCACTGATTTCCACCTTTTGGCAAAGAAAGCCTTCAGTGAATGCAACCTTGAGTCTCTGCTATGAAAGATGTGCCCCTAAGGGCTTGTTTGTTACACAGCATTAGATTGGATTGCTTATAATCTTAATTTTAGGAGGTATTATATAGGCTATGTTTATCTAATTCTAATACAAATCTTGTGTTTGTTTCTGGCCCAAGGACTATTATTACTAAATAGTCAAATCCTATGTTTGGTGTATGAAAGGTGATGCTCTTTGATTAGCCAAAGATTGACGCATCAATACTGAGAGAGAGAGAGAGAGAGAGAGAGAGAGAGAGAGAGAGAGAGAGAGAGAGAGAGAGAGAGAGAGAGAGAGAGAGAGAGAGTCTCTAACTACTAAGTTTTATGCATACAAGAGTGCTGTAATTGATCATTGCAACAGCCAGACAGAAGAACTGTGTATGTTATTGTATCAAGTTGTAATCCTCTGTCAACCATTACATCAAAGAGTGCAATAGCATCATGAAGGTTGTCTGTCTTACAATGCCTGTCTCCCAAAACAGTAAAGCAAATGGCATCAGGTTTTACTCTTAATTCCCTCATCTCAGTCCAAAGTACAGTAGACGCATCTGGCATTTCTTCACTATTTCCTCTTTCATCTAGAGGCGAACGAAACCTCATTATGTTTCTTTTCGAATAATCATCAAACAAAAATGTGTAAGTGGCGCTATCTGGTTGAATCCCTCTCTTTTTCATATCTTGGAAGAGATCATGGGCTTCACGCAAAGAATTGACCCTATAGTAGCTATTTATCATTATAGTGTAGTCAATGACATCAGGTATAAACCATTTCTCAACTAAAAACTAAAAAAAAAAACAGGAGGGCCTTTTGCACCTCTCCAGTATGGCAGAGAGAAGCTAAGATCTTGCTGTATGTAATTCTGAAGGTTTGATGAAAGGGGCCGTCGAAAATTGCAACAATCTCTCTATTAATAGACAAATCTCCTTAAGATAGTCTCATACTACACTGTTGATAAGTCTGGACAAATATTTCATCAACAGAGTATATGGAATTGACTCAGGGGACCGGCCCGTTCCACAATCGCAATTTTTTGTGCCATATGCGAGGTCAAAATCAAAGAAGCTCCCTCTTAGTGTCAGGAAGAACAAAATGTATTGACACGATGTACACATTTCTCTTGTGATCTAGAGAGATTGTAGAAGTAACTTTGTAGTCTGGTGGAGGTGTGCAACAAGATCATACCCAAAAGTTCTCATTCTACGAACCAGATCAAAGGCACGATCCTTTTTATCTCGGGAATGAAGAAGACACTTGAGCAGCTTATTGCATATATCGGGCATCAACTTGAAACCCTTCTCCTAGCGTGCATCCATTCTTCTCTATTTGATTAAAAACCAAAAATGCATCTTTCTCTCTGTCAAGCTTTAGAAGTCCTTCTATAAGCGTTGCATATGTAACAGAATCTGGGGAAATCCCTTTCAACTGCATATCCTTGAAGAGTTTAAAAGCACCATCGAAGATCCCATCTATATAAAACCCATTAATTAGAGTGTTGTAAGTGATGACGTCTGAGACAACTCCATTATTAGCCAGCTGTATCAAAATTTTATAGGCCTGAAGAAGCAATCCTGACTTGCATAATTATTCCACCTTCTTTTGAAGACTTCCCTTATCAGTGACCCGATCACTGCCTTGAGAAAGATGAAGAAACAATGACGGCTTTCTTCCTATCTCCATCTTGTAAAACAGCAACTAAGCATCCTCGATCTTAGAAGCCTTGCAAAGCCCATCAATAAGAGCGTTGAAGGTCACAATAGAAGGAACACATCCAAGTTTCTCTATTTCATTAAATAACTGTACTGTCTCCCCTACCAGCCCATTTTTGCACATACCACAAATGAGAATGGTGTAAGTGCAAGCACTAGGGAACCAATCTTGCTATGATATCTCAAGATAAAGAGACCGAGCTTCATCTAAAAGATCTAAATCACAGAACCCTTTAAGAACCGCATTATAACAGTAAGCATCTGAAACCAAACCTCTCTGACTCATCCCACGCAAAAAGCTCAAAGCATCATGAACCATGCCTCAGATTATGAACACCAAGGTGAAAAAAGAAAAGAAAAAAGTTTCAACATCCAGTTACCTCAAACAACTAAGCAAATAAACTAGAAGTCAAACTGAGCATACAGAAGCTAAACAAAACACACACACAGAGAGCTTACCGCAGAAAGAAAACAAAAAGAGGAAAAAAATATAGAGATTGAGTAGAAGAAGAAACTAATAAAAGATGGAGGCTTTCCAAATTCTACAGTTGGGTGTTTTTATACAATATACATTCAGAACTATTACAAGCCGTGTAACACATTGTTGAGTTAGAAACCCAGTTTAATTGTTTTATGAATGATAGCCTTTTTGAAAAGGAATTAAGTCTGAAACTGATGGTTTGAGTTATTTGGATAACTTGAATGATAACAACGCACATATAATTAAATACAATCCCTACTGGTTTTATATATTCTACTTGATCAAATTACATATAATTCTTGACCTTAATGCAACCAGATATCATATTACCCAAAACACTTGAGACATCAATATTTATATACAAGACCAGAGAAAGAAATTGTAAAAAGAATCAGATCAGTTCTAATTCCTAAATGCTTCACCATGTTGCAAGACAGCAACCAAATGTCCAATTGTCCAAAAGACCAAAACAGAACTACCAAATGATCGATCATTTGCTTGAACTATATACGCATTTGTCTTTGAATCTTTGATAAAAGAGATGAGTAACAAAGCATCTGCATATGCAACTTATTTAATTTTTAACCAAAAATACAAGTCAGTATGATACAAATGGAAAATAATATAGGCAGAACACGTTAACAAGATACTTATGTGTAGTAACTAAGTATTTTAAACGTTCTATCTTTTTATACAACTTACAGTGTGATCTGTATGCCATATATCACTGTCCTGTGAAGGAAGATGCATCTCATGGCTTATGCTCACATCATGTTCACATATCCTTGCACTAACACTAGTCAATATACTCGTTGCTTATGCTCACATCATGTCTAGACTATAACAATTGGAACTAGATTAGTATACATATCAATGCACTGATGATATCAAACTAAATCATTTTAGAGGCAATCTAAGTACAATGTCCACAAACTAATGATATCAAGAGTTTTCTCGAGTAACACCAAGGATCAGGTCCTGCTTATATAATTTTTTTGAGAGAAAAGATTTATAAAACTTGAATTTGAAGAAAAACATAACAAATTAACCATGTTTTATTCTTTTGCACACATATCAGATTACCCAATCTCCATACTAAACATATTTCATTCATATATTCGAATCCCAGAGATATCTAGCTCAGATTCGTTTCAGCAAACTCAAAATTAAATACACACAGACCTAATTCAAAGAGATATTTATATATCATTGAAATCTAAGATAGAACATAGAAGAATAGAAGAAGAAGAACCTGAATTGTGCAGTAGATGAAGAACTCGGGCAACACTAGGAATCGCGAGGCGCATAGATGAGAAGAGAGAAGAGTCGCTTTGTCTATTCTCTTCTGCAAGCCCATCTTTTCGCTCTCTACAGACGGCTTGTGTATGGACACTGATTTTGAGCTCCTTGTGTAAGGAGGTCGATGAGCTCAAAACGAGAAAAACAGGATTGCATAAAAAAAAATTAAAATAGTCCCTAATGTTGATCTTGGTTACCAAACACAAGATAAGGAACATTCTCTAATATAGTACAAGAAATCCAATCCAATGTTGTGTAACAAACAAGCCCTAATGTTCTTGATATACGCATTGCTTTGCTAATTTTAACCTTCGACAAAGCCTGAACCAAAATGGAACAAGCAAAACACTTTCAGAATTCGAAAATGCATTGATCTTTATTCACTAGTGAAAAAAAAACATTATGGCTATTCGTCATATATACCTATTTATTGCACTGGTTATACGAGCAGTATTCTTGGTCTATGATGATTAGATTACTGACATTGACCATGACGATGTCCTCAAAGTGCACATCTGAGACACTACCTCCTTCAAGAGTTGGCCATGTCTTGATTCTGACACCATTATCAGTGTTATTGATAGTGCAGTTCCTAACTGTGACTCCGGCCACAGGAGCTTCATTAGGATACCTTCCCAAGCTTCCAATGTTTATTCCATGACCCAGTCCACAAGTCACCTTTGTGATTGTTAGTTGAGTAGTACCATCACTGATTGAGATACAATCATCTCCAGTTTTGATGTTTGAGTCGCGGTAATATTGATCCCGCTTGACCGGTCGATATGGATTCCGTCTGTGTTGATACTCTCTCCTAGTGTCGTGACGGTAAATTGTTCGAATGTTAGGTTTTTACACCCTAACACATTGACATGGAAGTTCGATTCTTATTATTGAGTGAAGTCACGCCCTTGATCAGAGAGTTGGTGATGAACTCGAACCTCAGATTCTGCAATGCATTGATAAACATTATACGGTTCAACATACAAAAGGGGTCATCTTAAAGTGTACGAGGGTTTGGTAGATAACTTACGATTATATATTTGCATTTTTTGTTCTTGTGGCAATCATTTTGCTTCCAAGCAAGTGCTCCTTGGCTGTCGAAGATTCCACCACCGGCTAATGTAAGCATGTCGATATATCGTGCCTTGGATGTGAAATACAATAGGAGCCTTGTAAAGACCAGTGTAAGCTGCCTCTTTCAACTTGTATATCTCTTTCAGAATAACAAGTCTACTCTGCAAGGTCATGGCCAACGGCGGAGGTACGTAGGGCCCAAGGGGAACCATGACACCCTCACAGCTTTCACCAAACCATGAACTATATATATATATATATATCATCCTATTTGGATTATGAAGAGTTGAAGAGTCAGCCATAAAATGACCCCCTTATTCTATAACCAATTATATATAGCCACATATTTCTCTTAAAGTTTATTATATTATTTAATTATCTCTATATTTCTCTTACAATCAATTTTATTTTCATCGTAAATGTTTCAGTTTTGGTTTGTTCGTTCAAGATTCCAGTTCTTAAACTTAGTTATACAGTATGTATTATTTAAATCATAATTCTTAATTAATTAGCTGATTATATTATACTAGGATGTATAAATCTCTATAAATAATTCTATATATACATGCTACCAACATCGATCAAAATTAAAAAGCATAGTGTGATCTGAGAAACTTTTTAGTTTTAAGGAGGTGGAAAAATAGTCAATGCATCAAAATTAGGCTTCACGAAAAATAGAAGATGACCATTTAACACGTACACGTATGTAAAGTAGAAAAAAATGTTGAAAGTTTAGCACAAACTAATTATAAATTAAGACATGTGATCGAGAAAGACGAGTAGCATTTTGAACTTTTAGTCTATAAAATATAGTTTGTTATATTTTTGATATCATGTTATAATTTTGGAGACTTTTGTTCATTTTTATATTAAGTAGCTAGATATATTTATATGGACATATTTCGGCACCCCCCGAAATATTTTTCTGACTCCGCCACTGGTCGAGGCACATGCATCTTTCCAACCATTTGCCAAAGCTTGATTAGAGACAATATTTCATACAAGTGAGGATCAAAGACACAGGTTTGATACGGGATTGTAGTGAATTAACATCAATGCTAAGAGTGATGAAGGTTTGTGATTACCAAAGTGATGTCAGAGTTACGCTTAGCACCATATTATGGAGAAGTCAAGTCAAAGACACTGCCTTGAGATAGAACCACTTTTGATCCAAAAGGAAAGAACAAAAAGACTGCCAAAGTATTCATCAAGTTGAAAGACATCTTGATGCCTTTCACTTAAAGTAAAATCTATACAGTAATTTTATTATATGGGCAATAGTGAAACTTATCGGCCTTTTCTCAGAATCAATTTATAGCATGGATAGAAAGCGGGCATTTCTAACAGAACGTTGCTATTTAAAGAAAAAAAGACATAAATAATTAGTTTTGACACAACTTATTGTTTCCAACAAAGAGAAAACTAAAATTAAGTTTTTAGTAATGCTCATCGTCCAGATATAACTAAAACCTTTAGTTAACAACTAAATTAACAAGTCACGTACACCGTCACAACTCCTCCTTCAGAAGTTAACTGTAACGAAATGGATAGAATTGCATGATCATCGTGGTAAGTATTAATTTATCATTGATTAAAGCTAACTCATCGTTCTAAAGATGACGGTCGCAAAGATGCGAAAGTTAGACGATGTTAGAAATCTTTCAATTAAAATACCTTAATAGGCAAAACACGGTTCAAATTAATCTAATGGGTGCGTTGAACAGATGAGATAGCTAGCACATGCAGTTTAATGGAACGGATGGCTGAAAGTATGATTGCATGCATGACAAAAATAATAGCAATGGATTGTAACATCAAGCTAGAGGCTAATGTAATCGAAAAAAAATCAAGTGGCTAAGTAAATTATTTAAACTGTTGAGTTTGAATATATCACATATAGAAAGATTAGGGAAAATTCTTTACCACGTGTAGAAAGATTAGTATTTGCATTTGGGAAGTGTGTATAAAACCTTTGAATTAACAGCTAAGAGTCCAAAGTGATTTTTTGTTTTTAAATTTGAATTAATTAAACAGAGCTAAAAATGATAACAAGACTAAAATTAACATATATCGATATCTCGAAACGATATAACCTAAACATGCACATAGCTAGGTACAAAAAAATATGTGGAATACATATGTATGAAGGGAAGTTCTGTCCTGAGCGCGCAAAACACTAATATATATGTTGACCACTAAAGAAGAGTACTTATTTAGTTATTTAGGTATAAAGCCGGGTGCTCAGTGCTCACCACTAAATCACTAATTAATCCACACACTCAAAGGTGCACTCGTATATGGACATCTTGGGGTGAACCAGCCCTACTTTGGAGTTTTGATTCTCACAAGAGATCGAACTATCCGTGAACTAATCAAGTCTTTTAATACGCAACTAGCGGTACGACTCCAAACCATGCCCTAGACAAAACTCATCCTGATCTGCTTAGAGAAAAGGTACAACAAAGCAACTGCCTGGGGAAAACAATATATACATAAATTTTATGTCTGATGCATGTTCCTGTACTTCCAGCCGCCAGCTGACCTGCATATATGTCTAAACATTTAAGATGAACTGCAGAAGAAGCATAAGGCATGCATTTTGAAGGGCACTCTGGATGATAAGGTGCGTGATTAAACTAACCATCCCTAAATATCATGGATGATTCTGATAGATAGCTTTCATTATAGCTTAATATAATTGCAGAGAAAATTTAGAGAAAAAAAAAAGTATAGTTGTATTGATCTGTATTGTGTTAGTTATAGAAGTAGTATACAGAGCTATATATATACTCTATACACAAGTTACACGTGTAATACAGTTGTAGGCCACTATCACAAGCTAATTAATCAGAGATTAATAAAAAGCTTATGTCATAAGATGATTATGACTTAACACCCCTCCTCAGATTGATGAGGGGAGGACCAATCATCAATCTGTGACACAAATAGGAATGTTGAGGAGAACAAAGGTCTTTAGTAAACAAATCTACAGGTTGTTCATAAGTGGAGGAACTGCAATTTGAGAGAGACAATTTTTAATTTTTCCCTGGTAAAGTGCACATCGACTTCAACATGCTTGAGTTTTGAATGATATATTGGATTTGTAGCTAGGGCCAGAGTAGAAACTTTATCACAGTGTAAGGTAAGAATGGAAATCATCTCAAGTCGAAGATCTTGCAGTAGATGTAGTAGCCACTGAATTCCTGATGTAGTGTCAGCCATGGATCTGTATTCAACTGCAGTGGAAGATCTAGATACTGTTGTTTGTTTCCTACTACACCAAGAAATGGGAGCTCCATTGAACAAGATAACAAATTCAGTGGTGAATTTCTTGTCATTGGGATCACCAGCCCAATCTGCATCACAAAATGCAAGAAGTTCATGAAATTGTGATGGCTACTGATGAGAGGTAATAGTAACACCCCTCCTGAAAGTAATGCCATGATCAATTGTGCCTTTAACATAGCACAAAATCCTCCTAGCAGCCAAAAAATGAGCCTAAGTAGGAGAGTGAAGGAATTGACACACTGAATTGACACTAAAGGCAATGTCAGGTCTGGTAAAAGTAAGGTACTGCAAACAGCCAACCAAACTTCGAAAACTAGAAATGGCTGTGCCAAGCAATGTTCTAAAAAACGGTAATCGGCCGTGATTCATTTTGGTACCGATTACCCCTCAGTCGAGTACTCGGGAAATACTCGTAGTCGCTATTTTTTATTTTTAAATAATAAAATAATTATTAATATATTAAATTAAAATATAAAATATCATTAATTAAAAGATAAAATAGTTAAAAACTTAAAATCAAAAATATTCGTCGAGCTCGATTCTAATCAGTTCAACCAGTTCATATGTCATTAAATTAAATTTGATTTTATTCGATCAGTTCAATATTTTACGGTACCAAATATGGCTCTATTCTTGTCGAGCCCGACTCAGATCAGATCAATCAATCTGATTATTTGGTCCAAACTTCTGGCCCAATACCATTTCTTTCTCTCTCACATGAGGCTAACACTAGTCACCAAAATTCCCAAAACTTTCAAATTTCATCGACATCAATTGAACCCGTCACCACCATCCTGATCGGTCTGACACGCATGTTGTTGTCGACCCATAGACCTTCATCGTGCCACCTTCTATCATGCCTCCATCGACTTCTCTCGATTATATTCATCGATCCCAGCAGCCTACAGTCACATTGCAGCCCAGTTCTTCCATTCCACATCGAGTTGACTGAGTAATCAATCCGAATTGACCCGAACCTGCTGATTACTCAATTGACCAATTCAGGCACCGTTCAAGCCGAAACCGGTGCGCTTTCAAACCGAACACCGAGTACTCGGCCGAGTAACCCATTTTTTAGAACACTGGTGTCAAGCAAGGGAGGACTGCCATCTTCATACATCTTTAGACCATATTGACATGGAGTAATATGTGGTTGACAAGCAGTTAAACCTACTTTATGAATAACATCATGTGCATACATACGCTGGGACACAAATAAGTCATCTGTAGTGTAGGAAATTTCAAGACCAAGAAAGAAATGGAGCAAGTGAAGATCCTTCATATCAAATTCACTCTGCAGAGCAATTTTAATCTCACTAATCAAGGCCTCACAGTCACCAGTGACAATAATGTCATCGACATACAGAAGAAGGTAAACCTTGGACTTAGCTGTAATCTTCACAAACAAGGATGGATTAGCATGAGATGGCTTAAACCCCTAACAAGGCAGAAAACTTGTAAAACGTTCATTCCAAGCTCTAGGAGTTTGTTTAAGACCATAGAAAGACTTTTGTAACTTGCAAACATGTTGAGGATATGAAGGATGCTCAAAGCCTCCTGGTTGGCACATATGAACTTCTTTATTAATAAAACCATGCAAAAAGGCATTCTTGACATCTAATTGATGTAATTTCCACCCATTATAGGCAGTTAGACCAAGGATAAGGTGCGATGTAGTGTGTCTGACCACTGGTGAAAATTTTTCCGAAGAATCAATATCATACTCTTGACTAAACCCTCTGACAACAAGTCTAGTCTTGTGTCTAGCAATGGTGCCATCTGCATTCCTCTTAACTTTAAAAATCCATTTTCTAGAAACCAAATTTTTGCCTGGAGGAAGCGGAACAAGAGTCCATGTCTTCTGAGTTTGCAAGGCATCAAACTCTTCTTGCATAGCTTTAAACCAGATAAGATCTTTCAAAGCAAGCTTGTAATTAGTTGGTTCTAATACTGAAGAATCAGTGGATCTAGAAGAAGCAGACATCACAGATAACAGACATTTAGGCTTAAAGATACCTCTTTTTCTTCTGGTTACCATACCATGAGTATTACCATCCATATTGGACAAACCGTCAATAGGATGAAGATTATTGGCCTCTGAAATCTGAGAGGTAGGTCTAGTAGGAGCACAATCAAGAAAAATAGAAAGACCATTGCTAGAATGAGCTTGTACATTGAGGTTACCAACTTCTTCATTGAATTGAATCTCAATATGTACCTGAGGGACTAAAAGGTACAGATACTAATGTTTGTTGATCAGACGAAGGAGCAGAATTTGAGTTATTACCTGAGTGTGATACAACAAAGTGTACAGGTGAGGGAAATGTTGTGGCTGGTGTAGAAGTACAAAGAGACTGTGTAATTGGAGGCTGTTGCATAGAAGAAGAATCAGTGAATAAAGAGGAGCTTGTTTGAGTAGTCACAGTCATTGGCATAGAGGCATGAACATGTTTCTGAGGTGTAATAGACAGGGGCTTAGCAACATAAGGAAACTAGTCCTCATAAAAGAGCACATGTCTGGATATATTGCATTTTTTGGTGTGAAGATTGTAGCAAATATAACCCTTATAACCAATAGCAAAGCCTAGAAAAATACAAGAAGAGCTCATTGGCTGAAGTTTGTTGGTTCTGTAATGATCTAGCAAATGATAGCACAAGCAACCAAAGATTTTGAGATTGTCTAAGTGAGGTAATGTTTGAAAAAGTATTTCAAAGGGAGACTGCATGCTCAAACCAGAAGAAGGCATCCTATTAATAAGATAGATAGAAATGGCAATAGCATGATACCAAAACATAGAAGGTAAAGTGGCTTTCTGTAGAATGGTAACAACTGTTTCTCTCACATGTCTATTCTTTCTCTATTTCCAGTAGTATTGAACCTCTTCCAAAAGTAGCCTGAGAGTTCTGGCCTCTTCCAGCATAGAAAGCTTGAAAACCAAGCATGTCAGCTCCAAAAGAATGAAAAGGAGTATATCCAAAGGAGGAATTAGGAACTGGATTAGGAGAAAATCTCAGAGAGAAAGCTTGAAAACCAAGCATGTCAGCTCCATTCCTACGACTTTGCAAATTTGACTTAAGTTGCATAATGTTTTGTCGATTTGGTGCAGCAAACTTGTTTTTGAGATTAAGCCACATTTCACGAGTTGTTGAGCTACCAACAGCAGTATACACAACAACATGACCCAAAGTTTGACTAAGCATACTAATAACACTCTTATCCTTAACTTTTGGAGCAACATAGTGAGAATTCTCAACCTTGTTCCCATTATCATCAGTAACAAATTGAGTTGGACACACATATGTGCCATCTATAAATCCAAGGAGATTCTGACCATAGAGAAATGACTCAACCTTAATGTTCCATGTAGAGTAATTAGTTGCATCTAGCTCAATATTCGGAAGGTAAACTATGGTTTGAGTAAACTGTGTTGGTTGAGAGGTGGTTTGAGTAAACTGTGTGGATTGAGATGTAGACATTGATGATAGGCTTAGCTATTATAGAGTGTAGGAAGATGAATAAGATGTCACAGTATAGGTATAGGTATGAAGCAAATGTTCGATGAACAGATTAATTAAGTGCAAGAGCAACTCAAAATTTTCAGATCTAGAGCAATTGAATCAAAATTTTCACCAACATTCTTCACAAATATCACATAGAATGATAAACCAAAGCTTCGATGAGAATCAAACACAACATTCATGTAGATTCAATAATGGAGGATTTTAGAGCTTCAATTTGAGCTAAAAAATTAACTGAAAAATTGAGCTAGAAATTGAACTATAATCAGAATCGAGAATCAGAGTACTTAGCTTGCTGATGCTGATGACTAACCAGGCCTTAAAACAACTTGAGCTCTTGATACCATGATAGATTTCATTGTAGCTTGATATAATTGCAGAGAAAATTTAGAGAAGAAGAAAAGTACTGTTGTATTAATCTGTATTGTGTTAGTTACAGAAACAGTACACAGAGCTATAGACATACTCTATACACAAACTACACGTGTAATACAGCCGGAGGCCACTATCACAAGCTAACTAATCAGAGATTAATAGAAAGCTTATGTCATAAGATGATTATGATCAACTTAACAGATTCATGAATACAATATCGTACCAACAGAAGATCAATATGAATTTATAACGTTAACGTATAAGTATCTCTATATCTGAAAACGACATCATTAATGAAATTCTGTCCAACAAATTATCTGTCGGCATGACCAAATATGTGCATATAAAGATGAGTTGGGTTTTCATTTCTCCATATACGATCGAGCTTCAAGCATGGAAGATGAGCTTTTTAGGGTGTTGCGATGGCAAGGGCAATGTTTCGGGAGAATATGGACGGCCGTGGATATAATCACTATCGTTCTTCTTTTTGCTACACATAGCCTTGCTCTTCTAGCACCATTTCATTTTAGTTGGTCTGCGTTTTGGACGTCCGTGGCACTCTACTATATCGCAGGCGTCGGCATAACTCTTTCGTACCATCGCAACCTTGCTCACCGAAGTTTTAGGCTTCCGAGATGGCTCGAGTACTTCTTTGCTTATTGCGGTGTTCTTGCACTTCAAGTTTGTGTTCCAACGATCTGCTTCTACATGCAGCTTTTTTTCTTGTTTATCGCATGATCTTATGTTTGTGTAATCCATGAACGTTGTTTTTTGTATGTAGGGAAGTCCAATCGAATGGGTAAGCTCACACAGAACACACCACCAGGTTACCGACACATCACTCGACCCTCATACTCCTGTTAAAGGATTTTGGTATAGTCATATGGGTTGGATTTATACTTACCATTCTCGATTTGCATCTGTACGCTCTCTCTCTCTCTCTCTCTCTCTCTCTCTCTCTCTCTCTCTCTCTCTCTCTCTCTCTCTCTCAAGTACGTACTAATGAGATCGAATATTATCGTTGAGTTTCGTGTAGGATGAGGCAAAATCACTCAAGAACGTTGGGGATTTAAAGAAGCAGTGGTATTATAAGTTTCTTCATTATACATACGTCCTTCACGCAGCTTTTGTGGGAGTTGTACTGTATGCTGTTGGAGGACTACCCTTTCTTGTTTGGGGACTGGTAACTACTGACCGATCGATCAGTGCAAATATACTCTCTCGATCTTGTTCTGGAAGCTTCTTCTTTTTGCTAAACCATATGGTTTTATATTTAATTTGCAGGGAGTGAGGTTGGTATTTGCTTACCACGTAACGTTTGCTGTTAATTCGGTTTGTCACACATGGGGGAAGCAAGTTTGGGATACTGGCGATATGTCCAAAAACAACTGGTATATGTTGTATATACTTTATACATACATAAACAAACTACAATTTGAGAAAAGTAGTGGTTTAATGTATTTCAATTTATTTGCATGATGATAAATGAAGTTATGCTTATGCTATAAAAAAGTTTGAATAAAATGGTTTCTTATGAGTTTTAACTGGTATGTACGTAGGTTATTTGGATTACTGGCCCATGGTGAAGGTTGGCACAATAATCACCATGCATTTGAGTACTCAGCTCGGCAAGGATTGGAGTGGTGGCAAATTGATGTCACATGGTATGTCATTAGGGTTCTTGAACTGGTTGGTTTGGCAACGGACGTTAAGCTCCCAAGTAAAACTCAGATGAAACAAAAGCTTTACACTGCAAAGTGAATGGCATGGAGGGATCAAAGAAGAAGCTAGTGAAATAATAGAGACCCAAAACTTTTGGTTTTCCTACGCACCCTTCCTAATCAAGGATATTATTATGTGTATATTGTGTAATTTCCATCGTCAAATAATCAAAGCTTTTATAAGCTGATGGTATGTCCGTTTGTAAGATAGTTATATATACTAGAAGAAATGGCCCTTGTTATTATTTACAAAATTTATGTTTTCCGATGATCAAGTATAATATATAAGGTCTTAAAATTCGATAGTGAAGTATGTATATATGTTTTCTTTGAGATTGCTGCTGCAGAAAATTTTATAGTACTTCAAAGTATTAAAATTCTTAAATTTTAAAGCGTTGCATCATTTCTGTTGTCCTCATTTTTGAAGAAATCAAGTGATCAAATGCTCTAAAATTAGAAAATTTTAATACTCTGAAGTACTGTAAAACACGGTGCTGCTGCATGAGTAGTCTGTGACATGAATCAACATTTGCATCTCCCACAAAGTTTATTTTACGTATTGCAATCTGTTCCAAACTGATTGAAAATTTTTATTTAACATATTTTCCATCTTAAAATCTTATCCTTCTAGGTCATACTGTATCTTAATCCTCCAATAAGGACGGTAAGGTGATCATCTCATAGATGCATCATGCATGCGTGTACTATAAACTTTG
The DNA here is from genome assembly GCA_946800695.1 of Geum urbanum. Lineage (NCBI taxonomy): Eukaryota > Viridiplantae > Streptophyta > Magnoliopsida > Rosales > Rosaceae > Geum > Geum urbanum. Next base: position 44,991,052 of record OX327008.1, on the reverse strand, counting down.
TATAAACTGAAATAACCCATCTATTAAGTCCAAATAAACTATATATGACATAATAAGTCCAAACTAAGCTAGCGTAAATAACCCACCTATCGCGATCGAGTCAAAACTAGATTACGCACGTTCTTGTCGAAAAAATTATGGTACACAGATACAAGTTTCGATCCAACCAGCTCTAATTAGGACCTTGCCTACATAAATTTACTTTCTTAAATTTGTTGAAGTGATTAATCATATCAGATGTGTATATATAATTTGATTCTTCCCTAGCTATTGCTTAGATTCATTGATTGTGGATCACCTCCCGTCAAGGCAGCGCGCATGCAGATGAGATTTCACATGCAATTTAAGCAAATGAAAGGAACGGAGGCTGGTAAATTACATGATTGCATGGAAAACTAGCGATGGATTGTGACATGCATGATGTGATTAGGGATGACAATAATACTTATGGGTATGGTATTTATGGGTATTCGAGCTTAATGAGCAATAATAAGGTTATTTGTGTTGAACATGTAAACTTAAATCCAATCCATTTATAAACCGGTCAATCCGTGTAACTCGTTTATGACCCATTTAATAAATTGGTCGTGTTGTGTCATGTTAATTTATGTAATCCAGTTAAACTAAACAAGTTAAAAATTCAAAAAACTTCACTCTTCACATATAAAACAATAGAAGTATTAAAAAGACAAACTAAATGTAAGGGTTAATCTTAGAAAATGACTTAACTAACATTTATAAATAATAAAATATTAATATAATTTTCTATTAAATAAGTCATGTATGCGAGCCATATATAAGTCGATTCAAATTCAATTAATAAACGGGTTACACGGGTATTTATTGTGTTAGCGGGTTGACCCGCGGTTGACCCGTTTATAAAACCAATTATGGCGGCTTGACCCGCGCTTGACCCACCTTTTAATTGTGCGGGTTTAACCCGCTTCATTTTGTGCGGGTTTTGAGTCGAGTTCATGGGTCGTGTCGAAATTGGCAGGCCGATAATGTATATGGTATTTTGATATCTTTACCCATACCCACCCAATAAGAATATTAAATTAATTTTTTATATTTATTTATTATATATAATTAGCATTCCGTATAATAACTTTATATATAATATTTTTAAGTAAATAATCATTAATTTAACTATATATAAAAACTACTATATATATATTTCAAAACCCTAGTACGTTACTACCTAGCTTACTAGCTCTATATATCTAGCTTATCTTACCGTCTGTGCATTCATCATCCATCTCTTAAACTCCAAATTATACGTGAAGTGTTTAGTTCTTAAATGGCCTTCATGCAACTTTTAGTCAACGACTATAATGATCGATCAAGAGAATCAAGTTTCTCCAAAAGTGAAAAATGAGAACACTTCTACCCCAATTCAATAAGAGAATGACTCAGGACTTAATGCAGATATTGAAAAGGATCAAGGGAGAAAGTTATATCTTGGACTATATTTTTGCTTATAATCATTTTATCTTTTAACATATATTTTCACGGATAACGGGCAGGTGCTGATATCCTAGTATCCAACAGATATAGATACGGGTAACACCCTACAAAATATCATGGGTATCGGGGCGGGTGTGGGTACAAAATATAAACTTGGGTATGGATATGATATTTCAATATTCGTACCATACCCTACCCATTGTCATCCCTAGATGTGATGTGCACCGATAGTTAGACTATGGGCATTGTGAAAAATTCGAAGTCAGAATAAAGAGTGGTTGATATAGTAATTTTGCAGCCAAAATATCGAAAATAACTAAAAAGAAAATTACATGTTATTTTTAATGGTCTATTCTGGTATTCTGATATTTGATGAATATTATTTAGTCCTTCAAACATGATTTAATAAAAAAATGTATTCTTGTATTTTTGAAATTAGGTTATCTTCAGTAAGTGAGTCTAAAGGGCCAAAGACTAAATTATAGCAATAGCCTTAAGGAAAAATTCTAGAATGCACCCCAAGAATAAACACCCGAGAGGTGACACATATCAAAATGTTAATAGTTCATTTTGTCAACTTTTTTCAAAGTTGAGTGAGTTTATGATAATCTCAACTCAGGGTACTCCTCTCTCTCTCTCTCTCATACATGATTCTCATGTACTTCCGACAGCCTCTGAACTTTCGGCGGCGGTCATCAAACGATGCAACAGTGTCTCTCTTTACCTTTGACAGCTCTTTCGACGATCATCGACTCTCGTCACCATGTCTAGACACCCAAGCCTCTTCTGCCTCGGCGAGCCCCGACCTCCAGATCAAATCAATGGAAACAACCTCCATCGACTTACCTCGATGAACGTGCACCATTTTCAATCGGTAGGGAGGAATAAACATGGGAAATTGAGGTTGCCTCGCAAAACTAGTCGACAATCAAAATAAATTCTAGTCAAATGACTCTAATCATGATCTGAGTTATCGACTTGAACAACTCACGACTCCATATTCTTCGACAACAATTCCTACCACAAAAGAAACAATCGATGCTTCAAAACCGATAATGCCCACTCCAACCCTGTTATCAATGAGAAATCTTAACTATTTCATCACTGTATTTATTTCCCTTTACTCTAATTTAAAAAAAAAAAACCATAACAAATCAGGCACGAGATTCTTTGAAATTTGGTGAGAGAGCAAGAGTGATTTACGGTGGCGGCGGCAGTATATGAAGACTGACAGAGAGAGTTTTATTTTTATGGGGAAGGAGTTATCTCATAGCCTGAGCCTATCATAACCTCAGTCAAAGTTGATAAACGTAAAAAAATTGGAAACTTGAGATTGTGTCATGTGTCATTTTAAGAAGAAAGTCTATTGGGTGGTTAGACTTGGGGTGTATTTATAACGACCCGTACCTTGATTAGCAATTTAATTTCAACCATAACTCGTTTATAGAGACTCTGTATTTCGTCTTGATTCTTTAAATCGACTTTTTAGAAGTTCTTATTTTGGATTCAATTTCTTTACGGGGGTTTGGAGAAAATTATTTCGAGCTCACACATATTTTTGTTTCATCTTTCAAAAATTCAAGTTCTTTTTTTATGAATTTTGGAAGTTTCTAATTAATAGAAATGAAGAATAGATTTACTATTGATCAGAAAATAAATTGGGCCGTCAGACAAATAGAGAAATGATCTGAGTCGTTGTTTGATTAAGTGATATTTCAAAAATTATTACCAAAGGGGTAGAAAACTCTCTCTCTCTCTCTCTCTCTCTCTCTCTCTCTCTCTCTCTCTACGTTGCGTCTTTATGTAGCCGATGGTGTCGCCACCATCCAGCCAGTTCCTCTCCACCACTCCATCCATCAAAATCGATGCTCTCCATCTCCTCTACCATATCTAAGCCACTGATTTCACCGTGCATGCATCGATGATGAAGTTAGAGTTTGAGACCGATTCGGCCTTCGCCGTCAGTGACTTGACGCTGCCTTATGGGGGTTTTGTTCCTCTCACTTCCAGGAAGCAAACTCGACCCGCCCAAGCCACATCACCATCGAGAGCGTTTGCGATGTCGGTTTGAAATCCGGCAAAATTCTTGGATTCTGTGCGCAGCAGAGCTTCGGCGGCCAAAGGGTCTACTTTTTCATGAGGAGTTTTTGTAGCTGATTTGTGATCATTTTAAGAAGTTTCGTATTGTTCGGCGGATTTCATAACATTCTCAGCTTATTTTTAGAAATTGAGACAACTCAACACTTCAATGTGATCGACCTTAGAGTCTCGAGTCATGTCTCATCTTTTGTTGTGCATGGACGTGCCATTTGGGATCGTGAGTGTGGTTGGTCAAGTACGAGGATGAATTTAATTAACGACTCAGAGTTATCGTAATTAGAATGTGAGTTTCCAATCGACTTTTCACCTTGGATTTCTTTTTAGTTGTATGATTCAACTTATATTAATAGATTTAGATTTCGATTTGGTCTAGGACTACCGAGTACAATTTATGAGATTGTGGATCAACTATTATTTCTGGCGATCCAGGTGAGTGAACATTTCCTTTTCACTATCGCATATGCCAGTACATTTTTATTTTATTGTCGATGCTACTTCATTTCAATGATTATATTTTACGAATTTTGCTATACTAGATAGAAGTTTGTTGGTGTTAAGTTCTTGACTTCATTTTCATGACTTTAGCTTGATGTCAGCTCAGTTAATTCAAGCATCTTTGGATTTTTGTTTATGATTTTGAGTTCTATTACAATGTGTCTATGGTTTATACTTGATGTTTCTAGATGAGCTGCAGTCACGAAGGCTAGATATTTGAGATTTTTTATATATGCTACTTCTGTCTCATTATTTCAATTTTGAGAAAACAAAAAAAAACAATGTGAATAAATATGTTATTTGATATAACCAGCTTATATGGCCAATATGGAACAAATGTATGAATGCAGTCAATTAACTAGTTACTTGTATGTGTGGATACTGGATAGTGTTAACATGTGAGATATTTCCATGTCAGCATTTTAGATTCCTCCAAAGTGTTCTAGACATGTGGTCGTGTATGAGCTGGTGACAGGTTGTACTAATCTAGCTTCTGTATTAGTCATATCAGTAGGAGATATAAATAGGTTAAGGCTATTATTTTGTAATCAAGTTTTTCATGATCGTAAGAAAGATGCTGCATTAATCGAGCTATAGATTCTCTCTGTGTATTTCATCTCAGATTCTTCATACTTGTTCTTCACGATTTTCTCATGATTAGAGCTATGTTATCATGGTATCCAGAGCTTTAGTTATGATCCTGAGTTGATTATGTGCTTCCACTTTGTGTGTGTAGCGTGGATCTGAGCTTGAAAATCTAGGGTTTTCAAGTGTGAAGTGATCTCAACAAATCGGTGTCAGATTCGTCTTCTCTAAGCAAAACCTTACCTTCGATGCTTTGGATATGATGATTCTGAGGTGTTTTTCTCAAAGTCGTACTTTCTTCTCAGGTGAAATGAACTCTACTATTCTAGTGCTCAAAGTTGATATTGGTGAGGTTGATTGTGACTTGATACAGTAGTAGATCTTGGTGAAATGAGATGAAAAAAAAACCGAGGTCGTTATGTCTGGAGTAATTGGTGATAATCTGGTGTTTGTTTAGTTCATAACTAGTGATAATCTTGGTATTTTTTTAGCTACAACTGGTGATACTTTGAAGTATTGTGGTTCATAATTAGTGATAAACTTGGAGTTTGTAGTCATAACTTTGTAGTCATAACTGGTGAGAATTAATGACATTGTGGTGAATTTTTTGGTGAAGAGAGTGTATCTTGCAAATTTTAAGTGTATCCATAGTATCAATGTGTTAATTTGGTATTCAAGTAGTGTATGTGTTGTTGTATTATTGTTTGCTCGCTTGTGAAAATTTGGTAAAGTGAGTCTAAGGTTCTGGTCATATTGTGCCAGAAAAATACTAAAGTAGTGTGGAAAGATTTGTTGCAGTTTTCCAATGAACCCACTACAATTATGCCTGAGTTTAGCTCATCCAATGGACTTCCCTGCACTCACACAAGCTTATGTGAATGCACTAACGTGCATGATTGCTGTGGGGCTCAGTGATACTAACTTTATCAATTTGAGCTTCCAGATCAAGTCTATTCTGAATGCAAATGAACTATTTGGATGCCTTGATGGAACTGATGTGTCACTCCCACAGTTTGTCCTCACTCTTGTGAGAGAAGCTACAAACACTGTTTCAAGGGCATACAAAGCATGGGTGAAAACTGACACTGCTTTGGTTAGTCTACTTATGGCAACCCTTGATGATGACAACAATGATCTTATAGTGGGGTGTGAAAGTGCTTATGTGGCTCGGCAAATAATTTTGGAGAGATTTTTGACAGTTTCTCGCACAAATATCATGCAGCTCAAAACTGACTTGCAGACTATCAAGAAGGGTAATGAGTCCATTGAAAAATATCTTGGACAAGTGAAGAATGTCAGGGATAGCCTTAAGTTTGTTGGAGTGGCTATATCTGATAAAGATATCATTGTGGTCATCTTAAGTGGTTTGCCTGAGGAGTATAAGACGATGAAAAATGGTGATACGAGGAAGAGACAGCTCTATTACTCTCAAGAAACTTCATTCACAGTTGTTAGTTACTGAAATGGATGTTGATGATGTCTTCCCATCTTTTTCTCACTCTATGACTACTATGGTTGCAAGGAATGATGATTCCTCTGGTTCTCGAAGAAATTGGAATAATGGTGATAGAGTAAGGAATTATGACAAAGGAAAGTCTGTGTCTAGAGGATCTTCTAAGCCTGGTGGTTATTCTGGAAAAGGGGACTCTGGTGTAGAACGTTCAGTTTGTCATAAGAAGAGTCACACTCTAGATACATGTTATACTATCAATGCATGTTCAATCTACAACAGACATGGTTATTTGGCTGAGAATTGTTATCAGAATCCAAACTACTTAAGGTCATCTCCACCTGCTAAAACATCTGAGTTCAGAAATGTTGTTGGACCACCTTTAGAATGTCAAAATTTTCTCTAACAAAGAACACATTGTTGTTAATTGCTTCTATAGAGTGGATATTCCTCCTGGGCATCCTTCACTCAACATCATTGTCTGTCAAATCTGTGGACTTAAAGGACATATTTCTCTTAATTGCTCCAACAGGTCTAACTATGATTTTCAAGGAAGTGATCCTCCAGCATCCCTTACTGCAATGACTGCTTAAAACTCTGGTGCAAGCACATCTTGTTCAAGACCTCTCAAAAATAAAGTTTGGATTAGTGATACTGGAGGTACCCATTATATGACATCAAAACCTCACCATTGCTCAACCATATAGTTCTAAGGAACCGTACCATTGGTCAACCATATGGTTCTGACAATCAGATAACTATTGGCAATGGCAAAGGTCTTGATATTGCTCATGTTGGATATGCACATATTAGACCTTCTATTGCTCATACATTTTCAATGCATAATCTCTTGCATGTACGTTCCTCAAATGGCAGTTAATATGTTGTCCCTTACTAAGCTGTGTAGGGATAACAAATATTTTATCACTCTTGATGAAGAAAATATGTGTGCAGGATAAAGCTACCATGGATCCACTGTACCAAGGAAAAAGCAATAATGAAGGACTATTTCTGTTCAAATCCTCAACCTTGGAAAAGCATGTACCTACAGTCTCTCTTACTGCTTTTGTTGGTTGATAACACTAAAACCAAACATCAAATTAACAACTTAATACCTAATCCAACTCATTCAATTTAAACCCTTTTTGTGTAGATATAGCATCGATAAGTAGTGTATCATTCTAACCGGGGATTGAATGGTGCATGCAATTATTGTGTAAAATAAAGGGGGTGTCGAATTATATTTTTTTAACCTATTAATTTTAACTAAAGACGTCATAAGCACAAACCAAAATTTCTAGGACTCTAACATGCATAAACTCATACACAAACAATACACAAAAGAACCCTAAAAACTCTAATTCATACACAAAAGAACCCTAAAAACTCTAATTCATACTATATGGTTGTAATAGATGACTATATCAAATATCTGTGGCTTTTTCTACTCATCAATAAATCAGATGTTTTTTTTTCCACTTTTGTGCAGTTTTGTGCTTATGTGAAGAACAGATTCTCTACTATTGTTAAGATCTTACAATCAGATGGAGGAGGTGAATTTAACAGTAATGCTTTTAAACAGTTCTTGACATCACATGGCATTCTTCACTACATTACTTGTCCTCACACTCCACAACAGAATGGAGTTGTAGAAAGGAAGAACCGCCACTTAATTGAGACAACAGTGACTCCTATCCTTAACATTAATGCCTAAGTTATTTTGCATGTCATTGCACATGCAGCACATCTCATCAATAGAATGCCTTGTAAGTCACTTGATATGACCTCTCCCTATTTTCAGCTTTTTGAGACTCACCTTGATCTATCTCGCATTAGAGTCTTTGGCACAACTTGCTACCCTTATCTCAAACCATATGCCAAAGATAAGTTAGATCCTAGATCTGTTCAGTGTGTATTTCTAGGATATGTTGTTGGTTATAAAGGAACCTTGTGTTATTATAACTCTAAGAACAAGTTATGGGTTTGTAGACACATCGTTCATGATGAGGGACTCTTTCCATTTACAAAGGTACATCCTAAGTCTTCCTCTCTTCCTTTTACCACTTCTTCTAGTAGCTCTAGGAAACCAGTGTTTATTCCTTCTTGTCTTAATGTCTCTTCTTTTGGTCTGTCTACTAATCAGTTGCAGGTCCTTCACTCTTTTTGTGCACCACATGAGGAGGTTCTTGTGGTTCAGAGGGGGGATAAAAATGTGACCAATATTGCTGGGAATAGTGAGTATGGTTAGAACATGAGTACTGGAGTTACTAAGGATATTAGTGAGTGAAAATATGAAAAATGAAAGTACTGGAGATGATATGTCTGGAAGTAATGTAGATAGTAATGTAGATGCAGAAGATGTTCAAGAACATAACAATGTAATAGATGCTGAGATTTCTAATTTGGAGAATGGTCATCTTAATCCAGGAGAAGATTTGAATATTAACATTGGTGTAAATAATGAATTAATATTACCTCCAGATTTGGAGTTCATTCAGGATCAAGATTACAATCAACATTAAAAAAGAAAACATTTTAAGATTTTTGTGCACACTAGTACAAAAAGTGCTTCAAACAACGACAGAAATCAGTTTTCTGAAGCACCTGAAAATCTATTGTATATCCAGCAGTTGTCTGAATAGAGCTCACACAACTGAAAAATCGGTTATTTGATTCATGCCTTCTAACAACTTAAAAAGTCCGAAAAATATGTTATTTAAGGACATATCTGATGTTTCATACTATGCCAAACAACTGATATTTTGTTGTGTGACATGAAGGAAGACAACAAAATATCTGATGTTGCAGTTTGTTTTAAACAACTGAATTCTAATGTCCAAAAATGTTGTGTGACATAGAAAAAGACAACTGAATTCTGATGTTAAACTTTGTTTCAAACAACTGAATAGAGCTAATGGTTCTTTCAAACAACTGAATGTTAATATTTGCTATTGTTTGTATGTATAAACTACAACAATATTTCAGTTGTTTGAGTGATTCTTTAATGATAGAGTTTATGCAATTCTATTGACATGAGTACGAGTTAGAAGATATAACCAAACCACTTTCTTTACATAATCCCTACAAATTAACTACATACATATATATTGGCTGTAATCATCGATCATTCATTCTTATTCATTGTGAAAATTATAATACATTCAACATATCAATGTCACATACAAAACGAATACCCCAATAGGGAAAAAAATGCATGTGCATGTACATATATCAATTTTTAGAAAGATAAAAGAAAACCGAAATACGTAAGAGTCTTTAACACTATTGACTTCAAACTCATGCTTCAGTAGTACTCCACCTTCCTTTAACATCATCTTTGACACTATTGACTTCAAACTCAAGCTTCAATAGTACTCCACCTTTCTTTGACATCAATACGTTTATTTCCAGGTCATATGTTGTAGAGTTAATTGGACAATAAAAACATAACACCATATTGACATAAAGTCTTATTACTAAGACTACAGTCTGTTCTGCTACTTTAGCATGATAATATACTCATTTAAAAACAAACATACAAAGCTATAATCCCACCAGCTAATATCAAGTAATATTCTAGCACCAAACTAATGAACCATCAAATTCAACCATTCAGTTCAAAGACTAAACTTACATTTAAGAGTAATATTAAGGATAGCTAAAGTGCTGGCATTGAGGACTTAGGTGGTGTGACCTACATAAGTCAATAACCAGTTAGAAGATATATATTAGGCATAGATAAATAAAAGCATAGGCATGCTAAAATGGCTTCATTAGATACTGCATGCATACACCTATAACAAAGAACAACAAGAGCCTTGATATCATTTAACTGAAAGACTAATGGATCGTCAAACAAATACACAGCCTAAAATTTCACATCACAGCATAGGTGATAGGTCACCATCTAGCTAGCTAACTACATATATACATTTCATTCTTATCAAACAAGTATTGCCACTATATATAGTCAGTTGATCATAGTCAAAACGCTTACCTCCCCGATTGGTTTCCCAAAATAGTAATAAAATCGGCCAGAAACTTTCGGTAGGATTATGGGCTGGTAGGATTATGGGCAAGTGAAGAGCTTGATTTCCCTCCTCCCCATCATACAGTACAGAACCATATGTAAAATAACTATATTGGACAAATACCATTACCATACTTATTTGCCCATAATTTTTTTTAATCACAATACCAATAATCAGAGTGACTAAATTCAGTTATTCTATGGAAGTGAAGTTCACATTTGGCTAATGGAGGGGTATCTACAACACAATTACTGTAATGATATCTTTCATATGCTAATGTGTCTGAATAGTTGATAATCCTATAACAGATAATATATAGGAAAAAAGTGCATCTGAGTATAGTAAATCATTTTCTAATAAATGTTGGTTGGAAACTGAAACTGACCGGTGAATAATAGCTTAAGATTCCAGAGTTGATTGACAAAAGGATAATTAGATCCAGAAATCCAACATGATGATTTTGATGGTAGAATTATTGTGCATGTCCTTATTCAAGCAATGTAAATAATTGAGACATCTACTGACTGACCCCTACAAGTGTTTTACAGGCTTATCATACAGTTATAACTGGACTACCTAGTCTCTTGGCATAGTTACAATGGTACCTAATACAGTCGGAATCATCTACACTTGAAAATTATTTCTATAAAAGAGATCATTAAGAAAAAACTAGCCATTGTAGTACAAATGACATGTTTGAGGCATACTTGAGTTAAGACAAACACATGTTGATTACAAAATCTCATAACAGTTCTCCACTGATCTTCAAATTTTCTTTGACTTATGGCCGCGAGTTAGGTCTTTCTAAAGATAAGGAGAGAAACAAAATAAGTAAAAACACTACTTTTGTAAATTACTAATGTCATATCATGTGGCATGCATTGATTCTCGGCATGCTACAAAGACATATGTCCATACCGTGTCTATAATCAAGAAAGAGAGCTTTTTGTGAGAAAAGATGACCTACAAACACATAACGAGAATAATCAAGGGCACATACATAAGGAAAAGCAGTTTAACTTTGTAAGTCATACAATAAAGCAATGGCAATTACATTGGATAAAGGTTAAATTGAGACAGAATTATTTACTGGTAGATCCGGAATTGGGATGCTTTCATAAATCTTTAACTGCAACAATGGAACTTTAGCACTATCTTCAGTGTTCCTGTCATCTACTTCCTTGGTATAAAGCAAAATCAACCATCAAAACTCCTCACTACTTTCCCATCTGCTAGAGTTGAGAGCATTACTGGGCTCTCGACTATGTTAATCCATTTGCACAGTAAGAATATTCATGATCGAGATATCAATATCCAATGAATAAATGAATCTCACACTACAACCTAGGATCAAACAATCAAAAATTTAACACAAGGCTCATATCACACATACTGTTGGGTTGTTGATAACAGAAGATATTAAAACTGTAGCTACTTGGAACTAAGGAAGTAGGATTCACTCACTTGTTTTTTTCTAATATGCCTTTTACTTCGGAAAGTGATGGTGGTTTGTAATCTGCAACAAGGTCTCATTCTTTTGAATGACAATAGACAACAACATTCTTGGTGACAGTTACCAAATCAAAAACATCTTCCTGCAAAGTATTTGATGAACAAGAATATGAATCGAAGCGAAATTTATTCATGTGAAGTACTTGTATTTTCTAATAGGAAATGTCTAGGTCTAAGAAACACAACTTAATATTAAGATTTTAAGTACTTTGACCATTATTTATAGCTTAAACTTGAAATGAATGAACACTCAAGAACTAACCAAACTCATTAAAATCTATAGTAAAAATTTTAAACTGTATATATACAATGTAGATATAAAAATGCAAAAAAAGTACCATCTTCGGCATTTGATTCAGCATGTTCCATCATCAACAACCAAATCAATCTCGATATTCTTCTCGTCTTTCTCAAAGACCATTCAAACCAGAGATACCTATAAACCAAGTATCAAAATCTCATAAATTCATCAACATTAATACATTACATGAATGTCAACTGATGAAGGCTTCACTGCATGAACATACACTTACTACAAATGCAACTTTAAGTAGTCAATTTTGCCTGAGCAAAATATCTTAAACCTGATCAAAGTCACTCCATAATTGTTTACACTATCGTATATTTCACAGTTATTCAAGTTTTGCAATTCATTTCTTTTCAATACCCAAACTTCACACATGTATATACACATAAACCAAAGGATTAGATTAGCCAAGATCTTAACTTTACTTTCAAAACTAAAAGCTTGGGATTCTAATGCCATTCTAGCAACTTAACATTCACAATCACTAAATCTAAATCTGAATTAAGTTCAGCTGAAAACCAAAATACTAGCACAAACGCTGATCCCAAAACACCAAATTGATCAAATGGGTACTCTTTAATCTCATCAAGAACCATACTTTACATTCACCCAGAAACGAAAACACAATCAAAAGTTCAAAACTTTACCAAGAGCAAATTTGAGGAGAGACAAAGGAGGAGGGCAAAGGAGTAGTCAATTTTGCCTCAAAGCTAGGCCTCACCTTTACTGTGTCCATCGAAATCACAGAAGAAAGTGGAGATTGATATGCCCAACGAAGACCTGCAAACACAAGAGAAGTCAATTAAGCCATGACCACGAACTGTCACCGATTTCAAAGGTGATACCAAAACCAATCAAGGAAAGTAAAAATAAAAAGGCGTTCGACTAATTTGGTTGCAGAAGTCATTTTCATTGAGTCATCTCAAATGAGTTCCTTTCGAGATGGTTGCGGCGAGTCGTCGGAGACGTTCTCAACTGTCGATGGCTTCGTTCTGGGTGGAGGCTACGTCGCCGCTGTCAGGCTTTGATCATCACTCGTGGTCCATGTTTCCAAGGTGAGGACAGTGACTTAGGTTGAGATGAGAACGACGAAGTCAGACTGGCGAGCAGCTAGGTCAAGTGGCGAGGTGAGAGAGTAGTGAACTTTTTCTAGGAAAGAGGCGAGCTAGGTATCGATACCTAGCAGAGATATCAAGCTAGGGTAAAATGACCAAGTATTTAAGTTTCAGTGCTTTACTAAAAATTTGCTTGCCGCGTACTAAAATTTCAAAGTCTTTTCCCCGTTTCAATTTTTGCCCAAATATTAGCTAGGTTTTTTTGGCATGATTGTGATTCAGACAACTGACCGTTATAACTGTTGTATGAAGAGAACAAATTTAAACCCCTATCAGACAACTGAAATAAATATTTGTCGTCTGAATGTTTTCCTAACAAGTTAAAATAACTAAAGTTTTTATTTCAATCGTCTGAATTTTTCAACAAATCTCAAATCTTTCTCAAAAATGGATCCACACGAAAAAACAATGTTTAAACAACATTCCAACAACTAAAGCACCTAAAGCGCAATAGTCTCCACTTTGGGACAACATACTCAAAACATTCAGTTGTGTGAGCACAGTTGTCTGCGGCAGTTTTTGCACTAGTGGCATTCTCATATATTGCAGCAGGTAAAATGTTTGATGAGTATGCATATCTGAGAGGATTTACTGCTACAACAGATATACATAAAGAAGTTGAACCTAAGAGTTTCAAAGTTGTTGTTGGAAGAGATGAGTGGGATAAGGCAATGCTGGAATACATTGAAGCATTGAGAAATCAAGGTACATGGTCTCTTGTCCTTTGTCCTTCTGATAAAAGCATTGTTGGTTGCAAGTGGATTTACAAAGGTAAGAAGAATCCAGATGGTAGTGTGTCTAGATATAAAGCAAGGTTAGTTGAAAAGGGTTTTAGTCAAGCTAAAGGTCTTGATTATAATGAGACTTTCAGTCCTGTAGTTAGGCATAGTATTGTGAGAATGATCCTTGCTTTTACAGCTACGTTATATGGGAACTTAGACAGTTATATGTAAAGAATTTTTTCTTACATGGGAATTTGAAAGAAGATATGCAGTATATATGTGGTAGCCACAAGCCTTTATTGATAACAATCATCCTAACCATGTGTGCCTTCTGAGGAAAACATTATATGGACTGAAGCAAGCACCAAGAGCTTGAAATAAGAAGTTCACTAGTTGTCTGCCTAGTATTGGCTTTTCATTCTCACACTCTGATCCTAGTCTCTTTGTGAAGCATAGTAGTGATGGTATAATTTCCTTGCTATTGTATATGTGGATGATATTGTTATTACATGCTCATATTTTAAAAGGGTTCAGAAAGTCATTAATGAGTTAAGTGAGACATTTGATTCGAAAGATCTTGGTCTTCTAAGTTATTTCTTGGGATTGAAGTTTACACATGGAATTTACTATATCTTGGGATTGGAAGTTTACATCTGAAAGTCAATAATTTTCTATATCTTTATAGTATTTGCACATGGAATATAGAAAAATTTTAATTAACTTGGCATTGATCAATTTTAGTCATCAGACTTCGCTTCTTTTCCATCGATCCTTAGCATCAGTTGGTGCAGCACTGGAAGCACAAGCAAGAGGCTGTGCCACATTAGTAAGTGTGGGCTTGATGTTAGTACATTGAGACGTAACACTGCCTTTGTCTCCGGTGTACTTGAAATCAATGTCACTCAACTCGATTCCCTCACACGGTATGCCCTTGCTACAGACGAGCTTCACGGCCAGTGGAGTGTTAGTGGTTCCTCTAATGTTCTTGAAAGTGATTTTTCTGAGCTTCACTTTTGATGGAACCTGAAATGCCATGCAAATAGGGCAAAATATTAATTAATCTTTTGACATGCAAAAGTGACTAATTTACGAAGAGGAATGTTAGAATAGTACTCACGTTTTTTTTACGTTGATTGGAGTGCTGACGTTGTTCATGACAATATCCTCGAAATGAATATCTGAGGCAGCACCATCTTGGGGGGAAGCAGGCCATGTTTTGATTCTCACACCATTACACGTGTTAGAAATTGTGCAGTTCTTAACATTGATTCCCTCCACAGGTTCTTCCGTTTCATACCTTCCGAGACTTCCAATGGCTATGCCATGGCCTGGTCCGCATTTCAAGTTGGTCACCGTGATTTTCTTGTTACCGTCGCCAATCGAAACGCAATCATCTCCTGTTCTGATCACGGAATCAAGAATGCTGACCAATATATGTAGACTTTCTGATATGGATTCCATCTGTGTTAACACTCTCTGCGGGAGCGGAGACGTTAACATTTTTGAACGTCACATTGTTTCCACTTAGAACATTTACTTGAAAATGTTTGCTGTTCATGACAATTATGCCTTGAATTATGCTATTTTTGACGAAGTTCAACCTCAAACTCTGCATAGATCAAACAAGTAGGTGTGATTACAATCCTAATTCCTAAAGTACGAGCGCGCTGAAGGGACTAATGGACATGAATGAACTTACAACAACTTTGGCGCATTTCGTGTTTTTGTGGCAATCGTTGGCTTTCCAAGAAAGTGCTCCATTACCGTCGAAAGCTCCACCGCCGGTTAAGGTGAGTCCATCAACGTGGTCGAAAATTACCCAGGTATCAGGTCTGCTGAGGTCCTTGGCTTCTTTTGGAGGCTGAAGTGTGCCTTGGAGCTGAAATTCAATTGGAGCCTTGCATGGACCTTTGAATTCTGCCTCTTTTAGTATGTACTTCCCGCTTAGAACAACAATTTTGCCCGTCGTTGTTGAGGCACATGCATCGGTAAAAGTTTTTGCCAAAGCCTATAAAAGTTAAACACATGAAAGTAAAAACAAAAAGAAAAGAAAAATAAAAATTAAGCTTTGGATCATAACCAACTCTGCTGCGTAAGGGCATCATATATCAGTGTAATTACCTGGGTGACATCAGCACCGGCCTTTCCACCATATTTTGCATCTGTAATATCAAAGCCACCATCTTCCGCTAAACTTCTAGATGCTAACGTTGATATTAAAGAAAACGCTGAGATCAAAACTATTTGTCGGAGCCATGATCTAAATGTATTATTTCCTTTTTGTTTAGAATGATGTTGTAACTTCATTTTGGCTTCCGGCCTATTTATACTCATGTAGAGGTTTAATAGCACTACTACAAGGCTATTTTTATGTGTGGCGTTAAGAAGCTGAAAACTAGGCCGACTACTTACATCCCATAATTGGAAATCACCACCATTGAAGGCCCGGCCAACACTTTCTTTTTGAGGTTCATGTCCGGTGGACGGTGGTGTTGATCTTAGTTAAGTTGCTCAATATATAAGTCCATCAATAGCTCAAAATACACGAATAATGTTTCCTTTTTTCAGTTTACTGTTGATTGTTTTATGGTGATTAAAATCTCTGGCTTTCTCTTTGGAATTTAGTTAAATTAATCATATCTAGATGTTACGTACCCTAGATATCTTCAAGATATTCTATATGGGATACGCCATCAACTGGGTTTTTCGCCTCAAACATAAAGCATGGTCATGAAACTAGATTTCGAGAGGGGTGGAAATAATATACATGAATTAATTTAGGAAAGAAACCCTTAAGACAAGATTTTCAACGTGTGATTAAAAATCCCCAAATTAATTTAGGATATAAATTGCTTCACTATTAAGACGTGCATATATATACTCCATCTCCTACGAAACCCGAGTCCGCTCATGTGAGAGTAGGCTCTGCAATGAGACCCACAAAGGAACCAACTTGCGGACTACCTGTTTGTCTACTGCTGGTGTGTATGATAATTGCGCTTATAATAGTTGGTCTAATAGTACATGCGAATTGGCCCGAAGAAACCCTAGAGTTTGAGATAAACTCTCTTTCAGTCTCTCCGTTTTTAGTCCTCCCCTCCTCGATCACTGCCAGTTGGAATATCACTCTGCTTGCCAGAAACCCTTTTGACAATAAGATCGTCTACTACGACGGCGTTGACGTTTCAGTTTACTATCACAATCTGTTTCTGACTTCGTCGAGGATACCTATGAATGGATCCTTGTATCAAAGCCCTAGGGATGCAACATCACTGCAAGCAGAGTTGACCATCTCATCGGTTAAAATTGCATATTTGATGGAGTCGCCGGCCATCCTCGAAGAGTGGAGGAACAGAGTTGTGGGATTCGGCGTCAGAGCGGAGGCTACTGTCAGGATAGGAACCGGTGAAAAGCGTCTGGAGAGGAAGCTGGTGATAGTCAACTGTGATTTATTTGAAGGTTGGGATTTCGCTCAATCAAACGGCGGGAGTTTTGTTGGGTGGATCAAGAAGCTATGTTGTAAAATACAAAAGTTAGGGCTAGAAACTCAGCCGCTTTATATAAGTTCAAAGATTATGGATGCACAAATGTATATCATCTTATACTTTTAAGTGTTTGTGGTAAATTAGTTTGCTTGATAGAAGACTAGTGATCTGAAAGCGCGCCCTTCTGCTCAATCTATGTATATATACGTTCTGTAACACACGAACCCCGGCTGCTCCATCATAAAAGAATTGAACCCTTAACCATTGCACCGTACCCCATTATTATAACTTGCGTCTACTAAGGTATTTGGTAACAAGAGTACATCCATAACAAAAGTATTATTTGTTCGGAATGAATGATTCTCATTCCGAACAAATAATACTTTTTAATTTAACTCCCAAAAATAATAAAGGGCCTTGGAGAAGAAAGGCCAGCTCTTTGGCTCGATGGCTCAGAATCTCTATTTTGTGACATACTGATCGACATATATACTACTCAAATCAGTTAAACATGAGAGATCAAGGTCAAATAGAACATAACCAATAAGAAGAAAACCTAAACAAACATCATAATTACAATAAATTCGAATACTGCTCTTTGCCAAAAGAAACTTTTACACCCTCCCATGATCGACTTACACGCATGCATAAAATGTATCATCACTACCCACCATCAGTAGTAACCCATATATATATATGGAGGGACGCCTGCGAAATTGTTTTCATCTAATTCTATGTTCCCAAATCTAAAAATTATCTTCGATGGAACGATCTAAATAATAATCTTGATCTTTAATTCCTTCAAAACGTTATAATTTTGTTAGTTCTTAATTAGCTCTTACTAATTAGCTACGTTTCTTGCACAAACCTGTGGATTAACCTTGCCCGACACAGTAGGCTTCACATTATCACATTCAGATGTAGCAGGGGTGCCTTTGTTTGTCAAATTGATGTCAGTAACTTCCACATTCCGGCACGGTATCCCTTTGCTGCAAACGAGCTTCACAGCCACAGGGTCTTGAGATGTGCCCCGAATGTTCTTGAAGCTCACATTGCTGATCTTAACTTTAGACGGTGACTTTGATTGGCATTGACCATATGGGCAATATCCTTGATCTATAAGTACAGGAGCGGTCTTGACGTTGTTCACGACAATGTCCTCAAAGCTTATATCGGAGGCTACACCGTTCGGAGAAGCTAGCCAAGTTTTGATCCTAACACCAGTTGAGGTGTCTGAAATGGTGCAGTTTCTAACAGTTACTCCCTGAACAGGTTCCTCGTTGTGGTATCTGCCAACATCAAAAGAAACTGAGACCCTTTATATATCTCCCAGATTAATTTCGTGACAGAAAAAAAAGAAGAAGTTAATTTGTGTATTTGGTCAGGACATACCTTCCTAGGCTACCAATGCTAATTCCATGGCCGGGGCCGCATGTCACCTTCTCGACATTTATCTGCTGGCTTCCGTCACCAAGGGAGACACAGTCGTCTCCGGTTTTGATGTTTGCACCGGTGATATTGATGTTTGAAGACCGACCAATGTGGATTCCATCAGTGTTTAGGCTCTCTTGAGGTGCATCGATGGTAATATGTTGGAGGGTCAGGTTTTTGCAGTTTTGAATGTTTATGTGGAACAACTTACTATTCTTCGATGTTATCTCTTGAACCAGTGAATTGGTGATCCCTGTAAATCGTATATTCTGTATGCAAACAACATACAGTATGCATGTCAGCATTTTCTTGGAGACAAAACTAAGCTTGGGAGATCGGATGATCAAGAGTTAAGACTTACGATAGGGAGTGAATTGCACTTTCCAGTTTTGGCACAATTGTTTTTGGACCAAGCTAGTCTTCCTTGGCCATAAAAAATTCCACCTCCGGAAACAGATAACCTATCAACGTTATGGAAAACAGCCCACCCGTCCTGGGATCTGAGCTTTTCGGGTTCGGCTGGTGCCTGTAGTGTTCCTGCAACCTGAATGCTAACCGGTGACTTGCAGGGTCCTCCAAACCTTACCGGACCAACCAAGTAGTTTCCCTTCGCTATCAAAACCGTGCTTGGAGTCTTGGCTGCGCATGCGTCTCTCCATGCATTAGTAATAGCCTATATATCAAATTAGATACGTTATGTTGTGAGATTGTTAGAATATACGTACAGTACCAAATTAGCACCGCGGTACCAAGAGAGTATCGCGGAAGCTCAGAAATGTGTAAGAACACATCATCACCTGGCTGTCATCTGTCTTGCCATCAGCCATGGGCTCCATAATTCTTGATATCAAAAACTGCAGCATTGATATTTAAAGAGAAGGCTACCAAGAACAAAAGGCATGTAGTCACAAGAACATATGTCGAACCCATTTCATCAGACTTCTTCTACACTACTTTTTGGTTTGAGATTGATTTAGAATGGGTTTTTCATTTCAACCGAGGGTTCCTTTTATAGGGTAACAAGGTCGAAAACCACAAAAATCTTCAACGCAGTTTTATGTACGTGTCGACCAATATCTGAGGTGCTAATGATTCTTATATATGTACATGTTTGTTGTAGTGCTATCTTCTCCTTTGGAGTCAAATTATTTTAGGTGCTGTAACTGTAGTACGACGTGGTCATGTCAATTACCTTCCAACCATTCACATGCATGCACAAGACTTTGCTTTCTATGAGAGATCACGTATGGAAGTTCTTATCGACCTAATTACACACACACACACAAAAATTACATGTTATTATCACGTACATTCTGTCTGATTAAGAAGTCGAAAACTTAACACGACGTACATTTGGACTAGTGATCTTGGTACTCAAATCGAATTTGACATTTGAAAATCAATGTTAGGTTGTGTGCTCGTAAATCAACCGACCAAGAAAATATTTGAGGTTGGGAATTAGACTCGTTTTGGAAACATAACCTTGGAAAAATCTTCACTCAGAGAAAAAAAAAACAAATTAAAAACAAAACTCAGATTTTTTTTTCATTGATCTGTTTTGATCATCAAGATACTAACTCTCGACGTATCCATTACTTATGTACTGATACAAGAGTGCAGTCTAGCCCCTTTTGAACATTAAGCTCTCTAAATTCAACCTCTAATGGATCGAATCCATGTGAGGTCACTAAACAATAATGGACACATCGGCTGTGCACGCTGTGGTATAGGAACCTAAAAATGTAACAAAACTGTTTCTACTTTCAAAATGATGTTCTGCTTTCAGTGGCCAACTTGATTCTGCTCACAAATTCGTCAATGGTCATGGTCCCTGGATCATCACCAGACCTGGATCTTACTGTAACAGTTCCAGATTCAACTTCCTTAGCACCAACAACAGCCATTAATGGAATTTTGAGCATCTCTGAATTCCTAATCAGTTTTGGCAGCCGTTCACCATGACAGAGTTCACCTCGAATACCATTTGCTTTCAGTTTCTTTGTAACCTCTTTGCAGTATTTAAGCTGTACAGAAATTAAAATTTCGCTTCAGTGCAAGTTTAATTGAGTCAATTACTTATAAACAATCATAAATTGAACAAGATTAAAGCCAACAAGTCATTGTATAATCATCACTCATGAGATGCAATTTAACATATAGTATCTAGGTAAGTTGAGCATTCATGACACAACCAAAGAGCCCCTCGTGTATAAAAAATAAGCTGGAAACTGCTTTCAGTACCTGAGTGTCGGTAACTGGTAAAACATGAGCTTGCACTGGGGAAAGCCATAATGGAAAGTCCCCAGCATAATGCTCTATAAGAACCCCAAAGAACCGCTCCAAGGACCCAAGAACAGCTCTATGAATCATGATAGGCCGCTGCTTTTCTGAATTTGAGTCAACATATGTTATGTCAAAGCGCTCTGGTAGGTTAAAGTCAACCTGTATAATTGATTGAATCAATAAAAGAACTATCAGAACAAAGAATTTTGAACAAATCCATGTAATCTTCATACAGTAGTGCATGTAACAAGTTCACGACTTGCCTGTATAGTTGAGCACTGCCACTTCCTTCCAAGGGCATCCTCAATCTTAAGATCAATCTTTGGACCATAAAAAGCACCACCGCCATCATCAATTTGATAGCTCCAACCCTTATCATCCAAGGCATCTCTAAGGGCAGCTGTTGCTTTATCCCATATATCATCATTTCCAACAGATTTCTCTGGTCTCGTAGAGAGATTAACTTCATATTTGCTAAAGCCAAATTGCAACAATAAATCTTCTGTAAGATCTAGGACACCCCTGATTTCATCTTTGATCTGATTTTCTAGACAAAATATGTGTGCATCATCCTGCAATAAGGTCCTGGGGTTAAATGCAGTAGACTTCATAGCTTAGGCCAAAAGGAGACAGCAGGTTAAGCAATGCAGTCACCAAGTAATATGTAGATACGTATTAACAAAGAGATCAAGGTCTCTTAGCAAAAGCCAAGCCTATTTGTTAATAGTAACATTGAATAACCCATCATACCAATTTGAAACAAAAATTTGAATCACTGAAAAGTATGATTAACTATCTTTCTGTGCCTAGAAAAACATACCAACTCTTTGCAACAGGATATAATTCCATACCTGAGTAAAACCTCTTACACGAAAAAGGCCATGCAAACTTCCAGATAATTCATATCTATACACAGTTCCCAACTCTGCAACTCTAATAGGAAAATCATTATAAGAGTGACGCCTCCTTTGGTAAATCAAGATATGATAAGGGCAGTTCATCGGTCGAAGTTGATAAAGCTCATCTTCGACATCCATTTGATTGTACATATTCTCTCTGTAGAAATCCAGATGACCACTTATCTGCCAAAGATCTGCCTTTGCAACATGTGGAGTATATAGCAGATCATAATCACGCTCTATGTGTGTCTTTTTCCACAAATCTTCTATCACATGCCTCACAATAGCACCCTTTGGATGCCAGAAAACTAAACCTCCACCAGCATCATTCTGCAAAAAACTCAACCTAAAACGTTCAACGCAGGACTTCTCGTACCTAATAATTGAAAATAATGGAAGTTATAACTGATAAACCAAAGTAAATAAGCATGAAGAGAACCAGCGCTATTCAATTTAAGTACCTGTATTGAAAACAGGTCAAGAACTTGACCAAGACGCCTGTGATCTCGGCGTTTAGCTTCCTCCTTGAAATGAAGGTATGCCTGCAGTTGTTCTTCGTTCTCCCATGCAGTACCATAGATCCTCTGTAGCATGGGTTTCTTTTCATCACCTCTCCAGTATGCACCAGCAATAGACTCAAGTTCTACAGCTTTTCTGTTGATTTTTCCAGTTTTTTCCACATGAGGCCCAGCACATAAATCCCACCATTCATCACCTAAGAGGATTCAGTTAGAGTAAGAAAGTGTAACATAAGGGAAACTGTAATCTAACTTCACATGTCTCAGAGATGGATCCCATGGATAACTTCGTCCACCAAGAATACAAACAAGAAGCCAACTTTCACATTACTTGATAAAACTGAACCTTATGATAGAGTGTTTGCCTACTATTTTTTATTATGTATCTCAAGAAAGTGGCTCTTCTTTCTTAATTAGTAGCTCATTTATTACACATTGAAATTTAAAACCAGGACAACCCTTACCAATGTGGTAAATGGTAATGGGATCCTCCTTAATACCATCCAAAATTTCGAGTTTGTATGGCTCTTTGAGAGCAGCTATTCTTTCCCTAGCTTCCTCTCTTGAAACTTCTTCTCTTATAAGAGGCAGATTCCTACCAATAATCCGGTCCTACATATGACGTTCAGAGTAACTCAATTAACAGCCACTAACCATCAAAGAATAAGATAACTAATCCATCAGTTCCACTTACCATCTCCTTCTTGATCCTCTTCAACTCTTTGTCCGTCAAAGGCTCCATATCAAAATCATAATAAAATCCATTCTCTATCCAAGGCCCAATTGTCACTTTCGCATCTGGGTAAAGCTTTTGAACAGCCATGGCCATAACATGAGCACACTGCAGTCATCCCTATACAATTAGGTAACCCCCATCATAGCATCAAAAGTCCCCATTATACCAAAATCCCCCAACTCCAAAACAAAAACACTCCCCATTTTATCTATCATCGCACATTTTCTCCAGTCCTAAAAAATCAAACTACCCACAAGTCATAATTCAAAGTAAACATATAAGCATAGATTTTTATTGGGAAAGATTGAAACTTTACAGACCACTATAATTTCAAGTCCCGTTAATCTTGCTCATCAACTATAACCAATGATCAAAAACTCAAGAACACAATCAACACTGCAACATATAAACAAAAAAGGAACAGACTTTAGATGTTCAACAGTACAATACCGTGTGTCGAATTCTGAGAAGCTTCTCGGAGGACTCATTGGAAGGAAGCACAACTCTCTCGAGTTGATCAGTTTTCTCTTTCTGGGCCTCCTTCAATTTGTCGTGTTGGGTCGAAACCTGAGACTCTGTAGTGGCCACAGCAGATGTGGAGACTCCATTTCTGTTCTTGTAAATGGCGAGAGCTCTGGATTCGGGCTGCGAAACGCAGTGTTTAAGAGGAGAGAAGAAAGATGAGGGTTTGAGGAGAGGGACTGAGAGGAGAGATGAGGAGGAGGTGGCCATTCTTTGAAGAATTAACATCTATCAGTGCTAATGGGTTTTACAAGACCTGTGTGTTATTCAGTGATTGAATTTGTATGTGGTGGAGAACCGGAGATACTTGAGTTCTTGATAGCCTGATATAGGTTAATACAGGACGGGTTAAATGTCAAAAATAAAAAAAAAGTGAGCCAAATTCTTTGTCTTATTTTTAGTTCTTTTTTCTCTAAATACAAATTAGCAAAAGAAATTTATTTTCAATCTTATTGTATCTCTTTTTTTATTCCTTTCTTTTAGGTGAAACGATAAAATTTATCAAGGATAAGTGGCCAATACAATCAGTTCAGCCAGTCTCTCATGAAATTAGGTACAGCTTGGAACATACCTATATGAGACCATCACATTTCAAATGGTTCATTTAACTAACTTATCAGCTACTATATTGACCTTACGACCTAAATGAACAAATTTAGAACTAGGCAATAAACGAAATGCCTCTCTAAGATCCTCACAAGGCTCCTGGAAAATGCTAGACATTGTACCTGCAACCGCCCTAACCATAGTCAAACAATTAGAGCTAATCCGAATTGGGTTGTAACCCAGTTGATGTGCTATGTGAATTGCTCTCCAAGCCGCCTCAATCTCAACAGCCAAGGCCAAATAAACATTGTTTATTCGACTAGCAACTTCAAACACAAACTTTCCATCTCGATCATGCCTATACCACCTCTGAGTCTAGAGAAATCGAAGGCTCCATCTATACAGACACATTACTGACCTACTGGTGGTCTAGTCCATGTCTAAAGAACTCTAGCCAGGCAGTCTAGAGTCTTATGCATGAGGACATACCTATCATGTCAAGCCCTTGCCAACATCATCAGAGTTTGACCATCAAACTTTTTCTAATTCCACAGTTTGTCATTTCGGCCCTTCCAGATAAACCACATAAAGACGATCATCCGAGCAAAGGTTTCTCGCGGAAGGCCAACATAACACGCCACAATCCAATCTCTAAAAGAATTTGAAGCTTCACCCACCCCTGCAGTAATAGGATGTATAACGGCCTGGACAACATGACAATCACGAAACAAATGCAGCTCAGTCTCCACCTCTTGCTCACATAGTATACAAATATTATTAACATCAACTCGGCGACCCTGCAATCTGGGACTCGTAGGCAAATATCCATGGAACACTCTCCAAAGGCACATCTTGGTTGTTGATGCTGCTCCAGCCCACCACAGACACTTCTAAAAATCTCTCCACTGATGGTGAACAATCAAGTGAGACAAAACAATCTGATCCTGAGCCAGCCGGTAAGCACTACGAACTGTATAATCCCCTTTCAAAGTGTAATGTCAAACTAGCCGATCCTGACAAATCCTGTGACTCAGAGGAATAGAAAGCACCACAGAAACATCAGCTAGGGTTAGATACCTCTATAAAGCCACCTGATTCCAAGTTCTTTGTGGCGTGATGAGTTGAGATACCCTATCCAATGTAGTAGGGAAATGAAGCTCACTCTCCATTGTGAAAGGAGGCCGAGGCAGCCTTTGATCTCCCCAAATCTCAATTTACTTCCCATTACTCACCTGCCATCGTGACCTTCTCTCCAACACCTCTTTAGCATGCATAAAACTCCACCAAGTGTAGGATGGTGAACCTCCCACTTTTGCCTCTCAAATCGGCACTTTGGAGAAGTATCGAGCTTTGTAGACTCGGGCTACAACAGAATCCAGGTTCTGCATGATCCGACATACCTGCTTAGCCAACAAAGATAAGTTAAAAGCATAAAGATTAAGAAAGCCAAGCCTCCCTTGCTCTTTGGGCTTACACATGGCATCTGATGTACACCGATGTATCCATCATCTCTTAGTTGTATCCCCCCGGAAAAAAAAATTGCACACATCTGTTGTAACTCCTCACACATGGTCTTCGATAAAAGAAAACAACTCATAGTATAACTCGGCAACGCCTGAGCCACCACCTTCACTAACAGTTCCCTCCCCGCAGCACTCAACAAAGAACCCTTCTAACCTTTCAACCTATCCCGAAGCCGATCTTTGATATAGGCAAATGTTTCTTTCTTTTTCGCCCCAATGTGCTTAGGCAAGCCGAGATACTGCTTCTGATATGGAACCAGTGTCATCCCCAATGCTTCAGCAAATTCCACCTGAGCATCCTCAACTAAATTTTGGATGAAACAAACACTGCTTTTCGCATAATTTATATACTGACCCGAAGCAATTTCATACACTTTCAAGACCTCCTTCACATTATTGCAGGCATGCATACTAGCTTGGGAAATGATCAGACTATTATCAACAAATTATAGGTGAGACAACACTGGTGCTTTCAGGCAAACCCGAATCTCTTCTAATGTCTTATTCTGTTGTGCCCTATAAAGTAGAGCTGACAAATCCTCCGTACATAATAAGAACAAATAAGGAGACAATGGGTCTCCCTGCCGCAGACCATGGGTAGGAGTGACATAACTAGGATAGCTATTAATCAAAAAAGCATACCTCATAGAGCTGACACATGCCATGACATTTGCTATCCAGACCATCAGGAAGTCCATCTTCTTTATCACCAACTCCAAATATTGTCATTCCATTCGGTCATGGGCCTTAGTCACATCCAGCTTCAGTGTCAGCTAATAACTCTTACTTCGTCCAAAAGTAATAAGCCACCTCATTTGTCACCAGTTTGTTGTCAGTCATCAACCTCCCCAGGATGAAAGCACTCTGACAAGGATCAATGATATGCTGCAATAAGGGCTTCAGACTATTTGCCAATACATTCGCTACAACCCTATACACCACATTACATAATGCTATCGGCCTATAATCTGTAACCTTTCTTGGATTTTGTACTTTCGGGATAAGCCAAATATTAGTGAAATTCACTGATGACAAAATCTGCTCCGAGTGAAGAGCATCTTGTATAGTAGCTACCACATCCATACCAACAATATCTCAATACTTTTGAAAAAAGAAGAAGAAAGAAGACATACCATCCGAGCCCGGAGCTTTCAAATGATACATCTGAAATAATGCGACTTTGATTTCCTCAACACGATAAGGCAACATCAAGGTCAGTCCCATGTCCTCCGTCATTATAGGCTTCACAAAAGTGGTCACGACTTTGAGTTGATCCTCTAAAATCTCTGTCAAGGTAAACAATTCCGAATAGTAATCTAGCACAACTGACTCTATCCCATCCGGAGTCTCTTTCCACACTCATTATAATCCAGTAAAGCCAAAATGTGATTCTTTCGTTTCCGGTTTATAGCTTTTTGATGAAAGTAGCGAGAATTCTCATCCCTATCCTTCTTGTGCTTATCCTTTGGTCGTTGCTTCCAATATAGAGCTTCTTGAGTTAGCAACGCCGCTTGTCTTTCATACAATTGTTTCCTCTCTTTAACCCTATTTGGATCAAAATCTTGAGCATTGAAGGCTTTGAGCTTCCTTTGAATCTCCTGCAATTCATCTTTTCGGGCACCAAAAGTTACCTTTGCCCAATCCTTCAAACCAAACCAAGCATATTTAATCTTCTTACTCAATTTGTACTATGAAGTTTCAGAGTCAAAGGTTGGCGTCCGGTCCCAAGCATTGTGCACCACTTCCTTACTCTCCTCCTCCTCGGTCCACATAGCTTCAAATCGAAAAGTGTTGATGTCCTGGGAAAATAATCAACGGCGATTCACGGACCGAGATAAGCAACGGTATGTGATCAGAAGCTGATGGAGGTAAGTGCACCACTTTCGCAGCCAAGAACCGATTTCTCCATTCCCTTGTCGCTAAGGCTCTATCAATATGGCTTTGACATCGAGAATCATGCCAAGTAAATTGTGCTTCCGTAAATCCAAAATCCTGCAAACTATAATCAGTTAAGCAATTGGCAAAATTATTCATTTGCCATGAAGGTTGTATAAGTGCGCCAGATTTCCCCGTGGAGCGAAGAATTTCATTAATATCACCAAATACTATCCATTGATATGATGCATCTTGAGGCTTTAGAGCTCGCAAGAGATCCCAAGTCTTCATACGGTGTTGTGGCTGCGACTCCTCATATAGCCCTGTGATCCAAATCTAATCACCTTGCCCTACCTTGACTCTCACATCCGCATCAATGAAACTCAAGCTATGAACCTGCAGTTGTAAGACAATTTCTTTCGACCATAACATCAACAATCCTCATCCTCCCCTCTGTGTGCATGGTACCATAAAGGCATCATCAAACTCTAGATTTTGACACCAAGTATCACATCGGGACATATTGTTCGTTAAGGTCTCTATGAGGAAAACAATCGTCAACTTCTTTGCAAACACCACATCTCGAAGCGCTGAATACTTCGCCGGATCTTTTGTTCCTCGAATATTCCATTGAAGAATCTCCATCTCTTCTCTCGATTACACAATCTCAACCAACACAACAATTGCAACTCGATCACTGGCAATCAACGACACAAATGTAACCCTAACTATGCTAAATTTCCTGGTCGCTTGCGAAAAATTCAGAGCAGTCACAAGGGATATATATTTATGACCCGATTTCGATTGTAATGGACATAAACCCCTCTTTTTTTATTCCTTAAATGTAAATCACCAACGTCCTTAAAATATTTCATAGGAAAGACAAGTAATTATTTAAAGCAACTTCATCAACACGGCTGAATATATTTATCAAGTGTTAGATAATAAAGCGACAGAGATCAATCATCTAATTCATATCACAATTTATCGAAGACAGTATAACTGAAACACTTTTAATTATTTCATATGCAAACTAATATGCATTTATTAAAAACAATTACTATTTAGATCATTCTCTTCCTCTTGCCTTTCTTTTGTGTACCGTTTTATTTTTAAATTCCACTTTCTCTCATTATTTGACTGTAGAAATAAATACGTACAATTCAATCGATTGACTTAAGTTGAAAAATGATTAACCTACGGCTACGTGATATTGAGATCGTACAAATTATAGGAGATGCCAATGATAATATTTTGTAAAAAGAAACATGTATATTAGGTATGTAAAACTAGATCATCGTTGTATATGTTCAAATTAGATTTTTGGATCATGACTTGATTACTTAAAATAATACAACTCACTATTTTGGTTTTTTTTGTTCTGAAAAAAATCTGTAAATACTAAAATCAATTCTATCTACTTGGAGCTTTTTGGTTTTTCTACCCTATCCCCATATCCTATGCAGCTAATTGAGCCCCACGCTCCTTAGATTCTCTCCGCGTGTCCCCTTTGGATTCTCAAGTGGAACGCACGCTCGTTTGAGCGGGAAGCCATTTTGGGCGGTTGCTATATTTGTAACGAACTCTGTCATCGTGCCCCCCAAAAAAAGCTGTTATGGGATTGTGTCCAATCTCAAATCCCCATCAATCAATCCTTCTCTCTCCTCATAAACCCTAATTTCATTTTTTGCATCGCTTAATTCAGATGCGAAGTAGGAAACGCAGGAACAGTTGCTAGCTATCAAAAGCAAACACCCTAGTTTGCTTTTGATACATATGGCGATATTGACAATGAAGGGTCTTCTCAAGAAATCCAAGGCACGGTCTTCGGCGGAGCTCGTGAAGCACTTACAAGAGCTTCTCATCTTCGTCAATGGCGACATGGACGTCCGTGAGGGCATCTGCAGCGGGGAGGGACGGCGGGGACGTCCGGGGGGTGGCCCGCATGGCGAGGACGTCCGGGGAGGGTGGGACGTGCAGCGGGAGGGAAATGGGGAGGCGACCGACGGTTGACCCCGAGGACGACCTCGTCGGCGTCCTCGGTTGAGGAAGAAGGAGAGGACGTTCCGCCTGGTGGGCCCCACGCACGTGGGTGACGCCAGGCTGACGTCTTTTTTTTTTTTAACCTGGCGCGTGTATTACACGCGCCGGGTAAAAGTTAAAAAAATTACAAACCAATGGGATTGCGCCACGTGGCGCGTCCCGAGCTGATCTGCATTCAACAGCATTCTTGATCTCTACCGTCCATTTTGAACAGATCTAAACAAATCCAACGGCCTGCATTTAAATGCAACGGCCAGATCAGAATAAAATCAATAAATTGCGAAAAAAACCCAAAAAATTGCAATTAAATCCCCAAAAATTTGCAAATGAGCCCCTACATTTTTTCTATAAATACTACCTTCATTTCATTCATTTCTCACACCATTTCATTCACAACAAATTCATTCTCTCCCTCTCTCCATCTCTCCTCGAAATTCATTTTTTTAGTCGGAAATAATGGCTACAAATTGGCTTCTTTCGGAAGATGTACAATTAAGCATCTCTTATTGTCGTTTTAGCGTTGATTCCATCACCGGAAATCGACAAAAGGTGGAAAAATTGTGGGAAAAGGTTTATGGCGATTTTAAGGCGAATTGGGAGCTAGGTTATGGTGAATCGATGCCGGAAGCTAGGACCCAAAACGCATTATCCTCTCGTTTCGCAAAGTTGAAGCCAAATTTGAAACTTTGGGGAAGTGCTCTTTCTTTCGCACGAAGGAATGCATCTTCCGGCTCCAACATTCACGATGAGGTAATGTTTTTGATCTCCAATATTTATTTCATTTTTTACCATATTGTTTCAACTTATGTTCATGAAATACATGTTATTTATTTCACTTGCTATTTATGAATTACAAGTCTCTTATTTCATGTTATTATTATTAATTTTTAGATGAGATGTGCTCAATCATTTTATGTGGCAAAAAAAAAAAGAGTTTAAAGACTTTGCTTGTTGGGAAGTAGTGAAGAATCATCCTTACTTCATCCATGTCGAGGCTAGTACACCTCCGGCTTCTTTATCATCTACTCCGTCTTACTCATCACCACATCCCGCAAGCTCAATGTCTCCCACCGTCAACTTGGAGGAGGATGATGCATTTGCCACACCAATGAGTAACCAAGCTCCTCCTTCTCCGGAGCGTCCTATGGGAGTGAAAGCGGCAAAGGAAGCGAAAAAAAAAGGGAAAAAGGGTATGACGCAATCAAATGAAAGAGCCGAGGCTTTGAATAGGATTGCGGCAAATCAAGAATCTTATGGTCGCAATCAAATGGAAAGTGATGCAATTGAGGTTTCCCTTATGCGAGAGCAAATCGCCCTTCAAAAGAAAGACATCCAATTGAGGGATTTGGCAGAGGAAACTCGGATTATGTCAATGGATACCGAGAGCATGACTCCTAAATCCAAGAGGTATTTCACAAAGAAAAAAGCAGAAATCTTTTCTCAATTGGATGGGGTTGAAGAAGAAGGTAGCGAAGAAGGCTATTCCAATTGTTATCGCCCCCTTTTTCCAAGCACTTAAATTATGGTTTATGTAATTTAAATTATGTACTAGGTAGTTTAATTTATGAACTTTAAATTATCTAGGTAGTTTAATTCATGCACTTTAAATTATGTACTATGTAGTTTAATTTATGCACTTTAAATAAACAATGTAGTTTCCCTTTTACATAAACAAGGTTGCACTTTCTTTATTTTCACCAAGTTCCCACACATAACAAAATATTGAAACACACATAATAGAAATACGTAATTCAAACTCACAACAATGCAATTAAAACAACATATTTTATAGTTGTTCCCCGGTCTCAAGAAACCAGTTGTGCTTAACTAAGTCCTTCTGAAGCTCTCCATGGATGTAAGCAGATTGGAGATCTACAATACGGTCATTAAACCGTTGTTCATTTTGTCCATCTCTTCCAACCAGCTGGAAAGGAATTCGGTTCCCCCCTTCATCCACTGGCCCATCATAAGCTGTAAATGCGGTAGCTGGGTTTTGGAGATCTTCTTCGTCGTTCTCCTCAAACTCATCCTCCACGAATTCCTCCTCAACGATCATGTTGTGCATTATGATGCACGCCAACATGATGCTTTTTAACGTCGAAAGGCGGTGACACCGAGCTGCATGCCGAATTATCCCCCAACGAGCTTGTAAGATGCCAAAGCACCTCTCCACATCCTTGCGGTAGGACTCTTGCTTCCTCGCAAAAAGCTTTTGTGGAAGATCTTGAGGATTCGAAATCGTT
The DNA here is from genome assembly GCA_946800695.1 of Geum urbanum. Classification (NCBI taxonomy): domain Eukaryota; kingdom Viridiplantae; phylum Streptophyta; class Magnoliopsida; order Rosales; family Rosaceae; genus Geum; species Geum urbanum. The sequence goes on along the minus strand of OX327008.1, from coordinate 44,959,164 downwards.
TTGACAAACGAGGAGTACCTCGAATATATCCCGTCGGCAAGGTAATAAGCGTTACGGTATGTCATACCGTTCACTTTATAAGTCACAGCCGGACTTCTTCCAGCAAGCACTGCATCGAAGACATCTGATTGGTAGAGCACGTTGATATCATTTTGAGCTCCTGGTAGCCCGAAGAAACTGTGCCAGATCCACGTGTCATATGAGGCCACTGCCTCTAAGATGATAGTTGGACGACCCTTCCTCCCTGAGTACGCCCCGGACCAAGCGGTTGGGCAGTTCTTCCACTCCCAATGTATACAATCAATGTTTCCGATCATACCAGGAAATCCTCGATGTCTAGCTCTTCTTAGAAGTCGAGTGATGTCTTTCTGATCTGGAGCACGGAGGTAACGGGTACCATAAAGCTCTACCACTTGGGTGCACCACTTCTTCATGCACTCCAGAGTTGTTGATTCCCCCATCCTTGTGATTTCGGCACACTGATCAGCAGCTGAGCCGTAGGCCAACATCCGGAGAGCACCGGTCATCTTTTGTTGGGGAAGTAGTCCGACCATTCTAGTGGCGTCGGCTCTTTGATGCCAAAATTGGTCGTTGTTGCAGAGGTCCGTCATTATACGGTTGAATGTATTTCTGCTCATTCGGAACCGTCGACAAAAGTCATGGTCGGTGAAGACTGAGTGTTCGATGAAGTAATCTTCCATAAGATTTTGGCCCCTGGACTCCCTCATCCTTGGTTGATTTGGAAGGCGGCGTGGTGGTGGTTCATCATCAAAAGTTGCATCAACGGCCACCGCGTCGATCACGAATTGATTGGCAGTTTCTGCATTTCGCCGGCGTTGTTGTCGCCTCCGATTGAAAAAGGTTCCGAAACCCATGGGATTCATCTTGATGAAACCAAAAAAGGGAAGAAGTGTTTATGGTGGCTTAGATACGAGTAAACTACAAGTGATGCGTAGTTGGTGTGAGTCTACCGAACACACATAGATCTTTCTTTTATAGCCATCTTGAAAAATCAGATTTTTCAGATAACGACACGTGTCGACTGTCGATTGGTTGAAAATCTTACCGGATATCTCCATCAATAATTTTGCCGACACCGACACGTAGACATTACACGTGTTTCATTCTCATTGGTTTGTAATCTTACCGAAAATCTTACCGGATATCTCCATCAATAATTTTGCCGACACCGCCACGTAGACATGACACGTGTTTCATTCTCATTGGTTTGTAATCTTACCGAAAATCTTACCGGATATCTCCATCAATAATTTTGCCGACACCGCCACGGAGACATGACACGTGTCTCAAAATTACTGGTCGAAAATCTTATCGGAAATCCGCTACCAATTATACGATCCAGATTGACACGTGTCGGCATCTTATTGGGTGAAAGTATTATTTGAAGGTAAATGTAAAATATTTTAAATATTAATGAATAGTAATAGGAAGTCCTATTTTGGAAACCGCTGCACGAAAAATAGGAATAGGAATTCCTATTTTGAGGAATTCCTCAAAATAGGAATTCCTCACCCAAAACATGGGTGCACATGCTCAGGATTTTGTCTTTGTTTCCAACTTCATTTTTGGCCAGGATTTTGGTCAGATCTATTGAGTTCATGTCAGATGTTATGAGATCCTTGCGGTGGATTCTGTTTTTAGGTTATGAGTTATGACATTGCACATCCTATGTCAATTTGTATCATATGGAATCAGGATGATAAGTATTAACGTTAAATTTGGTTATAGATGGAAGAGCTAACTAAATCGATGTTGGAGATAATGAAAGTTTTGTATGGAGATTGTGAATCGGAGCCAAATAAAGATTCTTGTGCACAGCTTACGCAGGAGTTTTTCAAGGACGATACATTTCGTTTTCTCATTGTCAGCCCCTCGAAACGTGATCTCGGGGTAAGCCTTATATATATGATCTCAAATCGAATATTGTGTCTTCATTCATAATGTTACATTGGTGATCTGTGTATATATGGAATTGCATACATTTAATTATATGTTGAACTTGTTTAAGCTACGTACATTAATGATGCAGACTCGTAGAAACGCCACTCTCGTGGTAGCAAATTTGCAAGGGAAAGTGACCATCAAGTCACTTGAGTCTCTAAATTATACCAAAAAGTCACATTAATTTTACAATTAACCCAAAAATCACATTATTTGGAAACACGGACAAAATGTCCCTGAATTTAAAAAAAATTATGACATGTCACTGCACAAAATTTCACTAATATTATTTTTCATGTCACTAGTTCTACGCGAACCAGACGACGACGACGCCGGTCGTCCTTCCCCACACTGTGACACCATCATTCACGAATCACACCTCACCTTCGCCGTGATGCCCTCCGCACGCTCCGCCCACCTCCGGCCTCTACCTCGCCGCACCGTATCTTCTCGATCTCGCCGGATCCAACCCAGTCGACCTTGCCGGATTGTCTCTATCTCTCTCCCCACTTGCGCCGGCGTCCTCGCCTGGAAAAGACGAGCTCGACCTCCCTGACTCACCGAAGCCACGAGCCTCATCCTTACCCCAACGACGCTGACACCCCTCGGTTGCAGATCCGTGTGCCCAAAACATTTTCTGTCTTTTTTGTTTGTTGCAAAATGTAGTTTAACGCAAATAAGTATGGTTTAATACGTATCCTTATGTAAGAATATTAGTATAATTATGCATATTATGCATATGTGATGGTTTTTTTAAGATGTAGTGATGGTATCCATGCAACAGTGTCATAGTCGTAATTCATAATATTGGTAAATTTGTGTAAGTTTGATGATATATTCATTTATGAGTATTTGTACATTTGTGTAACTGTGATGGTATGCTTGTTTTGGAAGCTGGGTATGCAATTGTGATGGTATGCTTATTTTGGAAGCTTGGTATACTTATGCAAGTGTGATGGTACCCTTATTTTAGAAGCATATCATCATAGCATCCTAAGTATACCATCATAGTGTTGTGAGCGATGGTACATTTTTTTTAGTGATGGTACATTTGTTTGTGAGCGATGGTGTATTTGTTTGTGAGCGATGGTACATTTATTTTTTAGCAATGATACATTTGTTTGTGAGCGATGATACATTTATTTGTGAGCGATGGTACATTTGTTTGTGAGCGATGGTCAAGAAGAAAGAAAGAAGGCAAAATGTGATCACAGATTTAGGTGCCGAGAAGGAAAATGAGGAGCCGAAGAAGAGGAAAGAAAAGGAGGAGCCGACGAAGAAGAATGAGGAACTGAAAAAGCAAAAGAGGAAGACGAAAGCATAGGGACTTGGTAGTTTTAGGTTGTTGTTTAGTGTAATGTAGTATAATTGGTTGGATATCTATTTTGATGGAATTTTTTGTACAAAGTAAGGTGTTTTAGGGATGAAATCTCATTTTGAATGTAGGAACTCTTTGAATGTTGCTCTTGAACCATATTAATATGAAGTAGTTATGCTCTATTTTTACATTGTTGAAGAATACCAAGTCCCTTGCTTAAATGTACCAAGTCCCTTGCATAAATGTACTAATTAAGTACTCAAAGTAAATGTATCAAGTCATTCATGTAAATGTACTAAGTACTCAAAGTAAATGTACCAAGTCCTCAAAGTAAATGTACTAAGCCCACAAAGTAAGTGTACCAAGTCATTCATGTAAATGTATCACCAAGTCTACTGCTTAAATGTATTAAGTTTCTCAATGTAAATATACCATGTCCTTTGTGAAAAGGTACCACAAAGTCTAATATCTATCATGTATATGTACCACCAAATCTAATATGTAAAGGTACCAAGTCCCTTGCATAAAGGTACCAAGTCCCCAATGTAAATGTACTAAATCCCATGTACAAAAAACATGTTTTGCAAATCGCCATCGGATTGAAGAAAATACGATTTGTATGTAGGAAGTGCAAAAGTGAGATCCACATCACTTGTTTTTGGGATTTTAAATCTCTTGCTAACTTCATCCAATAAAACCTTGAATTTCATCGCATTGGTGAGTTGGATGACAAGAGTGTTCCCTTCATACATACACCTACACAAAAATGTGGCAATAACCCTAGAAGAAAGACCATCGATTATCTTCAATTGATACTGAAAACAACAACACAACAACTCAAAATGATATATTCACTTAGCTTCAATGGATTATCAATTCAAATTCAAAATCATAAACTCAAATTCAAAACTGAAAATAATACTCCACAACAAAGCTAACCTAATTTGAGTCCTTAGAACTTATAAACAACAACAAGCTCCACAACAAAACTAACCTAATTCGATTTAAAAACGAATTCGAATTCACACATTGCCAGAGATACCAAATTACCTCAATTCAAATTCAAACGGTGTCGGAGATAAGCAAATCAGTCCATCTCTCTCTCTCCGAATTACCTCAGTTCAAATTCAAACGGTGTCGGAGATAAGCAAATCAGTCCATCTCTCTCTCTCTCTCTCTCTCTCTCTCTCTCTCTCTCTCTCTCTCTCTCTCTCTCTCTCTCTCTCTCTCTCTCTCTCTCTCTCTCTCTCTCTCTCTCTCCCTCCCTCCCTCCCTCCCTCCCTCCCTCCCTCCGAATTACCTCAGTTCAAATTCAAACGGTGTCGGAGATAAGCAAATCAGTCCATCTCTCTCTCTCTCTCTCTCTCTCTCTCTCTCTCTCTCTCTCTCTCTCTCTCTCTCTCTCTCTCTCTCTCTCTCTCTCTCTCTCTCTCTCTCTCTCTCTCTCTCTCCTCCCTCCCTCCCTCCCTCCCTCCCTCCCCGCAGATTAGCTTCTGATTTGAGAAAGACTGAAGCTTTGGCGGGTGTTAACTTTGGCGGGTGTTAAGTTTGAGGAGGAGAAAGTTTGAAATTGGGGGGAAAATAGGGAAGAGTATTTTTGTTCTTGCAAAAAAGGGTTAAAGTTTCAGTTTTAGGCTAAAAAAATGACTTTTTGGTCATTAAAACCATAGTTTTGTGACTTATGGATACTTTCTAAAAATCAGGGTGACTTTTGGGTCACATGGATGGATTTATGTGACTTTTAGGTAATTTGCCTAATTTGCAAAGGCAACAGGTTCAATCACGACTGATTGCTTCTGACTTTTTGGAAAAGAAAATAGATTTGATGGACATTTTGATTTCCGGGTATGATCATTTTAGTAGTTCTGGTAAAACAAATATGAGGATTTTTGGCTGATAGATTAGTTAAAATCGTTGGTTTGGTTTGGTTCAGTTATGAAGACAATGACATTGCCTTAGCTTATGGTGCAATTTCAAGGGACAAGCTCACCATGCGTAGAGTATAATGTTGGAAGCTGTTCCATTTACAAACCACTAATGTTTTGAATGTTTTTCTTGTTTTCTTGTTTGGAATGAATAGTTTGCTTTTGTTATACTGATTACAACATGTTTAAACTTTTTTTCAGCTGTTGAAAGATATGTTACTGGATCGCTCAAACTCTGGTGTGATGGTCCGATACGTGAGCTCTCTGGATAACATGAGAATCTTAATGAATCTTCTCAGGGTATAGAATTATAGAAATTCGATTTCTCAGCAAGCATTCTAACACAAATTAATATATATGCAGGGTGTTTAACTTCAAGTTTCTTTTGCGGGATCCAAACAAGACAATCCAATTAGAGACCTTTCATGTGTTCAAGGTTTGTGCACAGAATCTATTACTATATAAAAGGTAGTCTAAACACATAACTTCTGGTTTTGGTGTTGTAGCTATTTGTTGCAAACGAAAACAAGCCTCCTGAGATTGTCAATGTACTTGTAACAAATAGGAGCAAGCTTCTGCGCTTCTTAGGCAACTTCAAAATTGAGAAAGGGAGCAATTTTGTCTCTCCCAGATCAAATGCAGATCTAGACCTTTGTTATATGAACTTGAAAATAACACTGTGGACTCAATTTTCTGCAGAGGATGAGCAGTTTGAAGCAGACAAAGTGGGACTTATCAAAGAGATTTCTGTTCTTGAACCCAAGGAAATTAAGGGATTTTCGCCATTGCTGAGCTTTAGAGAAAATTCTGAGATTTCGTGTTGAACCTTGAATTTCAAGGTGTTTTACACTTTTATGTATTATTTTTTCCTCTTGGGTTCCCAGAAACCAGTGGAATTTGCAAACTTAATGCAAGAAGACACAGCCTATGCATGTCTGTTTCTTACAAAGTTCGTACTCCCTTAATCTTCTCTTTCAGACAATTGGTCATTTCTAAGCAAAGGTTGAAACTACTTGGGAAGGAAAAAAAAAACCTAACAAAAGCTGTCATCAAAATGAGGAAAGGCTTCGATCAGTTACCAACTTCTAATTTGTTGAAGGCCAAATGTTACATAACTCGGTAAACTAGTACTAATCTCTAGTTCCTCGTACTGATTTCTGGTTCTTTTTAGTTTCTTGAATCCTTAAATCATACTAAAGTTTCTAAAACCTCGGTCACTCATATACAGAATCATCACTTCAGTCCCAATCTAGAGAAGCCATGTTCCTCGTAAAGTCTAGGAGGACTGCAATACGACGAAGGATTCATGAAAAATTCTGGGGCATTCAATTTTCATATATTTTATGTACTCTCTTCTTCTTTTTTTCTTTATTTTTTCTAATTCTTTACCAGAAAAAAGAAATCTCAAAGACTATATCAGAATATGCTAAAACTTATTCATGGGGTCCCTAGATGGGTAACCCTTAAATGTTTCACACTAGTAATAAACAGTGATCTCAGGTACAAGAAAAAACTAAACAAACCAAATGTGATGGGATAAAAGAATAAGAAAAAGCCTTTCCCTGACCACAGCCCACGACTTTGCCAGAGACCTTACAAATGAAATTCTAAAGTAGAAAAAAGAAAATATATATCAGTCTATCTCTTTCTGATTTTTTTTGTTTTCTTTGGTTCTTTTGGGTATCGCCGCCTCACCGGAGATGCATGATACACTTCTGACTATATCCCGCAATCTGATTTTACATCTCACTCAAAGATCAAAACAAAAAAAGCCTAGAACGGTAACTCGAAACAAAAACATTAACACAAAATCCATTTTAACTTCTATCTCTAACTGTAATCCTTCAAAACAGGCACTCCCAGTTAGCTCTTACTAACCATATTTCTTTTACTGAGATATATGAATGAGGTTGGTGTGCAAAATTCACAATTCACCTGCTTCACCAGATTATCTTCATCTACTATGACGTGATATCAGAAACGATCCTAGGCAGCAATTCCTGCAGAAAGTATTAAAGAAGCTGCTTAGTATTAGCATATATGTTCAATGGCAAATGAAAGATGAAAACACCATTATATATTTTGATAACCAATCAAGTGTTATTCAAAAAAGAAGGGAAAAAAATCAAGCAACAAACACACACGTACTCCACGTCCCATTAGTTATGATATATCTGAGTACTATATAGTATTACCAACACCTTTATTTGATAATGACTACAGATAATACACTTACACACCATACAGAACGTGGCACATCTCAGTAAATAAGAATTATCCGGAGAAGTTTCAAACATTTCTGGTACATCCAAGTAACACAAACACAAAGCATCGCAAAAAATGGACTGCTTATCTCATCTGCTAACACCATACTTTCTCTCTAAAGCTGTTAGCAACATTCTATTAAACAAGTAAAAATATGTTATTGTCTGATAGAGAATCCAATAAATCATAATACAAAAGTGAAGATATTACAACAACAGGCAATGTCTAAAGATTCTTACAACAAGATCAGTAATACAACAACATTCTAGATTGGTTTTCAGATATGGAGGAAAGACGATAGCATCTCTCTTTTCTTTATCTTCTCGTATTAACTACGACCGATCCCACAGTTTTTATAAACAAGACACATAATCTGCAGAGATGTTCAAAATCTACAACAACCAATAAGCCTGAGAAAACTCCAAAATCTTCTGGAACCAACATTTCAAGAAAAAAAATTGAATCCAAGGAAATACCAAACAATGAGAAGACAATCATATCATATTGCCTACACGAGAAAAATTCCATAAAGCTCTTTTTCTCCTTTTTTGTAGGATCTATTGATACCATCTCATAGCTATTTGATCAATTTTCTCTACACCCCTACAAAATCACTTCCAATTTGGACCATCATCCTCCAGATCACCAAGAGGTTACTAGTCATGCATAAGTTTCCAAGGTAAAGGTTAAATAAAAAATACATCGTCCACTACAGGAACTGAGATAAGCACAACTTTCAGAGAATAATGTGCTTTGTCACATCTATGTAACCCACTAAAGACCCCCAATCACCCCATTCAAATATTGAACTATGCAACAGACCCATGAGCTCAACAAGCTTATTTTACTTGTATCTATATACTGTAACGCAAAGACCCAGACGAGAAAACCAACCATCATACGAATAATTAACTGGGACTGTTTGTTTGAGCAAAGATAAATGTTTATTACTAAAATATGATCATCTGTTAAGCAAGAAAAAGATTACATGAAGAATTTAACAAAGCAACCAAGTTTCTAAAAATTGCTTGACGCTAGTTGGGCGGTGAGGAGGGGTCTAGCGCCTAGGGTTTAGGTTGAGAGCCTAGCCGGATTATTTTAAATAATTCTATTATTTATATTTTCAGAGTTTTTCTTCAACTCCAAACTTTAAGAAGTTATTTCTCTAATCGAGTGGCTAGTCACTGCCTATCGCTTAGATGAAGGATCAATAGGTCTAGGGGATTTTTAGAACTGTGAAAGAAATTATACGGATCTGTTCAAGCAAGTTCAGGAAAAGGGTGGTGCTAAATTTTACAAATATCAAATACATCCACATTACTCTGTGAATCATTAATAGTTTCTGCTCTATATATAGTCAACCAAGTATTTTTGAAAGTCGGATGTTGCTTACAGACAATTAAACACCCATAGGGTATCTATAATTCCACAAAAGAAAAATAGTAGCTCAACATAGCAAACATAAGATGGATGAAATATTAACAAAGTGACTCTTACCTGTATTCGGTTGTCTCTTATTAACACTATAACCAGCAACATAACCAGGTGAACTTTTAGCTGAAACATCAGAAGCTGCACTGCCAAGCCCATAACCAAAGGGTCCAGGCCCATCTCGATCAGAATTTGATGATTGCCAAGTGGGATCTCCATACGCTGAACCACTATTGTAGAAGTCAGCGAATGCCTCCTCAAAATTACCATTTGATGCAGCAAACGAAGATGTAGGGCCAACACTTGCACCACTGTTTCTTCCGTATCCTCCAGTTCCCAAGCCATAACTGTTTTCACCAGCTCCATAACCAAGATTACTACTACTGTTGGAAACAGTATTTCTTGCACCTTGAGCTGATATTGCCGAAGGCTGCCAGTTAACTCCAGTATTCCCAAATGTGCTTCCTCCTATGCTTCCACTTCCTGAACCCATGTAAGCATTGGAATTTCCAGAATTTGTATTAAGCCCCCCATTACCCCACAGGTTCCGAGTCACAGAGCTGAAAAAGGATGAGTTTCCTCCATTACCACCTTCATATCCAATGGGACTGCTAAACCTATTTGAATTATTGATATAGTAGGGGTTCACTCCCCTTCCATAGCTCACATTATTGTTAAAATTTGCATTTCCTCCAAAACTTGGGCTCAATCCTGGCTCAAAGTTCATCCCCATTCCATAACCAGAACCAAATGGAGGAAACCCACTTCGTCCACCAGCAACTGGACTGAATCTGCCAAGTCCATAACCTCCAACTGAAGTCGGAGAATACCCCTGAGTATAGCCATTAAGGAAGCTATTGACCCTACTCAGACCATAGTTGTATCCACCAAGAGGGCTGCGACTAGGACCAGGGGACAACTCTTTTGGAACTGCACGCTTGACCTCAACCATCTTTCCATTCAGTTCATGGAAAGTCTTGAGTAAAACCTTGTCCACTGCTTCCTCTGAATCATAAGTGATGAACCCAAAACCTCTTGGCCTCTGGGTGTTGTGATCATACATCACCACAACATCAGTGATTGTCCCAAACTGTTCAAAGTAAGTCTTGAAGTCACTCTCTGTGACAGTGGATGCTAAACCTCCAACAAAAATTTTTCTTGTGCGTCCTGGACCAGGAGAACCTTGGATGCTGCCACTGTTTCTACTCAAAGTGTTCTGGTCATCCCTGGGAACAGCCTTTTTGGCCTCCACCTGAGAATAGATATTGCAGTCGTGAAGCCAAAGAATCAAACTATAATAAATCATTATAATCAGTTCAGAAGAATAAGATACAATTACATTCATTAGGAAACAAAGCATTTTGATTACCATCCTTCCATCAATGTTATGCTTCTCCATTATGACGGTGTCTGCAACGACCGGGTCAGAAAAGACTACAAAGCCAAATCCACGAGCACGACCTGTGGTCCGATCCTTCATGATCACAGCTTCCACCACCTCCCCAAACGCACTGAAATAGTCTTTCAGGCGCTCTTCGTTTGTGTCCCATGATATTCCGCCAATGAATAGCTTGCCACTGTCGGATTGCATATTTGCTACAATTTACAGGTACACAAGCTTAGAACATTCTCATATCGCTGGTCTCATTCCGACTGAAAGTGGTAAACTCATCAACATCTCAAACCCAATTCAGAGAAGAAAAGGGCCTATTAGGTGGATCCAAAACTAAACGAATATCCAATCAGATCACAAAACAAACCCCCGCAGTTGAAATGGAAGTTGTCTTTTGATCCACGATAAGCATCCAACTAATCAGCTACCAAATGCAGGCAATTACACGAATCAGCAATCTACAACAGAATAGTACCTTTTGCTAAATTGTTATCAAAGATTGTAATCGGATTCCGAAGAGTATTCCGGATTCAATAAAGTGAATATCCGATCCCTCACCGATCAAAAATACCGGATGCACAATTCAATTCAGCACACCTATGCAAAAATCCAAATACTTTCAATCAGACAAACACAAAAATTCAGACCAGGATCCAAATCCAAAGCAATTCAGAAACAAATGAAATCCCAGAAATCAGCACGCACCGATTAACAAAAAAAAAACCAGATGCGAAACCTTTGAACAAAAAATTAGGATCTGAGAGGAGGTACTGTGAGAATAAGAACAGAGGGCATGTTCAACCTCCTCTCGATATAAGCCCCCTCCACAACTCTGTAGGTGTTTGTTTTCAATGGTGGATATTTGATTACCAATGCAAATTCAGTTACCTAACAACAACAGATGAAGTGTGGGATGGATTGAAAAGAAAGAAAGAATGTGTTTTCTAGAGAGAGAAACTCTGAACAAGTAGAGAGAGAGAGAAGAAGAAGGTGTATGGGAGCTCTGTAAAATGGGGGAGCTGAACATTTTCACTCTTTTTTGCTATATATTATTTTGGAATTCTGAAAATGAAAATGAAATTAGGTTGCTGATGAAATGGCAAGATTACTTTTGTCCAATGGATTCTTGTGTTTTACTATCTTGTTTGTAATAACGCATGGGTGGCACTAGGGCATTTAGGCTTTGCATGAAGCTCAAACCCACGTAGTAGTAATGGGCCCAATCACTTGCCAAAGGCTATTGATTTTCATGACTTTTGCTCCATAGTTTCGAAAGTGACCCTAAACCTACTATATATTTGTGTTCATGATTACTCGAGTTTAATAATTAAATTTTGTGCTTTCGAAAAGCTGATATGTTCATAATTACTCGAGTTTAATAATTAAATTATGGGCTTTCGAGAAGTTGATATGGTCTAATTTTTTTGTGTTTTTTTATAAAGAAAATTCGCTTAGTAAAACTAAAGCTAAACCTACTTGACGTATTTTTATACTATATATATACAATCAATTTCCTTTTTCTTTTTCTCACAACGCTTTTTTAGATAATTTTAAATGAAATTATCGCGTTAATGCACAAGCTTGTACATACTTCAAACAATATTTCTCAAAAAATCACTCATGCGACTCTTTCTCCCAAAAGGAAGAATACACTACACACCTTTTGATTTTTCAAACTCAAATGTTTATTGATTTTTTCATCATCACTAAATCTTCTCATACCTAATTCAGGTTTCAATTCTTGGTGTTCATTTTAGAATAATATCGAAGGGTTTTCTATTCTATCAAGAAATTCAACTTATGCTTCTAAAACAAGTTGGTGTTAGAGTAAGTATTATAACTTGTGGGACTTTAGTCCTCCATGGAAAAGGTTAGAAAAACATGTGCTTTTATTAAGAAGTAATTAGGCTGAAAGCTAAAAGGTGGGGTTTCACATGGATTTGTGGGTTTGAGTCTTGGATTATCAAGGGAAAACTGAAATATATAAATCGTCAAAAGATGGGTCTTGGACTCTGTTGATTAAATCCGATTTTAATTTTAAAAATTAATATTTTAAGTTTGAAGTATCATTTCAGATAAATATAAAAAGGGATAAATATCAAAATAAGCGACAATTGGTATGACGATCACGACTTTTGACGTATTTATAAGGACCACCCGAGGTCGTTATTCGAACATTCAATTCTTCAATTTCGTCTTCTTCTTCTATATTGCTATTATGAGAAATACATAGAGTAAATTCGCTAGGGTTCAAGTTCGTGTGCAATAACTTGAACCAGATAGTTGTATCATCTAGATAGACATCTAAACTGCAAACACAAGTGGGGACAAATTTCTGTCTTAGGACATTGCAACGCAAATTTCTATCTGATCAAGTTAGTGATATTCAATCTCTGATTCTTGTTGTTTATTTTAATTTTGTTGATATATTCGTATATATATAACTTGTATTCTAAATATTGATTTGTTTTAACAGTAAGTTTTGTAAAAGAAAAATCATTTTAGAAAGGTGGAGTCAGCAACATGGTACCTATCATTCACAACATCTTTGCCCAAATTTTATTTACATTGCATTCGAGTATCGGGAAAAAAATGAAATTTGAATATTCACTGTTTTACTTTTACCGCCATCCCCGTCAGCTACCAACTTTGCCAGTTCTCAACTACCATATTAAGGAAGGGTAAAAGTGTAAAAGAAACAAAGATTGAGGTGTCAGTGAGTAAGCCCCCCATGATTCATCATGATTCACGATTCATTGACTGTCTGCTTGCTTGCGTACGTCATATTCACAAAGATAGAAAATTAGGAAAGTAAAATCATTTCGGTAATTAATTAATTAATTCGATTAAAATATGGACCATATATGGGAAAGTGAATATAAGATAGAAAAGGGACTTTGGCCTTTACAGACTACACACAATTCTCGCATACTATTAGTTCAGTTTCTTATTCTTATTTTCAATTTGACCACTTTGTCCCCCTCATTAACTTAGAAATAAAGCCTAAATTATCGGAAATCACTCCAGTTTCAGTTCAATCTGCCGTTATAAATTCATGAATGAATGGCCGATAAATCAAGGATACAAGGTATGTCCGAAGTTGGTTCATAGTGAGCTAGTCAATATTACAAGAACGATTAATGATTGTTATTGCTTTTTAAATTTTATCATAATTCATTTGAGAACTTTCGGAAGAGAACAAATAATATTTGAATAAATCACTTTATGTAGTTGTAATTTTGTTAAGATCATTTTGGAACAACATCAGTTAACTTGTACTAAGTTAAAATGGCAGAAATTAAAGTGGTCCATTCGGTGGCTACACTCAACTGAAATAGTGAATGTCAAACTCTTTTTACCTTGAGCTTGTAGCACTTTTTTTTTGAGATGGAGATAGAAATTGATAGGATCGGATAAGTTACAAGGAGAACATCAGGGACCTGGTATATTAGAAAAAACTCCTTAAAGCAGCTTAGACGATTACATGTTTATCACAACTACCATAATATAATTAGATGGGTTAGACGTAGTGTAAGGACTACAAAAAAATCAGGGTCCCATATCATATCTTGTTATGCATCCCAAACTATAGCATCGTCAGACGTTGCTCTTCAGCCCTCTTCTTTGCAAGAGCAACCGAATCTAGTGCAACATTCTTCTGCGGAGACTCGTGCTTGTCCACCCATATTCGGCCATTCACTGTCACCATCCTTGTGGTTGACTCCGTCATTGGAGTTTCTTCACGGGTCATCCTTTTTTCTCCCGAGCATACATGCCGAGACTCACCACATGCATGGGTTGTTACGCCCTCGGCATGCCGAGATGCTCCATCTGCTTGCGGCGTATGACGAGTATAATCTGACGTTAAGAACTATAGCTTTAAAGATGCTCTTATTATCCTATTTGGTTTTGGGACGCACTCCCCTGCATGTAGGACAAGTGTGCCAAGCTCTCCTTCCCACTTCTATGCATGTTGTCCATGTGATCATCATGCACAATCTTGATTGTAGCCCCTACCTCGGGACTGTCGCCCGCTGAAGCACCAACTGGAGTGACCATCGCCACCGTAGTAATCATAGAGTCCACGGGACAGTGTTCCTGCCCCATCAAGGCAGTCTCAAAGCCTGGTGCACCTGCCGCTCCTATCCCTTCCCTCTTCGAGCTCGAGCCGCCTTGTGCTCTGCTCGTTTCTCCACAAAACCATCAACACCATGCACAAACACACCACACAAAGAGAAAAAAAAATCATTCATGGAGGGGTATTCAAATCGAAGAGAAAGGACACAAGAAGAAGCAAACCGGAATTTCCTTCTTACCACCACACCCCGCTAAAGATTCATTTGCACAAAGATCTTCATTTGGCCGATCTTCAACAAAGCCGGATCAACATAGAAAAAACTTTTGATCGAGTTGTCGATCTACTCAGCCAACTCATCATCCAAAGAAGCCTTTCGACATTGTGTACAAGCACCCAAGTCCAAGTCGCCTTTATTGCCACCGCTGAGGGATCTAAAAAACCATCAAATTTCTCTACAACCACCGTGTAATCTTGGTAGTACCAAGGGTCGGGTAGCGCATTTCATTGCCTCTGGATCGACAAATTTGCAAAAAATTGATCGAGGTCATGTCACTGCAAAGAGATCTTCCCCGTCCGAGGGGATTATGCCATAATCACGCCATGGCCGTTTGGAAACATTGATTTCGGAACTCGGGCAAAGCCACTGACCCTAACAACCTAGAGACAATATAGTGTGTGGCTACTCCACCTCCACCCTTCAATCATCGATCTCGAGAGTGAGATCGAAAACGTCATGTTTGGGCCTGAAATAAATATTTCATTTTGGGCTTGAAAGACTGAAGTCTTGGCGAGCGACCCAAAGTGAGCCGATGTCTTGGCAAGAGGCCTGGTTGGAAATGAAGCTTGGCGAGCGGTCAAGTGGAATAACAGAGTCCGTTTCCATATCAACTTAGGACTATGGAATTAGGATAGCTGATTCATGCGGCTTGATGTTTATCATACCTTTCCTATTTCGGTTAAGGTTCATTCATGAAAGGAGTTGTGATAACATTAGAACTATATAAAGATAAGACTCGTGTGCTGGAATGTGTTAGAGTTATATTGAGATTCAAAGAGCATAGGACGTTCAAGAGAATTGAAAGACGACTACTAAGCATTATATAAGGAGAGAAAGAGCATTTGAGAAAGGGTCTCCGACCAAATACAAAACATTTGCTATACGCAAGTACACATAGACATCTCGTCAAGAGATTCTATCCCTGCAACCAGACGATCAAAATGCTTGTCACATATCGAGTGAGAGTTCAGATATCCAAGGAAGCAGTACTAGTGTTCTCGACACATCGTCAACGAAGTTGTTCTGCTTTGCACTCGTAAATGGTAGTGTGAGGTATCGATTTCTAGGGCTCTGCTAGAGACGCAAAAACCTCAAGTCCTAGGTTACTAGGCGAGAAAGATCCATTCAGGCAAAGTTGGTGCTCTTCTTGTCTTAATCGCTTATCAAGAAGTCAGACAGCTTTATATTCTATATTCCGTTGAGAGACAGTGGCACGCCAGCACACAAAGCACATACAGGATAAACCGACAACTGCGGTCAAACTATCCAAAGTCAATAAAATAGACGGTTTACGAAAGGATCTCTCGCCAGAGATATTTTGAGCTCAAACACGTCCAAATCATCATCATCACCATCAGACTTGAGCCCGACATCCGCATCAAAGCTATCCACCACCTCATTAACATCTGCCTCCACACTAGAGACTGGATGAGAGAGGCGAGATCGGAGAAGAGAGAAAGGGAAGACGGTTTGCGCCGACGACGAACTAGGGTCTTTTAGAGAAGAAAAGGACGCGAGAGAGAGAGGCTTAACAAAACAACTTCTCAACATAAGAATTTTAGCTTGTAGTACTTGGGCCTTCCAATTTTTGTTATTTCCTTTTTCTTCCGGTCTCTTTTTTTAAAAAAAACATTTATTCCGACTCTCATATCAAAAGATTAAAAATACAATAAAAAGACGCTATTCTTACAGTGTGCGTGGTCTTCTCTCTCTATCTCCGACCAACACGTTATGTTGTATTAGTCGCCCCCGCGATTAGGTTACAGACAAAAACAAAAACAGATTATGAGGGCAGTTCGGTCATTTTCTTTCGGATGTTGGATTGGTTGAGTGGATTACATGCATACATATGGTTGAACACTTGAACTGGTATTAGGTCGGAAAAGAATGCATATCGACCAGTAAAAAAAACTCCAAAAACCGATCTGAAGGGAGAGACTTTAAGCAAAAACAAAGAGCAACAGACTGAGAATATTGCATTGTTTTCCTCCCACCCATCAGAAACTGGCTGGTTGAACCAGTGAACCTACTCTTGACCTCCCAACCAGCTTACCCCAGCCTACATATCAAAGATGAGATCACCACTCTTCGTACAAGACTCGTATGATCAAAATTTCTTACAGAACTCAAACTTCCACGGGGTGGCTGCTGTTGCTCTTCATTTGAACGGGAGCATGAACATTTACACGATCCAGTAACAAATCCTCGCCTAATATGCCAATTGAGAGAGATAATAGGACTAGTCTCTGATCATGTCCAGCAGGCTGAGATTTTAGTTTCTAAAAGGCTCAGACTCATTCAACTTAAGAGAGCCAGATGCTGAACCATTCTAAGCAATTTGATTTTCTGTCAGGATATGAATATCTGGTTTGAGAGCTACGTAGTTCTAATGGGTCATCAAGAACAGAGTTCGAAAATTTACACGCCATATATATCTGCACCTTCCTCATGTACAGTACAAAATCTATCGCCAAAAGATTATGTCATATAGAATTATAGAGTAGAAGGATACTATGAATTATATTCCAGATAACAAGATCATGATTTAAGCAATAGTAACCAAGTAACATGGGTGAAAATATGATAAGAAAAGTGGCAAAACAATCAGAGCCATCTTCGAATATGGTGCTGAATGTTAGTTATAGACTTGCACCCCTAACGTTTATGCGTAGCCCTCTTTAGTCTAAACAATCTCAAACCTTTCAGCATACTAAGCACTAGTTAAGAAGTGAATATGATATGTAAAATACCCTGAATACTTTGGGTTATTTCTGACTAGATATGTGTAACCAAGCTACCCATCAATTGCAGCAGCTCGTCATGCTTGGCCGTAGTTACATTTAGTTCCAACGTTACCTATATGTCAATACAAATTGTTAAAACGGATAGATAAAGCTCCAAAATTGAATCAAGATACAGAATTTTAACCAGTAGGAACCCTTCTCTCTTCCAGGACATTAAAAATTCCAACTTCAACCAAAATTTGAAGAAATATAAAAGAATTTGGGTAGGCCGACTTTGATAACCAGAAAGTAATGGCATCTCAACCCTATACTTAGTACGGCTATTATTCTTTTCACTATATATACCAGGCCTTGTCAACAACACAAAAGTATTGACAAAATTCTGGATGTGAATACTCTATAACATGTCCCAAGCCCACGTGTAATATTAAAATGAGTATTTCCCTAATCAAGCCCAAGATCTGAGTATTAGCACTACCCTCCAAAAAATAGTCGTCTACAGAGACCTACTTAAAGCCTGTGCAAATTTGCAAAGAAAAATCTGTGCTCACCTCTTTGAAGATTTCACTATGAGAAGTTTCCTCAAAGCCCTACACCAATCAATTCTAGTTTAGTCAACCTTTTGGATAAACAAGTGCTACTTGTAAAATATGAGGGTGTAAAATTGCATGATCTATTGCAGGTGTTTACCAATTTCTGGAACAAGCTAAGAGATGCACCATTTGATTCTCCAATTTTTACACGAAAGATGTGAATCCCCAATTTTACAACTGCAAATGCCATCATCATCAAGACAGATTCCTTCCCATGTCCTTTCCACGACTATGCTAGCAAGAGCAAAAAGGTCAGAAATTAGATTAAGATAGACTATCATAGTTCCATAAGTGAAACTAATCAAGTTAATTGTACATTCTAAGTGTTGACAATACACAAGCAGAAAACCAAGCAAGAAGGGGATTGGTATTTAGTCAAGAACATCAGGCAGGTACCTTTTGGGTTCAGCAATCATTATCTCAACCTCTCCCATTTGAGGATCATCCAAATCATTCATATACAAATTCACATCACCCACCATGGCTGCCAAAGAGCACACCGTTACTCACTTACAAGTTATAAATTACAATGCATAAACAAAATCGAAATGATGCTAGTCACAAATATTTCCATCAGATGTTTACTGCTACAAGAACATGATCCATTCAACACTATCTTCTCCTTGCTCTTTTCACGGCTCGAATTTCTTACACCAAGCAAGATATCGAACTTTGGTCACTCAAGGTGATCAATTAACTTTCAAGACTGTTAATTTTCAACTCAAATTTCAAGCAACTAAAGCAGATAGTAGTAATTTTGCGAAAAGGGATCAAATTTAGCTAACCTTCAACATGGGCCTCTCCGTGTTTGAATTCTTCCACAATCAATTCCTTGTCTAACACAATGAATGTCTGCTCTGCAAAACCCAATTTCAAATCTTTAACCACGCACCACGCCAAAAATATAACAATTTGACAATACAACTATACATATAATACTCAATTACTTCAAAGCTATGACCCTCTATTCTATTTCCCTGAAAGATCAAAACTTTACTAACACAGGCTTGGATTATGGACACTTCAATCAAAACCAAGCTGACCCAGTTTAATATGTTGAAGAAGAAGAAACTAACTGTTGGGGTCTTGGGTCCATGTGAGCTGCATCTTGTATTCTTGGTTGAGAGTGAGGGGCTCAGAGCCGGTGGCTTTGAGCAGAGCTGGGTCTTGCATCCACTCATGGTACTTGGGGACGTGTTCTTTCATGCAAGGGACTAGAATCACTTTCGTTCCTTCCAAGCTCACTTTCTACATCTTCGTTTGAATCGCGTTTCCTTCTGTCTTGATCTTCTGTTTTGGCCTCTTCTTTTTAGCCTAATGTTTCTCTCGAGCACAGCTATGTAGAATTTCCAACCAAACGACGTCATTCAGTGTTAGCTTCTGGAATTGTAATCAAAATTGAAACCTCAATCCCCTACAGGCCTACACCCTAAGTACTTTCTGAATTTATTTGTGTATTTATTAGTGCCAATTCTAAGGTGAAAAAATGAGTACAAATTTGCACACATTAGAGCTTAAGAGTCATGTTTTTGTGTGTGTTCTTTATATCTCGCTCAATAAATGTGATTTATAATTGGTGATGTGTTAATTGCACATAAGAAACCCAATTCTTTAGTGGCTCTTATCAGAAATATATGATCTAAAGTATCTATCCTCAATCGACAAGTCTCAGTTAGAAATATGTGCATACTAGTAACTGAACCCCACACCTTGCACCGGGAATTTCATAGCATGTGTTCTTCAAACTATCGACTTCTATACTTTCAATCAACCTATTAAAGTCTTTATTTGTTTGTACACAATAATTCACAATACATTGGTAATGAATATAAAACTACAACATTTTAATCCAAATCTTCCGATGTTTAAGTCCTCTTTGATCTTCCATAAGAGATCCAAGAGTAGCTTCTTGAACCCTTTGATTTTCACATCACCAATCAAATTCCTGCATCATATCCTAAATTATTATACAAAATATAAATATATATAACTTCGATGAATTTACTTTTGCACAAATAAGGTTTTATACCTAGAAATTTTGCTAAAGTAGATTTACCATGTGAAGGTTGTTTAGAATCTATAAACAAAGAAATAAAATTCCACCAAATGCCATTGCTAAACTTGGTCATGGGACGACAACTCGAGCTTGACATCATCGTGTTCCTCCTGAAGCTTCATCTGCATTGTATTTTGACTCTTTGGTTGTATGTTGTAATCAAGGCTTTGCCTCTATTTCTGTACTATTTCTTTTGCCATCGAAAAAAAAAAACAGAAAAATTAGTTCTTACCTAAATTTCACCAGAGCCCTGTAAAAAAAATATTTCACCAGAGTCATGAATATACAATGAGAACTCACCTACAATATTGGTGTCATGTTTTTAAGAAAACAAAATGGTGTACTGAACTTTAGCACTCCTACACCAAGGAAACCAGCAACATTAAAAAAATTGAAAGCATTTTCAAGTTTGAATATGTACTGTTGTCATCTATGCAACCGATCTATTTTGGATATAGATCATCAATATTGATTAATTTTCACCCTTGAAAGATTAACATACTACTACTTTTGAGAACAAATATCTTTATATCTCTCAAATGTAATGCATATAAGTTGCTCGCAAGGTGGCAATGTTACATGCATATATGTAATATTCCCATTCAGACCGAACAATAGATTGAAAATGATGAACTTTAGAGTAACAAAGACATGAAATTATGATAAGAGTAGTGGAGTACAAACTGTAAAGCCTTGAAAAGGATAACTACTTCAGCACTTTTAGAAGTGCAGTTGCAACATGTAAGTCGTAAATGGCAGTTGGGTATGGTTAGTAGATATGGATTTGTAACAACTGCATGTAATATAAATCGAGTTATCGAAACCATACAAAAAAAAAAAGTATTGCAAGCTAAACATCAAGCATGCATGAGCTAATTTATAAGAAAATCAAATAATGAATTTAATTGCATCTCAACTCAATGATATGTCACATATAACCACCAACTGATCAACACAAACATGATGAAAAGTTTAAAACCCTGCAATGAAGAAAGTGTATCAAAATCTGAAATCAGATGATCAATAATTCGATAAACTGAGTAGGCTGGCATAGATAGAAGAAAAGATTAATCTCTTAGAAACATACCAGTATAAAACAATTGAAATTAGAATCAAATAGAAGTTGGCCTCATACTCGAACAATTGAAAATCAAAACAACACTTATATCAAAGAAATAGTCGCAATTATTTTCATATCCTCATTTGGCATAAGAAAAATATATGTTAACAGTTCCTAAAAAAACATGAGTAAGACAACGAAATCGATCCTCATTTCAAATCCTCATCTGTAATTGAGTGGGAACCCAGAAATAAGAAAATAACAAGAGTCTTAGCCTTTGGTTTGATCCTACAAAATCAAGCATGCATAATAAGATATCCCAAAATCGTATTCTTTATGATTCCCAAAAATTGGCTTAAACATAAAAAATTGAACATACTAGATGCCCAGAGAATGAAACAGAGAGAGGGTGAGCTATTAGCTCAGGCAATCAAGATTGATTACATTCAGAAGAGGGGGAAATTTTTAGCAAAAGAAAAAAAAACGTACCAGAGAAGATAAAGATTCAACAAAGAAAAGAATGCGTTGGAAAGACGTTGATATCCCTGAACTGTAAGCTATCAAGTGAATCTAAATTGAGGATATTTTAGTCATTTCCAACGTCAACAGCTGATTGCCACAGATCAACGCCAATGACTTTAGTAGTAGTATAATTTTGTTATTACAGTGTCCTTTTAGACTATGAGCGAGGAATCATGCGATCCCTAAGCCCTCTTCTTCCAGCTATATATAGTTAAGATCCGGATCGTTGAGGAGCGATCATCTTATTAAGTTAGTAGGATATGATGTTTTTTTTAAAGTCAATTCAAGTTAGTAGGATGTTGCTGAAAAACTTCCAACGCATAACTATAAAATGTTCTGAAATTTCAGCCTACTTTATAGTGATGTTCTGTAGCATAAGTTAATCAAAAGCTGCCATAGACATTTCCCTTTGCTTCAAAGCCAAGCACAATCTCTACAAGAATCTCTCTAGCCTCTATTAAAAAAAACAATCCATGATGAAATGTGCTAAATAATCCATCACAGTTTACTAATGACACCTCCACTCCCACCTGAAATCTGTATTTTCTACTCTACCAAACAAAAGATTTAGCTTTGCCTTGCCTTCAAAGCTAAGCACACACTATAAGCCATGATGAACCATCAAGCTGCCTCCCATCAAGCACATCATTATAGCAAACCCCCTTAAATGTTAACAAAAGCCTGCCAACCGATTCAAACTCCCCCTCCTACATTCTTACACACTCTTCCAACATTCAAACCCTCAATATGATTTTCCTCTTCTGCCTCCTCTTTCTCTTTTGCCTTCCTAGCGTTACATTTTGTTCCCATTGTACTACCACAACTCCAACTAGAACCTTTGCAAAATGCATCACACTCCCAACCCAACAAGCCTCCATAGCATGGACATACCATTCCCACAACTCAACCCTAGACCTTGTCTTCTTCGGAACCTTCATATCGCCTTCCGGCTGGGTCGGTTGGGGCATAAACCCTACGTCACCGGAAATGACCGGAACACGTGCCCTAATCGCCTTTCCCGACCCTAGCTCAGGCCAAGTAGTCCTACTCCCGTACATCCTAGACCCAACCGTCAAGCTCCAACGTACTCCTCTCCTCTCTCGCCCCCTCGACATCCACATCATCTCTTCCTCCGCCACCCTAAACGGTGGAAAACTAGCCACCGTCCACGACGGCGCCTCCATCCAAATCTACGCCACGTTGAAGCTCACACCAAACAAGACCAAACTAAACCACGTTTGGAATCGCGGTCTCTACGTCCAAGGCTACTCGCCAACTGTGCACCCCACCAACCCCAACGACCTCTCCTCCATAACTACCTTCGACGTCACGTCAGGCACAACCGCCACGAGTCACACCAACGTTATGACACTCAGAGCAGTCCACGGCATCGTCAACGCTGTCTCTTGGGGCATAATGCTCCCCATCGGAGCAGTTACCGCACGGTACCTTCGCCACGTCCAATCAATCGGTCCCACGTGGTTCTACGTCCACGCTGCGATCCAGCTCTTTGCTTTTGTTTTAGGGACTGTAGGGTTTGCCATAGGAGTCAAGCTCGGGGACATGTCACCTGGAGTTGAATACAGTCTGCACAGGAAGCTAGGGTTTGCGGCGTTTTGCTTGGGAGGGCTTCAGACTCTAGCGCTTTTGTTCAGGCCAAAGACGACGAACAAGCTCAGGAAGTATTGGAAGTCTTATCACCATTTCGTAGGGTACGCTTGTGTGGTGCTTGGGGTTGTGAATGTGTTCCAGGGTTTTGAGGTGATGGGAGCAGAGAGGTCTTATGCGAAGCTGGCTTATTGTTTGGGGCTTTCGACACTGATCGGTGTTTGTATAGCATTGGAGGTGAACTCTTGGGTGGTTTTCTGTAGAAGATCGAAGGAGGAACAGCTGAGGAGGGAGGGTTTGATTACAGGGTCTGATAAAGGCAGTGGAATCCACAGTTGACACAAATATAAGTTATAAGCTTCATATGTAATATATACGTACTTTTTGGCATACAGTACGTATGTTTATAGGAAAATAGGATTTCACAACCTTATACCTGAATTGCGTTCAAGTGTTGCATGTGTTACTACTCATGCGCAAGAAGTGTAATATTATTATCCAAATTAAAATTATTAGCATGCATGCTTTGTGCAAAGAAAGTAAAGTTTTGGCCCGAATTGGATCGATGATATATTGATGTTTCATGCATCCGTAGGGCTGATGATCTTAATTCTGGGATTAAAAGTGTTCTGCTTTTAATTTCCTTTTTCTCGTTCAAGATGTTTTGGATGAGTAGGTTTTCTTTCTTTGTGCCTCATCGAGTACTATTAGGTTTGCTTGCAATTTTACAATGATGGTGTTCCACGCCAGACAACAAGCTAGGCTTCCTCTCAACTACTCCGTTTTGAACAAAAGGAGATGGAAAAATAAGAGGGATCGGAGAATATAAAAAAAATGATATGTCGAGAATGGGATCCGAACCCATGCCCTTTCGGACTAGTACCTGAAACTGGCGCCTTGGACCAACTCGGCCATCTTGACGTTGTTGACAATGAGTCAACTATGGTCTATAAATCTCATTGGCCAGACTGTAAGATCCATAAACCATGGTTTGCTTGATTGAAATTGATGCATCTGCAGCTTTATAAAGATTTGGAAAAAATTTGACCACCGGCCAGTTCTTGGCAGAAAGGTGAAAGTTCAAAAGACCACAATTC
Source organism: Geum urbanum (assembly GCA_946800695.1). NCBI lineage: Eukaryota > Viridiplantae > Streptophyta > Magnoliopsida > Rosales > Rosaceae > Geum > Geum urbanum. The sequence goes on along the minus strand of OX327008.1, from coordinate 44,934,835 downwards.
CCATCCTTCATCAATTTTGAACTTTTCCATTCTCGTCTCAATCTATCACCACTATTCCCATTAAGAAACATGGGAATGATATTCTTCTCATCGAGAAAACATGGGAACGATATAAAGTAAAAAGGAGGGCAAATGACACTAGTAGGAATGCTGATCTGTCTTTAAGGGTTCTCTATCATACAAGAAAAAGAGTTTCGAAAGTAAAATCATAGCTCCTGTTCATAGTGCCTTCATGTATGAGAGCCACTTAAACAACCCTAGGTGGGGGGAAAAAGATCCACTTTTAGCACTATGATCAAATTAATTTCCTATCCTATATACTATCCTCTCAGAAACAGAAAGCAGATGGTGGACATGATCCTGCTTTTGCAGAATGTACCGATACCTCTGCACTACTCGCTATTTCTTCACGGCGAAGATAAGAAACAAGCACTTGTTCTGGACATTAGGTTCAAATGGATGTCAAGACATCGTTTCGGTAATAGATGCAACTACAAACTAAGTGGTACTCTCTCTTTTTTTCAGAGCTATAGCCTATAGAATAACTCAACAAGCTACGAGTCTTTATATATATGTTCATTGAAAGAAAACCAAAATGTTTCTGATCCATTTACACTGAGGTAGCGAGAAAGTCATCAAGATGTCTACATGAACCAGAAACAGTAGATAACACATCAAATAGATTTTGTCCCTCAGACAACTATTATGTTAGACAGCTCCCTTTCCGTGCAAGGAAAAGGATCCATTTCCAGTCACTATTTCACCAAAGAAAAACAAAACCAGTCACTATTTCACCAAAGAAAAACAAAAACAAACCTAAAAGAACACGAGTTTAAGCTAAGAATCAGAATATGCAATTACTTATTAATGGGGTCCCTAGATGGGTAAGCCCTTGAACGTTTCACACTAATAAATCAACAGTAATCTCAGGTACAAAGAAGAACAAACACAAATGATGGTAGAAAAGAATTAAAAAGGCATTCTCTGACCAGAACTCACAACTTTGCCAGAGATGTTACAGATAAATTTCTAAGGAAAAAGATATATATATCAGTCTATTTGTTTTTTCTTTCTTTCTTTTTTTCCTTTTTGGTATCGCCGCCTCACTGGAGATGCATGATACACTTCTGACTATATCCCGCATTCTGATTTTACATCTCACTCAAAGACCAAAATGAAAAAAAAATGAAGAACCCTAAATTGACAACTCAAAACTCAAGCATTAACACAAAATCCATTTTTAACTTCTATTCTAATTTTAATCTTCAAATAGGCACTCCAGTTAGCTCTTACTAACCAAATTTCTCTTATCTGAGCTATATGAATGAGGATGGTGGGCAAAATTCACAATTCACCTGCTTCACCAGATTATCTTCACCTACAACGACATGATATCAGAAATGATGGTCCTAGGCAGCAATTCCTGAGAAAAAATAGAGTTATTAATTATACAATCTAGTGAGGAAAACATTTTAGATTACGATCTAAACTAGAAAATATTCAATGATAGACATAGGGAAGAATAATGAAATATTGTATATCAACTTCAAAAGAAACAATCTGGTTGAACATCTTGTCTGCCCTACATGAGCAAAAGCTGATTGAGAAATGGAACCATCAACCACCGGATCAACAAGAAGTTGATAGTCATATCTAGTGAAGGAGACAACAAGTCCCCTGGCCAGCTGCAACTTCCCAACATCAAAAAGTATTTAATACCATTATACCAATACTAAACGAGTACACACTGGAACAAATTCTCATAGCTTCGGTGTCATCAATGAACACACATCAAGCCTAATGAACCTACAACTACTGTACTATTATTACTTTTCTCAGATGAATTGAAAGTAAATTCGGTCCAATCAATTATGATTGAGCCAGATAATAAAAACCTACTGTAGAATGTATGTGTTTGTTAGAGCAAATAACTGGCTGCGGAAAAAATTCTCTTCAAAATATGAGATCAATTAAAAGTTTGCCATGCCTTCTGGTAGCAAATTTATCATCTGTATGGAAAATTGTTAGTGGGCAACCAGGTAGAGTACCATGTAAGTGTTTGCAAGTAACAGTCAAATCTCTATCAATCTGGGCACATGTTGCCATAGGAGGAGAACAAACATATTGGTCAACAATCACCATTGGGAATACAGCATGAGCTCAAGAGCATCATACATTTAACCAACATGTACCCATGTCCAAAAGGTATCTCAGATAACGTGTTGAGACATCATATTTTTCAATCAAAACTTAAAACAAAGTTATCTAAGATAGAAGCTTCGAGACATTAAACAGTATTTCAAAGACTAAAATGTTTGTATAGACATCCATAGGACAACTGGACATATCAACTCTTTAAAATGAAACAAGAAAAAGTGTGTGAAAAACAGATACCGAGTGAGAGAATAAATCAATTAAGTTGCCATTACCTGTATTTGTCTGTCTCTTATTAACAGTATATCCACCAACAATGCCAGGAGAACTTTTAGCTGAAACATCAGGAGCTGCACTGCCAAGTCCATAACCAAAGGGTCCAGGCCCATCTCGCTCAGAATTTGATGATCGCCAAGTGGGATCTCCATAAACCGAACCACTACTGTAAAATTCATTGAAGGCTCCATCAAAACCACCATTTGATGCAGCAAACGAAGAAGCAGGGGCTACACTTGTACCACTGTTCCTTCCATAGCCCCCTGTTCCCAAACCGTAACTGTTATCACCGGCTCCATAACCAAGATTACCACTATTGTTGGAAACAGTATTTCTTGAACCTTGAGCTGATATTGCAGAAGACTGCCAGTTAACACCAGTATTCCCAAATGTGCTTCCTCCTATGCTTCCACTTCCTGAACCCATGTAGGCACTGGAGGAATTCTGGTTTGTATTAAGCCCCCCATTCCCCCACAAACTCCGAGTTACTGAGCTGAAGAATGATGAGTTTCCTCCATTACCACCATCATATCCAATGGGACTGTTAAATCTATTCGAATTATTGATATAATATGGGCTCACTCCACGACCATAGTTGACGTTACTATTATAATTTGCACTACCTCCAAAGCTTGGGTTCAAACCAGGCTCAAAATTCATTCCCACTCCATAACCAGAACCAAATGGAGGAAACCCACTTCGACCACCAGCAACTGGACTGAATCTACCAAGTCCATAACCTCCAACCGAAGTTGGAGAATACCCCTGAGTGTAGCCATTAAGGAGGCTGTTGACTCTACTCAGTCCATAGTTATATCCTCCAAGTGGGCTGCGACTAGGTCCAGGTGATAACTCTTTAGGAACAGCACGCTTGACTTCAACCATCTTCCCGTTCAGTTCATGAAAAGTCTTGAGCAGAACCTTGTCCACAGCCTCCTCCGAGTCATAAGTGATGAACCCAAAGCCTCTAGGCCTCTGCGTGTTATGATCATACATGACTACAACATCTGTGATTGTCCCAAACTGTTCAAAGTAAGTCTTGAAGTCACTCTCTGTGACAGTTGATGCTAGACCTCCAACGAAAATCTTTCTTGTGCGTCCTGGACCTGGAGAACCCTGAATGCTCACACTGCTTCTACTCAAGATAGTCTGGTCATCCCTGGGAACAGCCTTTTTTGCCTCAACCTGAGAATAGAGAATGCAATCTTAACCCAAATAATCAATAACATAAAATCAACAAAGTTACTAATCAGCATAGATGAGAATAAATTTTTGCATTTATATAATCAGACCCTAAGTCTTCTACAAAAGTTGAATTTTCCTTCACATTTGCAGCGGTGGTTCTGGAAGAAATGCTTAATGATGCATTCTTTTGTGTGAATGGAAAACTACAATTGAAAGATGAAATACATTCTTTCATAAGTTCAGAGGAGCATTTTGATTACCATCCTTCCATCGATGTTGTGCTTCTCCATTATGACTGTGTCCGCAACAGTAGGGTCAGAGAAAACTACAAAACCAAAACCACGAGCACGGCCTGTGGTCCGATCCTTCATGATCACTGCTTCTACCACCTCCCCGAAAGTTCTAAAATACTCTTTCAGGCGCTCTTCATTTGTGTCCCAAGATATTCCACCGATAAACAGCTTACCACAGTCGGATTGCATTTTCTCTACAAGCAAGTCATCGCATTCAAACCTTAGCAAATTCACAAATGCAGAGTACAATCAAATCAAGCCAATGTAAAAAAGAAGGGTTCTTCAATCGCTGATCCAACAAAACTCTAATGATTAACAGAAATGATAATTTGAACACAATCAATGCAGACAAATATCTAATCCAATCCAATATCAAAGCTAGCTGAAATGAAATCTCTGTTCGGACATCTTACACAGCTAACTCAACTGAAAACAAATGCCGATGAAAACATAACCAACCGAGCTAGAAAGAAAGAACAGTACCTTTTTTCAAGTTTTGCAAACACAGATTGTAATCCGATTCAAACACACAATTAACCTTTGGATTCAATTTTGTAACATCCGATCCTTCCCCGATCAAATACTGGACCTTGAATTAAGTACACCTAAAGAAACCCAGAAACATATTCAATCAGAAAAGTTTCAGCAGGATCCAAATCTTAACACACAATGAATCAAAATGATAACATATCAGAACCAAATCAGATTCCCACAAAACACCAACCGATTAATGAAACCAGATGCCAAATCTTGATGGGGAAACTAAGATCTGAGAGGAGGCACTGTGGGAAAAAGAACAGAGGGCATGCTCAACCTCCTCTCTATATATGCCCCCTCCAACCTTTTTACTTGTTCTTTCAATGGTGTTTATTCGATTACCAAATGCAAATTCAGTTAACAAACAGATGGGTAGGAGGAGATTATAAAAGAAACGAGAAAAATGTATATTTCTAGAGGAAGAAACAGAACAAAAAAAAATTGTAGGGAGAGAAAGATAAGGTGTTTGGGAGGTCCGGAAGGAATATATAGGCAAGCTCTGTAAATTGTTTTTCTCTATTTTAACTTTTCGGGAGGCTTTTACTGATTTACTGAATCTGAGTTTGGGATTTGAAAATTTTTGGGGCAAAATTGACGTCTGAAATGCGCAGAGACACAGACTTTAAAGTTTAAAGAGGGACATCAGACAGATTTTGGCAGTGAAAAAATTCTGTGATCTGATAAAATGGGGAGGAAGATTTACTCGACCTCGTCTTCGATATATACACCTTTGATGGGAAACTTCACCATTATAGCCGTATATAGGGTGTCATGTATCACATGAGGTGGGCTGTATGACAAATGAAACCATCTCAGCCGTCGATCTTGATGACTTTTGGCTCCCACGGGTTTGATTAGTAGATTTAGATTCATCTTTTTTGCTCTATAGTTTTGTAGATTGCATGTGATCAAGTGTTAATGTTCATTATTTCATTTTAGTAGTGTAATAAAAACTACTAAAAGAAAAGGATACGAGTAGCTAGTAGACCCTCCAAATTATGGAATGGCTGATTATCAGGTCCCTGTGTTATTCAACGCAAAAGTAAATTGTTTGTAAATAATTCAATTTGTCCAAGTTTTGACCTAGCTAGCAACTCACTCTGCTGGGGTTTATTCAAGTCGATTATTGATCTTGAATTTGTTTTGCTCGACGATCGTGTGTTGCCTCGAGCACACACATGATTGTCTGCCAGGGTATATGCATATGATGACGTGTCGTCCATGAGATCACCGCGTAGTACGTACATGATGAAATTCACTAGCTCAAATAGTTGTGACATGAAGTTCCATCAGAGATTCACATACACTTCTCTTAATTGCCTGTAACTCATCACTCAATAAAGGTTATGCAAATAAACTCATCCCATTTTTGAGGGTGAGTTTTCACATACATATGTTGGCTTGGATATCTCTGAAACGCATTAACGTGCGATAATATATTCAAGAGCATAGTTAGCATCGCTGAAAGTGAGGAATGCCCTTCCTGGCTTCCTCGACCCGTTTGACAATCCTCCCAAAGCTATGCGTAGGCAACATCTCCCCAACCAAAAATAGCTTCCTGCATAGAAGCATGGTATGCATATAATCGCAAAGGTATGAGTATAGGTAACAGATCGCAAAAGGGAGACCATATATTACTCATAAGTAACTGGCCTGCTGGTAACAAATATATTCATGGAATACGTTCAACATTAATCGTGTCCTCCACGATAACAGAGTTTTGGTCATCCCACGCTCTTTTTAGCTACATATATAGATAGATAGCTGGTGTAGTACGCATAACATATGTAGAAACCGTCAGCCTCGAGCTAATTCTCACCTATATATAAATTTAATCAGACTTCAGAATTCGAAGTTGCCATTTTCTTACATTTCGGCATGCATCTGACCTACTCATATAACGAGCGCTACTCAGATCTCTTCTACTACAAGTTATAAGTTGGTAAGTATGCATAGATCAAACTATAAGTTAATTAGTGTGGTCATGTTATCTATATATATATATATATATATATATCCAGAATGTATTGTCGTGATGGTTTAGGTGGGTGTGGATTAGATCCATGCATATATATATGGTTGGCCGTCTTTGCAGAGAGCAGCGAAGACAGGCTAAAACAACTAGTTGGTGCATGCATGTGCTGATCATCATGGAGATCGAAATTAAGAGGCATCATGCTTCCACATGCAGCATATAAATATATACAAATCTAGCTAGCTAGCAATTTGTAGTTCAAAGAGAATATATACGCATGCCTTATGTTGCAGTGGCTAAACTAAAACACATACAAATTAGTTAGCTTTCCACGAGTCATTAACTTAAATAAGGAAATGGAATAATGGATATTTCGATCACTCGTTACGCTCGACTGACATGCGTAGAGTTTGTTTAATTTTTTTTTTTCCAAGTCTATGTCCAATAGTTTCGAATTTGATATATATAACTCGCACACCATCAAGGCAAAAAAAGAAAGAAAAAAAATGAGGCGGGGGGATCCAGTTTGGTGTGAAATACGAATATGAGCTTTGAAAACATACTCTATGATCATCTTTAAACAAATAATATTTAATATGTTAAAATTGCGACAAATGGTTCAATAGAAGTATTGAATCTCGTTATGAGAACGTTTAATATAAAATTCCCAGGTCATGAGTTCGAACACTAACGACGTCAAAATATATTTCTTCAATAAATTATAAATTATAAATGTAACATTAAAAATGACTGAAATGCCCAATATTGTATGGGCCAAATAACTTTTGGTAGACGCAAACACCTCAATAAAAAAAATTAATATGTTAAAAATAGTCGTGGCATAATTTTACCAAACATAATTTGACCTGAGTTATATTGCTAAATACATCAATTTATAATTTGTAGTACACAATCTATAAAGTAAGAAGATAATCAAAATATTTTTCAACAAATTAACTGTCCGAAAGAGCTACGTCAAAGTAATTAATTTTGAATACTCGAGATTTACTTATTTCTTTAGAAAATTACATAATAGGAAACCTTTTTTTTTCAATGGTTAGGTAAGAGCTTGACGTGTTAGAACCTTTTCCTTTCAATTCTCAAAAAAAAAATAACATTTTAAATCATATGTCAAAGGCATTCATTCGCCCCGGAATTTAAGAAGTGCGAACAATTTTAATTTGAAATTTTGTCAAATTTTAAGAAGTGTGCTCTGCAATCTTAAAACTTTACCTCCAAAAAACCAATACTTTCAGATTCCCTCCATACCTTTCAAACTCAAAGACCCTCTCCTTCATCTCTCTCTCTCTCTCTCTCTCTCTTTCTCTATTTATTCTCACACACCATGAACTTCCACTTCCCATCATTCTCTTCCTTCATTCCCAATCCCTTTTCTCTCTCCAACCCCAAACCCATGGCCTCCTTCAAACCCTCGATCCTTTTCGCCGCCGAATCCACCTCCGGCGAGGTCCACGTCATCATGGGCCCCATGTTCGCCGGCAAGACCACCGCTCTCCTTCGCCGGATCAAGTCCGAGGGCGCCAACGGCAGGTAAAGTTTCGACCTTTAATTCAATTCAGGCCAAAAGTTTAGTAATTGAAAAGATAAAGGTTGAAACTTTGAATCTGATTGGCTTCATTTCAGGAATGTGGCGATGATAAAGTCGAGCAAAGATAATAGATATGCTGTCGATTCGGTGGTGACTCACGACGGAGCAAAGTTTCCGTGCTGGGCTTTGCCGGACCTTTCGTCGTTTAAACAAAATTACGGAGTAGAAGCATATGACAAGGTAATTTTGGAGCTGGGTTTTTGATCCATTCTGTTGTTGTTGATATTGGTCAGCACTCAGTAGTTTGACTTGGACTAATTCATGCAAGTATTTTTTATATTGTGTGAAATTTGAACCGTTCAATTTCGATCTGGAGGTTGACTTAAATGACTGTAACTGTTGTGGGTTTTGAATCTTTGGAATATGAAGAGTGTTGTGGGAAGTGGGTGTTTGGAAACTGACTAGTTAGCATTAAAGTGAATGGATTGTAGTTTGTGGTGAGATTATGCATGGTCAGTAATGGATGTTGAAGATTGTATCTTTAATTTGTTCACTTTATTGTGTCAGATGGTCTAATTGTGTTATTGTTAATAATGTATCTTAACAGCTTGATGTAATTGGTATCGATGAGGCTCAGTTTTTCGAAGATCTCTATGATTTCTGCTGCACGGCTGCTGATCGTGATGGGAAAATTGTAATTGTTGCAGGCTTGGATGGTGATTACTTGAGGTGTATAGGGATCCCATTTTCGGTGTTTTGTTGTTAGCTGCTGTAAGCTTTAGTTGGTTGTTAATGTGTTTGGTGATTGTTATTGACAGGAGGAGCTTTGGCTCGGTGCTTGATGTAGTACCTCTTGCTGATACAGTGACCAAGTTGACAGCTCGGTGTGAAATGTGTGGCAAACGAGCTTTCTTTACCCTGAGGAAGACGGAGGCTACAGAGACTGAAGTTATTGGAGGGGCTGATGTCTACATGCCTGTTTGTCGCCAACACTATGTCAATGGACAAGTTCTAATTAAAGCTGCAAGAAATGTCGTGGAGTCACATAAATCTAAGAGTAGCATCTTTTCTGAGGCAGCTCAAGTAGTTAGTTAATAGTAACAGCAGCTGCTTGTTCAGTGCCTCTATTATGTTTCTATAGGTGTTCTATGTATTATAGGTGATCAGCTTTGCCAGCAGTTGTTGTCTGATGTCCAAAAATAGGAGATCTGAACCTTGCATGGTTTCCTTGGCCTGGAATATAGTTATGAACTTTGATGCTTTGATGTTTATTCTCATTATGTTTATAAAAAAAATTCGTGCCAAAAGCTGCTTGTGCTTAAGCTTTAGCTAGAAATTAGATCATTCATTACAAGTTCCAATATCTCTATAACGTGTTCACTCTTTTCGGCACTTGATACTTTCAGTTACTTGATGCTGAATATCTGATCATGTATTCTTAGGGGTACAAGCATGCCTAATTTAGCGCTAGAGTAGAATAGAATGAACAGAGTGAGCAATTATTGATATTGTGTATGATCATTACTTGTATTAATTTGCGTACATCTTTTGCTGTTGGGTATTCTGCAGCTCTGGCTTAGGCAATGTGCCTGGGGCACCTGACTTTCTCTTTGTTTTTTTAGTTCCAAACAAGGAAATTCTGCGAAAGAGCTTCAGTAGTTGACTGGCATACCTTCTCTGACAGGCAAAATTCACAGAACCAATGCAACCTGTTGTGGTGTGTCCAAGGGGGTTGCCCTTTTTGCTCATTGATCTGCTTTCCTTACCAAATGAACTCGGTGCTGCAGTTAAAACTGGCTCTTTCTTTTTTGTAATGCTCTGCCATTGAAGGCTTCGCTTCAAGGACATGAGCTCTTGCTCAAGATTCTGAATTCTGAAGCTTGTGGACTCATATTCTTTCCTTGACAATTCAGGTCTCTGATTCACAAGGTCCTTCTGTAGCAAGAAGCTCAAGGGTCTGCTGGAAGCCGGTTCTTCTGCTCCATCTGTGTATGGACCAGGACTACTATCCCCAAGATTCTGGCTTTTGGAGTTTGGGCACCTAGAGCTGGAGAGACTCCCTGAGAACTCCCCAGAGTGTACATATCGGAATGAATCTGAGCATTCTTTGAAAGCTTGGTGTGTGCTGAGTTGCTGCACGAAAAGTGCTTGCACAATCAAACGTAGCGGCATCAGGTCATTTTGAACAGCGTCAATGCATGCCTCTTGTGATAGTTTTTGGCAGTTTAGGTACTTACACACTGCCCACTTCTCTTCTTGACATACAGTTGGGTGTGCCTGAACAATATGTTAAAATTAGTGCTAAAATATAGGAAGGTCCAAATCATGAGAGAACTGAATCATGATGGGGTAGTTACCTGTAGAAAGGAGTTCATTGTTTTGTAGAGTTTGTCGTGACTCTGTCTGTAGGATATTGGTACTCTTTCAATAAGTTCCGTAAATCTACTAGGCTGGATGTTTGGGTCAAGAGCTATGTGGGAAAGATATGTATCCCATAGTTCTGCCACAAATGAGTTGCCTGCTGAAAGGCTATGATCCTTGTCCAAGTTAGATGATACATATGAAAAAACTATGCTTTCCATAGTAGCCAACTCTATGCTAGAAGAAACAGACCCGGTTTCACTTTTTGGGAAGATAAAATCCTCTAGCTGAGAGAATTGCAGTTGAGAAACAATCTGTTCTTGCAACTTTACCTTACTATCATCTCTCAAGCCTACTTCAAGGGATCTAGAGAGAATTGCAAAGTAAAATCCGACGGGGATCGCTCGACTAGCCTTCTCCCCTTTAGGAAGCAAATCAAGAACACCTTGAAGTATAACTGAAACTTTATGATCATCCCCAATTTTTTGACCAGAGTTCTCCCAAAACTGGGTTGTTTTCTTTGAAATCACCCATTTGTTAGCATAGAAAACAATAATAGGGGTTAGATATTTTTCTCTCATACCTTGTCTTCTCAAGGACCCTATTATCCTCTTAAAGAATCCAAATGGTAGAGCAATCAGATCCTTGATCCAAAGGTCCTGAGTCATAATCTCCTTCCCCATTTCACAGCTCCAATTTCGTGTTCTTAACGCGTCCAATGTAAGTACCGGTGTGTCACGCCTTCTCTCCGGATCAAGAATCTCCATACAAGCCATGAAGGCTAGACATTCAATGCAGCGGCTCACGATCAAGAGGTCTTCGGACCATGGAAGCAAAGTTTGGCACTTTTGGAGTACTATTAGGGTGTCATTCCAATTCTGCATGACCACTTGGTTTAAGTAGAGATCAAAGCGCTCACAGAGATTACTAGAGCAGTATTCTTCTGTCATTTCAAGAAACTCAGCTGCACATCTCAGAGCTACCACATTGAAAGGGTCGATCAATGTGGAGGAGCCATAGAGGAACAATGCAATCATCGCAAATGTATCTGGCCCTCCTGGGAAGTCTGGTGGTAGCTCAACCTCAGCTGATTCATTCAGTCTTTTCTTGAAATAGCCACTCTTTGAATATATTGGAAACTGAAGAAAAAAAATTCACAAAAATGAAAAAGACTAAGACAAAATGAGACAGCTCCATATAAGTTGATGACATAAAATCTACAAATTTCATGGAAGGAAAAGCTCTAAGGTTCAATTTCTTACCTTGTGAAGGTTAAAGGTCTTACCGCCAACTTGGACACTGACAGAAACAGGCAAGCCAGTCTCTTGAGTCCTGAAACAAGAATTCCACATCAGTAAGGCATGAAAGGCAGATTTAAATAGATCCATATAACTAAAAGAAGATTATTCATACCATGAAATGATCTTAATCTTGAGCAAGGCTGCAAGATTTGGAGAAGAGAAAGGACTTGATGATACAGAAGTACTATCTTTTAGTGGGCTTGCAATTTCCATTTTGCTATCTAGAGCTCAGAAAAAGCTCTGATCAGACTGAAGCTAACTGAAATTGAAACTTCAGAAAGCAATGGAGTCGATAAGCATAAACTTGTGCACTATAATATAATGCTCTTTGTCTACCCAGTTGCCATAAAATGCTCTATACTTGCTCAAGAAAAGGAAGAAAATAGTAGAGCTTCTAGATTTGATGACAAACCCAATGGAATGAGTAGGAAAAAATCCATTAAAAAGTGGAGGGTTTTAGAAACTTTGTCCACAGGTACATTCGTGCAGCTTCTTGTTTCTAGTCAAGGTCAAATGCACACGAGTGAAACACTGATCGACATCCAAATTTTAAGGCTTCAAAAACGTCTCGAAGGATGAAAGGTTGAATATATGACTTCAACTTGAATTGGGTCACTACAATAAGTAGAATATGGTACTTTTTTTGTTTCCTCCACTGCCTTCCATGTGGTTTGCTTGCTTAACAAGTCGTGTGCCTATACATGTATTACTTGTACACCATCAAACAAACTGAACCAATATGGTATATATTTTTTTCCTCTGCCTTCTGTTTATACTGGGTTTGAAATTCTCAGATGTTCTTCTACTTTATATTTTGCAATGTCACTCATTTGATCCCCTTTGAAGAAAGATGTTCATCTTTTTACTAAGCTTTTGTTAGTTCAATTTATTTATTTTCGAGAGGAAAACTTATTTTGTTAGACTTGTTAGACCATGTTTACCGATCAAGTACTCATGTTTTGTTGCATAGTGTTAGAATCAGTTGATAATTTTTAGTACAAGATATATCACCCATGATGATAGCTCGTGGAACTATAGTTACTCCATAAATTAGATAAACGAGAGCTTAATTGATGGGATATTAGTAAAATGGAAGATTTCCAAACATTGTCATGTACGTCCCCATGAAAAGTCTAGTTAAATGGAGTGATGGTGGATCAAATGTGATGGAGATCTGCAAAATGGTGTGTTGGGAAATAGAAAAGGAAGAATGACACGTAAACTAGTAAATGAGAAAATGACTAGAAAATGGTAAAGGGGAAGAAGATAGAGTGAGGGTGAAGCTTTGTTTGGACAAATGATATAAGCATCACAAACACCCAAGACGGCACGTTTACTTTTATTTTTGTGGTGCTTTGGATGAAGGAGCATTGCTTGCTTTCTCCCAACACCTTCCAATCCCCATAACGACTTCTGCTTAGCGCTACCCTTGCAAGTTTATACTTCTTTGTATGCACCAATATGCATATGCTAAAATGCTAAACCATATTGAGCTAGTTCTTGTTCTGGTTCTTGGCTTGGGAGCTATGTTAAACCGTAATGAGCTAGCTCTTTTTCTGTTCTTAAACAAAACAATTCTATATGTTGAACTATAACTTCTTTTTTTCAGACACGTTAAAGTATCCATCTTTCTAATCTCGGCAGTTTTGTTATACGTACAATGTTAAGTGATCTGTCATACCTATGAAATTATAGTTATACGTGGCTGGCTTTCCCTAATTTTTGCTCCAGGAGCAGAAAAAACAAAAGAAAGTACAGCTATAATCCTTCAGGCTCAAGCAATACATTCTTTACGGGTTGCAGAAATACATATTCATTTCTTATTCTCAGCCAGGAAGTTAAATGTGACAATGATAATTTCATGTGGGAAGTAACATGGGAGTCGCTGGTTTTGCTATACCAGGCCACGTACTAAATAATTTATAATGTTTCTGGACTTCTGACTTCCCCGTGAGAAATCAATATTAGTATACTCAGGTTAATGTGCTAGTTCAGCCTAAAACCTAATATGCTCGTTCAGAACCGATGCCAATCCCAACAGCCAAGCATATTTGCTCCGAAAGACAATTAGTTTTGTAGAAGTTATCAAGAGCTTGGATCAGACTCTTCAGCATTGACTTCAGAAAAGAAGGGGTCTTTGAGTAGCTCAGAGGCCGAAGGTCTTGCCCTCGGCCGGCCTATGGATTTTTCGATAAAAGCCTTCACCTCTGGATCAGTCACCTTGGACAAAGATTCCGGCTTTATACCAGTTGTGACCATCTTGTATATCTTGAAGACATTGTCACATTCGCTGTAAGGTATCTCCCCGGTTACCATTTCGAGCAAGCACTTCCCGAACGAGTATATGTCCATCATCTCATTGTAATCCCCATCGTATAGCTCAGGTGCCATAAACTCTGGTGTCCCGAGAACTGTATGTGCTTTGTGGCTCCTACCTAGTATTGCAGCAAATCCCACATCCCCGATTTTCACCTGTAAATCAAAAATATAATGGTTACTGGTTAGAGCCTCAGAGGCCAAAAACATGGTGCAAGGTTCATGAGAGAAATGCGGCTTACAGTCACTAGATGTTCAACTCTTTAGTCAACACATGCAGGGGTATAGAAGCTAGATATTGTAAAGGATATGGAAGCCCCCAAATAACAGTCAACTATGGTTGGCTTTCCGAGATTCCTTTATAACAAGGTAGACCTAAATTATAACAATGTAGCTCATAGCACAGCTAGGATTGTAGATGTAAATTTCTAGGAAGTAAGTAACACATATATAGAGGCTTGGCTACCAGAGGCGCTATCTAGCTCCATCACTGCTCATCTAAGTTTCCACCCTATGCTCATCATGTAACAGGAAACCAAACAATTGAGACATTGATAAAGCTTAAGCGAGTGACTATAAAGCGCAAATACTTCACCTGCTAAACAAATTCTACTATCACATTCCAATTAGAATAATAAGGTTTTGTATGAGCTATTTTACCTGACCATTGTTCCCATTGACAAGGATGTTGCTGCAATTGAGATCTCTATGAATGATTATAGTCATGGGTATGGAGGTACTCCAATCCCTCTAGTACCTGCTTTGACCACTTCTTCACCTCCCTAATATTTATACGACGATGCTTCTTCCTGTAATCCCTCAGGTTCCCCGAGTTGCAAACCTCAGTAACAAAATTCAAAGCGCTATGCTCAACATCCTTCCAAACACTGTAACACTCGATGATGTACTTGTTCTCCAACTCCCTTAATAGCTTAACCACCGCGTAGAGGTGATTCAAGAGCATTGGATCGTCGCTGAAGTTCTTGAACCGTACCTTATTCCACGCCACCTCATTACCTTGCTGCTGATCAAATGCCCCATAGACCTTCTTCACAGCACCCTGGCCAAGTAGAACATCATACCTCCCATAACGTCCGCTTGGATCAACCTCCACGAATGGTTCCGAATCCGGACCAAACGCTTTCGGCTCATTGACTGCCATCTTCAAAATTCAATCTGAAAAGTGTAGAATAAAACAGTCCAGCTTTCCAACATTGACAGTGGCCAAACAGAACGTAAGTTACATAACACTACTCCTGCTACAAAGCAATCTAATTTCGACCAACTCTAATTTTTAAAACAAACAATGAATAAAATTTACAAGATAAATGTGACAAAATGTGGTAACATGAAACGAGGAGGTGAAGAAAAACTGAATCTTTGGCATCATCAGTAACATACACACGGTCAAGTTCGAAACTTGAAAGCAATTTTACGTCGAAAATCGAAATTTGAGGCAGAAACAGAATACCCCAGAACAGCAAAAACCAATTCACGAGTAAGAAATTGTAAAGACCACAACTTCGGTTAGATGCCACAGCAAAATATACATAACTGATTAACTGCTGAAATTGAAGCATCGAATACGTATCATTCTACGTCTAAGAAAAAACAAAGGCTATACTTGCATTAAGAAAGAGAGACGAACAAGTGTTGAGATTCCGAGTAAACACGAAGCAGAAGCAGACACTCTGAATTGATTTTTAACGTATTGCCCAAAAGGATTTGGATTTGATCGATGCTAAAAGGGACGGCGCTATTTTTACATGGGAACCCGAAATTTGACCAAACCGTTTGTCTCAATAAAGTTAAAATAGTCGGTCTGAACCGTCTGATAAGTGCAAAATTCATAGACGCTAGTACTAGGGTTAAAAGTCTTATAGAAAGTTGAATGTCGCGCGATCTCAATAAAATTAAATTCACGGTTTGCTTCACTTTTACGGACACGATATGCAACTTGCTCAAATTATACCAAACTCGATCTTTCTAGGACGCTAGCAATGGGGGTTGGTCATGGGTCGCGTGTCAAGAGGAAGGAAGTAATATATAATTGAGATGCAGAATGAAAATGTAAAAGAGGAAACACAAGGATTTAGGTGGAAAATTCTTAAAAAATTTGAGAAAAATCATAGGCAAGTAGGAGAATTTCACTAGAAGAAAACAGAATTACAAAGGGTGATTACACTTCTATCTCAATTAGAGGAGAATGCTACACAACTCTCTCTATAAACACTACAATTCTCTCTTAATTGGAAGAGTTTCCTAGAGGAGTTAACTATCTATATGAGGAGGTGATGTACGTGAGGGAAGAAGGATTGGCTTTCTTGTGATGCACCATACCCGAAGGAGAAGAGGGTCTCTCTATTTATAAGAGAGTTCCACCGCCTCTTTTTCTTCTTCAAGCTTCTATATTCTTCTTGAGTAGTCTTTCATGTTCTAGAATATACCACAAAGTGGGCTTTATACTTAACATTCTCCCATTTAAAAGCCACTTTGTGGATTCTGTTATCCTTCCTATACTTGCCATTTTCATGCTGCTTACGTTTCTGCTAAGCCAATAGAGGATCGACACCAAATGAACTTGTCTGCATTGATTGGCTTCGTCAGAGCATCCGCTAGGTTATCGTTTGTATGGATTTTCTGCATATCCACACATCCGTCTTCCACCACTTCACGAACAAAATGATATTGAACTCGTATGTGTTTGGTTTTCGGATGAAATGCTGGATTCTTTGCTAAGTGCAAAGCGCTCTGACTATCGCAAAATAGAGTAATCTTCTCTTGCTTGCGTTCGAGCTCCTCCAGCAATATTTGTAACCATATTGCCTCTTTGTTGGCTTGTGTAGCTGCGACATATTCTGCTTCTGTTGTAGACGTAGTCACGAGCAGATGCAGTTTCGAAACCCAGCTTACAGCACCTCCAGCAAGAGTGAACACATACCCGTGGTAGATTTACTATTTTTTTGATCACCTGCGTAATCTAAATCAACATAGCATCTGATGGTAAACTCTGATCCTTCATAACATAATGCAACATCCAAGGTACCCTTGATATATCGAAGGATCCTCTTTTACAGCGTTCCAGTGCTCCTTACCAGGATTCGTCATGTATCGACTAATTGCTCCCACTACTTATGCAATGTCCGGTCATGTGCAAACCATGGCGAACATCAAGCTTCCCACTGCTGATGCATACGGTACTTGAGACATCTTCATCCTCTTTGTTTCATTGCTAGGACACATACTTGAGGATAATTTATAATTAGTAGGAAGAGGGGTAGAGATTGACTTACAGTCTTGCATGTTGAAGCGGCTCAAGACTTTCTTCAAGTAGTTCCTTTGCGACAACCAAACCTTCATTCTTTCTCTGTCTCGGTGAATTTGCATCCCCAGAATCTAGTTTGCTGGTCCCAAGTCCTTCATTTCGAACTCCCTAGCCATTTGAGCCTTCAAGTCTTTAATACGATCATTTTTGGGGCCTGCTACCAACATGTCGTCAACGTACAACAATAGGATGATGAAGTCACCATCACCAAATCTCTTGTAGTAGGCACAAGGATCTACATGAAGTCTATTGTATTCAAGGCTCATGATGAAGGAATCAAATATCTTATATCAATATCTCGGCGCCTGTTTGAGACCGTATAAAGATTTGTTCAACCTGCAAACCAAGTTCTCCTTGCCCGATTCAACAAAACCTTCTGGTTGGAGCATATATATCTCTTCTTCTTCTTAATATTTCCAGAACTTTCTTGTAAGCTTGATCAATCAAGCTTCTTCTAGTTTCTTCATCATCACCGACTTCTTCATCTCTCCATATTCTTCTTGGTTTTTCTAGAGTCTTCTAGTTGACCACAAAGTGATCTTTACCTCCAACATTTTCTTCTTCCTTTCTAGGACAGTGTGCATTACATATGCATGACATCCAAATGAATATAGATCATAGTAGTTAGCGGGATTACTAGTCCACATCTCCATTGGCGTTTTAAGTTCAATTGTCGTTGATGGGGATCGATTTACCACGTGACAAGTGGACTTGGCTGCTTCTACCCAAAACGAATTGGATAAACTAGCAGTCCTTAACATAGCTCTCATCTTTTCTAAGAGAGTTTTGTTCATCTACTCTGCAAATCCATTTTGCTAAGGAGTGTACGTGGTTGTGAACTGTCTCTTGATACCTTCTTGCCTGCAGAGTGCAAGAAACTCGTCGTCCATGTACTCTGTCCCATTGTCAGTCCTCATGCACTTGATCTTTTTTCTAGATTCAAGCTCCACCTCTGCTTTGAAGGCTTTGAATACCGAAAATACATCAGACATTCTTGATCGGGTACACCCGGCATCTCCTGGAGTAATCATCAATAAAGGATACAAAGTACTTTGCACCTCCTAGGGACATAATCAGCGACTCTCAAACATCGAAATGAAGTAAATCTTGGATGCATTTACTTCTGGAGGCTGACCTATCAATTTTAATCTACTCTGCTTACTTGTAACACAATGCTCGCAGAAAGGTAAATTTACCTACTTGAGCCCTGGAAGTAGCTTCTGATAAGAGAGAATCTTCAGACCTCGTTCTGACATGTGGCCAAGTTTAAAATGCCACATCATCGTCGATTCTTCTCAATTATTGGCTGTAGCAGCACATACATTGGCTTCTTGATATGTCTCTCCTTGAAGCATCCACAGATTTCCCCCGATCTTGTTCGCTTCATAACCACAAGTGCGCCTTTTGTAGCCCTTATGATCCCATCTTGACAATGCATCTTGTATCCGTTGCCATCTAATTGTCCCCAGGTCAATAGATTTTTCTTTAGACCTTTCACGTGTCATACCTTCGGAATACTGCGAACTGTACCATCAAACATTTTTATTTTGACGGTACCTATACCAACAATCTCCGAGGCATGGTCGTTTCCCATGTACACTGATCCACCAGAGATAGGTTTATATTGATGGAACCAATCTCTCCTGGGAGTCATGTGCCATGTTGCCCCCGAGTCTATAAGCCAGACATCGGCAAATTTTCTCCTGCCTTCAAAATTTGTTGCCTCACTATATAAAATTTCAGCGTCATCGGAGATACTTACCACATTCCCTTGAGCGTTTGATGACTCAGGGTTTCCACTCTTCTTCAGATGTCGACAGTCTCTTTTGAAGTGTCCCTTCTCGCCACAGTGATAGCACCTGAAATTCTTCTGCTGCCTCGACTTCGATCAACCGTGACCTTGGATCCCACTTGAGCCACGCTTCGTTGATCTACCTCTCACCATCAAAGCTTCTGCTTGCTGTGAGCTTGCCAACCTGTCATCCTTGTTTCTGCGCCTACTCTCTTCTTCTAATACAGCGGTTGCAACTTCATCGAAGACTAGGTGGTTCGTGAAAAAATTGTTTGTCAGATTGATGATAAGCTGATTATACCAGTCGGGTAAACTCTGAAGTAGAACCTCTACATGTTCACTTAACTCTATTTTCTGCCCCATATTTGTGAGCTGTGAAAATAGAGTATTCAACGTGTTGATGTGCTCTGTCACTGATGTAGACTCTGCAATACGAAGAGTGTAAAGCCTGCTCTTCAAGAAAATTTTGTTGTGCAGCGACTTTACCTCATACAGCTTTGTAAGTGTATCCCATATCTCCTTTGAGGTCTTCTTCTCCTCCACGCTAGATAACACTCCATCAGCTAATGCAAGGTGAAGATCCGCCATAGCGAGGGCGTCCATCTCGTTCCACTTTGCATCGTCCATGAAGTCTGTGGGCCTTGCCTCAATTGCAGCTAAGCAATTGTCCTTCTGCAATAGTGCTCTCATCTTCATTTTTCATAACGAGAAGTTAGTCCCGTTAAAGTACTCGATATCGAACTTCGTCGCCATCCCGAACTGAATGATTTTCCTCTAGAACTAGCTCTCAATATGATCGCACAACTAGTGCTCTGATACCACTGTTAGGAGCTACACGAGGAAGTAATACACAATTGAGATGTGGAATGAAAATGTAAAAGAGGAGACACAAGGAGTTACGTGGAAAACCCCTAAAAAAATTCGAGAAAAATCACGGGCAAATAGGGGGATTTCACTAGAAGAAAACGGGATTACAAAGGGTGATGACACTACTCTCTCAATTAAAGGAGAATAGTACACAAGTCTCTCTATAAACACTACAACTCTCTCTTAATTAGAGGAGTTTCCTAAAGGAGTTAACTATCTAGATGAGGAGGTGATGTACGTAAGGGAAGAGGAATTGGCTTTCTTATGATGCACCATATTCGGATCTCTCTATTTATAAGAGAGTTCCACCGCCTCTGTTTCTTCTTCAAGCTTCCATATCCTTCTTGAGTAATCTTTCATGTTCTAGAATATACCCCAAATCTTTCATGTTGTACGCGTGAAGCTAGCTAGGTTAGATTTGCAGTTTGAAATTCCAAGATCTTGTCCATGCTGCCCATTCATCAAGTGCTTCAAATAAAAACATCTCAAAAAGGTCTCCAATCAGAGTTCAACAACATTAACTAACAAGAACTTTCGATTCATGCACTGCCCGTGTCAGAATCAAACATCTGCATCACTGCGAATCACATTCTACGTTTCCATAACACTAATGACCTTGTCAAGGACTTATATCTCAATGGATCTCTGTTCTACTTGAAGCCCTTGAAGGTTCATGATACACGGCTAAAAATGATCAATCAAGCATAATAGCACACAAAATCCAAGCAGAGGCGCCGAATCATTCAAGCATTCTTATAGTGGCACAACTGGAACATATTACAGTGTAAGCAAGATCCAAAAATCAATCCATTGATTCCATTCTAAGAAATCGACTCAATAATGACATTATTTTCTCCCGTGGGAGACATGGGAGCACCTCCTATGTCGATTTTCCTTCATTGGAGGCAACCCCTGTAGTGTCGAGAAATCACATATAACATGAGGCATAAACCAGTATTTCCAGGTAATTGACCCTAAAAGCAAACTCATGTGGAAACATGTGACAAGATTCTGTGACCTGTAAAACTCTGAGACAGAGTGTAACAGATGCAAACTTCAATTTCCAGTTCATACAAGTAAATGATCAAACTTTGAAAACCAGATTGTACAAGTTGCAGAGGTTGAGGTAGATCAGAAAGACAATATCACAATGATATCTACAATATCAATAGACTCAAGGCCCTAGGGAAACCAAAATCCTTCTATTGATGGGAGTAATGTCATAAGCCATAGAATAACAACCTATTTTAGAGACTGAAATGACTAAAATGAGCTACCATGGCAAGTGCAAACATGTCTAGTACGTGTCACAAACAAATAAATGGAAATTATTATTTCTTATACACACATAATATACGGATCTTGAGTGTAACAAGTAGCAATGAAAGATCAGAAACCACCCAATAGAACTCACATTGTTAGAGCAAACAATCACAATCAAGTGAATCAACTCCTTGTCAGCAAAGAAACACAGGTGATTTTTACATTTTAAGGCTGAAAAAAGGGAGTACAGTATTTATTTGCTATGATGAAACATCAACAAAGAGAACTACATATTACCAAGGTGAGCCCTCCCTTGCAGAAGGTGATCTTGATTTGATAGTACTAAACCTTGACACACTCCTCCCACCTTTCGGAGTAGCCAGCCCAGGACTAGCACCTCGGTAACTGGCTCTGAGAGTTTCATCAACAGTAGACGAGGACTTGGCAATTGCATTCCTCACAAACTTCTGTGCAGCAGGAGAAAGCGTCCGCACACTTGGACTAGCACTGCCTGCTCTAGAAGGCGATGGCAATGGCGGCTTTGGATACATTCTTTCCCTCTCCCTCAGTTTCCTAGCAGCTACTCTTGACAACGAGTAAGCCTTCTCGTCTCTTGAAGCCGGACATGGTATCCTATAATGAGGCCCTTCAACGCTGCCAATATCAAGAGGAGTGTCCTCCAGCTCTAGCCTCAGCGGCGTTCCTTCAATCTCACCCCACGTAATAAATGGCGACTCATCAACACCCGGAGCAGGAGACGGCGTCTTCACAAAGCTATACCCATTGTCTGCTTTCTTCTCCGACTCCACATAAAACGCATTCGGCGTCTTCTTCAAGTCATCCAAATCATACTTCTTCGACTTATCCCCATCTCTATCCATCATCACCGGACTCCCCCCTGCAACGGGTGCATACAACACCTCGAACCCACCACCTTCCTCTTTCGGCCTATCCATCATCTTCCCATGAAACCTCGTATTCGTGCGGCTAATCTCCTTCTCCAAGCTCTTCATCCTCACCGCCTTCTCCTCCAACGTCAACGAAACCTCCCCGCGATCAGCAGGATGGTACATTAACAGATTCTTCGCTGTATACTTCCACCCTTCCAATGTACTCGGCGGCTGATCCGAAGTACCATACCCATCAGTAACCCTATCTCTCTTCACATCCTCAATAGCCTTCACATCTTCCTTTTTGCCTTCCAACAGATAATCATATCTCTCCTTCCTTTTCCTATTTTCCTTCTCTAGAATCTTCGTAAAGCTTTCGTTGTCCTCACTTGTATACCGCCTCACAAACTGGTCCAAGCTCAACGAATCCTCCAGCGCACCGCCTTCGCCGCCCTCACCGGAGTCACTAGCATCCACGGCGGATGAAACGGCCGGGGTTTTAGGGGTTTTGCCATCGAATTCATCCAACGGCGTACAGCTGCGGAGGAAGGTGGAGCCGGGGGTCTTGGAGTTGTTAGGGTTTGTCAACGTGGCGCGGCGGGGGATCTTGTTGACGTTTCCGGCGCGGCGCTCGATGATCTGGAGCTGTGCGTCTCGGATCCGGACCGGGTCGCGGGTCTTGACCGCTTCGAGCCAGTCGTGGCGGTCGCGGAGCTTAGCGAGGTCGGGGAAGAAGTCGCGCTCGATGATCCGCTCCAGAACCGCCACGTAGGTGTCTTCGTCGAGGACCTTCGGAGACGACCTAGGGTTTTTTGAGGTGGAGGTGGAGGTGGATTTGGGGGTTTGGAGAGTGTAATCGGAGGCGGCGGAGGCGGCGGAGGGCGAAGGGGAGGAGAGGTGGCGCGGGGAGCGACCCGGAGTGCCGAGCATCGTCGGTGCTGTGATGAATTTGACGAGGGAGATGAAATTGAGAGTGGAATTGGGGATTTGGGGAAGGAGTGAAAGGAAAGATTGAGTTTTTAGGGTTTGGTGTTTTGGGGATTGTGATTGGGATCGGAGACTGATTCGATTGACTAAAGGGAAAGGGATTACTGTATGTAAAGCGCGTGGGATATGTGAGTAATATACTGTGCACCGCGTAGCAGCAGAGAAAAATATTATGGAGCTACCAAAGATGAGAATAAAAAAGATCGGAAAGACTCGGCAAAAAAGAAAATTTCTGTAATTTTTTTCTTTTTTAGAATTTATGTTATTATTTTAACGTATTAACACACATCACTTTAAAGACTTTAATGTCCGATAGCTTATCATTTTGTTTCGGGGCCTAATAACATGCACTTCAATCTTCACCACATAGAGGTTCCACATTTGTAATGTGACGAGACTTGATACTTTTGAGTGTATTATTAATATTATCATACATGAAAACTTATGTGTTTTATGAATTTTTTAAACTCTATTTAGTTAAAAAATTAAAGAAAGGGTTCGAAAACATATTTATTCTGACTCAGAGGAAGAAATGCACTGGAGTAAGGATGTATACCATGCGCCCGAATTTACATATAGTAATGTACATCTTTTACCAAAAATCAGTCATTTGTGGATATTATCAGGAGGTTCGTGCAGATTCAGTGCAGACTCCCTTTCATTTCACAAGGATCAAGATCAAACGAACGTTCATGCTCTTTTGGCTGAAGTACGAGATATTTCTAGTCTTTCATTAACTAACAGTCAAGCGAAACACAAATTCTTTGATTTGAATTTTTCTAGTAAAAAACAAAACTCTATTTGTATTCCTGATTATTCAGAATTAAATCAAATCATATATACGAGTCATTGTAATCTCCTATTTCTTCTTATTCGCCATGATAATTTTTTATTGACAAAGCAACGGTTGAAAACGAAACAAATAGAACTATAACAAAAATTGCAGTAACACATCACGTATCAAATTTTTGCTCATAAAAATTTGTCATCCATGTGATATGATAAGTAATATTGTAAGTAACAATAAGAAACAAAGTTGAGTTGAATAACTAAACGGAGGTATAATATCGATCGTATTTTAAAAGTTAAGAGGTGAGACTTTAAAATTATTAGTCGGACCAAAATGAGGTAGCGTAATAACAACAATAACTTTTATAAAAAGAATAAATCACATTTAAAAATAAAATTAGAAACTTACCTTTTTACACAATGGGAAAGAAAATAGTGGCGATCCGACGCAGAGGTCCCACACAGCCCCTTCTCTGTAGCTGTAATGATTCTCTTGGCTGAAAACCAATCGCATCCCGAGAGACCGAGACCAAACTTAAGCCACACAGATTCCTCCCTGCACCCTCACCGCACCCAATATACTTCTCTCTGCTCCTTCTTTCCTCTTCCCCATCGCAACCATGGATTAGACTCCAGAAAACCAAAACCTCTCTCACAACTCAAAAGCTCCTCCGACTTTCACTACCACTCAATTCCGACCACCCCCACCGCCGTCGTGATCCGCTCCTCTGATTTCACCTCCGGCCGCCGCTAATCGCGCTTTCACATAGGGCTTCGTGTAAGTCTCTCAGCTCTCTTTCGATTTTTTAGTGTTTTCATTGTGATTATGTAAACTGCGGTGCTTGAAAATTTTCCACTTTTGGAATTTGATTGCTTTTTTGTAGCTGTGGTAGCTCTTTGATTAGCTTTAGATTGTGATCGGTTATTTTAGCCCTAGGTTCTCAATTGTCTGAGTTTAAAGCTGTCTGAAACTTAATAGCGAGCTGAGCTGAGCTAGTAGTTTTAGTAGTAGTAGGATTGTTTGACTTACATAGTTTATTTAATTATAAATATTTCACCTTTTTATCTTGTTCGATGTGAGGTTAAAAATCTGGAACGTTTTTCATATATTTCTGGGTAATTAATTAGGTAAGCACACACTTATAGGAGCACAATTTTAAATATTTCTCCGAGATTGTACTTTGTATGGTTAGGGCTCTCTAGTGACACTCAGTTTAGGAGTGTCCTTTGTTTAACAGAATTTGGATCAGTATGTAACTTCTGTGATCTGTTATGGTGCTGCAAGTTTTGAATTTGCTGTTGTTGTAATTGTTTTATGTAAACAGAGGCGAGCAGCAGTGGCACGTGTATCTTTTTAAGGCTGAGGCCAGTTGTGACTGCAGTGTGTGTGAGTTGATTTGCAAGCTGGTCTCGCTCTGATATAAGAATTAAGCACACATGGTTTCTCTAGAGAAAGATGTGACGGATAAAGTTGCATCTGAAAAACAATTGAAGAAAGAGGTTCCTGATAGTGAAAGTCATGTGCCACATCAAGCTCCTGATAACGGGGCCACTTTGTTGCCATCAGATGATAACGGAAGTGATCGAATCCCTAATGATGGGGTCACTCCGTTATTGCAATCAGATGATAAAGGAAGTCCTCAACCAGTAACACCTTCTAAAGCTTTCCAGGTGCCTGAAGGAGCAGTTGCTGCATTGCAATCACTTCAAGAAGGAAGTAATTCCTCTTTAACATCTGAGAAGGCGTCGCTGACCCCTGAATCTGGTGCGCTTGTCTTGCAATCTGGTCAAGAAGGAAGCACTTCATCCAGAGTACGTGAGAGACCATTAGAAGATGGTTATAATTGGAGAAAATATGGCCAGAAACTTGTTAGGGGAAATATATTTGTACGAAGTTACTACAGATGTACGCACCCAAAATGTCCTGTGAAGAGGCAAGTTGAACGCTCACATAAAGGGCAGGTAACAGATACCGTTTACTTTGGTCAGCATGAACATCCTAAACCTCAGCTCAGAGTCCCAATAGCTGTTGGCTTTGCTGTGTCTGCTGGCGAAGAGAAAGCAGAAGTTCCATTGTTAACCAGTGTTGAAGGTGAGGGAAACTTACTCAGTTATATCTAGTTCTAATTTTTACATTGAGAAATTTGATTAAAATAATTTGATAACCATTTATTTGAAGACACTCCATTGGAGGCACATAAAGGCAACACATCCACCCAAATTGAGCCAGGGGTTCCCCTTCAGCATCCAAGTGTTGCAGATAGTGAAGGCGTGGAGGGAATGCTCTCTTTATCAAACAGAGCAAGAGATGGCGAGCCAGACTCAAAAAGACAGTATGTTAATGCAGTACCTTTTCTTCTTTTTTGAAATTTTTTTCTACGTTTGATTTCTTGTCATCTCAACTAAGTTGCATTTCCATTGACCCCCAAAAAAAAGCAACAGGAAGAAGGAAAAACAGAATGGCAATACCATTTTGGTGGATAAGCCGACTAATGAACCATGTGAACAACGTGAACCGCGTGTTGTAGTTCAAACTATGAGTGAAGTTGATATTGTCAGTGATGGGTACAGATGGCGTAAATATGGGCAAAAATTAGTAAAGGGAAATCCCAACCCCAGGTATATTTGACTTTATTGTAAACATTCATAGACATACCTGAAGATTTCTGATATCTCATAGGTGTAAATTATTTGCTTCTCATTTGTTTTGTATGTACCATCTCTTGAGCTTTTCTGACTCTCGTGTGCTTTCGACTTGCATTATGTTAGGAGTTACTACAGATGCTCAAATCCAGGATGCCCTGTTAAGAAACATGTAGAGAGGGCTGTTAATGATTCAAAAGTGGTTATTGCAACATATGAAGGGCAACATGATCATGATATCCCCCCCTCAAGGATTGTCATCCCTAATCCTGCAGCGTCAAATGTCCACTTCATTGACTCTTGCACAAAATCAGAAGAGAATGATGGCTCCCGTGCTCTTGTTGTACACACTAACCCAGAACACGAAGTTCAGCCAGTTGAGCAACCTAGTGGCGATTTGAGAACCAAATCACAAAGAAGTGATGATGCTGCCTCCAATATGGTTGTTGATTCTGATCTGGTTCCTGAAAGAAAAGTAGATGAGCACTTGATTGGCAAAGCAATTCCGAAGGAAGCATGTGAAACCCCTGCGATTCTTCGTAGAGCAAATAAAGTACAGAACGGTGATTCAGAAAGTATCCCAACTGATCAAGAAAAGCGGAAGCCAGCAGAACCGGTTCGAGGTTGACTTGCCGTGCTCCATCAACATTCCTTTAGACCCTGAATAATGTATTTATGTATCGGAACGGTTCTGCAGCTAGGGATTTATCTGATTCTTTCTTCCTCTTTTTCCTTTTAGGAGAGGATGACCTTTTGGGAGGTACTCATGGCTGGAGAGTAGGACCGTAGTATGTAGGAGTTGGCAGAATGACATTAATGTTTGACAGCAGATTGGAAGTGTCATAAGCTGTGTAAATTATTGTTTCTGGATCACATGAACTTATAAGATGTAGATCACTAGTCTAAGAGAGTTGGGAGTACCTAAATATGATGGCCCAGTTTGATAGTAGTAGTGTAAACTATTTATTCTGTAACTTCATGGCTTTGTGAACATTAGTCTATGCAGATGGGATCAGATTGTTATCTGCGGTTTAAAATAATATATTGAACTTGTCTAGAGGATGCCAAGTTCCTCCATTGTACAATTTGTTCTGTTCAATTTCCAATACTAGTACTATAGAAAATTTGGAAAAGAACCAAACCATCGTTCTCGATTCACTTCACTTTGTTATTGGAACTTAATTAAAAACACCCTCTAAAATAGGATGATAAAGGAAACACATCAACTGGTGCCTGGTTTACACTTCCATGCACAAGAAGCTACCAAATCTCTGTTCTTCCAGCCGAGATAGAGAGCTCCATCTCTCTCTTGAAGTCTATACTTGTCAGAGTAGTTCTCTAGCAGTGTCTTGATCGTCGCATTTACCAAGGAGCTTAAAGGGTACGGAGTAAACCCCGCCATTGCGAACCGTGATCTCCATTTCCCCAGAAGCTCATGTCTCTCCACTCTCTCAACACCCTCACATGCTATTATGTTCACAACTTCCTTGGCCAGGCAGTGTTGCTCAACGTTGATCCTCTCCTTATGATCTCTAGGAAGAGTCACATCAATCGACTCAAACATAGCTGTATAATAGTTTAGTGTTTCCACAAACCTTGGGAAAAATGCGGCAGTGTTTGTGTTCGACTCTTGCTCAACAAGGGTCACAACCTTCGGAGACAAGCTCTTGACCAACCTCAACAGGCGGTCACGGTGATTCTGAATGCTGACGCTCTCGTCTGGCATGTGATGTAGCATGAATGCAAAGTTCATAGCCAAAGCCTCCCCAGGTTTAACTCCAAGATCCTCTAGCTGAACATCACATCCTGAGATAGCAGCAGCGTGGAACTCAAATGGCACCTTAAACACCTCTGCAAGCTTAGATAGCCTCTTCCCCACAATATTGAGTCCACCACCTCGGGCATAAGCTGATGTTGAATCGTCGATACCTGTTATTCGAATGTGGGGTGGTCCTCCAGGTCTGGCTGCAAAAGCTTGGATTAGAGTCAACCACTGACTTCCTTGACCAATTTGAAAGTCAATGATGTGAACTTTGTTTTCATCCTTCATGGCTTCTGCAATGGCTCCATTTGCAGACATGTACCCAAATTTGAAGTATGGACAAACCTCATATAGAATGTGCATGTAAGACAGGAGATCAGAACTTGCTGGTTCTTTGCATCTCAGCGCGTTACAGATGCTGCTTCCTGAGGATGCTCGACGTGCAACCAGTCCTTCCAACATGTATGCTCCCAACCTCTGAATTGGTTCACCAGAAACCGACACCATCTGGCGCAATTCATCCATCATCCATTGTGCCATCAACATATCATTCTCTGCTACTGCTTTTGCACAGAAGAGGAGGACTTGATTTAAATCCTTCTTAGATATTGAGTTCATAATCTGTCCCCAGCTGTCCACTTCTGGCCTGGTATTGCTTGCCCCATTTTGAAGAGTACTACAATATTTGTCGAAATTATTGCAATCGCCAAGCATTGCAGTTTCTAGTTCTTTCAGCTTGTACTTGAAGTCGGTTGCATCATCAGTGATGCAGGAGCCACTGATGGAAGAGCTGTGGTTATGATCAGGGGATAGGTACTGGTCTGGTGGGTATGATTGTGAATCTTGATCATGCTGTGATATCGGGCTTCCATTGGATGAGAAGCTGACAGTTGATGGGGAGTTATAAAGAGTTTTGTAGCTGCCATTTGCTGAGGATGACTCCAAAGTGCAGTACCTCTCATGGAAACTCCGAGCTGTGGAGTGGGTACTTTGGCTCCTCTCACTGTATGGTGGCTGGTGGTCCAAGACTCGGAATGGAGGTAAGCAGTAGGCATCTACTTCTTGCATAGGTTGATTGTGCAACCGTTTCGACATACCTGAACTCCTGTATTGCTTTGATGCTTGCATTGGACAACACTTGCAGCAGGAAAGGTAGTACTTCTTTTCTTCTCGTCAAAAGGTGGCTCTCCCCTACGAATGTTATTCTGTGTTCATGGGAGAAATATAGGAAGCCTTCAAGGCCTTGGCTGCACTTATATCTGGGACAAAGAGGTCACAGCCTACTACAGACCGAGCATACAGCATAATCTGCATCAAAGAATCAAGATAATGTGAGTGGCAAAAAACATACTAATGGAATTTAGTCCCTCTGCATTTGGAAACTAAAGACTAACTTCAAATCACTAAGACTGAATTAAAATTCTCGTCATCCAAAGAGAAGTCACCCAATAGATCAGCTTTTATTGCCAGTTTTTATTGTACGCCCAGCCAATGCGAGATGATAGCTTAAATTGTTCTTTACATTTTTCCTGTTCAATTTTTGTTACTTTCGATCCTAATTTGTACTGAAAAACCGGTAAAAATTAGTAACAACTTCATAGTTTCTATATCTAGAAACCAACTGATCCCTTGAACAACAAACACCACCAATTTAGTTTCTATATCTAAATTCAATCCTCAGTTGAATTTTACCAAAGAGAAAGAAAAAAGGACATGCTAAGGCCCAGCTAGCTACAGATTTAGTTCAGCCAACTAAACTATCTTAACTAACCCAACCTGAGACACATCATTTCAATTACAGCAGCTAAAGAAAGTATGAAGATAGAAGACTTTTTACTAATTTGGGATTCTAAGATATACTTCTTGACAATGAAGTCTCCTGTAGATGAAACCAATCCAGTAAGTAATGACCACATTTCATCAAAGAAATCACCGGAGAAACAGAAAGCACTGATCTTTGTCCCCAGTTCACTACATCACCAACTTGAAATCTAACTGATGAAAAACCCAATTTTATTCCAAGCCAAAGATCTCTGATACACAGAAGACAAAAGAAAAACAAACTCAAGTTTCAAGTTTCAAGTTCGAGTCTTTCCAGCATAACCAACGATGTTCTTTGAAAACAGAGCAACATGAAATCTAATAAAAGAAAACAAACATGGCCAACCTGAAAAAAGCATCACCAACCCAGTTTGATCAAATAAACAATCATATATAACAATTCAATTCACACCTGAAACTTTCCATATAAGGACCCAGTTCATCACAACCACAGTCATGAGTGTAAAAAACTAAAGGAGTCTTCATTGGTTCAGAACTAGATAAAAGATAAAACTTTAGTCTAAGGAAATTTCCAAGTTCAAAATCAAGTCTTGGTTTGACAAGAATACCTTATTGGAGGAATTTGAAGCTTGGAATTCCACTCCGAGACCAGAGAGAGCCTTCTGCTGAGTGTGGGAGTGAGAAAGAGCGAGAGAGAACCCACCTGTGGACTTTAAAAAATTTATGAATTGGAAAAAGCCAAGAGAATTGCTTTGGAACTAGATCACTACCACAAGGATAATCCTGAAACTGGGTTCAGTGCGAAATTACCAAAGTGCTCTTCACCATGTACTCCACAAAGGATACTAGGATAGTATATCATACTAAAACCTGCATTTGGTAATTAATCACAGTACATAAATTGTTTAATGTACCTTAAATAGAACTTTTTCATATTATTGTTTATTTGCAAATAAAGTTAGGTCGTTGATTAAAGATGACGAGTTTAAGCTTTAGGCTTAAAATAGTAGTAAGATCTTTTGTGGATACTGAGGCTTATTGGCTTTAATATCAAAATAACTTAATCCATCTGATCTGATTAGAATTGAGCTGTGATTTCCTTTCTCCTAAATAAACATGGACCGAGCATGAGCTTAAACTGAAGATAATTCATATATTTTCGACAGATTTTGAATTGCTTCTACACTCCAAATTAGTGTTTTTGTTTTTCAGTTAGTAAGCTAACTTGCTAGTTCCCTGAAATGTGATAAAATTTGGAAGTTGAACTTATCTTTACGTACCTTTGAAATTTGGAAGCACAATTAGTGTGATTTATGGCAATTTATGATAAAATGGAAAATACAGTCTTTTGTAGAATAATTGTATCCTAGAAAAAGAGAGTGGGATTTTTATTTGGGTACGTTGAAGTGGGATTTAGGTTTTGAACCGGATTGGTACTGCCACTGATGTTGATCTGGGAATGTGACACACACGGTTTAGGTGACATTGGAAAGCAGTACATGATCGAGTGCCTTCCACTTCAGCTAACATGCTCTGCTTTTTTTGTCTACTTATGCTTTCATTCACTCATTAATCCTATGATTCCCATCTCCCCAAATATCAAGTTGCTTTTATGTCGATGATCTAACAAAAATATTATCAAGACACATTTGATTTTTTTTAGGTGAAACACGTAGAATAAGAAGTTGATAAGTTATAAAGGAGTTCACTAATAATCGGTACGATAAAAAGAATTTTTTAAAAATTATATACCTACATTATTACATGAACAATCTGATATCCAACAATCATAGCTAAACGGAATAAATATAGAACAAAAACTAAAAAAATTGAGAACCCCACATTTTATTTAACTATGCACCCAAACAAAAGTATACTTGAACAATATTCTATAATAGGTACTCAATAACATAGTCATCTAATCCAACCCACTAGAGGATTAGGAGTGCTTGCAAAAGACAATAATCTTATGTGTTTTGATTCTTCTTAGGATATGAAGATAAGATCTTTAAAATGCATGTCAATAGGATAATGTATTCGACAATTTGCTTCATACCAATTGAAATTACCTCGTTTTTTCATCTCAAAGTATGAAAGAATTGTTCTTTGTATTCATCTAGCTACTAGTCTGCAACAACATTTTAAAGCCAGTTGCAGTTAGGAAGGAAAAAGAGGGAACAGCGTCAAGCAATTACAGACATCGAACTTGTCTTTGTTCCTCGTTGCTGGGACTTTGGTATCGGAAGTACTTATATTTCTTGGTCAATCAAAAACTCTTTATGCACATGCAAAAGACAATATGCAATTTAAAATATAGCTTTGAAAGATGTGGACCGAAGAAATTACAAAATCCTAATTCTAGAAGAAGCATAAACTAACGTTCTAATGAACCATTAACAAAGGGTTTATTTTGTGACCCCAAGAGAGAATAGTCCGACATTGAATCCATGAATGTTTATTAGCATGCAAAGTGATTCTGAAATCCTCATATATGCTAGTTTAATTTGCAGAATCAGATGTTGCTCCCAAAAAATAAGTTTAAGAAGGGAATGGTGTTGCTTCCTTGTCCCCTCGCTAAGTGAGTGTAGCTAATGCCCCACTACTATCTTATCTCCAATCCTTTCTTCATCCCCCACTTGGCATCTTGTGTTTGTTCTTCCTGAGAAAAGAGAAAGGCAGATAGACAGAGTAGCATTTCAATTCTAGTTAGAGTCAAGTTTAGCTAGATTAGGTTTTAAGGGAAAATGATCCCTAATCCACTCCAATATTGGTGTTTAATACATAACTCGAACGATTAGGCAAGGCATGTGGTACAAGTTAGGTCCATTCCATTTTTGTTACTCGGATATGTCAAGTAGCATAAATAATAGTCCAAGTAAAAAAAAAAGGCGACCAAAATAAGAATAAAAATAACTTTTGCGCCATATTTTTAGTTCATTCTCGGATAGTTTACATGTTTTTTTGACCAATTATTATATAATGCGGGATCGTAGTGTTGTTCATACTATTATTTAGGAGAGTCATTTGATTAGAATTACAAAGACTAGGATGTTTTATTCAGTAGTTGTTATGAAAGCAATGGTCTTAAGTTTGTTTTTCCCTAGTTAGATGAGTGAAGTGAAACAGAATGATGGAAATGAGCGAAGCAAAAGTAAATTAGTGATGAGAGCTAGGCTTGACTTTAAGAACCACATTTGTGAGTTTCCCCTATCACCACGCCGACCATGTTACGTCTTTTGGGAGATGAGATGAGATGAGATGAGAGCAACATCTTCGTCCTGCATGCTTCTTTGGCTTTGCTCTGTGTTTTACAGGGTTTTTTGTCTCATATTCTTCTTCTTTTTCTCTAGCAGGCAGGCTCTGCTCTACTCTGTTTTGGGTTCAATACCCAATTTCCTTGTTTTGCATTTTGGGTTGCATGTGGGACCTTCTCCTCTTCTTTTTGGTAACACACACACGTCTTAGCTTACCAACTTATTATGCGTCCAAAACTCCAAGTTTTTGGACCTAAATGTTGGATCCTTGAATGAAATCCAAGACAAAGGGATTGTTGTGTGTGCTGTTTGATTAGTAGCCATGGGGTGACAAACATGTACCAAATCTTTCGAGAATTACGAAGTTCTTTTGTCTCCCATGTAACCTCAGGAAGAAACTAATGTATTGGAAAATCAAAAGTAAACACATGATGAATACTGGGAGGTTAAATTCAAGAGTATAAGCTAAAGTATACCAAGCAATCCTCAAGCCCAACCAATTAAGTGACCAACTAACCACTTTCCTTAAAAGCCCACAGAGTGTGAAGCTTCTGCTAGATAATCAATATAAGAACCATAGCCACAAAAGCCAAAAAGAAGTAACCAGTAACACCCACAGAGGTTCAATCTCTGAGAAGTTGCATAGAGGTCTTAGCAGATAGCAATGAAATTAAGATCATCATGATCATATATGAAGTAGCCATATTTCATTATTGGAGTTTCGAATATATGATTTTGGTTACCAACAGTTAAATCAAATAGAAGCCCTGCTAAAGAAAAAAGTAAAAAAAAAACGAAATCCAATCTTTTTATCTGCTAGCTGCAGCGGCCAACTAGTCGTAACAGCATTCTCTATTTCAAAATAAGATCATGAGCAAATCTGCAATTTTGTTAGCAGTTTTATATCAGGGAGAGTAGTCATACTTGCAAGAGCCATGACCTGCAGGCAACCATTTCAAAAACTAGTCAATTTTTTTCTAACCTTGTCCGACTTATAAGTAAAAACAGCAGATGAAGTTGATGGAAAAAAACAAAAATGGGTCAGCACAACAATCTTTCTACTACGTTAGTCACTTAGACTCTGCATGTGAGTGTGCATGTGTTGCTTGAGTACAACACAAGCAAACAAGTTTGAGTAGATCCCAAGTCGAGAATATATGGACCTTTATCGTTATATATATATATATATATATATATATATATCCTTTTGGCGTGATCAAAAGGTTGAAAACACTGCTACGTCCAATTCAAGCCCAGATTTTATCTTTTGAGCTTACTCAAACCCAGCTGTTGAAAGCTGCTCCATTTCTTATCTAAGAGATATTGATTCTAAACTTGTTCCTCAAATCATGCATCAAGTTTGATTCTTTAAAGTTAATTTACAAGTAGACAAGTAGTGTCACAAATTTGGTGATTATAGTTGTACTGTTTGAGCTTCCACTATATGACAGATCCATATCTCAAATTCCTACATTTTCCATCTTGGCACATGAACATGCTCCATCTTAGACACAACAAAAAAAACTTCAGATAATAAGTTTCAGTACTTACTGGGATCAAGTTCTGTAATCATGGCAGCTCCCTTGAAGTAGCAAGATCCACCTCTGTGTTTGAACTTCTGGAAGTAGCTGTTGAAGGCATAGGAAGCATGGTCTTTCAGAGTGTTTGGGAAAAAGCAAGGTTGGTTCACCTGAATCTTGCTACAATCTGCACCTCCACCACCACTACAAGCCCAATCTATTGCTGCCTGCAGCTCAGTGACCGGGGTTTGCTCATCCGCGATACACCATTGCTCAAAATCTGCTTCTACTGTGAATTGCAGTGCACACAAACACACATGTTAACAGACTATAGCTAGTAAAGTGCATTCATACTAGATAGTGTTGCCCACATTGCCATTGTAGGTTTTGGATAATACATACTTGGAGATAAAGCTCAAAAGGGTATGCTGAGTTTTACCTGATTTGAATGGAATCAATGAGAGAAAGAGCAGAGCAACTGTTATCCTTATCAGATTAGTAGACATTTTTGTGTGTGATAGAGAGATCTAAGACTATGGATGATAACCTATATATATAGCCAAATGGAAGTGTAACGGCTTTTAAGGCACCTCTCACATGATATTAAACTAGTGCTTCAATTCTATGATCTCCTTTTATTAAGTTACCACACCCTGAAGTTTCTTTTTTAGCAGACTTACATTGATGAGTTAATGAATTAATAAACCAGTCATATGGGATGTCATATACAAACTGGTGGATAATACAGTCACCATATTACACAAGCGCAACATCTCACAAGTTTTATGCAGTATAAACCCAGCACAGTGCACCCAGTAGACAAAAGTTCAGACCCAACTATCAGGATAAACAGTAAGGTTTGAGAGGAAAAACAACAAAATAAGTACATTACAACTGAGCAAGAATATTATTTTATTTTCAATGTAGTATACAATGTGTCACCTCCAGTGTATTCTGAACTCATACATTACAAAAAGTACTTCCTGTACTACACATGCTTTCTTTCCATCTCTTACAATCACATCTGTATATGGTCTCTGTCAAACCAGCCGTTACAAAACTCTTCCAAGCTTTACTGTTCCAGTTATATCCCCGAGAAGATGAAAGATCTTTCCTTTCATCAGAGTTTAAAAAATGAATAATATTGACATCAACAATTTTACATCTGCCTCCTAACTTCAACTCAACAGACATTAAAAATTACTAATCTTCAAACAAGAGACGAGGGTATGTACAGAATCTGCCATCGTTTCACTTGGCAGCTAAAAAATTGACCTTATCTAGCCAGTTTCTTAGTATATATGCACACACGAACACATTGCCAGCGGCCAGATGCTCTACTCCTGAATGGAAGAAAACAAATAAAGTGGCGATCAAGCAATTTATTATATGGATGAAAAAATAGTGGATGCAGACATTTTCAATTACTTCGACATTTGTGAACTATGATTTTCTAGTAGTAAGACTTTAACATAACAAAAATAGTCATTGTCAGACTTATGACACATTATGCAGACTCAACGAATTTGATGTGTACATGAATGAATGTTTACTTCCAAATCATGCCTAGAGAAGAGCAATACTTACTGTTAAATGTGGATAGAGATCTTTTCCTTCGACCACGTGATGGCAGTGTGCCTAGTTTAATTTGAAGAGCCCATGACCCTCACCAGGCATCAATCCGAAATAAATTAGATCAATGGATTAAACAACCAGGAAAACCACATTCGTAGTAGTCCATCATATTAACCAGACTCAAAGAATTTTGCTACTGCTGAATATAACTGCTCTTCTTCAAATGGCTTTGACACGTAGTCATCCATCCCACACTTCACACACTCTTCATTTGAAGCCTGAATCACATCAGCCGTCATAGCTAATATTGGTGTGTGCCAATTCTCCACATTGCCAAACATTTCACTTGATGCTTCCCCAGATGCAATCTTATCATTTACCTCACTCTCCAGACAGCGGATTCGACGAGTTGCTTGGAATCTGTATTATAAAGAGCAATTAAAGTGCATTCAGTAACTCTAAATAGGAGAGGGGGGTAAGGAGACATATTCTCCTAAACAGAAATCTTTATATCTTCAGTATTATAAGGTAAACATGATAGTTTGATAATATAAAATCTGACCTCCAAACGTATTAAACTTGGGAAAGTGACATAAAAAATGCCTAACATGATATGAACCAGTAAACAAGAAATTCTGGTACTAACGTTAGGCACAATTTGATATTGGACTCGATGAATCAAAATGAGGCTGCAATCAAGTCATTTATAAGCTGACCAAGCAAGTGGAGTAGACTTTTCCTAGTATCCTTAATTACGTAGCCGGTATACATAGCTTCCTTATATGTGACTTTAAAACACAAATTAGATAATGGAGAGCAAGAAGATTGATTACCCGTCCATTTCTGGCATTTGGAGGTCCATAAAGCAAGCGTCAAAGTTGTGTGGTGGCTTAAGCATGTTCAAAGCAGTCTTTCCACTATCGACACAGGTGACAATTGCTCCATATTTCTTCAAAGCACCTTCAGCGACTCTTCTGTTAACTGCATTATCATCTACTACCAAAATCTTCCTGCCTCGTAGTAACTTTCCAAGAGTGGGTTTTTTAATGTTCACAAGCCTCTTTTTACCACTTACAAGGGCCTCTTGGAAGCAGGCAATTAATACACTTAATCGAAGAGGCTTCATCAATACATTGTCCACAAGACCAGATGATTTTAGTTCATTACATTCAGTAGTGCTAATGGAGGTAGCCAGGAGAAATATCTTCGGAAAGTTCAAGGGAGACTCCACGCTGCTGTTTTGCCTGTGCTCTTTGACTGACTGATGAAATGCAAGACCAGTTTCTTTATCCCAAACATCTTTGTCGATAAGTACCATGGCCAAACATGTCGACAGGCTGCATACAGAACAAATAACAGTTCATTAGTAACATTACACAGAATTTCAATTTTGATGAAAAATATAATATCAATTTCCCTCTTTTTGGTACAGGGTCAAGAAAACTCAATAGCAATAGGTTTGTCCAACATTTCTAAGCATATTAAAACCTAGTAATAAAATGCTATGGGGAAGTGTGAACTTTCTATCTGCAATCACATGTTTCAGGATATGAATTTTCTAATGTTTTCAGGCTGAAGGATGTGAGACTTTAAGTAACAATAAACCACATTTGGAAAGGTAAGAACTCACCTTGTCTTGCTTGTACTAGATAAATAAGAGCATGCTGATGCTAGACTGGAAGCAATATCTGCCGTTATCCCCAACCTCCGCATATGATATCTTGTGACTTCAGTTCGGGTGATTCTTTTATCTATTACCAGCGCTCTCAGTCCTCTAAACTCTGAGACAGCTGGTTCATACTGAGGCCACTTTGTATCTAAGGAACTCGTTTTCCCTCTCACAAACGACCCAGTAAATGAAAAAGTACTGCCAGTGCCAGGTTCACTCACAAACCCTATCTCCCCACGCATGAGATCTACCAGACGTTTGCTAATGCTCAATCCTATTCCAGTACCGCCATAAGTTCTAGATGTTGAGCTATCGGCCTGCATAAAAGGTGTGAAGATGCGACTTTGTGCATCTAGTGGTATTCCTACACCTGTATCCTCAACTGTTACTAGTAATAAGTTTCTCATATCAGGTTCCTCCAATGTTGTGCTGCTTAATGATTTAAAATGTTCCCAACTTTTCCATCTATTAACCACAGGGAAGCCACTCAATGTATTATGAGCTTTGTCTGAGAGGTCTCCAACTAAATTCAAGCCTTGTCTTAGAACTTCATCCATATGATCAGGTGAACCCCTCACTTCATCTGCCAGATGTACCGAGACAAATATATGTCCTTTGTCATGGGTGAACTTCAATTCAAACAAACAATGAAACAAACAATTAGCAAGTAACGAAGGATATTAAAACTGGAACATTTATGACATTCGTAACGATACTGCAATTGTAACACCAATTCAAAAGCTGATTGACCAAGTTGTAAACATAATATTCCCATTTACATTATGATCAAAATTATCTCCATTCGCACTTTCAAGCTTTTATTTCAACAAGGACATTAAAAAGGGAAAAAATTATCTCCAAACAAATTTTAGGAAAAATATCTAACCTTAATTGAATTCCCAACAAGGTTTGTGATTATCTGCCGAAGGCGTCCTGGGTCGCCGATGACAACATCAGGGACCATATTGGACACATAAACCGCCAACTTCTCTCACCCAAAACAAAACCAAAAATTAACAACTTTGTAAGAACTGATGTCCACAACGACAGCACCAATACTCAAATAAGAGTGTTATATTGTGGTTGATTACCTCAATCCCTTTCTCATTAGTTTTTCCGGAGAAAAGTGATAGAACATTATCAAGCACTGAGCGTAGATCAAACGGTACAGTTTCAAGTTCCAGCCGGCCTGATTCTATTTTGGCCTGATCAAGAACCTCATTTATCAGCGATATGAGATCTCTTCCACTAGCATGAGCAGTCTCAGCATAATCCTGTTGGTTCGCGTCAAGATTTGTGTCCATCAGCATTTGCAGCATACCTGGATTTTTATTGGAATAATATTAAATTATGTAACATTGCAAGTTTTGCAAAATAGTGACTGTCAATGAACTTCTCACTTACCTAAAACACCATTCATTGGTGTCCGTATTTCGTGGGAAACAGTTGCAAGGAACTGCAGTAGCAAGAGATGTTAGGCAACAAGACATCACAGAAATATGAGATTTGCCAATGACCAAAATAGATTGTACCTGAGATTTGGCCACATCTGCAGCTTCTGCACGAACTTTGAGTTCCATCATCTTACAACAGTCTGCCTCTACCTTTGCTATTCGATTTATGGCTGCACGAAAAATATGACCAACCAGCAAGGTTATGATAAAGACTCCTGCTGCGGCACTTACTGCTGTCCAAGGAAAAGGAGGTTTATGCTTGAATCTGCATACAATTTCCATTGGAACTGTTT
The DNA here is from genome assembly GCA_946800695.1 of Geum urbanum. Classification (NCBI taxonomy): domain Eukaryota; kingdom Viridiplantae; phylum Streptophyta; class Magnoliopsida; order Rosales; family Rosaceae; genus Geum; species Geum urbanum. The sequence goes on along the minus strand of OX327008.1, from coordinate 44,895,023 downwards.
CTTATTGGAAAAAAGAAAGGAAAACAATTTCCATCTATTAAGGCTGATAAACTTGATGGTGTATTAGATCTAACCTGCAGTGCATTTCATGTTTGCGTTGTGGATCACCAAAATCAAGGCCGCTAACATGCAGTAGCCCAGTATCAATAACATCAGTACCATACATACTGATCAGAGAAGATGCATTAGTTGTATCATACACATTCACAACGATCGTTTGCTTGCTGGCAAGTTGGTGCAGGAGCTTCTCCACCAGGGATGGGACATCATAAGATGCACCTAGATACCTATATATAAAGCAATATATTCAAACAGGCCAAAAAAAAACCACTAAGAAATATACAAGTCATAGAACTCATAGGCATGCACTGAAATAAACTTTAAAAAGCATTTAAAAAGACAGTTGTTAAATTACCCGACAGTTGCTTGAATTCTTTGCTCAGGTGTGGCATCTGGAGGCAAGTCAGTATTATACACAGAAAATGTGAGTACAACTCCCAGGTGATTGGATTTCAATAGTTTAAAAGGGGAAGTCAGTACTCCCTTTCCTGTTGACCTTGCTCGCAAGATGTTTTCACGGTCATCCTATGTTATTTAAACAGCAAGTTTCAACGTCAGCTTAAGATAATGGTAAATGGAAATCAAAATATGCTTGTGCAAGAACTGATTGTAGATGTATTGTATAAACATACTCAATATATTCTTAGAGGTGAGTCAATATGATAAAATCGTTACAATTCAAAATAAAGCACACGAGTGGAGAGAGAACATCCAAAGCAAAAAAGGGCAAACCTTTCCCGACATCATGTCAATAGAAACAATATGGGAGACGGTTTCTTGAGAAAATATGACAGGCGCATATTCATCTTGAATAGGGGCAGGATCCAAGCTCTCTGGAATAAACTTTTGGACAAGAGTCTGATCCTCAGTTCCCATTTTCTTTATTGTCCATCCATGTTCCTTCTCAAATTGTTCCCTCTCACCGTGAGTAACTTTCAATGCATAAGCAACACCACTAGTAAGTGGTCTCTCAAAAGCTGTTCTTTCTGTATACTCACCAAATGTTTTCTGTCAAGAGGAAAGATAAATGAAATTTTAGTTGCCAATTTAAGACCACATAGCGCTTAGAAGTGAAGTTGTTGGTTCATAAGGTCAATTAATTGCATGTACACAACAGCTGGGGGACAAGCATACCCTCGCACTCCCAGATGTAATTGCACTATTTTACTGCATTACTCAAAAGTTGGTTACCTGAACACTAACTTTTTAAGTCTACAACCACTTGCAAAACACAATTTACCATGGTTTGTACTATGAGTAAGGGGCAAATGAATGGTTTCATTTTTGTCATTTTCTAATTGTTCTGAAATCTTAGAAGTTGCATTTTATCAACATTGCTTCGATTCACAATCTTTGTGGTCTGGATGTAGCTGAAAAATGAGGTTATAAATATTGTATATGTATGGTTCATGATTTGAGAAAGCATAATCAGTGATCTCGAACGACCTTGAGGTAGGAATGGAACATACCTGATCAATGGCAGAAGGATGCTTCCCGTGGTGAAAGGTGGAGACAAGAATGGCTAAAGCATGAACATGGTTCAGGCTCACATTGAACTGATCTTGCAACATGCGGGCTCGTTCATCACACATGTTGGCAAGTGTTTCTTCTCTCCACAAAAAATCTCTTTCATTCAAGTGGAAATATAACCAAATTGTCGTAATGACTCCAAATACATAAAATACAAATAGGAGCTTCTGCCTCCACGTGTAAGCAACCTTAGGAGGACTTAAGACTTGTGGTTGTGATTGCTGCTTCTCTGGCTGCTTCCTGCGAGTCAATGGCTTCTCTTGAACCGTCTTCTGCTGGCATGTGCACTCAGGAACCTGATTCTTCTTTTGGTTCCTCCATAATTTCAAAGTCAATCCACACAATTTGTAGCACAAAATGATACCAACAAACACCCATGAACCTCCCTTTATCAAACTGCCTAAAATCTGTGAATCTAAGTTTGCACACTCTACTTTTGCCCCTGATCCTAAATCGTCCTACATAATGCAGACAAACAGAGAACAAATCTGATTAGTTCAAAATTTATTCTTTCCGGATGGGAAAGACAAAAATAATCTATACTAAAGAGTTTATACATGACTAACTATCCCTCGTCCTGGATACCAATTTTGTTTCTTTATCTTTAATGATTCAACGAGGGTTCATTTGTTCACATAACATAGTACGCAGTATGCATATGATGTGGATGTAATGGAATTGGAAATATAATCATGACATCTTCATAGGTCATTCTAACTTTTTAAGCATCAAATTTCTACCTTATCACAAACTTTGTTAGTTAATACTGTAGATTCCGGAATATGTGCTACAGTCATTTCCTGTAGCGATGACAGGTTAAGCTTCTTGAGGATGTTGTCATCTTGAACAATGCATTGGTCCTTGGATTCAACATACTCTCCCACCCATTTATGATGCTTTTGCAATTCTTTTTCATCTGAACATACTGCCTTCAGAGCACAGGAGATGCTATCGGTTAAAAGCATTCCAGGTCCTGCTTCTTTGGTACATTCGAGGGATGCTATCTGCAATGCACAGAGAGACTAATGAGTAAGGCAACTAGTAAAAGCCTCATTAGACATTTCACTGTAAGTATGCAGTTTATTCAATTTCATACACATATGATTGCTTATAGTGACACCAAAACTCACGGGGGCCTCGTTTTAAACAGTTGCTAGAATAGTAAAATTAATGCATCGCCACATAATGCATATTAGCAAAGATATCCAGCTGGGTACCAACCCCGTCGCCATTCCTAAGGGATGAAGAGAGAGGTGGAGGGAGTTGAGGGCTGTGGGTGCCAATTTCTGTAGTCACAGTTGTTTTGGTATCATTTTCTTTTCCACAACATGTGAATTTTGGGCAAAACTAATATAGCTATAAACTCCTTTTCTCAAAGAGCTGATCCCTTGGCAAATTAACTTCAATCAACCATGAGAAGTCCAAAACCAGAAGAGGGATTTTAGTTCCAAAACCTATACTGTGTCAGTGCCAGCATTCCAATCCTTAATAAAAACTTATGCAACGGAAAGATCAATTCCAAAATGTGAAGCAGATTCTCAAAAAGTAATAAATGCAGAACAATAGAAGGAAACTACACTATGTTCTACTATACAATATTGTTGAAGTCAACCAAATTCACCATGAATCTCTAAACCTAAGCGCTGCTTACTTCAAAGTTCGAACCTAACAACTTAAAGGCAAAGAGGCAGAAATCAAGAGCTTAGAGATACAAGTTGAAAAGTCATGAATACATCACCTGATCTGATTCGGAGAAGTAGGAAGCTAAGGCCAGAAGTTGGTTTTGGCTGACATTGAAATGCTGCTGCCACACTCGAGCTTTCTCTCCACACATCTCTGTAATCTTCTCTTTCATCCCCACACTTCCATCATTGAAACCCAGAAAAACCCAAACAATTGAAATCGAGCACAAAATCCCTATAAGTACAAGAGTTCTTCTCGAAACCGTGACACAATTAGGCCCATCCAAAGGTTCCATTGCCCCATTCAACTTCAAATTAGCGGGCAATCTGTCATTGAACCCAGAGACCCTGCAATTTAGATACATGCTACTACTAACAAAAAAAGGCAGACACCAATGCAACAACCACTCCTCTATGCTAAAACCCAGATTGAAACTCTTTCACTAGAAACAGCACACCAAATTTATAAAGATCAAAGCTTTGTGACAAAGAAGTGAAACTTGATGGAACCCACTTGAGTTTTTCAAGAGGCCCAACTCATGTAGCCACCAAATCTGAAAAGCAAAGTGGTCCAATCCCCTCCTTTTCTGTTTTTCCCTCCAGCTCTCTTCTCTGTTTTTCCACTTCAAACTTCAAAACTAAGTGCATTTCTCTATGAATCATATGCGAAACCTCACCTTTTTCTGGACTAGTCGAACACAGAACAAAGGCTACAAAGTAGTACTAGTACCTACCAATAATGCCAAGCAATAAGCTCTCTCTCTCAAAGTAGACCCTTGTGGTAATTATTTGGGCAACCTGTGAAGAAATCATTAAGGAGCCAAAAACTAAAAAAAGATGGAGGCTTTGCTATATGTGGCTCTTTCACCAGCCACAGTTCTGAGCAATCAGAGAAAGAAGCATCCACAGTGAAAGAGAAAGAGAGAGGGAGAGAGAGAAACTCTGCAGCACCGGAGAAAGTCTGATTGGACCGGAGTTGGTTTCTATAAAATTCCAACTGGAATCAATTATCAGAGTGAGGAAAAAAAAAACATGATTAAAAAAATTTAAATATATAATGTGTTGCTTCTTTTTGTTGTTTAAAGTTTTAAACCCCACAACCCTCTCATTCTCTCTCTCTCTTCAGTTTTTGGTGTCCAGCATGGTTGGTTTGATATGAAGTTGGGCACATCATTCTCTCATCATCTCAGTGGGGAAGAGAAGAGACCTCTCAGCAAAAGTAGACAAATACCCGAGTACGAATTTTACCCTAAAAAACATACCACATTGTCATTTTCCCTAAAGTTTTAATCTTTAATTTCAGTCCAGAAAAAAAAATTCTGTAAGTTATCTCACTGTAATTTTCAGTTCGGGGCTTCACTGGGTCTTTTGGCTTATAGTAAGAGCTGAAAAGAGACTTCACCGGTATGTGTTAATTTTGAAGGTGTATCTGTTTCCTGCTGCAGTCAGATATATAATATGAACCGGGGGGGGGGCCTATTTACATGAAATCAGAGAAGACTAAGAAGAGGCCAAGAAGGCTTTGTTGAATTGCGTAACAAGGGAGCAGAGTACAAGAGGAGAGGCTTCCATTGCTGCTTCAAATAATCGGGAATTACTCGGGAGGCGATTTAATGGGGGGTGACCCTGCACGATGTACTAGTGTGTGAAGATTCTGCCCTGCCACAGTGGGTGCTTTTGTTTGGAAGAGATAATACTAATGATGTGGGCATCTATGAAAATGTGTGTCGGCTAATACCATACCCACCAAGTGTAAAATAATGCAAATCCTTAGCTTCATTATGAGAATGCACCAAGTTTAAAGTAAGGGGAAGTGAAATTAAAAGCCATGATTAGTTTGACCATCGTTAGAAAGCTATTATAATTTATTAGAGCATCTTCAACCAGTCGATAATTATAGTTATTTTAATTAAAAAATTAAATATAGTTGATTTAATTTAGCTTCGATGTTTAGTAGCGAGAACTATAACTAAATTATTTAATGTTGAAATATTGATTAGAAGGTTGATAAATTATAGTTTTTTGTCATTTTCTCTTTTCTCTCTAATTAAATATAATTATTAAAAATAATTTAAAGCTGAACTTTAATTATATATGTTTAATCATTAAGTATACACAATCGTGTGACATATATTTGAGACACAACTTCAACCCACAAAAAAGTCATCCACTTCAACTCTAAATGTTGTTCATACTCTTCCCAAACTTTTGGTCATACATTGTAAGGCCTCTACATTTTAGACTAAACAATCTCGGCAGCATACTTTTTTTTGCCCTTCAAGTGGGACATATGCTATTTGAAGCATTGACCTTTATTTTCCCTTTTATACCTTCTTCTCAAAACAAAAGTAAGTTTGGAGTAATGTAATAATGGAATAGTGATGTTTAATGTCTATTTGATCAACTGTTTTGTAATGACTTCAAAGTAACTCAGATATGTTGTTCAAATTTATTTTATATTATACTTAAAGATGGAACCGCACAAAATCATTTAATTCCTAGCTGGAAGAGACTATCTTAACGTAGAGAATATAACATATAAAATACAAAGATGCTTCAAAATCACTTTGGCATAATCATATCATTGCTCTAAGAACTTTAATATATACACGAACATGAACGGATACATCATATACTTAAGAAATGCCTCAAATATTAGATGGGCCTCTAAGCATTAAGCAACAAGATTTGTAAGGCTTGATGACAATCACTTTAAGCCAATGAAGATTGCCCAACAAAGTATTTTATGTTCAAGATTGTTACTCTCGATTTCTTACCCTTTTTCAAAGGCAAGAAAAGCTTATGGAAGCTAGTAGGTCTTGGTACCGTTCTTTAATCATATGACAACTATGGTCATACATTGTTAATCACCAGAGAAGAAGAAACATATTATACAACAATTGGCTGCTATATTAGTATATTAGCTATATATGGCACCATATATAATATACATACCAATGGAAAAGAAAAAACGAAAAATACAGTAGCAAGAATTAATGAAAGAGCATATATAGTGTAATAGAGTATACATATATATCTCTCATCTGGTCAGATGATGATGCTCTTAGTAGTGATACTGTGGAATATATATCTATATTACTATATATACACACACACACGCCATTTGTACTCTTGGGAAGTATGTGTGTCAATCAATCATCACGTACTGCACGCCCAAGTCGTATATGGATTCTCACTAACAATTGCATGCCTATCAAACTTTCAAATGTGATTTATTAGAGGCCCCTATATATGCACGAACGTAAAACCCTAGAAAGTCATTACCAAAATATCAACAATATATATATGACTAAAATCATCGTGAACTAAAACAAATCGTGATTTTTGATCAACTCATTTTGTTTTAAATATCATCAATATTAAAGGAGTTGGCCGTAAGCCTACGGTTCACCAACTTAGATGTGTAGTTTTACCTCCTTTCTTTCCTCGTCTACGATGTATGCAATTTTTTTTCCTATATACATCGAAGCTTGAGCTTGAGATATGTCGCCTGAGATGGCCACAGTCGTCACATTGCCTTCTCCATCTTAATTTTATTTGTGTTATATAGTAAAATTTTGATAAATTAATAATCTTAAAATTGATAAAATTTATTAATTTAAAAAATTATTAATTAATTGAGTATTAAATTTACTATTCAAATTTATAATTGAGATCAATAAAAAATATTATTTTATTTAAATTATTAATTAATCAAATATTAAATCATTAAAATTTTACTGTAATTAAACACGTAATAAGATTATTTTGATAAGAAGAATGCTCTTAAGCTCAGGCGCCAAAATCCAAATCCTCGGGGCCACACACTAGAAGAAAAGAAGTTGAGTGTGTGGGGGTCCACGACAGCTGTCTCTGACAACAAAAAGAACGTTTCAAACTTTCGCCGTTGTGACGACCCGAACCGGAATTGGTATAGTAATCGGCTTAATTCGCGAGTTTTACGAGTAATCATTGTTTGTCGTAATTGAGCAGTTTTCGCGACTTTATTCACGATTTAATTATCGGGCGAGAATTTGGTATGAGTCTCTTCATGAGAGTTGTAGTATGCATGATTTCGAGATCATAAGCGGTTTCGGATAATTGTTTCGATAACCGAGGAATATGTTATAAATATTTGAAATCACGTGATTTAGTCGTGTTTATTCGTTTGAGTTTGAGTTATCCGAAACGTGGATGTGATTCGATTTGGACCGTCAATTGTATCGAGCCGCGAGTATAAATATCAGAATAGTTGTAAAATTGTCGAAAAATCACTGTTTGGAAGTTTGACCGTTGTTTGACCGTTGACCCGCGTTGACCGAGAAGGAAGAGCACCGCCGGTTGACTCGCCGTGGACTTTCCGTTTTCGGTCACCTCCTGCTACAATTTTGGTATGGTTAGAATCCTCTCTTGATTTCCTATGGTTTAGAACTTGGAATTGTGTTATTTGATGAGGTTTTGGGGGAGAACGAGTTCGAGGAAAATTAGGGATTTCGCCGGATTCGGGTGAGGTGCTCCGGCGACATTTGGGGTCGGAGTTGTGGGGGAAAATGTTCCTCTCAACCCCTTGATGCTTTTAGGTGGAAGGAATTTTGGTTTGGACGCCATTTGGGACTCACCGGAATCAATGGATTCCGTGAGGTTTCGGGCTCAATTACGGCCGGTTGGCTTGGAATTGGAGCTTGGTGTAGAAGAGGAAGTTGTTGGGCTTGAGGAGTACTTGTGATCTGAAAATTTTGGCCGGAATCCGTCACTGTTAACGCCGCGCCGCCGGCGGCGGCGGCGGTCAACGGCGGTGCTCCGGCAAAGGGTTGACTTTTTGGATTTTTTGTCAAGTTTTATGCCGTTTTGCTCGTAATCGCGCCCCGATCATAGCCTTGAGATTTTTGAGTTGATTAGGATGCCGAAGTTTAAGTCGAGGGTTTATGTGGAGTATTTTGGGATTTTCGACGATTCTTTTGTATCCGAGTTATATGTTTCAGGAAATAGTTGGTTTCCGAGGTGTGGTATAGGGTATTGAATTGTGATTTTGATCAGTGATATTTTGTGATTATTCAGGGGATCGAGATCATACGTTGGGCGAGGGATCTTCTGCCGGATCTCAGGATTAACGCGTTTGCGCGCTGTGCTTATCTGTGAGTGAACATTTATTTTCACTGTCGTAGTGAGCTCTTGGTTTCAGTATTTATTTCCAGTACAATATTGAGATTATTTATTGTTTTGGAGGTATTGTTTTATGTTTTATCGGTGATGGCATTTACTTAGCATTGATGCATTGACTACTCGGCTGATCACCGGTAGTCCAGTTTCAGGGTTGAGAGATTCCCCTGATGTGCCCACTAGGCTTGAGAGATTCGCCTAGTCTATCACTGTCGGGCTTGAGAGATTCGTCTGACACCTCCATTTATTTTAAGAACTCGCATTATTTTTATGTTATGTAAATGGTGAAAGGCATATGTTTATTTTCGTCCATTCACTCTAACGATTTTATTTGTCTTTCCCCTGGGCTTTTAGGTTTCCGTGTCCAGTTTGCAGTTCGGATTCTGGTGTTGCACGTCGCAGTTGGAGGCTTAGTGTTCGAGCTACTTTTCTTTATCAGTAGGTTTCTTGTTTCGCCTACTGTTGTGTAATTATGTATATATATACTAGAGGTCGCTCTGAATACTCTGATGTTTATGTTTTCATATGATTTTCCCGGATTTCAGTAAAGTACAGTTTTGCTTATTACTTTACATTATGTTATGATTTTGAGAAATCCGGATGGGATTGGTGCCCACGGTTTGGCTTTTGTGGCATATAATGAAGTGTGTTTTCGGATGAGAATGGTAAATTCCGCGATATAGTGAAACTCTGCCAAAATTTTTACGGAATTGGGTCCTTTCAGCCGCGCACCGTATAGAAACCCACCCCATCTTCCAATAAAAATAACGTAAAAGCCCGCGAAAGAATCTCACCGCGACACGTCATCAACGTGGAGCGAGGTCCCACCAACCGTTTCCTTCTGTTCAGTTGTAACTTGAAACCGTATGCGGCCAAAACTGCTCTGGGCCGACATCACAAACTGACCGACAAATTTACAGCACGTTTCGGTTTCGCTCGTTGCGAAATGACTAAAAGAGTCCTCTGTCTTTGGTTGTCAGTGAAGATATGATGGGCAATGTTGTAGTTTCCGTCGTGTTCGGAGCTATGAATGATGTGTCTCTTGCGTTGAAAACAAATCAGAAGACCGGTTGACTTCTGGTTTATATTTTCCGTTTTGAATAAAATAATAATCAATACTACAAAAAAAAGTACAAATATTCTGATTTTTTTCATTAAAAAAAATGAACAGAGAAACGTTTCAACAGTCTTGTCCTATTATCCATGATTATCCCAACTAATTAATTAACGAAGAGACTCTTCTGGGGCATCTTGTCTCTATCTTCACCTTACTCTGTTATTCATTGTGTTATGTGTTATTCAGATTTCTCAAGCATCAAATTAATTTGGAGTCACAGAAACTGTAAATCAATCGTTTAGAAACTTGGACATATATACATCGGAAAGTGACCGAGTCCGCTTCCAAATCCTAGCTACTACGTATGGCTTCAGATCGTAATCATATATAAGATTCGAGAATTGTGTTTCCATCGATCCCTCCATCTTATTTTGTATAGCATGGCGTGTGATGGACGCTCCGTCATAGGGTGGAGAGTCTCTGAAAAGATGGTGAATTTAGCAAGTCTCTAATGAATGTTAATCATGACTCGTAATATAAACTAAAGTTATCTTGCTAATTATTTAGACTTTCGAGCTAAATAATTGTCTCAAAGCACTACACAGTAAAATATCTAGCTAAGCACTTTCATATATGTCTAGGTCTGTCGATGGGGAGGATACATACCGGGTCAACTTAGACTCAGATTTATTTAAGGAGAGAAAAAATTAGACCCGATTTGTTTTGTTTATCTAGCGAATCTTTAATAATCAAATTCGAATCTGGATCCGACGGATCGACAAGTCAACGGAGCGGATCCAGATTCGGATCCGTTTATCAATATGCTAATTATTAAATTAATTTCTTTTATCAATATATTAATTATTACCAATATGTCACATGACCTCTATACATAATCAAAATATTTCATTAAAACAAACTAGAGATACCAAAATAAAAAATCTCCATTTATATAGAGGAACTTGACCAGAAACAAATCATTTTTGGTTTTTAATCTTTTAATTTTATAAATAATTTTATGTAACTTTGCTAAAAATATTTATATTTTATTTTTAAAAAGAGAGTTTTAGATTAAAAACGTGTCATATATGTAAATAAAAGTAAATTATATTTAATAAATAAATAAAATAAACGGAGTGGATCATAACAGATCGAATTATTTGTGATCCGGATTCGATTCGTTAAATAAACAGGTCAACAGATCTGGATCACAAACGAATCAACGAGTCTAAAAATTAGATTAAGATTGACCTAATATATAGAGATCTGGATCCTGATTAAAACCCGTGTCATTGAGAGACCTATATGTCTATAAATCTAACAGTCATCGCTTTGTATGGAGGTGTGTGTGTCTCTATATATATAATATATATATAGCGCGCAACAGCCTATTCTATGTTTTTTAAAGCCTTCTTTTCTGCGATCTCCATGTTCTCTGAAAAAAAAGGCATGTATCACATGGTTTAAGGTGCCAAGGGGCAAAGGGCTAGCTATCAGATCGAGAACATGCATGCAGATGGCATTGTTTATGAATTAGTTTCCCATGTAGTACACTTTGTCCCATACTTATAACTTCTGTGGATTCAGGACTCCCCTAAGTAATACGAATGAGCCTCCAAAAGTATAAAGAAATTATATCACTATATTTGTATGTTTGCCGTTTCTACAAGCAAATAAGTGAATAACGTTGTACGTATATGCTAATGAACTTTTCAATTGTGAAGTTACTACCGAGTACTAAGTCTAGCTCAAAAGTGGAATGGGCTGCTTGCGACACTGAACTTGCAAGAGCAAGAGCAAGGAAAAAAAAAAGTCGCTCGCTTATATCTTGTCCGACAAGCTATGATTTTTCTCAAGATATATAAACTTTGAACTTGCGCGCACACGGTATAGTCGGTGATTTCTCTGGATAAACTACAACTTGTTATTCTGACATTTGTTTTTCATCGTCAATTTTATTCTAAATTAAAGTTTCCAAGTACTAAAATAGTGAATCAAAAACTACCTAGCATGCATGCAGTATGTATACTTTCTTCTCATGTTACTTCATTCCATGTAGACGGCAATGTAGCGCGCACAAGCAAGTTATTTAAGCAATCATTGTGGTTTAAGCATAGCACAATGTACAAGTCTTAACCGACGCTCATGCATATAAGAACTAGAACAAGATTGATCTTTAAAATTAATAGAATGATAGTATGATACTCTTGAGTACAAAGCCTTAATAATCTAGCAGTAAGCTAAGCTGGATAGATACTAGCTAGAATTCAAAAGATCGGGAAACTAAGTTCAACCATACTTTTTTCTTTTTTGAGAATGAAACTAGCAGGACGCATAATTAATAAGTTAGCTACCATTATTTAGTAGGAAAAATTACTACTTTGGTCACTCATGTTTGGCAGATGAGACGGAATGATCACTCATGTTTGACAAATATCGTTTTGGTCATCCATGTTTTACTCTGTCATTCAGATTGTGCACTTTGTTCATTTTAGATATTATATGTAACACGCAAATGCTTTACTTAAATAAATATTTTTTCATTCACAAGCTAATAAACTTACTTATATGCACATTAATTACAAATATATATATATATATATTAATATCCAAAATAAATAAAGTGACCAATTTGAATGATAATGTACAACTTGAGTTACCAATCTGATATTTGTCAAACATGAGTGACCAATTCGTCTCATCTGTCAAACATGAGTGACCAAACCAACAATTTTCTCGATTTAGTATGTTTAAACTATTTCCTATATAACAAGCGTCGTCTTATTGTTCAAATGAATAGTATTATTATTCAAATTAACAGTATGACCAGTAATTCATGTGTGGTCCAAGCGTGCAAAATATCTCTCTCTCTCTCTCTCTCTCTCTCTCTCTCTCTCTCTCTCTCTCTCTCTCTCTCTCAACTTTACAGCTTCATTCTCTTACTTTTTGTCACAAACCTCGCCACCTCCTCCCTCGACTGTCCAATCATATCGTCTTCTTCAAGCTCCAAGTCAGCTCATCAACCGTTGCGTGTTGCTCTCTTACACTCAGATTTCAATCTCTCACGATCTCCTCTCCAATCTCGCTCTCTCGTATCTGATCCTCCCATCGTCGTCAATTCTTACAAGTCGTAGCTTTCATCTTTGCAAATTCCAAGACTCCCGAGCAAGGTAAGATCCATTTTATTTTGGGTGTAGTTTTGATCTGTTGAGGTAGATTTTGTATATTTTTATATTGGGTTGTGATCAATATATATATTGTTTGGGTCATGCCACCTCAATAATGATCCTCACCAATTTGGGAGAGATCACCAGTTGGACCCAGAGTAAAGGATAAGTTGCAGAAGAGGAATACACATGTGCCGTTTTGGTTGGACCCAAGTTTGTTTTGCATTCCATCTACCTTATGAGTAACTGAGGCCGTAACATGTTGATTGTATGTGTGTATTGATATTAACATTGAGACTTTTTTGTGTTGTGTGTGAATTACTTAGAATGTATTGGTATTGATTGCAACTGTAATGTGAGTTACGTTATACAAGTGGAAAATGTGTAGACTTTAGAGAAGTTAGTTCAATTTATGATGGAAAATTTTCTTGCTTTGTGTTTGGAAGTTGTGCATGCATTAGGTAAAAAAAATTGTCGCCCAATATCACTTATAATCTATGGTATTTTGTCTCATTATTTCGTTAAGGAACTTAGGCTTATAATCTCCACCCTTTGACTTTAAAATTCGATCATGATTATGTTACATTTCTTATGATGCATCAATTTAACTGATGTAGGTGTGGGGTTACAAGATCTTCAAAGTGTGTTGCAGACTTGCAGGAGGTATACAAAATTCTATGGGACCTTTGAAAAGGCAGTTAAATAGCTTTGTGTTGCATTAGCATATTGGGTTTGTATACGTATTAGGTTTTTCAGATTTAGTTGGTATTAGATCTCCAACTGTCACGGTGAAGTTCTTTTAAATACCTGAGCTACTATTATTTGTTTTCAGGAAAGTTTTAGTTAGTAACATTAATAGTCTTAAAGAGGTAGAAGTTGTGCGTGAATTGTCAAAAGTGAAAATGGGGCATTCATAAGCAGTTTGGGATTGTAAGGTAGCAACTGAGATTACAAAAGACTCCAACGGGGTCAGACCAATTGTTCTTTACAACCCACTAGGAGCTTCACTCACCTGTCTCTTCCTTTTCCCTTTTGAATAAAAGCATTTTTGGAGCATTGGATATAGAATTAAATTTACATTGTCAATTCATATTGGTTGAGTTGATTCTGTATTAAGGACTTCTTAAATGTTTGGATTTGATGATTTGTATTCTGGATAAAGTAGGCTAGCTTGCACAGAGGACATGTCACATCATGAGAGAATGAGAATGGAGAAGAGCTCTTATTCACCAGTAAGGTAGCAAGGAGTACGTGAACGCATGGTGGAAGCTATTTTTTTTTATCGATTCAGAGCTCTATGAAAGCAAGGAAGAGGCTGAACAAACAGAAGAGGTGTTTGGCAGCATTGATCAGGTAATTGATTTAAGTTGAATAAGTTATATGATTATATTATAATTCATTTCGATTGAAATTGTACATATTGATTTGCGTATGTTTCAGGTACAACTTTCCTGATTGTCTCTGGGTTTGGTACTAGGTTTGTTTAGGTAAGCTTCTAACAATAATGAAGTTGTTAGGGACATTATTAAAAAGATGTCTAAATCATATTTCTTAGTATACAACAACGTACTTATATCAATTTGGTTTTTTGGTTTGTAATAAAAGTTTGTTTCAAACATATTGAGAAACATATTGGAGGGAAGGACCACTACTGCATATCATGTTCACCAAGTCAAGCATCAATCTTGGTGGAGAGTTCAGCAACCAAGATTATTCTTCCTGAGACTAGGTTCGTGAGATTTTGTTTATTTATATGTTTTTTTAATTTCTTTTGATGGGGTATTTATTGATGATTTGTGTGTGTTAGCTATGTTTAGTATTGGGAAAAATTGGCAGAAAGAATCGATTTTATACATAGGCTTTTGCTTTTGAAGCTTCTTCTACATCTGCCATGTATATTTCTCTTCAATTCCAGGTTTTGCATTGTATGTGTTGTTTTCTTAGGTTTAATAAACTCGCCAACAGCATTCTTCACTCTTTCTCTTCTAGTCCTTTTTTTTTCCCATCCCCCAATTTTCAGATCTTCAAATCTGACTAATCTTATTCTAATTTGTTACTAATCCAATGCCTCATAGACTTGAAGAACAACAACGACCTAGCCTCTAATTCACATACGACAAGAAGAAGAAGCTCGACCAAGGCTCCATTAAACCCTTTGATGCTTGCTGCCTCTGTTTGAAGTCATTCATTCTGTTGTTAAAGTGTGTTGTTTAACAACAATTCTGATTTTATCTTTTGTACCCAAATGGGTTTGATGTCAATATTAAGGTACGTGGTTTTCATAAATTTTGGGTTTGGATTTCTGATGATGTCTGTTGTAGAGAATCGATGTAGATACCTTTTTTTAGCTCTTTCTAGTGAGTTAAGTGAGTTTAGCACTTTATTCATTTGTATTTAGTTCCAAATTGATATAAAGAAGGAAGCATTTGTAAGTTACTCTTATTGAAGCATCTTAATGTTTTCTTAATGAATTTTTTGTCCGATGATTCTCTTGCTATTGCTTTTGTCTGCTTCAAACTGTAGTGCCTCATTATTACAATAGTGATAAAAGTCGAGTGAATTGCGTTCTCATGAACTTACAAAATTTGAGTTATGATTCCATATCTTTTGCTTTCTTGGGACTTTTCAAATTCTACTGTATGAGGAAACTTAAATTTGATATATCGAAAGAATATGACTTATGAGAAGCTAAGTTTGCTGCGAAAGTAATTCTTATAAAATACTAACATAAATGATACAAATGTGCTGCTTATTTTGGTATTGAAAGTGTGTACCCTACTTTTAATACAGAGCTTAGAATTATATCTATGTAATGGTTTAAATTTACTATGATTATATGACCTTCTCCTATGAATGATCCCCACATTGCATGCTGCAAATAAAGTAAACTCATTCAAGAACCTGAAGCGTCTGGATAACATTGTAGTTGATATTGAAATGGTGATTCATAATTAAGTGTTTAGTAGATTTTCAATATGATATCTCTTTATATATATATATTTATCTTATCCACTCCTTTTGTACATGTGCATTTAAATATTTTATTGTATCTTTAACAAATTTGTTGGTCGTGTATATTAGTTTCACTTGTTTGTAAATTGTATACCTCTTTGATAGATGCTTCTCCCTTACGAAGTGCACGAAGGAAGAATAATCACAAAATTTAGGGATCCGAATTCAGAATATCCTAAAGTCTAGAACCCTAGCACCCTTCGTTATGAATAACCTTTCACTGCCATACTAGCTAATATCTAAGCAAACTTGTAGTTCATCAAATAACAACTCAAGTTTAATTTCCATCATTTCTTGAATTAGAACATGTTATGTCTACAGTAGGTTGTAGGTTAAGTATATGATTCTATTGGATAAATGATTAGATTTTTTTAAGGCTTTGGCTGTAAGGAGTAAACTTTTAGGGTTTCATATGTTAACTGCAGAAATGGTACTTCACTATAGCAAGCAAAGTATCGTTCTTAGATCAAAGTGGCAAATGTAGTGTTACAAAATGAAAAATATCTATGCCTATATTGAAGCTTCACACGTAAGTTGCAATGAGACACTAGCAGATGACTACTATTGACTATTCAGAATTTTGTAGAATCATGTTTATGCTGCTTCAATATATTTGATCTATCTTATCCCAGAATGGTGATTCAATCCAGTGTTCTAAAAAACGGCCGCCTAGACACCGACTAATCGGAAAAAACCATGTTATGGCCTAATTTTGGTCCTGGGCGGGGTAATTAGGGGAGAACCAACTAATCGGCAATTAGGTGGGCGACTAACGACAAATCGGCAATTAGGCGCCACCTAGGCGGGTTTTTTTTTTTTTTTTTTTTTTTTTTTTTAAATTAAGAGGTATAGCGCAAAGGAAGGAATTATAAATAGAAAATCTAATCCAATTTCTTTTGTGAAACATCATCTCTCTCCCTCTGAAAACGCCGCGACTTGGACACGTACCGCTCGCCGAACACCGCCGTCGTTGTCACTTGTCGTCCACAGCCACTGTGCCCGCTCGCCGTCCACCTTCGAGAATTTTCTCTTCTCACTTCTCTCCCTTATAATCCCCTCTTCCTCTGAATCCTTTCTTAAACATCAATTGGTACGTTTCGAGACAGACCTGAGTTGGGAAACAAGATTCATCATTGTTTGTTATATATTGATAATTTGATATGATTAAATGTGGGTAAGAGCATAGTGTCGGCGGGTTTAAAAATGGGTGGTTGTGGTGGTGTTAATGAATTATCGGCTTCGAAATAGATGATTTCATATTTCTGGGATTCCAGTTTATGCGCATGTATTTCAAAAAATTGAGATGGATGGTTAATTGGATTTATTTATAAACTTAGTTTAGAATTTTTATGATATTTCTTTATAATTTTTACTTTATGTTTCAAATCACAATATACCATATAAATATATAATTAATTAAATATATATAAAAAATAATCCGCCTAATTACCGCTTAATTACCGATTAAACTCCGCCTAAACGCCTAGGCGCTAGGCAGTAGCTTCACCGCCTAATTCCGCCTAGCGCTTTTTAGAACCTTGATTCAATCTATTTAGTCAACTGCTGCTTTTTTCAATAACATCCAATTAGTGACGATGTGTCTTCCATTCATTGAACCAAATAGGTTGTGACTTGTTAACTAAATTTTTAACATTTGTTTTGTACCTATGATCGTGAAGCCAATGTGTTTCCAAATGTAGGACACAGTAATGCAAGATTCAATATATCTCTAAGTAATGATGGCTTGGAGTTCTATGTGGATGTAGTGGATTCATTCAGTGATCCAAAGAAGAAATTTTGAAGAAATTCTTACTGGATGTTCATGATAGTAAATTTGAAACCTACTATAGAGGTAGAAGATTAGTAGCAAAGACAAATGGGATGTTAAAGTAACTATCTCATTCTATTTTAGTTCAAGTTTTATTATTTATGAAAGTGGTGAAATTGCTGAGGTATATACTGATATGACTTCCTATGTATAACAGGTACGTGTAACTTCTTTGAGGAGAACTCTTTAGATGAAGGGGATTGCGATTTATCATTGAAACATTGGCCAGATGAAATGAACTGAACTGTAGATATGTTGTTAATTAGTTACACAGAGTATCATATCAGAATTCGAATTTGAAGAATTCTTTTCCCCAACGAGGTGCTTATTAAATCGTCACCTCTTTTTTTTTACAATATAAATGTTGAATCTAGAGGTACGAATATATTAGATTGTTACCTTTTCTTCATGATTTTTAAGTTCATTGATAAACAATGTTGCTTTGTAGGTGCTTCTGAGATGACGAAAGAATCGAGGAGAAAAATGGAGCACCAGGGAATCTCATATTTTTGACAACTATTTTGCCTATATCTACAAACTGAATTTTTGTACCTTAGAGTTTTAATGTTTCTACTTAAGTATTGAAATGGAACTCATCTTAATTTTTAGAAGGCCATCAAGATAGTTTACAATGTTCAAAATGGTTTAAATGAGCAATATAGCCTATTAAAATAGTTATAGTGTTTCAAAAAAATACAAAGATAATTACTGCAATTCATTGCGGTTTGGTGATCAATGTACAAATTCAAATGCATTAGTGAAGTGTGTACAATCATTTAGTTTTTAATTGTTAAAATCTCCAACGATCATTTTCTTTACTAAATTAATTAAGGATGTAAGAGGGACCGATCTTGTTGCTAGCATATGATACTTAAGTTGATTACCAAATGGCGATGGTTCGCAATTTCGTCATGAATGATATCCATCACATATATCACTCATGGCTTTTTTGGGTCCTCATCATCATATACGGACATCAATTAAACACGAGCAAGTTATAAAGAAAAATAATCGAACGTTTATTGTGTAACATATATATTTACTATCTTTTCATTCGAGTCATCTTCAATGATTTAAAATGTAATTTTTGTACAGTTGTCAAACTTCATTCTCAATCGTATCTCTGTATTCCCGTAATGTAATAGGAAACTAAACAACTCCTACTAAAGTTAATGACCAATGATGCTCAACTTCATTTTCTATCACGTATTATACTAATTTTTCTTCTTCTTTCCAACTCATTTTGTTGCAAATCCATGATTTGACGCAGATTGTCTGTCTAGCCATGTAACTTTAAGTTGAAAATGTGTTGTAGTATAAAACTGAATGTGAATTGTGTTTCTATTTTAAACTCCTATTAACTGAAATAGACTCATTTGTCATTTAAACTAACTGATTGTTTATCATGTTTTCCTCTTCTTTCTAACTACAAACAGTTTTCCATCTCTAAAAAAATATTAACTACATATTATGATGATTGAATTTCTAAAAAATTATATCATTCTTATTTGGATCTAACTTCATCGAAAATTGGAATGGCTGCTACTTAACGAATATCTCAGGTCTACTTAAGCAAGAGTGGAGTAATATCTCTAAGCGAAAAATATGTTTGTAATATAAAACTAATGTAACCATATATCTATTTTCAAAGACTTCTTTTAGTGTTTATAATAATTGTTTGATTGCAATTTGAAACATTAATATTCTTCCTCTTCCAACTCTTTATCAACAAATTATTTCACTTATTCTATATATATATAGTCATAATAGATAATATCTATGTTTGCAGGGATCAACAATTCATATGATTGTCGATTAGTCGCTCTATGTTGATCATTTCCAGATACAAACGATGGAAGACAAAGTTTATGATATATTAAATGCCATTTCAAGGAACTATCATGACGAATACAAAATTACTCGACATGACATAGTCATCTGTCTGACAACAGAGACACAATTCTTTGAAGTGCAAGAAGAATTATCGGACTTCCTGTTGCATTCCTTTAGCATAGTTGAATTTCAAATTCTACAATGCATTGCTGCACAACAAATCCCATTTATGAGAATTGTACTACCATGTAAATAATTTCAATCTTTAATATTTGTACTTTAAAAAATTGAGATAACTATTTTTTTGTTTAAAATTTTTAATGATAATAGTTGAAACCTTAGATGTATACGGATGGATAAAGAAAGTACAACTTCCTCATGAATAATCGTTCAATGACGGAGCTGATGAAAGCGTAGTATGCAAAATGATGATCAAAATCTCAGATATAGATTTATATAATCAATTTATCGACAAAGAAAAAAATAATAATGACTTGAATTTAACACATTTCTATGGTCCATAAATAGAGGACAAACCATAAAAATAATACTTTTTGAAGACCTTGCCCAATCGGTGGATGTAATAGATATGGCGAACACGCCGACGCCCGTACTTATTATTTTTACTAGCTTAAGAATAGTTGACCTCCCAGGTACAACTGAGTTTCAATATTAAGTTGGATTCTTTATATTAAGTTAAATATTTTCTCTACGTCAGTTAATATTTTATTGCAAAATTATACAGTATCAAGACCATTACGGAGTCAACATCATGGTATTTATTAACTACACTACTTAATTTATTTATTTATCACTACTTCCAATCGATCAAAACATCTCACTTAATACACAGTCACAGTCTATGCAACGAACACTAGACACTCAAATATAGTGTTCAATCCTATAATTTCAGAAGTTGCGGAGTATGAATCCAGGTAAAAAAATTGCGTTCAATCATGTAAAATTGAACATAATATCATAATTTAATGTATTAAAATTGTAGTCATCTTTGTATAAACGTTTTCCATCAAACATCTCTTTCAATGCAGATTCTCGGGACCAGAACATAAACTCAACGTGTATTATTAAATTCCATAGACAATAGTGAACATCATTTGTGTATATCATCGACTATGTAATGTAAAATGTCTGTGGTTCTATGAATTTTTATTGTCTCATTTCTATTTCTATGTTTAAGCAAATGAGTTGCATAATACTTAAAATGAACATTATTGGTGTTTATCTCCCAACTATGTAATGTAAAATCTCTACGGTTCAATAAATTTTCGTTGTCTCATCTCTAATTCCATGTTTAAGCAAATGATGTAATACTCATAATGTTTATCTTTATATAAGCATGATGTAAACATAGTATTTGAAGAAAACTTTATGCATTATCTGGTATATAGGCATACATCTTGCAAACATCATTTACAATATAATTACAATCCGATGACATAATGCAATATATTTCTGACAACATATTTTATCTTAGTCGCGGACCATTTTCTCAACCCGCGCTTCAGCACGGATATCCTACGTACCTAATTTTATACATGTGTGATCATCTTTTTCCCCCCTCTTGGTGACTATTGGGTTCAAACATGATTCTTTGTTATAAAATTCAAAACTATTTTCATGAAGTGAGTTTTTTGAGTGTTTGAGTGCTTGCTCCAGTCGAAAGCATTACCACATGCAGCACACTCCAATTTTTTGTAATTATCTTTCAAAGTGACGAAGTCGTTTGGCGAAATTGTCCCATTCGAAGATACAATATTGACATCTGGTCATCGTGTTCTTGCAACAAAACCCATAGTTTATAACAGTAGATTAATGGATAGCAAATTAAAGACTTGAGAGTTGACACAATATTTAATATATGGTAATCACATTATATAGATAACTAGTCATGTACAAAATATGTTCACATAACACATGCATATATAACTGCGTAAGTTCACTTTGAACATTTTCAACAATTGCATTGATATGCATCACCTACTTGATTAGTCATGGAATATATGTGCATTAAGCTAGCTGTTAATAAAAGAAACATGATCTAACCGGCCACATTGGTAGTAGTATAAGCTTCTAAATTATATGCTTGAACTAAAATTCGCGATCTTCGTGCCATTTTGTTTTTATTTATTCTTTCTGTCGGTTCTAATAATTACCAAATAAATAAATAAATAAATTATATGCTCGAACTAATTCCTTTATCAACCTAATGCAATATTAAGTGAACAAATCGATCGGTACGTGATAAAAGAAGGTTTTATATGCTTGAAGAACAAATCAAACCAGACGCTAATTGGAAAATTAATTAACATCAGGGCCCTTAATTAATAACAAAATAACATAATAAATAATCTACACTAAAATAAGAAACTCAATGGCTCCTAGCGATGACAAAAGGGTTCGCTCCTCCACTTGTTCCTCTTCATTGCATGTTCTTTGTTTCCATCGGGTTCTTAGATCCCGATGCTCAGTGTCCACCAAGAACACAACTGAAGAGGTGGATACCAACGTGCCAGAGGCGACTACTAGGGGTGTTGATCGCTCGCAGGAGGCTTTTGGCTTGACTCGCGGCGAGTGAGGTTTGCTGGGGGTCTGTGCAACTGCCGGAGCATGCCTAGGTGGTTGGTTGTCAGACGACGAGGTTTGCCTGCGAGATTCCAAACGAGGTGCAGGCGCTTGGAGTTCATCGGTGGCAGATCTTTCTTGGTTGGTCGTGGTACATAGTTGCTGATGCTGGGCTTAAGGGGTGTGGGTTCTGAGCACCCTACTAGAGTTGAGCCGATTGAATCTGGACACTTCCGTCCTTTGGTCTGGTTCTTGGTCTTTTGGATCATGATATGGGATCCGTATAAATATCATTGATGGTTTATTAACAAATAAATTATTATTAATAATATTTAAAAATATTACATTATTTGTATTTATTTATTATATTACCGCTGCATATATTATATTTAATGAAATTTAAAAAATATATTTCTAATATTTTTAAAGTATTACACATGATATATTTATTATTTTGATTATATTATTTTATAAAAATATTGTGATTATTACTGGAGTTAAAACTTTAAAATAAATTGATTAATTAAATAATGTTACCATAACGTTTAAATTGACATGAACATTAATTGAAATTAATATTAGTTATTAGGAATATTCAATTTTTTAGTGTTTAAGTACAACTGTGGTTCTTACAACAATATAGCATAGAGCTATGCCAAAGCCATATATTGCCCAGTCTTTAGCCCGATTGGGTTACTTTATCAATTTTTAGTATACCCCAGCTCTGGGTTAGAGACGAATTTTCGTTGATTTTAGTGTTATATCAATCCCTTGACCCTGGACTGGAAATAGCATAAGAGTTCGTAGCATACAGTATACACATTATCAAAGTATAAATAGAAGGAGATCCTTATTAACTCTAAAGTTCTGTCAAGCTTAGAGGAAAACAAAACAAAAAGGTAGCTAAACTCGGTGTTCACGCACCAGATTAGCTAGCTACTCTAAGTGCTAAATTCTTCTTCTCCGGCCAGTTTGATATAATGGACCGAGGTATGATTGACTTTTAATTTGGAAACGTTTAAATTCTTGTGTTTTGTTCATGAAGTGAAATTTTACATGTGGTTCTGTATACTCTTCTGGTAATATTGTGTTGGACTTGGCCATCTTCGTCTCAATCTCCAATCCTAAACTTTTTAAAGTTTGTTCCTACTAGGATATGCCTTGAATTAGGTATGAACCGCCGACATACGGGGGTCTCACTATTATGCTGGGCTGTGGTTTTCTGTTGGGCCAACCATTCGGGAGTGTGTGTGTGTGTGTATATATATATCCTTTAGGTTATTAACCTAATGTGGTATTCTATAATCCGTAATCCGTTTTCCTCAAGAATTAATAAAACTGTTTTCCTTCTGCTTGAAGACGTAACTAACACATTGTTAGTGAACTATGTAAATCTGTGTTTTTTCTTACATATGTTATAACAGTTCCATTCCCAGATTGGTCAAGTTTGCCTGAGCACCTCTTAGATCGTGTGGCAGAGAGACTAGCATTGCAGGCAGACTATTTGAGATTCGGTCTTGTTTGTAAGTCATGACATTCTGTGGCGAAAGATAATAAAAGCAAACGCTCGAGGATGATGAATCCTCCGATGCTCTTGATTTTTTCTGGGGAAGATGATTTATGGAATCTATACAATCCAATGGACAAAAGGATCATTGATTTGCAACTACGAGTGCCAAATTAGAAGATATGTGGATCATCACAAGGATGGTTGGTACTTGTGGAATGGAACTTTGTAAATAAAAATCTTGGAGTAACCCTAGTAAATCCATTTCTTAGGGTCCAAGGTAGGACAGAAAATAAAATTCGCTTATTCGGCTTCCTCCTCTAGCCCCTCCGGGTTGGAAAAAATGGGTTAAAGTTCGTCGAAAGAATGATGATGATTGGGTTGTGATCTTTGTCAACTTTATGTCCTCAAAGCTATACTTTCAGCTGACCCTGTTTCAAATGAAAAGGATTGCATTGTAGTGGTTATACACGAAGAAAGGCTTGAGTTGGCTTTCATTAGGCTTGGCAAGGAAACAACCTGGACTTATATAGACCAAAAAGTAACTGGTAGTAGAGTTATCAATGGCCGCTTTGGAATTCAAGAAGTTGTTAGAGTTGAGGGTAAGTTCTGTGCCGTTAATTATGGTCGTGAACTTTTCAGTTTTGAAGTTACTCCCGAGTCTAATTCAGATGTGGAATTGGCTGCTTGCGGCTTTGAAGAAGAGAAACTCATCCAAAGATATCTTGTGGAAGCACATGATGGAGTAATTTTAATGGTTCAGAGGTACATTGAGTCTGATTATGATGCCGGAAAACAAGTGACAAGAAAGTTTAGAATTTTTGAGTTGTGTTTCGTAGCATGCGAATGGTTTGAGAAATACACATTGGATGGTCTAACTCTGTTCGTCGGAGATAACTCTTCAATGTCAGTATCGTCTGTAAATTGTCGACCTAATTGCATATACTTCAACCATGATCGCTGTTGTTCAGATACATATAAATCCCCAGCTCATGATTTTGGTGTTTATGACTTGGAAAGTCAAAGTTTTTCACATCCTTACACCACAGAAGCTAAGACCCTAATAGGGCTGACCAATCGTTTACCGATTTGGGTTACGCCAACCATTCAGATGTAGTTTGTCGTTGTTGTAGTAGTTAGTCACTTCCCAATTTTGTCATCGCTTAATTTTGAAGTAAAAGTTCTCCAAGTAGTACACCAAAGACTTTTCTGCAGCGATGTATATACATTATCATTAAACTTCATCCAATTTGTGCTTATATAGTAAGTGTTCAGTCTGAGATTATATTATGTAGCTGGATATTCTAAGCCTGCAAATCCAATCAAACAATCTCATCTGCAGGCAGCCATGACTGACATGAGAAGTTGGCATTACAACGGATTAGCTCTCCTCCACAAGATGGTAAATAGCAGCATCCCCGACTCGATCAAGTTGGCTACTTTGATCTAGTAAGATATAGCTCATTGCAAGTCATTTCTAAGCTTAATGGATTGACACCTTCAAGAAATTTCAAAACGAAGACAGTATCAGAATGTTCTATTAATATCGATAGTTGAAATATTAAGGATCATAATGCACATCAATTTTGTTTTTGCTATTGGAATAATGAATAATTTCGGATTCCTAAATTCTCTTTCGGTCTCAAAAATCGGATGTTATATCATCTTCCTTTTCCTAGAAGAATTAAACTAAATCCAGATCTAAAGATAGAAAATGAAGAACGTCATACATTTGTGATTTGTTCATTTCTGTTCTTTCCGCCGGCCGTAACATTTTGTCAAACAACAAGGTCCCAAAGTCAAGCATGACCAGGTCTAAATGACCGTTTTAACCTCCTACAAGACCGGCCAGGAATAAAGATCACCCCCATTTTCAAAGTGTTGACCGCTGTGGACTCGTTGCCAAAGTAAAACTGCCGTTACCGAGACTGAGGGCAAAGTCGTAAAACGGCCAAAGCTGATGAAATAAAATAGTGGAAACTTCTCTCCGCGTCCGCTGTCTCTCTCTCTCTCTCCCTCTCCTTGAGCTCAATCTCTGGTCAGCTCTCTCTCTCTCTCTCTCTCTCTCTCTCTCTAGTAATTGTAGTAATTGTTGAAAGATCTTAACTTTAACTTTGCTTTCGAATTTGTGTGTTGCTTTGATTCACTCTGTAATAACATTAGTTTTGTTACTGTTTAGGCTCTCAATTTCATCGTCATGGTAAGCAGATTCAGCTCAAGTTTGAATCTTTTCTGGGATTTTTATTATTATTAAACGGATACGAGACTGTTTGACTATGTCAAGATTAAGATTCGCTTAAATTTGATAGGGTAGCTTTGAATTCGTAGTGTTTAGTTCTGAGCCCATACATTTGAAGACTAGGTTTTTTTTTTTTTATGTTGACAACACTTTGAGAGATATGGATTGTAAAGTTAGGGTCTTTTGTTGTTTAAATTTTGTTATTTTAACAGTACTGTGTATAACAGATGCTGTAGATGCTCTAAGGTATGCTTCTTTTAGCGGTTTCCGAATGGAGGGTTTGATTTTGTTTTGAGATTTCTCTTGAAAGATCCTTGTAATATGGGCACTTATGTTTCTTTTCGGGTTGAGAAATTTGGGGTTTTGATAGATTTTAGTTGGTATGGGATTGGTGGCTGATACTTTGTCTTGGGAATTTGCAGGAATTAGCGGAACTGGTGGATGGGTACATCATCTGGTTCCAATATAAACAATCAGCCTTCGTCGAGAATGCTTCCTCCACGCCAGCAACCACGGGCCGGGGGGATACAGACATCGCTGTCTCTTGTCTCTTCAGATGCTAGGCTATCGCCTGAGGAACCTAGATCGAATTCTGATCACGTACATGAATCCCCGACTGAGAGTGCTAGTTCTAGAGAAACTTGGCCTACTGCAGAGGCGATAATGGCAAAGAAGATGGAGAATGGGAAAGTAGAGAATGACTTCCCTGAACAATCAGTCATTCGCCGCCTTTCCAGTGCTGATAAGATAACTCTTCGGGACATAGCAAGAGAGAGGGTTGATATAGTGTGTGAAAAGATGAATCACCTACCCGATGAATTTTTAGAAGAGTTGAAGAACAACCTACGAGGCATCCTTGACGGGAATGGTGGTTCACAGCAGAGGGAGGAGTTTTTTATTTTGCAAAAGCTTGTTCAGAGTAGAGCTGATTTAACCGCTAAGACATTGATTAGAGCACATCGAGTACAGCTTGAAATTCTCGTCGCTATAAATACTGGGATTCTGGCATTCTTGCATCCGAACATCAGTCTTTCGCAAACTTCCCTTATTGAAGTTTTCTTGTACAAGAGATGCAGGAATATAGCCTGCCAAAACCAGATTCCAGCTGATGATTGCACCTGTGAGATATGCACCAAACGAAATGGTTTCTGCAACCTTTGTATGTGTGTAATCTGTAATAAGTTTGATTTTGAAGTGAATACTTGCCGTTGGGTTGGTTGTGATTTGTGCTCTCATTGGACTCACACTGACTGCGCCATTCGTGATGGACTCATCTCCATGGGTGCTTCTGTTAAGAGTGGATCCGGGCCAAGCGAAATGCTTTTTAGGTGCCAAGCTTGCAATAGGACATCTGAGCTACTGGGTTGGGTCAAAGATGTGTTTCAACACTGTGCACCGGCTTGGGAACGGGATGCTCTGATGAGAGAGCTTGATTTTGTTAGTAGAATTTTTCATGGAAGTGAAGATCCCCGAGGGCAAAAACTCTTCTGGAAATGTGAGGAGCTGAAAGAGAAAATAAAAAATGGAGTTGCAGATTCAACAGCAGCTTGCAGAGCAATATTGATGTTTTTCCAAGGTATACATTGGTTTTGTAGCAATTTTAGTTCATGTCCTTCATGTTATGAAATGTGATATGCTTTCCAAGGAATTCATCATCTGCTTTGTCAGATGATTCTTTGGCGAACTTAGACTTAGGTTCCAATGTCTGCATTTTTTTGTTTACATTGTTTATTCAGTTTATTCTTGTTCTCTTTTTCATGCTTTTTACTTATATTTACTGTCTGGATGTTCTTAATGAAGACCTTGAGGTAGATTCTCCAAAGAGCTTGGAAAACGGGGAAGGTGGACGGCTGATAGCGCCACAGGAAGCTTGT
The DNA here is from genome assembly GCA_946800695.1 of Geum urbanum. Taxonomy (NCBI): domain Eukaryota; kingdom Viridiplantae; phylum Streptophyta; class Magnoliopsida; order Rosales; family Rosaceae; genus Geum; species Geum urbanum. The sequence continues at coordinate 44,867,491 of OX327008.1, read as the reverse complement.
AATAGAATTGCTGAAGTGGTCCAGGAGGCTATAAGGAAGATGGAAATTGTGGCTGATGAAAAGATGAGAATGTACAAGAAAGCCCGAACGGCTGTCGAGGCTTGTGACAGGGAACTCCAAGATAAGGCCAGAGAAGTTCAAGAACTAAAGCTTGAGAGGCAAAAAAAGAAGCAACAAATCGAAGAGCTGGAGAAAATTGTACGGCTAAAAAATGCAGAGGCTGATATGTTCCAACTCAAGGCTAATGAGGCGAAACGAGAGGCTGACAGGCTCCAGAGGATTGCTCTTGCCAAGTCAGACAAATCAGAGGAAGAATATGCGAGTAGTTACTTGAAGCAACGATTGAGTGAAGCTGAGGCTGAGAAGCAGTATCTGTTTGAGAAGATTAAACTCCAAGAAAGTTCCCAAGCATCCCAGAATAGTGGTGGTAGTGTTGACCCTTCCCAGATGCTGATGTATTCCAAAATGCATGATCTTCTTTACAGTGGCGGTCCCAAGATGGACTGCCTGCCAAATGAACGTCATCCTTTCAGAAAAAATCCCTAGTATGTTCTGTATTATCAATCTCAACAGTAGTGGTGTTACTTTCATTTTCAATGTGGCTACTCTTGTTTAATATATTGGTATTACTTCTGTATAATATAACTCATAAGTAAATGTTTGATGGTGATTCTTTCTATTATGAAACAAAACTTGGCTGCGGACAGAATGAGGCATTTTATTGTTTTCTTCTTCATTGTAAGGGGTTGTTACCTCAGTGAACTTCTTCAAGCATTCATATGAACAATAACTTAGATTGCTTGAGGCTCAATGCTGTGTTGAGCGAATGTTTAGGTTAGCAGGTGGATTTGGATCAAACCTGTTACATTTCTTTGAGGTGACCATGGAATTCTCAAATGTCATAGTTGTGCTGATACCGTGGCACCTAATTATAGAGCTTGCGCATACATCCGGCGTTACGAGTTTGGCATTGTTTACAAACACGCCTGATCTTTTGGAATTGGTTATGCTGATGATCTTGCTGGGGATAGTTGACGGAACTTGAGTCCCGTTCGGAAAGCGTAACAAATAACTGTGGTGTAGTTCACTTGGCATGGAATGACTGAAGACGAATTCTGAGAGATGGTCAGAAGTGATATCAGCTACCGATAGTTCCTAATCACTCGGCTTGAAGAAAATCATGTCCGAATTCGTCAGCAAGTCGGGGTTGCTGCTATTTACGATCTTGAGAAGGAGAACAAATCCATTTCTCATGTCAGCCATGCAGATGAGATTGTTTGGTAGGATCTTCTGGCTGAGAATCTGCAAGTAGAAGAAGGGCGAAAAACCATAAAGCCATTTGGTAAGAAAGTTGATGCAAATTCAATTCACGTAGCTTCTGGGTGCACTTTTTTTATATACAGTTTGGTGTGCCTCTTTCATGCTTTTGTGATTGACCAGCAACCAAAACATGTTTGGCTTCTGCACGCATTGTGTATAGGGCGAGGTTTAGTTGGAAGGTGGTTTAAGCATTCCATCCATGAAGTATTTGTAGTTTTACATTCAGCTTCTGATACATGATGACGATGAAACGGATTTGTTGTAGTACATGACTGAACACTACAGTCTGCTATATATATATGCTTTTACAGTTGAACTACAATGATTGCTAGACGTGTTTGTACTACATTACGTCTGCAATGGATGAAGTTACATGCTGCATGCTAGGTAATCCAAGCTGTGATATCCCAAGAGAAATGGCTATAACAATCACAATTGAAGACTTGGCGTAACCCAAATCGGCAGACGATTGGTCAGCTCCATCAGGCTCTTAACATCCGTGGGATAAGGGCGTGAAAAACTTCGATTTTCAATGTCGTAAACACCAAAATCATGAGCCGAAAAATCATACCGGTTACCTGCCCGACAACGATCATGGTTGAAGTATATGCAATTTGGTTGACATCCAGGAAACTTTGTAGCCAACAACGAAAATGAAGAGTTATCTCCGACAAAAACAGCTAGACCATCCAAAGTGTATCTCTCAATCCTTTCACACGAGACAGAATTTAATTCGAAAATTCTAAACTCTTTAGTCTCACGTTTCCCGGCTTCATGATCAAGCTCAATGTACCTTTGAACCATCAAAATTATTCCTTCATGTGCTTCTACAAGATATCTCAGGCAGCCACAGCCTCTCTGGGTAACTATTTGAAGATCAAAGCCGCAAGCAACCAATTCCACATTTGAATGGGACTCGGGAGTAACTTCAAAACTGAAAATTTCCCTACCATATTTAAGGGCATAGAATTTATCTTGAACTCTAGCAACTTCTTGAATCCCAAAGCAGCCATTAGTGACTCCTCTACTGGTAGCTACTCTTCTTCTGTCTATATAAGTCCAGGTTGAGTCTTTACCAAGTCTAATGAAAGCCAGCTCAAGTCTTTCTTCGTGTATAACCACTACAATGCAATCTTTTGCATTTGAAACAGGGTCAGCTGAAAGTATAGCTCTGAGTACATAAAGTTGGCAGCGTTCAACCCAATCATCCCGATTCTTTCGACGAACTTTAACCCATTTTTTCCAATCTGGAGGGGCTAAAGGAGGAAGCCGAATAAGCCAATTGTTTTCCTCTCTCCTCCCTTTGATCCTAAGAAATGGATTTATTAAGGTTACTCCAAAATTTCTATCCCTGAAATTCCATTCCACAAGTACCAACCATCCTTGTGATGATCCACATATTCTTTGATTTGGCACTCGTAGTTGGATATGAAGGATCTTGTTTTCAATTGGATTGTATAGTTTCCATAAATCATCTTCCCCAGAGAAAATCAAGAGCATTGGAGGATTCATCATCCTAGAGCGTTTGCTTTTATTGTCTTTGGCCACAGAATGCCATGACTTACAAACAAGGCTAAGAGGTGCTTGGGGAAACTTGACCAATCTAAGAAAGTAACAAACATACCTCGGTCCATTGTATCAGAATAAGATTTGTTGAAAAGGCTTAATTAGAGTAGTACGTAGCAAGTTTGATCAGAACTAAGTTTAGCTTCTGTTTGTATTCCTCGATCGAGCTTCTTCTTGATTTGAGAGCAGGAACGAAAGAAATTATAGCTCTTCCCCCCTATTTATAGTTTTATACCATGTAATAACTTTTTGTCATCTCCTTATTCTTCTATGAAACGAATTTGTATCATTTTCTATTAAGACTTGAAAATACAATATTGTGAGTGTTCTTTTGTTTTTGTTATTTGGTGGGGCTGGCTTGGGCAAACGGTGGGGCATTGGTTCCTGTAATTTGGTATTTTTGTTTTTTCAAAAAAAAAAAAAAAACCAAAACAATTATCAGAATCGAGAACAAAATAAACAAAGTAATTTATTATTCGTAAATAGGATTCAAGATCATGTTAAACAATTATCGGAATGATTAACCGTTTCATTAATAATACAGGTTACACTATATATAGACCTCGCTTAATCGGGCATGATCGATGGAATATTAACGTTAACGTTCCTAAAGAATTTATGTAACCTAACAAAAGCTATATCGATAATACAACCGATTTCTTTTTTAGTTTTTTTTTAGAAAGAAGTACTTCATTGATCAATTAATTATAGAAACAGAAATAGCATTTTGGGTTAAGTTTTCATCCACAGCCTGGATTATGGAACCGCCACGCATGCGATCTAACAAAACATGAGCTTGGGGTAAGTCATTTAGAATGACCTTTCTGAGCCATTGTTGCTCAACCTCCAAATAATAAACACGCTCTTCAACATGAGCTACTCTATTTGTCACAACATGTGCAACATTATTCATCTCCTTTGGAACATAGGAAACACCTTGTATCCCAAGCAACAAAAGCAAACTTCGAACATGATAAACCAATACTCCCTCAGCTGCTTGGCAATCTTCAGTATCATTAACAAGTTGACTGCTTCCAGGCTATCTATCTCAATCACTACAGGTCCCAATATCCTCTTCATTGCCTCCTCTAGACCATGTTTTATGGCCATTATTTCAGCTGCTAAAGGAGACAAATGGAGCTGGATTCTTACCCCTGACGCCAGAACCAGATGACTCTCTCCGTTGCGTATAACAACTCTCACTCCTACCTTGTCCGTCTTCTTAGACACGGATGCATCACATGAAATCTTAAGCAAACCTGGTGATGGAGGTTTCCACCTTTCTCTTCGGATAATAGGGACCGTACCATTACTACGACTATCTCCAGCTCTTCTTTCCAGTCTTTTGAAAGCTTCATGTATGCAACTCCAATCTGACATCGCATGCTCATATAATAATAATGTATTAGTCGTTCTTCCTTCAAATAGAACCTCGTTACGCTCCCTCCATAATATCCACATGAAAATCATCAGTAATTGTAGCTCACTCCCTGTCAACTTACTCATCGCTACTTCAAAAAATTGAGTGAAATTGTTGTACGTACCAGAAGCGAGCTTAGGGTAAAAAGCAGTATGTTCCAACACTTGAATTGAGTGATAACAACTCCAACACACATGTAATGATGTCTCCATCTCCTCCTTGCACCGTACACACCATTCTTCTCTTGCAATCCCCCTTTTAGCAAGTGATGCATTCATTGCCATACAACCTGTAGAACATTGCCATAGAAAGTGAAGCATTTTGGGAAGAACCTTTATTTTTCAATATTTTGATCCTGTATCTCTATAGTTTATGCTCCTAGTTTGGTTCTGCCCCTCCTTTGATGCAAGCCAGTAGCCACTTCTTACAATATATATCCCCTGCTTCGTATAATGTCATATATCCACGTCAGGAACACTAGTGGAGACAATTGGAATGCTTTGTATAGCTTCAACCTCTTCTGTAGAAAAAAGTTGAGTAAGTAACTCCATATTCCAACTACCTGACCCAGAGAATAAACACTGCAACTTGAGAGCAAGATTGATACGGTCTCCTGGTACAATTCGAAACTCCGGTACATGAGGCACCCATTTATCAATGTAAACTCTAGTGCGTACCCCATCTCCAATATGCCGTATAAGACCTTGTTGAAGCAACTCTCGGCCCCAGAGCATAGACTTCCAAAGAAAGGAATCTGCTTGTCTCTCATACACCTCAAGAAAATCATCATTTGGGAAATACTTGGCCTTTAACATGCGAGCTACCAATGAATCTGGCTTTTTTAAAATCCTCCAAGCCTGCTTTGCAAGCAGTACTTGATTGAAGGCCTCAAACTCCATAAAACCAATACCTTCATCCTTCTTGGGAACACATAATTGATCACATTTCCTCCAATGCATACCCCTCTTTCCTGCCCTTCCCCACCAGAACCGGGCAAGAGAGCTATTAAGTTCCTCACAAGTCCCTGCAGGAAGCCGAAATACACTCATCGTATAGTTCAGAATGGCTTGTGCTACAAACTTTATTAGAGTTTCTTTTCCTTCCTTTGTTAGAAGCTCACTGTCCTAGCCCTCTATTCTTTTCCAAACTCTATCACCAATTCTCCGAAATAGCTTATTCTTGTCTCTTCTAACTTGTCTCTTCCAACCACTGTAGGGAGGACAAGATATCTCTCATGGCAGGAAACTACTTTCATTTGAAGGACCTCACCACAAGCTTCTTTGATACACCATTTAGTATGTGGACTAAAACAGAGTGTTGATTTCTCTCTATTGATCTTTTGTCCCGAAGCTTCTTCATACAACATAAATACCTCTCTCAAGTTTTGACAATCCACAACAGTTGCATTACAAAAAAGAAAGCTATCATCGAAAAAGAATAAATGTGAAATAGAAGGTGCACCTCTAGCAATAGTTACTCCATGTATAAGTTCCTCTTTCTCGGCTCGTTGGAAGAGAGCAGAGAACCCTTTCGCCACAAGAATGAACAAATATGGTGAGATTGGATCTTCTTACCTAAGATCACGACTGGGGATTATGTTTTCATAGACTATACCTTATAGAACAACAGAATACTGTACTGTTTCTACACAAGACATAACCAGGTTAGAAAAACATTCAGGAAAGCCAAGAACTTCCATCAACTTTCGTAAAAATTCCCACTCCACCCTATCATATGCTTTGGACATATCCAGCTTCACCATAACCTTTTGTTTACTCCTCTTCCCTTTCCTCTTCAAGCAGTGAATAGTTTCAAAAGAGTCAATAACATTATCATGTATCATTATGTCCGGAACAAAGGCACTTTGTAAATCTGATACTACTTCCTCCAATACTCTCTTCAACCAGTTTGCAATGGTTTTGGAGATTAGCTTGTATAACATATTACAAAGTGCGATAGGTCTGTATTCTGTAACCTTCTTTGGTGTCTGTACTTTCGGGATAAGAGAAATAAGAGTCTTGTTAAGTTCACCAACATTGCCTCCTTTATTCAAAACATTCAAGCCTGCATACACTACATCTGAACCAACTATGGGCCAATATTTTTGATAAAAGAGAGCTGGCATGCCATCAATTCCCGGCGCCTTTGTGGGAGCCATCTCCTTTAGTGTCGCTTCAACTTCCGCATGCAAATAAGGACGAGCTAGAGACACTTTCATCTCTATAGACAACCTACTGACTCAAAAATAATCTCATGTAAGGGACCTTCATCACTTGTGAATAGTTTCCTGAAGTAATTAGAGAAGACTCTTCCCACTGCATCAATTCCTTTATGCCAATGATTGTCACAATCCAGGATCCTAAGAATGCGGTTTACCTTGTTCTGATGTTTTTCAAATAGGTGAAAGAATTTTGTATTACCATCTCCGTACATGAGTCACAAAATTCTTGCTCTTTGGCTCTACATGATTTCCTCTTACTCCAACACCAAATCTAAAGCAATTTCTGCTTGTTTCCTTTTCTCAATAATATCCGTCGTTTGAGGTGCCTTTTGAAGAACATCAAGCTCCTCCTTGCATTCTTTCACTCTCCTTCTAACACTACCAAAAACTTCTGTACTCCATATAGTCAAACGTTCAGCAACAACCTCTAGTTTTTTAGAAACTTGTGAATGAAAGAAGCCATTCCAACCATTTCTAAATATGGCTTCGCACTCCTCATGATTAGACCACATCTCCTTAAAGTAAAACCGACGATTCCGGCCTTGCATCAATTTTCGTTCCTTAACAGCCTCATCATTCTCAATTAATATAGGACTATGATCAGATACTATAGACACTAGATGGGACGTTGTAAACCTTCCCCACTTCTGCAGCAACTTCAAGTTTCCAAAGCCCCAATCTAAGAGCTCTTGGATATTATCATCATCAGCTCTGCCATTGTTCCAAGTGAATTTGTAACCCATATATGAGAATGGAAATAGGTCACAGGCCTCTATAGCTCGTCGGAATAAGTCAATTTCCTTGATTGTACGTAGTCTACTTCTATGCTTCTTACTAATATCCAAGACTTCATTATAATCCCCACAACAAAGCCTTGGTCTATTATTCTTCTCATATAACTCTTTTAGCAGCTCCCATGATAGACATTTTTCACTGAATTCAGTGTATCCATAGAACCCTGTCACTCGACATTCCCTCGCATCCTCCTATTTCACCCACACATCAATATGGTGAAAACTACTTGTACTAAAAGTCACCTTAATATTTGAATGCCACATCAAACATAAACCACCCGAAAAACCTCCATTTACTTCACTCCTTGGAACACAAAGAATCTCATCCATCCCCAAGCGTCATGTTAGTCTTCATTTGAGCCGAAGATATTTTTCGTCTCCATGAGAAAGATAAGTCCTGGTCGGTGGAGTTGGATGACATCCTTCAAATCGCGGAACGTTCGGGCTCTCCCTGCACCCCGAACGTTCCAACTTAACAGCTTCATTGCTTGTGACAGGGCAACTCTGCTGCTCCCACCACTTTTGAGATACTTAATTCAAGCATCACCTTCTTAGTTTGACACTCATCAACCTCCATATCATCAGATTTCTTCCTTTTACCACCATCCAAGGGAGACCCTTCACCCCTAGCCGTAGAGCTTTCCCTTGCATGATTTGGTTTTTGGGATGACTTTCTAACCCTCCTTGCAGCCACCTTCACAGTCCGTAAACCCCCTTTCTTCCCTCATTGGGATTTCTTACTCCTTCCATCACCCAAAGAGAAGACACTAGTATCACTTCCTGCAGCAAAGACCAAAGGTTGCCCACCATTGAAAATGGGGTCCTAGCCTTCCAACGTTAAACCCGCTTTAGGGATATCCCCAAAAAATTTGACTGACTCCTCTTTAGGCTTTCCTTATACTCCCCTACTATCCACCTTTCCCTGCTTATCCCCCTTCGAGTTATCATTCCCCGGAAATAGTTCCCGAGAAGTTGATATTTGCTACACTTCTTCTTTTAATGATCGTTGTTGCGCCACAAACCTCTCAACAATCAGAACCCCTCTTGATTTCTCCTTTTCTAACATCTTTTCTGTATCTTGGGAAGGCACTATAGGTTTAGAGACAAACACCACCTCTTGTTTTACTGGAGAAGTTGTAGTGTCCATGAGAGGCCCTTCCAAGAGTAACTTCTTCTGTGACATAACCTTTTGTCTCCTCCAGTTATCCCCATCAGCACCTCTACCAGGAGCTTTGAGAAAGCCACCAGAAGAGTCACTATTGTTACTCGGCTTACTCTAGCTCCAATTCTTCTGCTATGCAAGTCATGCTCAGCTCGAAGAGAAAGCCTGTACGACCTAACTTCCTCCTTTGTTTTTATCCCAAGGCTCTCGTCACATACTCTAGTGGGATGGCCAATTCCACCACATTCCTGGAAAAACTCCGGTAGTATTTCATATCGAAAAGTCACCACTTTTGAGCCAATATCTGGGAATCCCACCTCTGTTTGTAGGAGAAGAGCTAACGAGACATTGATACGAATCCTTACATGCAGAAAGTGCCCAATACAGTCCCCATTCTCCTCATTCTCTGCCCACTGCACTTCCCCTACCTCTCCTCCAATATCCTTTGCTACCTCCGGTGTTCTATAATGAATAGGAACGTCATATATTTGAACCCAAAACACCATTGAATTCAAAGGAACATCAATAAATCTCTCCCCATCCCTTAAGATTCCCATAAGAACCAATGATTAATAAAAAATTCCAAGGTTCCTTCTTCAACACTGCCTCCATATCCTTCTCCAATACAAACCTCGCCAAAAATCGATCATCCTCAACATCACTGACTACAACCCCTTTGATTCCTCCCCAAAGTCTAGTAAAGAGGTCGATGAACGATTGGCGTCGAAAACTCTACCCGTTGCCACCCTACAGACCAACGCATATTGACATCGTTTTGCTGCTTGAACCACCGAGGCCCTGATCTTCACACCTTTCGTCTCACGCTTTGTAAGTTTCAGACCTCCAACAAATATCCTTCCCATCTCTTCCATCGAACCTAAACTTCCTCCAAACACACACAAAAACCTTCAGTAGTGATGATCAATGGATCCAACGTAAGAATTCCACTATCAAACGAAGAAGAAAATGTATGAAACCCTAAATCCTAGCTCCGAAAAACTCTCGTGAGATACCTCAGCGAGACTCAATTTATGAATCCTATACAACCAATTGAATAAAGCTCACAAGTAATTAACCAAGGGACACTTGTTGGGGCGAAAAGAACAGTCAAGTCTAGACAACACTAATTTAAACCAAAAGGGCCAGGTCTCGCAAAGGAACACTCGAACCATTGTAGATCTGGAAACCTGACACCAAAGAAAGAGCCGTAGGTGCAACGCCATTGAGAAACGACGACCTAACCACTAAACCAGGAGGAGAAACCAAATAAAGGCCTCGCAACAATACAAAGAAGACACTGCTAATAAAACCTTATTAGAGTGAACGAGAACTATCGCTCTCAACACACTGGTTCTAGTACGTAAATTTTTAGGTCACACTTATTAGTATTTTCTTTGAGGTGGTGATAATTTCATATCAAAATTAATAATGATACAGAGTTTCACCGAATTACCCGACACGATAAAAAGAAACCCTAACGTACCATTACTATTCTCGACTAGTCTATGTTTTCAAACCTAGACAAGTAAACTAGACTAGCACTTAACTAAAAAAATTCGAACGTACCACTCCTTAACTGTCTAGGTCACCACCTCTACACCGAGCCAAAAGCTCCTCGCTCCCACACCTTGAAACACGTTAAAACAGGCACAGCCCAAGGTTGAGCAAAATGTATGGTCTAGCATGCAAAGAACCAAACCCGGGCCTAAGCGAGAGAATCCCAGACCCAGGATCCAATTGCTTCCCATGCATAATCGAACCCTAGCCGGAGCCGCCTCTGCTCCATACCTCGCCGGAGTCACGCCGCAGTTCGACAGTGACTCTCCGGCACCTGTCCCCGAGCGTTCGTCGCTCCACGCCGGCGGATAACTCGTCTTCCGCTCACCCAGGTTCGCACTCCCGCATCTGCTGCGTGTCGGCCTCCTCCTCTTCTCACATCCGTCGGCTTGAGTCGGCCTCGGCGAGGACGTCGTTCATCATATATATTGAGTCTTGCGCGGCGTGGCAGGTCCCCAGCGACAACCACAATGGTGTCGCTCACACCGCCGCCACCAACACAGATCGGACCTCTTGCTTATTGCAAACTCAAGTCCTCAAACCCGAACCAATTTTGTCGATGCCATTGCCAGCGCACCACGCTTCTCCGCCGCAGGATCCCATGGGGAGCCAGTCGGCCCAACAACCATGCTGGAACAAGCCGACACAAGGACGATCGGAAACCTAGGCCTCGTTGCGCTAGACGCGATCGCAGTCGCTCTCCGAACTTTGCGGAGCACTCGGGCACACAAGCCATTAGATGGTCTCGTGTCCACACTTCTTAGTATTTTGTCCATTTATTGTTTTAGAATTTGTTTTAGTTACGAACGGAATTTTGTTATATATTCAAATGGGTTTTTTCAAAAACAAATATAAACAAAATTTATAAAGAAAAAACAGTGAATAGAAACTTTGAAAGCTTTTACTACCACTAATCAGTTAATTATCACATGCGTGAATTGTTTTTGTTTAATCATGCATTTTCTTTATCAACCAACCAATTGAATCACACTATAGTATTTCACCAACCAGAATCACACAATGTAAACATGATAAACTATTCGTGACTTCATGTTATACAAAACGAAAGAGCACGAATACAGAGAATTGTATATAGCTTGTTGCTTCATCTTTATTTTATGTATGGAGCTGATTAGAAAGCTTATTTTTTCTGGCTCAGAAATCTCATGTCAGTCTTCTTTCCTTTTGAGGTGGAATTAGAATTTTTAATTTAATCTTTGTTGATGATCGTCTTATTTTTAGTAAAGTTTCTACAAGAGTTGTTAGAAATATTTTACAGATTTTAAAGGCTTTCTCCAAATTTATAAGTCAAAAGATTAACTTCCACGAGTCTTGTATTTATTTTTCCCCTAAGGTTTAAAATCAGGTTAAAAACGAAATTATTAATATTCTCAATATTTAGCATAAAAGTATTATAGGAAAATATTTGGGTATTCATAATGTAGTTTTTTAGAAAGACCCTATAAATTTCAAAGAGATTTTAACAAGGTTTAAGCAATAAGTTTGCAGGTTGGAAGAAATGCACTCTTTCAAGAACAAGTAAGAATGACTCTAATCAAGTCTAGCATAACATATATGCCTAATCATGTCATGTCTTGTTTTAAGTGCCCCTCTAAGCTAACTAAGAAGATTGATGCAGAGTCCATAGTTTTTTTTCTGCAAAAATGATTCAAAATGTAATGATGTTGCCTGGAATCAGGTTTGTTGTCCCAAGAATAAGGGAGGTTTATGTGTTAGACCTTGCGCTATGTTTAATAATGTAGTTGTTGCAATGTTAGGTTGGAAGATTTTAACTCAACCAGATAACTGGTGGGTTAAGATCGTTACTAAGAAATACTTGAAAATACACCCTTTCCTCAATGCAAAAAATAATACTAGATCTTCTATGGCTTGGAAATGTATTTTTGGATAGCAGACCCCTCATTCAAAATGGCATGAGGTGGATTGTTAGTAATGACGATGATATATCTTTCTGGCTTTTCAATTGGGTGTTTCCCTTTCCTCTTATCAATTTGGACGATTCTAATGATAACATATTCAATTGGGATGACAGAGTAAATGACTACATCACAGATAAGACCTGGAATAGAGATAAGTTGATTACTGTTTTGGATATTGACATTGTTGATCAAATTTGTGCTATTCCTATTCCCATAAATGATCAAGATGATAGATTTTTAGGGGGTCCTTCCCCAAATGGTAACTTTTCTATTAAAACAGTCACTTGTCTACAGAATGACAAAGTTCCCAAGCATGCTAAAATGGAAGGGTGTTGATATAGAGGCCTTTCCACTAAGGTATACCTTTTTTTGGTCATTTTCAGTTATAGGGCATTACACAAATTTTTTGATCATATTTTAACATCTCTACCGTCCAATTATTAGGTCTATATGAGTAGATCATTCATGTAAATTTTCAGCCAAAATGGTGATTGGTAAGGTATCAAACTAGATTAAATCAAGGAACATACCAAATCTGTCAAATCCGAACCGTTCATACTTACAAACTTCAATTGCAGTTTTGAATACCTTAACGATCACCATTTTGACTGAAAATTTATAGGCTTGACCTACACATTAAAACTTAAGATCTGAAAAATTGAAATGGTTAAATATAATCAAAAAGTTGGTGTAATATTCTATACTTGAAAATGATCAAAAAAAGATATACCTCAGTGAAAGGTACTCTATATTTATATATATCAGCAAGAGTAGCTGGCTAGTTGGCTACACAAATTATTAGTTATGCACCTTAAATTTATGTTTTCATAAACTTATTTACATCATGTCTCTTATATTCTTATAATATCTCTTATGAATTGTATGCTTGTAATGCATTTGCTGATTTCTTATAAAGTGTCTCTTGTCTATTAGTTAATATTTCACTCTTAAATATGCCTAATACTTCAACAACAAAAAAATATTCCTAATACTAATAGAAGGGTTAAGAAAAAGGCAACTCAAAACTGATAAAGATTATTAAAAAATAGAAGAAGCGGAAAACAGTACGTATATTATCAATTCAAGGAAAACTGTACTTATTAGAGCCATAAAGTCCATAACAGTGCCTACTCTCTCTAGAGTGTACATCTCTATCACTCACAAACTGCTTTATGCAAGCCTTCTTCCAGAAGCTGACCCAAACTCTAACCATAACATGTGCCCCTCACTTCTGGCTATCGGTAACAACTGGCTCAACCACCTCAGCTTCTAATGCCTCGGTCATGTTCTGCTGTTGCACTCCTTGAATCCCCTGGACCTCAGCGACAGGTGCAGACCATTTCCCCGAAAGAGCTAGACCCATCATCTCATAGATCTTTCCGCCCAGCTCTGCTGGATTCTCCGGCTACATCAACAAGACATACATTCAGAATGATCAAACACTCGCATGCAAATTTACATTTAGTATCTACTACTGATTCAATTACAGTTTCTGTATCATATGCCCAAATATCAGTATTCATTCATCACATCAGATCTGTTTTTTTAGGCTTAGGGGTTCCCCTATGTGTTCAACTTATACTTATGTGAAATAGTTGGGACGCTGTTTCGTAAAGATAGTAAATACTCACAGTAAAGCCACTAGAAACCAAAGCTGCATCATACAAAAGATCAATGGCTCTCAAAGCATCTGCATCATCTGGATTACTTCTGCTTGCAGCCTGTAAACCAAGAGTTACAGAGTTAGTATACTTGCTAAACAACTGTCGAGTTTTAGTGATTGGAAGAGTTAAGGATGTAGCATTCTCTGTGCGACTTACATTCAAGTCTTTAATAATCGAGTGCTCAGGATTAATTTCAAACACTCTTCTGCCTCTCATGAACTCCAAGCTGGAAGTATCACCTACGGTCTGTGCCTTCATCAATCTGCAGAAAGTTCATCCACAAGTTTGGCAAGGTACCGATCAGGTCCTGTTCATATGAATTCCTGAATGTACAGTATTTAGCACCAACCACACTATACCTCTCCATGTTGGCCGACCAACCGAATTTCCCAGATACAAGAACACAAGGTGATGTGCTCAGACGGTTTGATATCTGAACACTGGCAACTTTATCACCCAAATGCTTCTTAATCCAATCACATGTTGGGGCAAACTCCTGCTTAATCTCTTTTACTTTGTCCTCATTTTTGTCCCCTGCATAAAAGACATTCATAAAATAAATAGATATCAGCAAGTGCCCTTGTAATAGAGGCATCATGAATGAAGCAAGAATATGCAGTATCCATCCACCTCAATGAGACAGAAAGTTCTACTTAATTAGGCTCTAATGAACTAACCTAAATCCAGATCTTCCTTGCTAATATCAATAAAGTTCTTCTCCTTGTATGATTTTAGGTTTGTGATGGCAACCTCATCAATTGGATCAACCAAATACAAAACCTGCAATATCAGGACAGCACAAATTGTGCGTTAATACATTAAAAAAGAAGCCAAAGGAGCACATAAAAGACATCAACTATCAAATACTATCACACTATCATACATACTTCAAGATTCTTTTGAAGAAGTCTCTCCAGGAATGGTGTATGACTTGCACTAGTCACACTGTCAGCAGCAATGTAGTAGATATCCTTCTGCTCAGGCTTCATGTTCTCAACATATTCATCCAAGCTGATCATCACATCCTCACTTTGGGAAGTAAAGAATCTAAGCAATGGAGCAAGACGTTTATGATTCTCACGATCTTCAATGCATCCCAGTTTTAAGTGTTTGCCAAAATTCTCCCAGAACTTTTCATAATCCTGCAACAAACAATGACAATGAACATAAAGGGGAGATACCATTTTTAACCAAGGTTGGCAAAATTCCAGTTCAAGAGTCGGTCATATCTATCGGTATGGTATACAATAGGGGACAAAGAAGAGGGGTTACTTATCAAGAGTCTGTATATGCTATGAAGTAAAAATGCATGTGCTTGCACTGTAAGTCAAGTAGCAGCAAAGAGATGTGAGTATATTAAGAGCTGGTCTGGTGAGGAGTAATGTCCAAATTCTTTTGAATATAACTACGTGAATTGAAAATATACAAGACAATTAAGAATGGACAAGAGGAAACATACTTCTCTGTTTTCACTCATGGATATTCCCAGGATCATGTCAAAGGCCTTACGAACCAAACGCTTTCTCATAATCCGTACCTTCAAGTAGAGCAGAGGAACAATAGATGAGAAAAAGAATTTCATGAAGTGCAAGCTGGACTTGTTCAAAATTACTAGTTTGGTTCTGTACATACAATGCGACTCTCCTGAAGAATTTCACGTGAGACATTGAGTGGAAGATCATTTGAATCCACAACACCTTTGACGAAGCTCAAGTACCGCGGAAACTATAAAGGCCAAAAAAGAACCACAATTAAACCCATTGTGTTACGAGAACACATTACTCTATTGTTAAAGAAAGGAGTGACTATATTTGTACCAATTCTCCATCAAAGTCATCTGAAATGAACACTCGTTTCACATGGAGCCTTATATTTTTGGTCTTGGGATTTATCATATCATCCTTTCCCATAGGAGTAACAGCAGGCACATAGAGTATAGACCTGAATTCTACTTCACCCTGCATAATAACAGCAGCTCCCGGTCAAAAACAGAATCTCCTATCCTAACTTTAGGTAGTATCGATTTTAGTTCATTTGCAATCAACGTCACAGAACACCTTTGCAAAATAATTGTGGAGGGCCTTTGATTATGATATTGGGGTAATTTTAAGTACCTCGGTTGTAAAGTGTGAAGATGCCAGTGGATCCAAGTATTCATTAAATGTTTTCTTGTAGAACTCATTGTAATCCTCCGTAGTGACTTCTTTTGGATTGCGAAGCTGCACATACCAATTGAAATCATGTAAGATCCCCACACAGCTAACACACGAAGAAGAGGACATAACTAACTAAAAGTCTCTGACTCACCCATATTGGTTGAGTTTCATTGGTGAGATCCCAATCCCAGTATTTTTCAACTACGGTCTTAGTTTTCTTCTTCTTCTGTTAAAATCAATTCTTACATCAGGCACCGGCAATATACAAAGAGTTACACTGAAAACATGCTAACAGACAGTACAATATCGACATTAGTCAATGGTTGAGAGTTCTTAAAAAATACAAAGTACAAATGTACCTCGGTCTTGTCGTCTTGCTCATCTTTTTTGGATTCAGCTGAATCCTCATCAACCTCAACCTGAAATGAAATAGTCTCTGTAAATTCGCAGAACTCAGACATTTCAAACTTACGAGAAACATAGAAGTATTGAGAAGATGGAAAATGGAGAAACTTACCTCTTTAGTGTATCCTTTTTCCTGCCAGGTGTAGATAGGGAAAGATACAAACTGGGAATAGTTTTTAACAAGCTTCTGAATGCGTTCTGGATGAGCAAAACCCTTGTCATCACGCTGTAGGTAGGTAGGGATATAAGTAAAGGAACTTTTTGATCAGTTTGGAAATTACGAATCATAGGAAGTTGAGATACAATATCTAAATATGTTTGTCTCCAAACTAACCTTGAGATACAGGGTCAAGCGAGTTCCTCTGGGAAGAATCTTCTCAGGGTCAGTCTCCTCCTGAATTGTGTAAGAGCTAGCATTTGCTTCACCTTGCCATACATATTGTTTGTCAGACTTTGGAGACTTGGTAGAGACAACAACCTACACGAAACACGAGATGCATAACAATCAATTAATCAAGTACTATAGATTTCATTGCATGTCTTTCCCTAGTAGCTAGGGAATATTTCATTTCACTAAAGAGAATGTT
Source organism: Geum urbanum (assembly GCA_946800695.1). NCBI lineage: Eukaryota > Viridiplantae > Streptophyta > Magnoliopsida > Rosales > Rosaceae > Geum > Geum urbanum. Next base: position 44,850,699 of record OX327008.1, on the reverse strand, counting down.
AGCCATTGGGCATTGCCACATTTGATAGAGAAATGGCAAGAACTTGCAGTTTCATAGTTAAGAACTTACCCTATCTGCAACAAGGAATGATGAGTAAAAGCCAACACCAAACTGACCGATTAAATTGTTGTCACCACCAGCATCTTTACTATCCTGCTTATACAACTGTGTTAGCATATAACTTAACTAAATGAAAGTTTCCAAATAAAAGCCTTAATTTTCAAATGTATAGACCTTCAAAGCCTGCAAGAACTTTGAAGTTCCACTTTGTGCAATTGTGCCCAAACAATCCACAAGCTCTTCCCGAGTCATACCAATGCCAGAATCACTTCACACAAAATAAATTGCCGAACCAATCATTTGAGCAGGACAAATCAAATAGGAAAATGAAGAAAAAAACAAAACAAAAAACTGAAGATTGCGAAAACAAGTTCTTACGTGATATTTATGATCCCATTGTCTATATCAGACTGGATACGAATATCAAGATCACCTCCACCCTTCAAAAGCTCAGGTTCTGTAACACTCAGAAACCGGAGTTTGTCCAAGGCATCACTCGCATTGCTGCATAGAGAAACATAAGAAAGAACAATTTGTCAAATGGCTCAAAGTTACAAAGCATTGGAAACACCATTTAAGCATCCAAGTTACATAACACAGATAGAAAGACGGTACCTGATAAGCTCTCTAAGGAAGACCTCCTTGTTACTGTACAAGCTGTTCACAATGAGGTCCATAAGGCGACTGACCTGGCATCATGATGTAAACAAAAGAGAGATATTAGAAACACTAATCCTCAAATAAAAATTTACACAATCCCCAGCAGTTCAAATAGCATACCTCAGCTTGATACTCGTATTTCTCGACCGGCGGCGTGGCTGATGCATTAGAGGCTGCAGCAGTGGACTCGTACCGGTTGCCGAAATACAGCCCATTTTTAAAGCTAATATGGGTTGTGAATTTGGCGGTGTTATTCTTCCCAGCTGCTAAAACTGAGTGCCATCTGACCTTACTATCACTCTCTCCCACCTAAAATTCAACAATATAAGAAAACGCTCATTTAAGTACTCTATTAACTTACATCCACAGCATTGTAGTAGGCCATTATGAACTAAAACAACTATTTACATTTACACGAGCCAGTGATTATAAAACAGAAGAGCAAACATTGATGAAATTCCAAGTGGGATTATCCCAGATTGACCAAAAATGAAAATTTACAGCATCCCCAGATAGTTAAACAAACAAAAAAACACCTTGAATTGAATAGCTTAATCTAAAGAGGACTATACTGTGATTAATATCAAAAACCAAGTCTAACCCAGTAAGAAAAAGACCAATTGTGATTGGAAAACGAATAAAGATAGAGACTTTTTTTTTCTACTTCATTTTCTCCGATTATGAAGACTGACCGAGGTGGAGTGATGAGAAGAGCAAGAGATTGGGGCGGCGGTGTTAGGGTAACGTGCGCCGTGGCGCAGAATAGCGGAGACGGAGCGCCGGGAGATCCTGTGCATAGTTGGCTGAGATTGATTGACTGATCGCAGAAGGCTGTGTGCGACTGAAAAGAGAGTGATGGGATTCAGAGGAGGACTGTGTTGGGGGGTTTTAGTAGGGTTTCTGAAGCTTCTGGAGAAGATAGGGGTATTTTTGTATTTCACGTAATTTATAGATGGAACTAGCTAGGATTGAGTGGAGGCATTTTTAAGTAAAATTTCATGTCATTAGAATTTCTAGTTTTCTACTCCTGGTATCTGTGATATTTGGCATATAATATGGGATTATGAGGTTACTGGTGTTACGGTTCAAATCAACATTAAATTTAATTTATCTAGTTCGAGTTTTTCTTCACGAATTAAGAGAAAATAAATTGTTTTGTTTAACACTTGCAAACCATCTTGTAAAACTCCAAAGTAGTAGCATTAATTGTAGCAGATGTAGATTGCACCAACGATACTGTTCTACGTACTAGGTGATGTGATTGAGTATTTGAGTTGAGTGAACTGGCTCATTTTAGTAAGCCGAATGTGAATAACAGACATTTTCCTACTGGTAATAATATCAAGAAGATTAAATAATTTTTATGAAGATCAATGATCTTGAATCTCGTGATGTTATTATGACCAAATTCTTCAGTTCTTTGATTGAAATAATTGGGAAGTACTGGCTTGTTAGTATAATTATGTCTGTCTAAAAGGAGGCCTCTTTTGTAAGTTCTTTGTATATGACAGATTTTTGGAGCTAGGAATCCATCTATCCAATTCATATTTCTTGATTGTAAGTTTTTCTGTATACAAAATTCAAGGTTCTTTCTTTAAGGAAGCAACCGATGACGAAAAATGAAGAGATGGGCAGCCGATTACTCCTCCATTTCTTCTTTATTCATTCCATTATGGCATTATTAGATGAATAAACATTGGATCTATATACAGAAGTTACATACTCCCTCTAAAATACATGCATACAAAGAGGAGAAGAAGAATAACGAAACATGGAGAAGCCACAAAGAAAGTGGATTCTTTCTACAGATGTAAAGAGGTATCAAGGTCTGAATGATCATGTTTTCTTGATGCAGCACTTGTTGTTGTTGTTGTTGATGAGGTTGTGAAAGGAAGAGTCTTGATGCCACAATAGTCAGGTTGTCTAGGATGAAAATTATGCCCCAGAGAGAGTGATGAGTCTGCTACTGGAGTACTTGACCTAAAAGGGGGCACCATATCGGATTGGAAGGGGAGTGTCGCCTGCTCATAATGCCTCGGTGAGGGCGTAACAACTCCTTCTGCTGTCTCGGACAACATCTGTAGAAGCTGTTGTTCCTCCCTCCTCTCCTTGACTTTCTGCAACTGTCTGAACCTCTCTTGCAAGAGAGCAATGGAAGAACTAACCATGGTGGGATTGGAGCTTTGTCTACCCATTCAAGAGTAGAGTTTAAAGGGTAAAGGGTTGATGGTGGTTTTGTGTATGCCTATTTGTGGCAATAATTGGCTGTGAAGGGCCAAATGATATTAATGTGTTTATATAGAAGATGGATGCATTGTGTTGAGCTTAGCATTTCACTATGCAAATTGGGTCCTTTCTCAATGATTTTTGCGATGACATAGCACAAATACGAATCGGTTGCTGTGCTACAAAAATCCAAGGAGATAAAGGCTCAGAGGCTTGTTTAGAGAAGGCTGGGTTGGTGGATGAGGTAGGCAGAATGACTTTCTGAAAGGGGAAGAGAGCAAAAGAGAGAGTCCAAAACCAAAATGGAAGTAGCATTTGGAAGCAAGTTTAGAGGAATCAATAATTTAGAGAATGCTTTGTCTTGTTGTCTTTTTAAGACTGTTGGCATCGATGGCTCTCATTATATCTCTGGGGAATATTGATTCTTTTGTATCTTTGTATTCATAGGCTTTTAGAAAATGTAGTTCATGAAGTGAGAGGGATATATAGAAGAGACAAGGGCCAGAAGGAATATATATTTGGAGTGGTGATGTTTCTGATTGTGACCATGCACATGGCAAAATGGAAGGGAATCCTTACTTGATGATGAGTCTGCACATTTCATGCACTTTGTATATGCAGCTGAGCAAAGAAGGCTAGTATTATAATATCAAGCACAAGAGACATCTCTGTTTGTCTTTTTGATCTTTAAGTATGCTCACTTCCAAAAATTGATTTCAGTAATTCTTTCAAGTTGATTCTTCTTTTTGGGTCTATGGGATTGGCAATTAGTTGAACTGTATGCAGGCTAAATAAGACATGACATTCACAATACCGGTACTACACAATTAGTTCTGTCATCATGCAAACTAGTATATGACGAGAAGATAAGCACATGGTCAATGCAACCGATCTATGCTTACGAATGTCTCTCACAATGAGAAAATCTTGCCTATTGTTGGCTGTGGCAAATGCAAGTGTATACAGAAACATCCATCTAGTCAAGGACATTGATGTGTGCCAAAGCATTGTTTTGACAAGTTAGAGCAAGGCAGCTGAGAGTTAGGCTTCTATCATTATAGGAGATCATTATGACTTGCCTATCTGAAAGAAGATTATAGTACCTATTGATTAGGTTGTTTCAGAAGAAAAAACCAAAGTTCTTCTTGGCTACAAAGAGAAGCCAACATAGTTGAGAGAGACTAGCTACTGGAAAAACTATTTTAGTGTTGGTTGTTATAGACTTGGCTACCCATGGACGAATCAAGAATCAACAAGAGCATTGCAATTGCCATAGTGGATGGCCTTCTGTGTTTCTTCCTTTGAAACCAAACACAAAACGTCAATAATATAATGAAGAACTGTTGTCTAGTTATTCGTCTGTTGAGAGATACATCTATTTCCTAAACTTAGAACAACTGCAGGTGGCATTAACATTGCAGAAATTGATATTCGATTACATGATAGAATTCATAGAAGATATACGAACCGAAGATAGAAGATATACATAGACCAAATGGCTTCATGTGAGTCATTAGATAGGCAAACAATATTAAGCAACATAGAGCAAACAGATTCTTATATATATAATTTTTAATAAATACAGATTCTTGCATCAGAAAATAATAAAATTACAAGTTCCTCTAGACAAATAAGGAGGAAAAGAAAAAGCCTCCAAGTACATATCAATTGAGAATATGAAAATATACACAATGAATGGCTACTGTGACTAAGGTATAAGAGGTCCCTGAGAAGATGATGACACTCCATTTAATATAACGGGATTTCATGCTTCTAGCCATGTGGTGGTAAAAAACCCGGAGTATGTCTCACTATGGTGATCCTTGTATTGTGTTCACCGGGAACTTGAGCTTTCTTTTATTGATGGTATTTTCATCGTTTTACTTATAGAGAGTAGAGATTACTGATCACATCAGTAGTTCTCAACTCTTAAGCAATCATGACTGTTTCAACCCCGGCGATATCAGAACAGTTGGAGGCATACTCATATCGGAAAGAGCTCGTTCAGGGATATGGAACTTGGTTATTGATCCTACGAGCTGTTGGGCAAAGTTGGGCAATATAGAGAATGGCTACAGCAACTATCATCAGGCAGCAACACTAAATAGCTTGTGCTGATGATTAACAACAAAATGGTAATATTTGGCCAATCAGGATATCCACTGATCAGTCCTTTCCTTTAATAAGAGCAATACAAGAATGAAGGATGAGAGAGAGGACTGAGCTATGATAGAATCATTAGAATGTAATTTAAAGTTTGAACTGACATAAAAATAAAATTGTAACTAAAATAGACCTCAGCATATACTACTGTAACCTGAGTTATTTTATTAAAGAATCTTGGGTGTATAGAATACAATGAATAGCAACTCTGTGAGGTATATGACTACAAGATAATTCAATGTAGGTATCAACAAGGTGTACCTTAACACTTCTTGTCATAGATTATTGAGGAAAGAGAAAGCTTTCCAATGTGAGCACTGAACAAGTATTGCCCATCAAATCAATCAAAAGATCAAAGAATTTAAGCAATCACATAATCACCATACAACACAATGATGAGAAGTAGTTTAATAAAGTTTTGAAGCGCAATACACTTACCATTATGTAAGAGCAAGCTGCAAACTGGTCACAGATGCCAAATATCTACAACTGAGGTAAAAAAGGATCCATTGCAAATAGTTGGCAATCCATCTCTTTTACCAGATGTCCCTTTGTTACTCTTTTTACTTTTTTCCTGACAACCAGACTTTATTGTGTCTTCATGTGTATAGGAAACCATGAACCTATCGCTCTGTTAGCAATTAGTGAAGTCACCTTAGATTTGTCTACTTCAGAAAGTTCTCTGGCCAAGATAGCATATGTCTCGTGCCTAAGAATGCAGTTTTGCGATTCAATAATATCAAGAAGCTGCATGAACGGCTCTAACTGCTGTTCCCTCAGTAACCCATCAATTAATATGGTCCAAACAATCTCATCAGCATTCCATTCATTCTCCAGCATGCTTTTGACCAAACTTTCAGCCTCTGCCACCCTATTCGCCCTGCAGAGAGCACAAATAAGTGCTGTATATATTGATAAGTTTACCTCAGAGCCTTTATCTGCCATCAAGTTGAAGATCTCCAAAGCAGAGTCCAGTTTTAAACTTCTGCAGTGAGCATAGAACAGAGACAGATAAAACTCTTCATTGGGAGACAGACTTTTCTCTTTCACGTGCTTGACCAACTGATCTGCTTCATCATACTTTCCATCTCTACACAAGTCTCTCACTAAAAAACTATAGGTGCCAATAGCAGGTTCACAACCAATGTCCGACATCCTAGTTAAGAGAATACAAAATGCCTCAAAAAAGCTCCATTTCTTCTCAGAGCTGGAAGCACAATGCACATCATCTTGAAGCCCTACAACCTTCTCTGCAGCTAATTGACTTTCCCTCTGTAACCTTTTGACCAACACAGTCATTGTCCGATAGTTCGGTTGGCAGCCAACGTAAACCATTTGCTGCAGAAGTAAGAATGCATGATCTAGCCTACCAAGCGTAACAAAACCATGGATAAGCGTGGTAAATATTACAACATCGGGAACTAGTCCTTCTCTCTCCATTTCTTCAAGTAACCTCTCAGCATCATCAGCCTTGCCCTCTTGACATAACCCAAATACAAGTGAACCATATGTGTACAAGTTCGGTAAGCAATCTCTTTCTCTCATTTCATGGAAAACCCTGAACGCAAGGTCAGTACTCCCATTCTTACAGAGGCCATCAATTAAAGAGGTGTAGGTAATGACATTCGAAACCAGTCCTTGATCCACCATCTTTTTACACACTTCCTCAGCTTTAACAAACTGATTATCTTTGGCCAAACCATGTATGATGGCATTGTAGGTTTCAGTACTCGGAGAGCAACCCTTTTCTTCCATTAACTCAAAAAATGACAAGGCAACATCTACCTTACCCTCAGTACAGTATCCAGTAATTAAAACGTTGTAAGTGACCTGATTTGGGCTAATCCCCTGTTTTAACATCTCATGGAAAAGATTAGATGCTAATTCAGACTTGCATTCCTTGAAACACCCGAAAATAAGTTCAGAATAAGTCCATTCATCTGGTTTACATCTACTCCCTTTCATCAAATCCAATAATCTCAAAGCATTCTTTAGATTTCCTCTACAGACATATCCACTGATGAGCGTGTTATATGTAATCACATTTGGGACTGGTCCAGCTCTAAGCATTTTGCTTAAAAGAGCCATTGCCTTATGAATCTTACCCATCGAGCATAAACCCTTGATGATATGATTGTGCGTTCTGATATTTTCTGGGATAGCGTATCTATGATTTTCCATCCAACAGATAATCTTCAGGACCATGTCATACCTGCCAACCTCAGTTAATTCATTTATAATTGTGTTGAAGGTAACCATGGTTGGAACCATACCATCCTTCAACAGTTTGTGATAGAGTCCAATAGCAACTTGTGGTTTCCCCGTCCTAAACAACCCGGTGATCAATGCAGTGTAAGTATGAATGTTTGGACAGCAACCATTCTTCCTCATGCTTCTGAAAAGTGCAATTGCTTCCAACGGTCGATTTGCCTCACACAGCGAAGTAATTGGGACAGTGTAAGTGAAAACTGTGGGCTCAATTCCCTTCTCTATCATTTCATCAAGCATATCCAACGCCTCATCCACCCTCCCCTCACTGCATAGCCCATTAATAAGCGTTGAATACGTTACCGAATTCGGGTCACAGCCCGCCTTCACCATCCGGTCATAAATCCCAAATGCCGAATCCAAACTACCATTTCTACAATGCCCAAGAACCAATGACGTATATGTAAACACATCCGGCACCATTTCATACTGACCAACAATCTTGCTGAAAATCGACTCTGCTTCCTGAACCCTCCCCTTCTTACACAGTATATTGATCGTAGTATTAAATGTCAGCAAATTCGGCTTAACCCCACTACTCAGTATCTCATTATACACATTCTGAGCTACACTAACCATCTCAAACTTGCCCAACTGAATCAAAAGCGTATTGAAACTATACAATGTAAACACAAAACCATTCCTTTTCTTCACATTCAAATACTCAATCACCCATTTAAGCTCATCCTCGGTCCTACAAGCCTTTAAAAGCAAAAGTCTTACATGGTCTGCAGGCCCCAAAAGCTCTTCTCCCACAAGCCTATCCAGCATTGAAACAAAGCAACTCAAGTCATGCTTGTAAGGACGTCTCCTAGAAACCCAGAAGAAGAATCTCAAAGCCGAATCTGTACTCCGATGAGTCTCAATGATCTTCAACATGTGATAGGGTCTAAACTTGAGGATCAAGCCCTGAAGCTTTGAGCTTTTTTCCCATTTGGGGTCGGTCAAAATGTGGCAGATTTCGGAGACCAAGTTTGGGGAAGAGTGAATGAGATGGGTGAAAAGCTTGGTTCTTGATGGGTTTTTGAGAAAATGGTGGGTACCCAATAGAGAGTTTAGGGTTTTGAGAGGGTTTAACATCTCGGTGGGCTATGGGGAGGTCATAAGAAATTGATAAAGTTGTTTTTTCTGGGTTTCGAAGGATCTGGGGATTGAGAGGAGGGTTTGGTTGGTAGGGAAGAGTGAGTCGACTCGGTGAGTTGGTGAACGTGGTCATTGGAGAACCATAGCTTGGGCTGCTGCTGCTGCTGTCACAAGTGGAGAAGCCAGAGAGGTTCTTTAGGACCTGTTGAGTAAATAGGTTTTACTTTTCTTTTTTCTCTTTAATTTTCTTGAAATGTTTAAATCCTAATTTTTTTTCTCTCCCAATAATCATTCGTTAGGCAGTGGTTAGTAGCTTGATTAGTGAAAAAAAACGACTAATTTATGAGTAAAAAAACTTGTATAGCTACTGAGTGAATATTGTATAGCTAAATAGTTAAAGTAATTTGCCTTAGTCTGCCTTGATACTCGTCTAGACCTTCTATGCAGAGTAGTCCCTAGCAGACATCATTCTCAAAAATAGACATCATTCTCAAAGTTCGACTAACATTTATCCACGTTTAGAACTTTGAATCAGAGAGAAAAGCAAGCTAGCTTACAATGTGATCCCAATAGTGTAATAAGGACTTGAAACAAATCTTGTTATTCTAAAAATACGATAATTGTTATATCGTGAAACTCATTCGTTATAGTATTAATAGTCATTGATTATTTTCTTTAAACGTGAATAAATTGTATTGTTATGTCCTCTTCATTGTAGTTATGACAAATTATGAGTCTCTTCCCCTCCACAATCACATTCGTAGAACAACTTGGAAGATATGATCGAACATATCAATAGTAAAGTAAACCTTTTGGGGCCTTGCCTTGATCATCAAATTGTTACCAAGTAAAAAAACAAAGAAAGTTACGATCTTTATGCAACACAAGTTACAATGTCCAGTGTGTCCTCTATCCACTCCTCCATTGTAAAACTCAAAAGCCATAGCAACAATGCTTCAGCTCACACCTTCAGTCTCTTCCCCTCCATCTCTCTCCTTCTCTCTTCTCCAAACCTGCAAAACCCAACACGAAGCAATCCAACTCCACGCCCTCTCCATCAAGACCGGAGCTTTCACCAACCCCCTCATCGCTTCTCGCCTCTTATCTCTCTACTCCGACCCCAAAATCAACAACCTCCATTACGCCATCTCCGCCTTCAACCAACTCAAGCAACCCTCTTTAGTCTCCTACAACCTCCTCCTCAAGTGCCACGTCATCAACAACCTCTCCCACGACGCCATTGTTCTTTTCCACAAGTTGGTTTCTCAAGAAGACTTCTTTCCCGACGAGTTTACGTTCCCGATTGTGTTAAAGGCCTGCGCGAGGCTCAATGCGGTTGAGGAAGGGAAGCAGGTTCATGGGTTTGGGTTGAAAATTGGGATTGTTGGGTTAAATAAGTATGTGGAGAGTAGCTTGGTCAGTATGTACTCGAAATGTGGTGAGATTGGGGATGCGAGGAAGGTGTTCGATAAAATGCGTGAGAGGGATTTGGTGTCGTGGAACTCGCTGATTCATGGGTATGCCAAGTGTGGGAAGATTGAGGTGGCGGTGGAGTTGTTTGAGAGAATGGAGGAGAGGGATTTGTTTAGTTGGACGGTTTTGGTTGATGGGTTGTCGAAATGTGGGGAAGTGGGGAAGGCTAGGGAGGTGTTTGATAGAATGCCGGAGAAGAATTTGGTTTCTTGGAATGCTATGATTAATGGGTACATGAAATGTAGGGAATTCGACAAGGCCAGGGAGTTGTTTGGTCAGATGGGGATGAGGGATGTTATAACGTGGAATTCGATGATTGCAGGGTACGAGTTTAATGGGAGGTTTGAGGAGGGGTTGGAGTTGTTTAGGGAGGTTTTGGAAGAGGGTGTGAGGCCTACTCCTGCTACATTGGTCAGTGTGCTTTCTGCTGTTTTGGGGTTAGCTAGTCTGAGTAAGGGGAGATTGGTGCATTCTGTAATGGTGAAACATGGGTTTGAGTTGGATGGTGTGTTAGGGACCTCGTTGATAGAGATGTACTCCAAGTGTGGGAGCATTGAGAGTGCTTTGAGTGTGTTTCAAGCTATTGGAAGGAAGAAAGTGGGGCATTGGACTTCGATAATTGTTGGTTTGGGAATGCATGGTATGGCGGATAATGTTCTTCAGCTGTTTATGGAAATGCGCACAAATGGGATGGAGCCTCATGCTATTACATTTGTGGGAGTCTTGAATGCGTGTAGTCATACTGGATTGGTTGATCTTGGTCGTTACTATTTCAATTTGATGATAAATGATTATGGAATTGAACCCACAATTGAGCACTATGGTTGCTTTGTGGACATCTTATGCCGCGGTGGCTGCTTGGATGAGGCAAAAAATGTCATTGAGAGTATGCCATTGAAACCAAACAAAGTCATTTGGATGAGTTTACTCAGTGGTGCCTGGATCCATGGAAATGTCGAAATTGGTGATTATGCAGCTCAGCGCTTGATTGAGGTGTCTCCAGATACTATTGGATGTTATGTTGTGCTGTCTAACATGTATGCTGCATCTGATCAGTGGGAAAAAGTTTCGGAGGTAAGAGAAATGATGAAAAAGAGAGGCGTCAAAAAGGACCCAGGATGCAGTTCCATAGAGCACAGAGGTGTTCTCCACGAGTTTATTGTAGGCGACAAATCCCATCCTCAGACAGAAGAGATATATTCCAAGTTGGGAGAGGTGAGAGAGAAACTGAAATCTGCAGGACATGTTCCCGACACAAGCCAAGTTTTACTGTGTCTTGAAGATGAAAAGGAGAAGGAAGCTGAACTGGAAAACCATAGTGAGAGATTGGCTATCGCATTTGGTCTGATAAATATGGAACTTAGGAGTCCTATTCGTATTATAAAGAATTTTCGTGTCTGTAACGATTGCCATTCTGTCACTAAACTCCTATCCAAGATCTATAATCGTGAAATTGTTGTGAGAGATGATAGCCGTTTCCATCACTTCAGCAATGGATCATGTTCATGCAAAGATTTTTGGTGACTGACTTCCTAATGGTTGGCATTGCCGTGTGTAATGATGTCCTCAAGAAAGAAGCATCATCATCCCCTTACCCTTGTGCTTGAGCAGAAAATGGTATCATTTCTAATGAATTTAGACATTCCTTTTGTTCATTTTAAATATGTGTAGCAGTATAGGCAATCCTGACATACTGATATTACTTTCCCAAGTAACTTGGTGGTCATAGGTCTGAGTCATGAAACCAGCCTCTCTTGTAACACATAAATATCCCTGTCCTCGTATTATTTTTATCCTCCTCATACTGAGGTTGTATTAAAATATTAAATATAGCAGTATAGGCTGTCTTCTGGACATGTCTTGATGCAAATGTATAACATGTTCCAATGCTATAAAGAACTCCATGAATGCATGATATGCTTTGCTCTCCTATGATTGTATATTGGCTAGAAACTTGTGCATAAATCAGTCAGTACTTAGCATCGGGTGAGATAATTTCCATCATTCAAAAGAATTCAGTGGGTAGAACCACTAGAACGCTTGTAGTAAACTTCTAAATTTTGTGTTGTACTTTCTCGTTGTGTAGTGATTGACCTTAGTGCACCTAGTGTAGACATATAGATAAGGACACTTAATTTCAGTGAGAATTATTTGGTTTTCAATTTTTGTTTTCCATCTATTGATAGCAATTAAATGTGCAGGAAATGAAAACAGATGTGGAGTTCAATATAAACGAGCTGGGTCTTATTATTGGATCCATTGGTTTCGGTACTACTAATGGATTACATCAGACAATTGCTTACACCAGAACTAATGGACTCCAAGAAAGACAAGCTCAACAAAAGCAAGCATGTTTGGTAGTGTTACAGATCAATAGACATCAACTCAAGCTTCTTCACTTTCCAGGGACAAAGTTGGTGGCAAAAGCCCATGCATTGTTGGCCACTGGATCAGCAATGTGGTCATAGAGGTTCTCAACTGGCCCCTTTCCAGTAACAATGGCCTGAACAAAGAAACCGAACATTGATGTCATTGCCAGACGACCATTCTTGATTTCCTTCACCTTGAGCTCAGCAAAGGCTTCTGGGTCATCAGCCAATCCAAGTGGGTCAAATGCTCCTCCTGGGTAAAGTGGGTCAAGTCCTTCACCAAGTGGGTCTCCACCAATTCTGTAGCTCTCAATAAATCCCATGAGCACGACCTGGACGGCCCAGATTGCAAGAATGCTCTGGGCGTGGACGAGGTTTGGGTTGCCAAGGTAGTCCAGGCCGCCCTCAGAGAAGATTTGAGACCCAGCCTTGAACCAAACAGCCTCGCCAAATTTGACACCGTTCTTGGACAATATCTCTGGGAAGACACAGCCCAATGCACCGAGCATGGCCCATCGGCAGTGGATCACCTCGAGCTCACGGTTCTTGGCAAAGGTCTCGGGGTCTGCGGATAGTCCATCAGTGTCCCATCCGTAGTCACCGGGGAATTCACCGGTCAAGTATGATGGAGTTTGCTCGGAGAATGGTCCCAAGTATTTTGGACGGTCTGCGCCATACCTGTTTTGTCATTTGCAGTTAAAGGATATCAACATAAAATGAAGTTTTTGACTTCAGAGGTATGGTCTATATGTCCTAATGCTATATATGTCTGTTTTGTTCTATAGTAAGGTGCATTAACGTAGATTATACTACTAATGACTTAATTATATCAATGCTAAGAGTTGTTTTACAACAAATTGTATGTAACTATCTGCTTCGATCATAACTGCTATATAGGAAGTATAGTAAAATACACTAGAATAAATAAATTTTATTGACAGTCTGCTGCCAAGTTACTCACCATATGCTTAAAACGACAAATAGTATATAGTCTGCTTCCAAATAGAATCTTTTGGAAGTCTTTGCCCTCCCAGCAGCTCTAACCAAAAGGACAAATAGTATATAGTCCCACTGATATATGTTCATAATAGCTTAAAACGATCTGTGGCTCCTTTTTTATCTGTAAATTTATCGCTAAACAACTGTAACCTCTGGTTCTGTATATTCCTTGAATTTTATTAGAGTCAATGAGTCTATTCCTTATAGTTAACTATCATCAACTAAAGCATTCTTATCCCAAGTAATTATCAAAAGAGAGAAAGGAAAATAATTACCCCCAAGTAGTTCTAGTTTATTTAGCACCATATGGGGCAACTGCAAAATATGTACTCTGGTGCCTTTGGGATGATAAAAATCCCTTGATGCAGTGTTTTAAGAGCTAGTTGTTCAGCTTGATCAAGAGTCAACTTCTTCGCGCAAGTGCTTTTCAGTCATCATAAATCTCAGCTACACAACTTCCCAAGTTCTTTTAATGCAGACGATGGTTTTGGGGCCCATAATGACATAATTAAATAGATTCTGAGGATCTCCCCATGGACTCCTTACCACATAGCTAGAAGACTTGCTGAAGTGTAAATTTTTCCCTGAATTTTCAGGGAAAATAAAAATAAATGTTTGCATGACTGTTTGAACATAAATTTCATTTCTGACCTGTCATTATCGTTGTCATACTATCCAAGATTCTGTATCAGCTAGAGACTCGTGCATTGCCTTGCATTGCTGGCAATCATCGTTGCACTAAGATTTTAGCGAGAGTTAAGAGGAGGTAAGGGTTCATTTCCAACCTTCTGAAGCTTCCAGTTGCGAATAGTTTGTAGAATTATATTATAGTTATTGTTCTAATGCATCCTACATCAGTTCCCAGTTTCCTTAGTGTAGATTGAAAAACATGAAACTTATAGATGTGATAATGAGAAAAGTTCAAATTTTATTCACATCTGTTTTTGGTAGTTAGAAGCAGAGTTCTTTCAATATATATCTTACCTTTTCTGCAGTAAGCATGTATCTGCCGAGAAGAATGTTCAGCACTCAATTAGATTAATCTTTTAATTTATTTGAATTAATATTTTTGTCAATATACTTGTAAGGAGTTCAAGCACAGCAAAGCAATGTCCTTTTACTGGATATGGTGAAAGAATCACAAGTTTCTTTGAGTAAATCACGTCATAAGCAATGGAGACCCCAGAAACATAACTGTGTTAATTGATGTACATGCAAAGCCAGCTGCTCAGGTATCTTCACTTTCCGGGAACAAAGTTGGTGGCAAAAGCCCATGCATTGTTGGCCACTGGATCAGCAACGTGGTCATAGAGGTTCTCAACTGGCCCCTTTCCAGTTACTATAGTCTCAACAAAGAATCCAAACATTGAGGTCATTTCCAGCCGGCCATTCTTGATTTCCTTCACCTTCAACTCAGCGAAGGCTTCAGGATCGTCAGCAAATCCAAGTGGGTCAAATGATCCTCCAGGGTAAAGTGGATCCAGACCTTCACCAAGTGGTCCTCCACCAACTCTGTATCCCTCAACAAATCCCATGAGCACAACCTGGGTAGCCCAGATTGCTAGGATGCTCTGAGCATGGACGAGGTTTGGGTTGCCAAGATAGTCAAGGCCACCCTCAGAGAAGATTTGAGACCCAGCCTTGAACCAAACTGCCTCGCCAAACTTGATGCCATTCTTTGACAAGATTTCAGGGAAGACACATCCCAATGCACCAAGCATTGCCCATCAACAGTGGATCACCTCAAGCTCACGGTTTTTCTCAGAGGTCTCAGGGTCTGCAGATAATCCAGCAGTGTCCCATCCGTAGTCACCAGGGAATTCACCAGTCAAGTAGGATGGAGTTTGCTTGGAGAATGGTCCCAAATATTTTGGGCGGTCTGCACCGTACCTGTTTTTGCAGTCACAGTTAAGTTTACCAGCATTGCAAGGTATGTTGCAAATTTTCTTACAATGTGGTCATATCCAGCTCTATGCATTGAGCATTTTTACTGTTATAGACCTAATGTTCATCGTGATTTGATCCTCATTTCGTTAAAATGCTATGAGCCTTTGGCTATTTTTTTGCATTTGAGTTTGTTCGTTGAGCTTGAGCTAACCATCTATATGAAGAGAGTTACATCATATATATGAAGTTTTAGCCAGAGCTGTTCGAAAAAATATATGTTATAGTTGAGTTTATAGCCAAGGCACTTACCATATGCTTTTGGGGGCACTTTTAACGGTGTGCCTCATGGTAATACGGCCGCCACCAAGACCACCAATCTTTCTGATGAGCTCATTTGACTGCTTCAAAGCGGTCTGACCAACAAATGCTGACTGCTGAATTTGGGAGGTTGCCATCACTGTTTTTGAAGTAGGATGATGTTTAGCAGATGAGCTATTAAATGAAGGTGTTTAAAACTAGGAGAAACCAGGATGTATATATAATGAGAATTTGAAGATGATGTAGATTATGATGGCTACACATAAGCAACATTCTACTATTTCTGGATTGGATTTAGATTTTCTGCTGATACTTTGAGGAAGAAGGAGAGATTTTTGCTTAGCCATGTGGGTGGCAATATGCTGCAATATGTGTGGTTGGTGAATAGAGGCCACAGAAGCCTGTACTTTGGAAGTTCATGGCAGTTCTGACCAAAAGGACAAGAGATTTTTGGGCCCACATGTGAGCTCTTCAGTCTGTTAATGCCGAGTGCTGGCATCTTTTGTTGTCAAAATGAAACTCCAACCTCTGCTTTGATGCCTTTTCTCTGGTAGAATGTTTTTTAAGGGGTTATATCGGAATAATTAACTTCAGAACATAAGTTTCCCACGTAGTATTGAAGAATTAGCTTAATGAGTTTAGGTTCCCCTGATAGATTTGATGATTTTTGATGTAAAGTATGTACTATTTTCTTTCTAAAAAAAAATCTGTACTATTTTGCATAATGTAGTCCCATAATATTTTTTCACCTGGCCTAATTTAAGTCATTTTAACTTTGCTGTAAAAAAGTTAACCAATAAATGGCAAGAGTAGTCTCTAACTGAAAAAAAACACTTTTCTCTGTTTCAGAACCGAACATGCTGTTAAGTGAGATCACTGAGATGATTCCCATCATTTTAGAAAATGAGTCTTAGAAAATTTAGTGGGTTAAAGTTTTGATGGAAACTTTGCAAATCGTTGACATAGAAAAAGTAAAAAAAAAGTTTGGGGAGGGATTTTTCTTACCTTTTTTTCTAACAAGGAAAATATGTTATTCGATCTATAGTGAACTAGTGATAACCATTCATCTATTGATAACACTTAAATCTGCAGGACATACACACAGATATGGAGTTCAACATGGACGAGCTGTTTTTTTTACTGAATCCAATGATTTTGGTATAAGCAGTTACTACTTATGGATTACATCAGACAATAGCTTACACCAGAACTAATGGAGTCTTAGAAAGACAAGCTCAACAAAGAAAGCATGTTTGGTAGTGTTACAGATCAAAATTCACTTGCAAACACAATCTTTTTGAAAGATGACTTATCTACAGGTACTTCTTCCCCAACGGTAACAGCCACAGCTAGAAAATGTTCTTTTTCATATATTGTATCAGCAGGCTCTATCTTCTCCATTCTAAAAAAAAAGACTCTATCTTCTCGGTCCAAATCTTTTGGCTTTCCAACTGACCACTTTCTTATGCCCTTTCTTGGTTTAATTTCTCCACATGTATAATATGGAATTTCGACCATGAAATGCAACTAGAAGCATATATAGTTATATACTGTGAAATCTCTATGGCTTAACTTGCTGCATCATTACCAGTTACGCATGCAGCCACTGATGTATGAAGTTTTGTTCTATTTGATGGCATCCCACCTTAGTTTGCCTATTTAGAGATCATGAGAATCAAGAGATGGATCATGGATGAGGAAACCTATCAGTATTGAAATTTTGCCTTACAATTACATTTCCATTATATTTTGGTTGTTAATGTATGTATCTGTTGACATGCAGATGTGAATGGTCAGCACAGTTAATCATAATAAGGAGTTCAAGCATAAGTTTTGGGTCATATTTCTGGACACGGTGATTTCGTCGCAAGAAATTTCTACTGGTAAATTGCATGAGATGATGAGTACTAACAATGGAGTCCACAGAGAGACAACCTCAACAAACTACCAAGCAAGTTTGGGTAATGTTACAGATGAAAAAAAGCCATTTATCATTCCAGGTGCACACTGAGTCTCTTCACTTTCCGGGAACAAAGTTGGTGGCGAAGGCCCATGCATTGTTGGCCACTGGATCAGCAACATGGTCGTAGAGGTTCTCGACCGGCCCCTTTCCGGTGACAATGGCCTGAACAAAGAAACCGAACATTGAGGTCATTGCCAGACGACCATTCTTGATTTCCTTCACCTTGAGCTCAGCAAAGGCTTCTGGGTCATCAGCCAATCCAAGTGGGTCAAAGGCTCCTCCTGGGTAAAGTGGGTCAAGACCCTCACCAAGTGGGCCTCCACCAACTCTGTATCCCTCAATGAAGCCCATGAGAACAACCTGGCAGGCCCAGATTGCAAGAATGCTCTGGGCGTGGACGAGGTTTGGGTTGCCAAGGTAGTCCAGGCCGCCCTCAGAGAAAATCTGAGACCCGGCTTTGAACCAAACAGCCTCGCCGAACTTGACACCGTTCTTGGACAAGACCTCTGGGAAGACACAGCCCAATGCACCAAGCATGGCCCATCGGCAGTGGATCACTTCGAGCTCACGGTTCTTGGCAAAGGTCTCCGGATCTGCGGAGAGTCCGGCAGTGTCCCATCCGTAGTCACCGGGGAACTCACCGGTCAAGTAGGATGGAGTTTGCTCGGAGAATGGTCCCAAGTATTTTGGGCGGTCTGGGCCGTACCTGATCACATATAACATGTAAATGTTTCAGCACTCAAACTTACATGTCTTCATATACCTAAATACCTAATCCTATATATGTGATCCTTAAATTTGGTCTATACCATAGTTTATGAAGCTAAAGGTAGTGTTATCAAAGAGGTATGGATGCAAAATACAAGTAAACTAGTTTGTTTAGTGTCATTCACGAGTGGCTATATGTAACTCTTTGCAATAATACTGAGCGTAAGATCATAATTTTAGTTATTTACTTGTGACCAAATTACATGTGTAAAATGTATGCAAGTTTCAGAAATGTACTAACCAGATGCTTTCTGGGGCACTCTTAACAGTGCGCCTCATGGAGATGCGGCCACCGCCGAAGCTGCCGATCTTTCGGACGAGTTCATTCGATGGCTTCAAAGCAGTCTGGCCGGCAAAGGCGGATTGCTGGATGCCAGAGGTTGCCATGACTATGTTTGTTCTCTAAGAAGTGAGGGTGCTGTTGTTTAGGTTTATGATGAAGTGAGGATGTTTAGAAGTAGGAAGAGAGAGGGGATGTTATAGTGGGAAGTAGGAGATGATGTGGATTAGGAAATCTACACCTCAGCAGCTTTCTATTGGTTCCGGATTGGATTTAGATTTCCTCACTGATTTTTTGAGGGAAGGATATGTGGCAGGAAAGTTACTTCAGGTTTTGTGGTCGAGTGAACACAGACCACAGAAGTTTGCATTATAGAATAGTTCATAACTTCAGATAGCTAGCTCTAACCAAAGGGGCAAACAGTTTGTAGTTTGTACACTTGGACTTCATATCCTAATCGACCAACTTAATTTGCACTGCATACCTTTAGGTTAACAAGATTGCATCATTTGCATGGACGCAGCGATTGCCTACGTACATATAAACAGTAAGTTGCCCGAGATTTACCACTAGTAAATCTGCAACAAATAAACTTTACTCTAATCATGTCGACGTTCCCAACAAAAAATTTAGTGACATACGTCAAGTTGACGGTAAATTCGTACTGTAATTCACATTATTGACTGGACAATGAAGCAGGATATTGGAGCTAGTGCTTCCTCTAATGAAAGGCTGCACCGCACTTCAATTCGTACCTTTTCTCTCTATTATGACTGTCCAACAAATTTAATCTCTGTAGAAAAAGAAATATAAATATCTTGTGGATATTGGAGTGATCGATTCAAGTACTCAAGCTTCTTTCTTCATCACATCCACAAGAAACAAGGTTTGAAACCTTCCCCCGGCCCCTAATGTCTTCTCGTGCTAACTTCTTAGCTCTCTCAAGTTTTGAGAACAGATTCTCTTTTAAGATATAGAGCTAGCGCTCTATAGGAGTCTAGGTACGTAAGTATTACCAAGTTAAATTCAAGCTTTAGTTACTGTATATATAGTCAAAATTACTACTCTGCATCTGGCTTGCACTCCATCCCTCTCAAGGGTAAAACCTTTTTAATTTACTGATCAACCATCAACAGTTCTCCCAAATCTTCAGCATCATGGATATGGAGGTCCCAGAGTTGAGGTTAGTATTCTGTTCTCTTCTATTTGCCATGTTGTGTACTCGTATTTTAGGAGAAGGAATACGTAGAGGGAGAGAGTATCTACTATCTAGAGGCTTAAAGTACGTATAGACATTGTAGCATTTTATCAATCAGGAAAGGGAGAAAAGATTTCCTTGAGAATAGAAGCGGAATTTTGCAGTTTACAGTAACAATCTGTAGGTTCTTACTGCATATATGAACAAACCTTACTAAGGGTTGGTAGTTTAATTGCTAATTACTAATGGGCTAATTAAGATAGTTGCATGGCGTTCCTACTTAATTGTTACATAATTAAAAAATGTTACATTGTTAAACCCTTAAACCCTTCAATTTATTTGAAGTGTAGTATTAACCAAATCTGCATTGTTTTCTTCTTTTTAATTTTTTATCGATCCCTAATCAGCGTTATGACGCCGGATTACATCTCACAAGGTAGTGGGGGAAAGGATCCAGTCTCTGCAACTCCAATGAGGAAAGCATGGTCAAAAGTTACTCTAATTTGGGATATATATTCAGCAGGGGCGACTATATTCGTGAAGATAATATTGTCAAGAGTTAATGAACTTCTAAGTTGGAAATGGATATTTGTGGTATCATGTTTGGCAGTCTCCTTTGATCCCTTGTTTCTTTATATCCCCATCATGAAAGAAAACAAGTGCCTCGGATTTGACAGAGGCTTGATGATAATAACTCTCATTCTCCGATCACTCACCGATATCGTTTTCATCTCTCACATTATAGTTCTAATTTCTGGTTGGGTTTACTCCAATGAAAGCCCTATACGGCAAGAATCCTACTTCGACTCTCACTTCGAGCCAGCTTCAGGCTTACTCTGGAAACTAAAGTTCTTTAAACAGGCCATTATTACGAGGTTACCATGGTTATCTGGTACTCTCATGGTCCACTTTCTTGCAATTCTTCCTATCCCACAGGTAAGAACGTTCTAGCACAACTCATCCTAAATATTAAGCATGCATGCATATTGAGTTCTTAATACTACATCCTCTGCTAAATCGAATAGGAGTTCTAGATTTGGTATTTCCAACTAGTTTCTTTTCTTTTGTTTTTGGGTTGATTGATCAAAAGAAGTATTGATGTTTTCAGGTGGCCATACTAATTGTCTTTGCCGGAATAGGAGGGTCTGAATTTTTTGTCAAAACATCCATCATCAACCTATTTCTTGTCTTCCAATATTTTCCGAGGGTTTGCCAAGTGTACTTATCAAGTAAGCAACTTAACATGACTGGAACCTGCGTTAGAGGTGGATTCAATTTGTTTTTGTACATCCTTGCAAGTCATGTAAGTTAATTCATCTCAATCTTCCAATTCTTTTCTGCTTCTAATCTCTTTGCAACATTTTTTTTATTTTAAATTTGTTGGGAAAGAATGACCGTCTTAATATAAGGCAATTATCTCATGATCTAACTTTTTTCATCCCTCGTGTGATATGCGGAAATAGTAACAGATAAACTAAAGAAGAAAGTATTTAATGAGGTTCGGCAAATGCCTACGTCCTCGAAGTCGAATACTTCTTTCTTCTACTATGTAAATATAATGGGATTACAATCTCACTTAGCGACTAAACTTCACTAAGTGACACACGCCTCTCTCTCTCAAAATGAATTTTCTTCTCACTTAATTTGAGACTTCTCTCAAATTTTTTAAGCGAGGCTTTCTATATTTATCTCACCAAATGTAGTAGCTCTCTCTAGCTATTGCTCACAAATGATGGAACTCCCCCGCTTGCTTGGTTGCAAGCTTACATTAATAATTATATAGGCAAGTGATTGAACTGTACGTAGTATGAATGTATGAACCAAAGTAGTCATACTTCTCCTTGTTTTAAGCTTCTATGTTGGTATGCTTGTCTCTTCCAACAATCAACATTTTCAGCTCCGTCCTACAGCTCTACTTCAAGCTATAGTCTTTTTCATTGATGAGTCTCCAAAGCAATAGTGTTCTTGCTTTTCTCATTTGTAAATTTCTACATGGTAATTCACCTCCATCAAGGAGGGATAGACCCATCAATCTCTCCCTCTCGACTTAGATGGAGGCATGCCTCATTCCTGACACGCGTCTGCATAATTCAAACTTGTCTTTCGGTAAAGACTTGGTTATTATATCTGAACTGTTCTCATCCATGTGAATATTCTCTAAGTGTATTTGCTTGGCTTCTAGCACATCACATATCCAGTGATACCTTACTCAATGTTCTTCGACTTCGAGTGAAAACTCGAATTTTTGCTCAGATGAATTGTACTCTGACTATCACAATGCATAACATACCTCTGTTGCTTATGGCCCAATTCTTGTAGGAATCTCTTCATCCACAAAATTTCTTTGCAGGCTTCCATAACTACTATGAACTCCGCTTTTGTAGTTGTCAAGGCAACACATTTTTGTAGCTTTGATTCCATGAGATAGCTCCCCTTGAAAAAGTAATCAGGTATTCTGATGTAGACTTTCTCGAGTCAACATCGCCAGCCAAATCTGCATATGTATAGCCAATCAGTTCAGGTTGACCACTTCCTAAACATAAGCTCATTTTGGAAGTACCTTTGAGATATTTGAGAATCCACTTCACAGCAGTCCAATGCTCTTTGCCAGGATTAGACAGAAATCTACTGACAACACCAATTGCGTGTGTTATATATGGTCTTGTACACACCATTGCGTACATCAGGCTTCCGAACGCGGAGGCATACGACACATCTGCCATATCTTGCTCTTCTTTGTCACTTGTAGGACTCTGCTTTGAGCTGAACTTAAAGTGACTGGCCAGTGGAGTAGTAACTAACTTTGCATTCTCCATGTGAAATTGCTCCAGTACCTTATCAATATATTTTTCTTGGGATAGCCACAACTTCTTGTTCTCTCTGCCACGAGTAATTCTCATATCGAGAATTTGCTTTTCCAGCCCCAAGTTCTTCATAGCAAAAGATTTACTGAGCTCTTCCTTCAGTTTGCTAATCTTGTTACCACCTTGTCCTACGATCAACATGTCATCAATATACAAGAGTAGTATGATGAATCCCCCATCTGAGAAATTCTTCACGAATACACAATAGTCTGAAGTAGTCCTTAAATATACTTGCTCACTTATGAAGGACTCAAACTTCTTGTACCATTATCGCGGTGCCTGCTTAGTCCATACAAACTATTTTTCAGTTTGCAGACTAGATCTTCTTTGTCTTTGACTTTGAAACATTCTGGCTACTCCATGTAAATTTCCACTCCAAGGTCAACGTGAAGGAAAGCCGTCTTCACATCAAGTTGTTCTATCTCCAGCTTTAAACTTGCAGCCAAACCAAATACCACCCGTATAGATGCCATTATCACCACGATGAGAAAATTTCTTCAAAGTCAACTCTTTTTTTCTGACTGAAGCCTTTCACGACCAGCCTTGCTTTGTATCTAGGTCGTGAGCTATTTTCCTAGGTCTTGAATTTGTACACTCATTTGTTCTTGAATGCTCTTTTACCTTTCGGTAACTTTACCAGATCATACGTCTGGTTCTCATGCAAGGATTGCATTTCGTCTTTCATGGCTTCCAACCACTCCTCCGTGTGGTCGTGCATCAGAGCTTCTTTATAAGACTGTGGTTCTCCTCCATCTGTGAGAGTCACGTACTCCTGTGGAGGGTATCTCTTTGAGATTTTGCGTTCCCCGATCGATCTTCTAACTTTAGACTCAACTGTTCTTCATTGTGGGGTTTCTGCCTCTTCTTCATCATCAGTTGCCACATCAATTAGATCATTGATCATCGGATAATTTGCTGCATCACCGGCGTCTCCGATGGGATTTGAATCTATAAGATATTCTTCGGGTTGACTAGGCTTCTTGGTATTCTGGTTATCTTTGATATTTTCATCTTCAACAAAGATAACATCTCTACTTCTAACAATCTTCTTTTTGACAGGATCTCATAGCCTGTACTCGAACTCTTCATTACCATTACCCAAAAATATGCACGACTTTGACTTGTTTTCAAGCTTGGATCTTTCATCTTTGGGGATATGGACAAATGCTTTGCATCCAAATACCTTTAAATGTTTGTATGAGACGTCCTTGCCAGTCCAAAACTTGTTCAGCACGTCACCATTCAATGGAGCTGAGGGCAAAAGGTTGATCACATCAGCCGCAGTCATCAGAGCTTCACCCCAAAAACTCTTAGGCAACTTGGCATGAGATAACATTGTTTTGATTCTTTCAACAATGTGTTCATCCTCTCTGCTACTCCATTGTGCTGAGGAGTTTTTGGAACAGATCGTTCATGCTGGATTCCATTACTTTTGTAGTAATGCTTGAACGCACCCATGTACTCTCCCTTGTTATCGGTGCAAATGCATTTCAGCTTAGTGCCAATCTCTCGCGTTGTGCTGACATGAAATTGCTTAAATACATCGAAGACTTGATCTTTAGTTTTCAGTGCATAAGCCCAAATTTTCCTAGAGTGATCATCAATGAAGGTGACAAAGTATCTTGCACCTCCGAGAGTAATAGTGATCATGGGACCACACACATCAGAATGTACAACTTCCAAAATATTGAATTTTCTGGTTGCAGGGGACGATGGAATGAAACTCTGTGTTATTTTCCAACCAAGCAATGCAAACATGATTTTAGAGTCATACCTTGAACATTGATACCAGGCAATAACTCTCTTTTGGCTAGAATCGATAGTCCTTTTCACTGATGTGACTGAGCCGTTTGTGTCTTAGCTCGACCAATGAATCTTTTCCGAGAATAAGTGTCAACCCATTATAGACTTTTGCATATGTCATGTAGAGACTGTTCTTTTTGTTCCCTCGGGTAGAACTTCTAGACCACTACTGAGCTTCTACTTTCCACCACCAAAGACATTTATATAGCCTTCATCATCTAGTAATCATGTGGAGATCAAGTTGAGGTGCATGTCTGAAACATGTCTCACATCCTTAAGAATTAGGTGGCGGCATGTGTTCATTTCAAGGGAAATATCTCTTCTTCTCACGATCTTGGACAATTTATCATTTCTTATCCTGACATTACTGAAGTCTCTGATGTTGTAGGATGTAAACATCTCCCTTCGTGAGGTAACATGAAATGATGCGCCAAAATCAAAGATCCAACATGTATCTTAAGATGTCAAATTAACATGACCATCTTCACAAATGATGATTACCTCATCTCCGTATGAGGCTGTAGCGGTTGTGTCTTTGACACCATCTTTTCCAGCAAATTCTTTCTTGAGCTTCCTGCAATCTCGCTTCATGTGGCCTTTATTACCACAATGATAACATTCGATGTCCTTAGAGCTAAACTTGCTCATTGACCGATATTTTGCTTTGCCTCGGTTGTGGAATTGTCTCTTGCTTCCACGGTTGTTGGTGACGAGGACTTCTAACTCGGTCGATATTCCTTGCTCCTTCCTCCTTGCTTCTTCGTTGAACATGTTGTCTTTCACAGTGCTCAGTGTGAGAACGCCTTGAGGAGCTGAGTTGCTTAATGACACCACCAACGTGTCCCAGTTGTCTGGAAATGAGCTAAGTAACAACAGTTCTTGCAACTCATTATCAAGCACCATCTTCATGTTCGTCAATTGATTCGCCATACCTTGGAAGTCACTCAAGTGCTCAGAAACACTTCGACCGTCCCTGTACTTCATGTTCACCAATTGCCGAATGAACGAGGTTTTGTTTTGTGTGGTCTTTCGCTCAAACATGGACTCTAGCTTTGTCCAAATTGAGTAGGCATTGGTTTCTTGTGACACATGATGAAAACCACTTTCATCAACCTATTGAGAAATTCCTGCAACAGCTTTCCTATTCAGAATGCTTTATTCTGTGTTAGACTTGCCTGCTGACTTCTCTCCTTTGTTTTGAAGAGGCTTGTACATATCCTTGCTGTAAAGGATGTCTTCCATTTTGAGCTTCCAGATGGAGAAATTTGACGAAGTCAACTTGACCATCGTTGATGCCGATGACGACGACTCCACCATCTTGATCACCATGAGATGCTATGGACAATGAGCGTCGGGCTCTGATACCACTTGTTGGGAAAGAATGACCACTTTAATACAAGGCAATTATCTCATGATCTAACTTTTCACACCTCTCGTGTGATATGCGGAAATAGCAATAGGTAAACTAAAGAAGAAAATATTTAACAAAGTTCGACAAATTCCTACGTCCTCAGAGCCGAATACTTCTTTCTTCCACTATGTAAATATAATGGGATTACAATCTCACTTAGCGACTAACCTTCACCATGTGACATACGCCTCTTTCTCTCAAAATAAATTTTCTTCCCACTTAATTTGAGACTTCTCACAAATTCTCTAAGTGAGGCTCTCTATTTTTATCTCACCAAATGTAATAACTCTCTCTAGCTATTGCTCACAAATGATGGAATTCCCCGGTTTGCTTGGCTGCAAGCTTACATTAATATTTATATAGGCAAGTGATTCAACCGTACTTAGTATGAATGTATGAACCAAAGTAGTCAGGCTTCTCCTTGTTTTAAGCTTCCATGTTGGTATGCTTGTCTCTTCCAACAATCAACATTTTTTGCTCCGACCTATAGCTCTACTTCAAGCTATAGTCTTCTTCATTCATGAGTCTCCAAAGTATAGTGTTCTTGATTTTCTCATGTGTAAATTCTCACATGGTAATTCACCTCCATCAAGGAGGGATAGACCCATCAAAATTATGACTGACTAAATTAATGGTATATTGTTAGGTAATTGCAGCCTTCTGGTACTTTTTTGCAATTCAGAGAGAGACATCATGTTGGCACCATGCTTGTGAAAATAGCGCCGGATGTGAAGCTAGTTATGCTTGCGGTGGCAGTACTTCAATGAATATGACACTCCTACATGAGCTATGCCCAATAAACATGCCAAATACGACCTTATTTGATTTTGGGATATTTCTTGATATTCTTCAGTCTGGTAATACAGGATCAGTAAATTTCTTCACCAAATTTCTATACACTCTATGGTGGAGCCTCAAAAATCTAAGGTTTGCATTTACATATAGAAAATCATGTATAAGTTATGCATGGCAAGTACGTACGTTTTGAAGCAATCCTTCTTCTCAATAATGATGCAAATATGTTTTATAGCCTAAAAAAATGAAATGCAACAGTGAGAATATGTAACATGACTAACATCCATACCATATACTAATGATTTAATGATTTTTGCAGTAGCTTTGGTACGAACCTTGAAACAAGTAGCCACACGCTGGAAATCTGTTTTGCGATTCTTATTTGTATCGTTGGCTTGATACTCTTTTTTTACCTCATTGGAAATGTTCAGGTTGGTAATGAATTTCCCTATTAAAAAAGGAAATTCAGGCTCTACATATCATTTCAAGTAATGCATGTGTGCAATATTTTGGAAATTAATGATTCTTCTTCTCTCCTTTTCTGATAGACGTATATGCAGCTTGCAACTACAACACCGGTGCACATTGAAGCATCAAGACGGACTAGGATTAAAGCAAAGTATCGAGATATAGATAATTGGATGTCAAAACATGATCTGCCTATAGATTTGAAGACAGCAATCAGGAAAGACATAAAAGAATGGAACGTAGCGGGAAGATACATAGATCACGATGTGGATGTTCGATTTGTCAATAACATTTGTGGAGGAAGCATCGTATTAGCCCTCTCAGAATTCCTCCGGCTTAATGCTCTAAAGAAAGTACGTATGCATGTACGTTTCTCAATTAGCAACATGCTCTGATCTCTATAGTACGTTAAACAGTCTTGTTTCTCAGGTACCAACGCTACAGCATATGGCAGAGTTTGGGTTGAAACTTATCAGCCAACATATGTATCTAGAAACCTACGAAGAGAATGCAGTCCTTGCTCGAGCAGGAAAGCCTCTTGACTCAATGTTCTTCATTTTAGACGGCGTGATTGATTGGAGGACTAGCGGTGGTGAAGCAACGGGGTCCTCTTCCTCATCATCAAAGAGCAGTGGGCGGCTTCTTAAGAACGGTGATTACTTTGGAGAAGAACTTTTGAGTTGGGCAGCATTGAACTATAGGACCTCGTACTTTAGCCCTGTTCCTAGTTCAACCGGGAATGCCATATGTCAAACAAAAGTAGAAGCCCTGCAGCTCAGTAGGGGGACGTTAGTGAATACAGAAGCCCGAGATTACATATTCCAATGTGATTCTCAGGCGCAGTTGGAGGTGTTGCAATTGGCAGTTCCTCTAAACCTTATTGATCAGATTATAGACGAGGTTTGATTTTTATTTCTTCAAATTTTTAACCTTGTTGTAGCATTTAGCTTCAAACCTTAACTAATGCAAGTACTATTGACATGCAGTATCCACTTCCCAAGGCAAAATGGAGATGTCCTTACCGTGGGTGGCTGAAAGTGAACTGTAGTGCAGTGTGGGATTGTTACTCGAATATGGCAAGCGTGGGATGGGTTTGTAGGGATGACGAAGGAGCTTTCGTGGCTGCTGCAAGTCTCGGTGGGATAAGATGCATGGACAGGTTTTTCGCCGAGGCTCTAAGTGTAACCAAGGCTATTGAGTTTTGCCTGACCATACGTGAACGTGGTTCTGGCGACATCTCTGGATGCCGCATAGTTGTGGAGTCTGATAACCAAGATCTCATGGATTGCTTGCTTCAGCTACATGACCAGGACCTAGTTGGACCAAAAACAAACTTGAACAACTCTAGCTTGGAACCAAATCACCGCATTGGAGAGAACCTCCGGCCAATACTTGGGGATATTTATAGCTCCTTGGCTCCAGGGTTTAAGGCTATAACTTATGTGCATTGTCACAGACAATGTAACGAAGCTGCTCATTGCCTAGCTGAGCATGCCATCGATGCTCCTGAATACTCAACTTGGTATGCTCCTGATGATCCTGCCCCTAGTTGGCTGATTTCAACTCTCACTAGGGAAACAAAGATTTGATGTTCGTGATCGATCTTGTTTTTCTAGGTATATAAATATGTAATGGTGTTCAATTTGTAAGTCGAAGGTAAACAATTCCAATTCCGATATGTAGGTAAATGATTCTAATTCCAATTCGGGAGTGAATGAAAGTATTAACAACAACTATGCTCATATTCGTCAGGCTCACAATGTCCATCTTATCCATTATGTTGTTCCTGCTCCGCTTGTTGTCATGACAACCACCACCTCCTCTTCACCACCACCACCACCACCACCGGCATCTCCCTCCAACGCTCAAGCTGTTGTGGTTCAACGGTGGTCTTCCTTTACCTCTCGCTCCTCTGACTCTACTCGGTTTGGTGTTCTTCCTTCAAATCCTTATGCCAACTCTATTTGCCAAATGTGCAAGAATAAGGGTCACTCCAAAGATAACTGTTTTTCATCTATTGGATATCCTGACTAGTGGGGTGATCGCTCATGCAAGACCCTTCATTCCGCAAGTACCTCTCATGCTTCTGCTAATGTAGTCCAATCAGGTACGTCTGATAAGGCATCTCTTGCTATGTCTTGTGGGAATAAGTCTTGGATAATTGATACCTGTGCATCTGATCATATGACTAATACTCCTAGCTTAGTATTCATCCATCTCCTTTACCTAGTGTATCTACTGCTGATGGTTCATCTTCTTCTGTTGTTAGTGAAGGCTCTGTTACTCTCTCTCAATCTTTAACCATTGATTCTGTCTTAGTAGTTCTCTCTCTTGCATATAATTTTTTGTCTGTTAGCCAAATCACTATAACAATTTCTTGCTTTGTCACATTTTATCCCAATTTCTGTGTTTTTCAGGACATTCTGACTTGGCGGATTCTTAGGTATGATATTAGAAGGGGGAAGTTGTACTATCTCGATTTGACATCTAGAGGAGAGAAGCAGCTGAGTTCGTTGAGTCAAGCCAATAGTATTAGCAATCTGAATAAGGCTAAGGAAACCATGTGGTTATGGCATCGTCATCTAGGTCATCTTAATTTTGCTTATCTTAGGAAGTTACAACCCGATATGTTTTCGGGTGTTGATGAGTGTGATTTTAAGTGCGATGTTTATGAACTGGCCAAGAGCCACCGTATTACTTATTCCCCAAGTTTGAAAAAAAAAATACTTTGTTCCGTTTATGAAAATTTATCTTGATGTTTGGGGTCATTCTCGAATTTCTACACCTAATGGAGCTCATTACTTTGTTACTTTTATTGATGAGTGTACTCGAATGACATGAGTTTGTTGATGACTAACAAGAGTGATGTACTCTCTCGTTTCGTTAAATTTTATAAGTTGGTGACTACCCAATACCAACAGCCTATCTGAGTTCTTCAATCTGACAATGGTGGTGAGTACGTCAATAACGTCATACCAACTTATCTGGTCTCTCATGAAATCCATCATCAAACTTATATTGCTTATACTTCTCAATAGAATGGCTTGACAAAACGTATGAACATGACTTTGTTGAAGGTTGTTCGTGCCTCTTTGTTTGGCATGAATGTGCCTCGTTTTTATTTGGGTGTGGCTGGTACATCTGCTACTTACTTTATCAACCGTACTTCATCCCGTGTCATTGAGTTTCATACTTCATACCAGAAGCTACATGAGATGTTGAATGTCCCTTCTTTCCCTAATTTGAAACCTAGAGTTTTTTGGTGCATTGTGTTTGTTCACATCAACAAGCAATTAAGAAGTAACCTTGATCCATGTGCTTTAAAGTGTGTCTTCATTGGCTATGCAAATTTTCAGAAAGGTTATCGGTGTTATGATCCTCTCACCAACAAGACTCATGTTTCCCTTGATGTCTCCTATCCGGAATCTGAGCCTTTTTACTCAGATGGAGTGTCAGAGTCTTCCCTTCAGGGGGAGAGAAGAGGATGTGAAGGAAATACTTTGAATTTGCCTGAATTTGAAGAGTTTGAACAATTGGAGACGCGATTTGGGGGTACCGGTATGTCTCCAACGGAGAACCAAAAATGCTGACTAGTGAAGACCCGAGAGATGGCCTCGATGCATCGAAGGATACCTCTCGATGCATCAAAGACTCTGCCCTGGATGACCCGAATGCTACCTTCGATAGATCGAAGGATGCCTCTCTACCCATCGAGGATTCCTCTCAACTTGTAGAGAACCCAACGACTGATATACCTTATGAACAACATCGACATAGTACTGAAGTGAAATGACTCAACCCCGAGTTAGTTGCCTAAACCAAAATTAGGCCCTAACGACACCATAACTTACAAAAAATTTGCCAGAGTTTTCTCTATAAAACGTACAAACCAAAAACTTGCAAGAAGATTACACTTCACAGATAAATTCCCAGACACACCGTGGACCACCATTGTCCATCCAGATTTCTCAAAATCCACATATATAATTAAACTCAAGGTTTACAAGAAATCCAGAAAATATTCAGGAGTATAACTAAAACTGAACAACACTACACAAGTATTCAGAGCGACTTCTAATTACAAAATATACAAAACTAGCAGGTTACATCAGGAACCTACTAGAAGGAAAGTGTGATCTGAACTCTAGGCCTCCTACGATGACGTGCAACAACGGGAAAGTTAATGCAATCTGGGCGGCGAAAACCGAAAATCCCAGAGAAAAGTATATAAATAATAAAATTGTTAGAGTGAGTGGACGTAAATCATAATATGCCGCATAAATAAATCCAACATGCTTTTCACAATAAATGCACATAAAATCATGCGAGTCAAACAAACAAGCCCATGTTAAGTGCTCATAAAGACGTAACTCTCCTGGGTATTGTGTGTATGAAGACAGTAACTTGAGTACATTTTCCTCAAAGTTACAACACGCCCGGGTCAAGTGCTCATAAAGACGTAACTCTCCCAGGTGTTGTGAATCACGGGTCAGGTGCTCATATAGACGTAACCCTCCCGGAGCATCTCAGGGATCAACCGAGAGGCCATAGCATCGATGCATCATATATATCCATACTCAATATAAAGACAAATCACATGTGCCTCCAAAACAATGTATTCTCATAAAATGCATAATCATAAATGCATACTCGTAAATGCATAATCGTAAAGCATACTCATAGACTCGCAAATCCACTATGGAAATCAAAGTATGAAAATCAACGTGGGATAAATTGTCCACTCACAGATAACAGCTATCCCTAAGGCCCGGCGGAAGATCCCTCGCCAAACACTCGATCACGATCATCTGAATAACAGGGATATAATCAATACATATTCAATTTCAACATAAGGAGAAAATACATCAAGAACACCGCGTTCTCGAAAAGTATGTCGCTCAAAATATTGACGAGGATAACAAAATTCCCAAAATACACCCAAACAACCTTCATCCCAAATTAGCACACTTAATTCAACTCGAAAACCTCACAACTACGTTCAGGGCGCGATTACGAGCAAAATGACATAAAAATCTTCGAAAACCTCAAAAGTCAACTCCTCGCCGGAGCTCCGCCGCTGCCGACGGCGCAACGCCAACGGTGACCAACTCCGGCGAACCATACCTCAAAACGTTCCTCTCCTCAAGCCCAACCAAACCCCAAAAAACCACATCTATATCCAACCACCACCATGGCCGAAATTTGGCCCGAAAATCTCGCCGAATTCTCCCTCTCCAGTCACCACCACGACACCTCTAAAACCACATCATTGTCCCAAATTAACATCCCAGAAATCTTCAAGGGGTTGAGGGGAACCAAACCCCCCACACCTGCGACTCCAAACCTCACCAGAAACCGCCACCCGATTTTGGCGAAATCCACGAACTTCACCGAGTTCGAACTCCCTCAAAACTCAACCAAATCTCACAAATGAATACATGAATCAATAGGAAATCACAAGAGCTCTAACCATACCAAGAACACGGTCGGAGGTGGCAGGAAAATCTGGGTCGGACGCCAAACTCAAACCGGGTCGGTGGAACTCAAACGGGTCAACTCGGTCAACTCGGCCCAAATGTGTGATTTTCTGATTTTTACGACTATTCGATATTTATACGTCGCAAACCGACCCAACCCACAACTCAGATAACTCCAACACAATCGGATAAGTACGACTAACTCGATGAAAATTTCAAATATTTATTTTATATTCTCCGATTTCCGCGAAAGAACTCAAATCAAATTCTTTCCCGATAATTTAGTCGTTAACAAACCACATGTGCACAACTAACTCGCGATAATCACATGTCGTGCCGATAATCATATACTCAAAGTTCAGATCGTTACATGAAGCTTATGTTCCCCTGTCTACATTACCAAGTGAGATCTCCATTCAGAGTGTTCCATCTATGGTATGTAAATCTAATTGAGTTACTATGGGAATTTCTAAGCAACAATATGAGCCTAGAATAGATGTCAAAGCCAAATACCCTATTGCTAACTATATTTCCCATCATAGGTTGTCTGAATCTGCACTTATTTTTAATCAATTATCTTCAGTATCTATTTCTAGCAATATACAGGATGCTTTGGCAGATTCCAAATGAAAACAAACTATGAACGAGGAATTAAAAGCCTTGCAGAAGAATGAAACTTGGGATATGGTCCCTATGCCACCTGGTAAGAAGACTGTTGGATGTCGCTAGATATTTATTGTGAAACTTAAAGCTGATGGAAGCATTGATCGCTACAAGGGTAGGTTAGTTGCCAAGGGTTATACCCAAAAGTATGGAGTTGACTACTAGGAGACTTTTACACCTGTTGCCAAAATTAATACTGTAAGAATCCTTATTTCTCTTGCAACTCGTTATGATTGGTCTCTACGCCAATTTGATGTGAAGAACACTTTCCTGAATGGTGACTACGAAGAAGAAGTATACATGGACACTCCACCAGAAATTAATTGCAAACCAGGCAATGAAGAAAAAGTGTGACATTTGAAGAAGTCTCTGTATGGTTTGAAGCAATCACCTAGAGCGTGGTCGGGGTGTTTCTCCAAGGCGATGAAGAAGTTTAGGTATCGCTAGTGTAACTTTGATCACACCTTGTTTGTTAAGCGCAAGGATGGTAAGACTACAACCTTAATTGTGTATGTTAATGATATGGTGGTTATAGGAGATGATTCATGCGAGATGGCAAGCCTCTAGAAACAGTTGTCACATGAGTTTGACATGAAAGATCTTGGTGACTTGAAATACTTCTTAGGAATTGAAGTCGCAAGGTCCAAGAAAGGGATTACATTGTCCCAAATGAAGTATGTTTTGGATCTTCTTGCTGAAACTGGGTTGTTGGACTGTAAACTCGCTACCACTCCTATTGAGAAGAATCACATGTTGGAACTTCTTCCAAATCAAATTCCAAGAAATAAAGGCAGGTATCAGCGTTAGTTGGAAGACTCATTTATTTATCACATACTAGGCCTGATATTGCATATGCTATCAGTGTGGTGAGTCACTTTATGCATAATCCTGGAGTAGACCATATGAGTGTGGTATTAAGTATTCTCAAGTATCTGAAGGGCACACTTGGTATGGGTTTGTTATTTGCAAGAAACAGTGAGTTGTGTATTTTTGGTTACACTAGTGAGGTGTGTGTTTCAGGCTATAGTGATGTAGACTAGGTTGGTCATCATACTAATAGGGCGTCTATTTTTGGTTACTTTACTTTTACTGGTGAAAGTCTGGTAACTTGGCGCAGTAAGAAGCAGAATGTAATTGCTCGTTCTAGTGCAGAGGCTGAATACCGTGGAATGACAAATGGAGTATATGAATTATTGTGGATCAAGAATGTACTGAAAGAATTAGGTTTCAGGCTTCAGAAACCTATGGATTTGCATTGTGATAATACAGCTGTTGTTGAAATTGCTCATAACCCAGTACAACATGATATAACCAAACTTGTGGAGGTTGATATACATTTCTTAAGGGATAACCTTGACAAGAAGATTATTCGGTTTCCATTTGTGTTGTCTAAGGAACAGTTAGCTAATGTTCTTACTAAATGATTGTTACATGAAGCCTTTAGTAAATGGTTGGACAAGTTGGACATGATTTTTTACTTGATCCTAGTGAATTTAGTGTCGTTGGATGCTAATTAAGAAAGAGTTATTAGCTAACTCCAATCGAATTGACTTAACATTTACAATTGTAATAGGAAACAAAAATCCTATATATCCACATGTACACATGATAGTGTGAAGTTTCCATTTTCCATTGAGACCAACTGATCTATATGGGTTATTTACAATACATTATATGGGAAACTATCTACTTCACTGCTATGTCTGCTACACATTATTTGTTTGGAAAGGATGTGATACAGTGAAGATGAAAAACAAGGAAGCAAGAAAGAAAAATCTACAAGTGCTATGTGACAACGTCACCCTAGGTGAACTCACCATCAATGCTGAACATTCAATCCGAATGCTAGCAGAGAGGGAGTTAATGGCCCAATCAAACACCCAAGAAAGAGCAGCAAGAAGGAAGCAGATTGCCCACTGCATAACATCCAACCTTGCACCACTGGCTAGGTCTTTCCCAAGCTCAACAATCACCACCTGCATGACCACAGCAACCCCCAAAGCCATCAAAAACCAATAGCTGTGAAGCACGACCTTCAGCACTTCCTTGTTCACTAGGTCCATGGTTCTCAACAGATTAAGGATCTGGCATAAGGTGTAGAAGTTGAAAATCATGGTGTCGCGGACGCCCTTGTTCATACTTGGTACTGCATTTCCCATGAAATGTAAGACTAACAAGACAGTAGCCTGGTATAATACTTGAATTGCTATGCTTCTTCGGATGACTTTGGTTATAAGTGACTGAGTCCTTAGTGCCGGTTTTTGAGTGAGTAGTTCTTGTCCTTTTAACTCCATTACCATCATCAGGCCACCTAGAAGGCACATGATGAAGTTCACCCAAATCAAGTGAATCATTGTCAAAGGGGACTCTCCTGAATGCATTGTTGCTACCAAGGCTACAAGTAGCCCCGATATGCAATAAGTGAGCTGAATTTGACAGAAGTTCTGAATGTTGTGGTAAGCACATTTACCGGACATCAAAATGGGGATCCACACGCAGCCAACTTTAGCTACAACATCAGCATTGTCCCTGGCCACTTCAGTGCTCCATTTATCTTCTGTGATTCCAACATCAGCTTCTTTCAAAGTAGGTGTGTCATTTATGGTTAGCCCTCCATAGAATGCAACTATGTGACCGTTTCTCTTTAGGCGCTCCACCAGCAGAAGCTTGTCCTTTGGAAGGGAACTTCCCATCATAGATATCAAATCCACCTTCTTCATCCTTTCCATGGAGCTTAGTCTTCGGAAATCTACACCTTCAAGTGCCTCATCACCAGGGTTAGAGATTATTCCAAGATCAGAAGCTCGCTGACTCACTTTAGAGAGCTCATCCTCCGACACCAGTTTGATCCTTATTCCGGCATTTCTAAAAGCTTTCACTGCCATTTTAAGGTCTTCTTGATATTGGCATCTCACTCCCACCAGTGCCAACAGTTTGAACCCATCTTCGGGAAACTCTTGATCATATGTTTTCTTGTAAGCATAGGCTATTGGTTTAAGACCATTCTCCTCCATATCCATAATAATCTTCTGGCTTTCCATAATAGAACATTTCCATGCTTTATCATTATAATGAGAGCACATGTCTAAGATTGTTGATGCATCTCCACTCACATGCAGTTGCATATCTTGTGTACCGCTCTTGGTTCTCCTCACTAAAATGCCACTACATTTCCCACCAAGGATCGACTTTCTCTCTTCCACAGTTTCAAATATCTGATCCAAGACCTCCATGTCGGTAGTACCCCATCTGTTCTTGATGAAAGTAGTGAATGCATCATTTGCTGGGGTAGCAGAAATCTCTTGGCACAGTTCTTTGAGAGCATATTGTTCAGTCTCATCAGACTCTACTCCAATTGTCAAATCCTTTTCCCTTATCCAAAAGTCCCTAACCTCCATTTGATTACACATTTTCTCACTAGTCGTTTCGATGCAGATGACTGTTATGAGTCCCATTGTGACACAAGCTGACAGGTTCCTAGGATCAACTCGATTTTGAACCACCTTGTGCTTCCATTGAGAAAGTGCAAGTGATATTACAAAAGGCATCCCATGTTGTATCCCTATCACCGCAGTAGCTAGAACAGTCAATAAATTGTAGACCTTCCCCTGAGTTCTCGAATAGAATCTCTCGAATAAATTCATCACTGAGTGCATTGAAACCTCTCCTTTCAAGTCTGGCCTGTCATTGTAGTTGTCATGCTTCTTGAATAGTAGCAAGCGTATTAGCTCCACAATGGCAATCAGAAACGATATACCACATGCAAGATACTCTGCACAATTATATGGTTTTTTCATCAAAGCTTGCAATAGAGTTGTCCTATCTGGATTATCATCCTCAGTCACCAAGCTCAGAATCTCAGCATAAGCTGTATTGACACCAACAGATGTCACAACCATTTGACCACATCCCTTAACAACTTTTGAACCAGACAACAGAAAAGGGTTACATTCATAATCAATAATGGGATTTAGTACCTCATCCACCTCCAATTCCGCATCATGATCTATGAACAAACCATCAGCAGGAGCATGGTCTCCTTCTTTCAAGTGAACTATGTCCCCAACCGAAACATGAGATATTGCAACCGCACTAGACTCTCCACTTCTTTCAACATTCACCAGCAATCTACTCCTCTCTGTCAATTGCTTCACCGTCTTCCTCGCATTGCGGTAGTTCCCAATAGAGGGGATAATCACAAGCAGGAAAACAGTAAACAGTGTGGCGAAACCATCATGCCAGCCTTGTTTGATTCCATGCTTCTTGAATTCGATAGAAAATTGTAATCCTGCTGAGCCAACGAGGAAAAAGATTGTCAACTTATTGCAAGCCTTCAACAAGTAGTGAAAATAACCAGGCTTGGTAGTCTTCCATGCTAGCTGTGGAACTTGACCACCATCAACAGCCTGATCCTGTGACATATATATGTAGGGTGGATCAAATGAATTAGTACGTATACCCAAGTAAAATGTACTGCAAGCAAATTCTTGTTAATTTATCCAACGATTCCAGCCTGAATTTTGACTCCAACAATGTTTATCAAACTTTCCGATTTCAATCATTTTTGTGACAATAGCTAATGAAATGATCAAAATCGAAAAGAAATGAAATTGGGGTCAAAAGTCAGGTAAATTAACAGAAATCTACCCTCCCTAAACTTCTTATTATATGTTTATTCTTCTACTGTGTTTACCTCAGAATGAGACCTGAGAAGTGTGACAACACCACCAACACCACCACGTTCTCTCAACGCATTCAAATCCTTGTCTCTGACAATGCGAGCAACCTCGTTGAGGGTTTGTTCCTGGAGAGGAATGTTAATGACATGGTTTGAGGCAGCGGCCGGCGGGGTTGTTGGTGAAGTCAGTAAAGGGATGTAAGAACGATCCTGTGATCGAGTTGATTAATCAAGTTAATTAAAGTAGTTACAAATTAATTAGCACATAACGTACGTAGTTTGTGATTGCTACGTACCTTGAAGTAGGAGCCGATGTGTGAGATCTTCTGTTTGACATCAAGGCGAGAAAGCTTGTTGAGGAAACGTTGCCGATAAGTGTCCCTTTTGGCTCTGCGGAGGTGGGCCCTGGTTTTGGTGCGCCAGATGAAGCCTCCAATAATAATGTACTTAAACCAGGCGCTGCGCTTGGTTTGAATGATCAAATCAGCACCAATGTTGCCGACAGCTTCGGGAGCGCCGTCAGCACCCTTGAAACTGTTTTGCCGCGAAGACATTGTACGTGTTACTTGGAGATCGAGTGACGATCGAAAAGGCCGGGAAAGTACGTTTGTGGCATGCAACTGTCAAGACTCTAGCTAGTACTGTTAAGTTTTATGATCCTCGCAGCTAGCTAGTAGCTAGATCGATCTAAGTTGAATGAGGGCAGAACAAGAACCTGGGAGTTGCAATAATAACTAGCTCGATCGATCAACAGAAAACTAGCTACATGCTCTAGAGTAGTACAACTCCTTAGACTGCATGCAGAAAACATGGGACATCATTGGGATGGATTTATCACACACAGAGAGAGAGAGAGAGAGAGAGAGAGAGAGAGAGAGAGAGAGAGAGAGAGAGAGAGAGGTGTGATGCTGCCAAGGGAGTGTGAACTTATTTATAGGGGGGCAGGAGTAAGAGGAAGCTTCCCGGAAAAGACCACCTAAGTTGATGTTTTTTTACTGTTCCAAAGTCATCGTTGCTATTGCCATGAAATTGTTTGGCATATACCCAGAAATTTTGTCTTGCAGATGACTACGATGACTAACAGGGATTATATAAAACTGGATGTTTGCGAGTTTGCCTAGTAGACCAAGACGTGACACGCGTACATCGATCCATTCATCGGAAAAAACCCGTACATCCCACACGGTTCTGTACGCGTACTGGAAAAGTCCAGGAGAGAGAAACGGAGGATGTTGCCGAAATAGGTTTGTTTTCTCTAAAGATTATCATAAAAAATGCATCAAGGTTGGAATGAACTAGGTGGGTGTCCGCCCAGTTGGGGCTATTTTACCACTCAATTTGTTATAATGTCTCCTAATAAATTAATAATTAATTAAAACAAAGTTATCATATATATAACAAACATGTGACAACAACAGGAGATTGTTATATGAATACAAAGAATATAAAAGTCTAGAAATAGAAAACAACAAATATTATAATCATATAAATAAAATATATAGAATATAATAGATATATATTACATTTCTCATCCGAAATATTTACCTCCGTTATTCTAAGTACATACAAATTGATGAGGAGTGAATTTAAAAAAAAAACCCATTCATTGCTTGCGATGTACAAAAAATTATCTTGTGTGTTAATCTCTAAACCTTATTCATATTACAAAATCAGATCATGCATTGTTCATTTTCATTTTCAAGCATTTGAGACACAGATAACTCAACAATTGCTTGAGCTTACTGATGTGATTATGATGATAAATAGGAGTAGACAAGTCTATATACCCAAAGTGTCTTGAAATTGAAACAAAAAACACATTGTCAATAAAATAACATTAGGTTTAACATTCAATTCTTCTTTGTCGATCAACCCTTATAACATAGCAAATTATAAGGCAGCAAGGTTTTTGTTTAATATCCTTATTGCTGCTCCTAGATTATATTACTCTCTATATGGGTCTGGGGGAAAAACAATCATCCAAATGTAAACATCAACATATAATGAAAAACTATGAAAAGACAACAAAATGCACTTAGGGTAATCTATAGCAAACATAACCTCACACGAAAGTAGGAAATCAAAAACCCATATCTTTTTCGTCAAAGTGAAAAGATTGAAATGATATCACAGAAGATGAGAAAAAACAAAAACAAAAAGAACAATTCTGAAACTAAGAGCCAGAATCAATTACATACGGATCAAAACAATGAATCCTAGAATTGGTTAGAATTGGATAACAATTATGAAACTAACAGCCCTCTAGAATCCCCTTCTCTCTTGAGCAAAGGAGAAAAACTAAATTGTTCAAATCCAGTACATAATAAAACTGAATAAACTAAATCCCATGTTTGAATGTCAATCATGAACTCATACAAATCAAATTGAATTAACGGGGAAACTTAGCAAGGTATCGGATAGAGATTGCGACGGAGTTGGGCCCGACCTTGGTGGTTCGATTTGATTGTGAGATGATGAACTGTTCGTGCATAGACGAATGGCTGCTCAATCGGAGACCAAAACTTGCATTGGAAACCAGAGAAACACATAAGCACATCTTCTTCAACCC
This sequence comes from Geum urbanum, assembly GCA_946800695.1. Classification (NCBI taxonomy): domain Eukaryota; kingdom Viridiplantae; phylum Streptophyta; class Magnoliopsida; order Rosales; family Rosaceae; genus Geum; species Geum urbanum. The sequence goes on along the minus strand of OX327008.1, from coordinate 44,810,256 downwards.
AAAACATCTTTTTTACATAAGCACATAAGAATAGCAGCAAAGAATTCCAGACTAAACAAAATCCGACATCAAATCCATTACATTCATTGTCCAGATTCCAAACACAAACTACACAAACATACTTGATTGAAGGAAATAAATCGATCGAAAAAAAGACCATGAAAACCCAACTAATCACGAAATGGGAAGTGCTGAAACTGATCTGATGCGAAATCCGAAATGGATGGTGGAGAAGATACATAAACCAGAAAAGAGGGAGGATAGGCGCAGAGAAAAGTGAAGGAGAGGAGGTAGGGTTAATTAGACATGGGATGTGAAATGTCGATTGTGAATAGTAGAAGAACGGTAAAATGAATAGTAGAGAAGGAAGAGGTATCTAAACCTCAATTTCAATAAGCCGTGTTCTGCTTAAAAATCAAGTTCCAACCATTGAACCTACAAATAGAAAAGAAAAAAATTACTACGTAAATAACGTAGTGACAACACCGTAAACTTTCTATACAACAAAGTAGCCAACTTGACTTTCTCTTCTCAGTTTCTTAGGATGATTACCAACATAGTTCAATTACTAACGTGATAAAAACAAAAATCAGTAACCAAGTCTATGTAAACCCCAATTTCAATAAGCCTTGTATCTGCTATCTAAAAAAAGTTCCAATGAGACACTTGAGCCTGCAGACATGAAAAGAAAAACCTGAACCTAAACATAGCATAATTATATTAGCAAAAGGAACAAATGAGTTCAACCTTCTCGTTGACATCAATCTATTATGAAGAACAAAAATTCGGACTCACACAAACCCACAAAAGTAATTTACAAAGAACAAAAGCAAAATATAAGAATACATTCAGATTAGTCTAAGACTATATAAAGTGAATATACCATCGACCAAATAATCTCTTTTGATTAATCTAACTCTTCCATCATATAATACACCATTTTAACAAATTTCTACTCCTGGAACTAATATCACAACCCATGCCAGAAATTATGAAAAAGGCTATAAATGTTTACTATGGAAGCCTATGAAAAACTGAAATTTCTATTTTAATCATTAGAACCTACATTGCAAGTCTTGTATGAACGAAGTCTGAAAGAGAAGAGTATGATGATAGTACCCAACAGGTTGAACTGCTTACCTTTGAAGAATAGATTCTTCCCAAGCTCAACTTCTAACAACTTGAAGGATTTTATAAATTTTCTGCCACAATTTACTATCTGCTTAGAAAAATAAAATAAAGTAAATTCATTCATCATTCGGAAACAATACATCACATGGCAATGTTTTTGTGTAACGACAAACAGGAATTCGAATCAAGCTAGCTATATAATAATGTATATATTTCTTTATGTAATCGTTAATAGCCAATTCAATTTAACTTTGAATAAATGAATTCAAAACCCAATTCAAACAAATAGTCACACAATCTCGAAATCTCATCTTCTCATCAAAATATTATTACCGTAAATCCTTTACAATGCTCATATCAATCATATATATCAGGGAACACATAGACCGATCTCCTGATCAATATTTTTGCTTCGTGTACATAGCTAGCTACCTCTATGGTCCTCTGTTCATGAATCCAATATCTATTAGACTATAACCATACCACATATGCCATCAAAATGCTGAGACAAAATGACACCAAAAATATAATAGAAGTAGGAGTGCTCCTCCTTCAAATTTAGCACCATAAAAACTGACATTATATAGCTACTATAATCCTATTTCGATGGCCCACTCTAGTATATAAGATCAGTGAAGCTCGAGCTTAAACCCAATAAAAACCCCAATGAAGTGCTGATAATGTTAGTTTCGAGCTAAAACTCCATAAAAACCCCAACCCAATCAGATTTTAGTTTCGAGCTAAAACTAAGAAGATCAATGAAGTTTGAGCTTAAACCCAACCTCAAAAGCACAAAATCGAAATTCATAACAACATCAACATCAAAAACAAAAGAAACAAATTGATAATAGCAAAATGATTATAGATAGAAGTCCCACATAGATCAAGCAGAAAAGACAAAACTAAAAGCAATTGAGTAACAAAACAAAGCGGTAAAGGATCGACAATTGACGGCGATATGACGCGAGTGATGGAATTGAAAACGGTAGAGGATCGGGAACATAAGAAGAGTGGTAGTATGAGAGAGAGATTGGAAATTGCAAGGTGGAGAGATTTGAGAGAGTGAGAAAGAGATTTGCCGGATTTGAGAGAAAAACTGATCTAATATAAGTCCAGACCCAGTAAATACATGTACATTTGTGTTGCCTCAATATCAACACTATCCACATTGCCATGCATAAAGACTTAAAGTTCCCCTTTCACATTTCATATAGCGTTCCATGAACACACCAACTTCATCAGAATCATTCATACAAAATCCAACCTTTTAGCGTTCCACGAACTAAAAATCATATAATCACAGATCCGATAGCAAAGCAGGCATATACGCTAGCTAATATATGTACTCAACTTCATATATAGAAACCCAGCACAAAAAACAACCAAGATAAGAATCCATTCCAACAATACCATAGGAACCCAACATTGTTAGAGACACCACATCACATCCCATGGCAAAAACAAATTTAAGATGTTGCTAATTCATTACGGTTTAGCAAAATTGAAGAAGGAATACAGAACCGAAAAGCCCACCAAAGGATTTTAGATTTTGTTCCTTTGAATGGTTCCCAAGAAGTTATATCTGCATCACGCTTCATATGAGTCTCCAAACTACAGATCATATATAATAGGCTACCTTGGTGCAAGTAGTTGATAACTTACCAGTCGAAAAAAATCCTTATGTTGCTCATCTTCTGCCTCTATCGCACGATCCAAAACACCACCCGTAGATGTACTGAGGATGAAAAAGAAAGAACGGAACCATTATGTTTAGGCTGTTTAGCCAACTATCATTTTGAACTAAGCAGAAAAAAATCTGGTTCACTTACCTATGTCCAATAACAAATCGCATTATAATTCCCTTCTCTGTTTCCAACTTCTTTAACTAGTCACCTAGAGAAGTACAATAGAGATATAATATAGCAGCAACTAATTTTGATGTAATTCAATAGTCATTGGTGTTTTTAATTCAAACCTCTAGGCATCCATGTTCCCTAACTGAATCCCTTCGCTTTCTGCTGCTGAAGGCAGTCATGATTCCCATCACAGAGAAAACCTTCTGGCACTCCTTGCTTCCTAGTTTTATATCAACCGGTGATCCTTCATTATTGTTTGATTTGGAAGCTCTAGCTGACGCTAACTGAACCTCCAATGAGGAGATTGTCTTATCTAACTTCCTGAAAAATTACTACGGATGTTAGATTTGAAGCAACTTCAGTCATATATACAATCACATACAAAGAAATGAACTCAAGTACATATATACTATTTTCAATGGAGCATTTACAAACTTGATTTGAAACAGCTTCAGTCATACAATCAATATATGTACAAATCTATGTATCTCAAGTATATATATACTATTTTCAATGTCGGAAGCTGTTTTTTCAAACTTGACCAATATACTAAAGAATATTAAGATATTCACAAATGGGCATAAGGTTCATTTTGTAGAGCAATTGCCTGCATTGCTTACTAAAACTATTTGTTACACTGAATTTTAAATATGATAGCTTATACTGTACACCTGCCACAATCATATCATGCAGTTAGAGTAGAAAATTGTAGATACATATAATCTTTTATACAATGATCTTTAGATCGGATCTGACAGTATGGAAGAATGCAAAAAATAAAATTGGAGGGAAGCATGAAAAGAATATATTGAGCCTATTGGATGAAGAATTTTAGCAGAATAAAAACTAATCTGTCAGTGCTTTCTGTCTCACAATTGGCATTTATCCGAAGTGCCACCACCAGTTCCACCGTCTTACAAAAATTCATTCCTTCTACTTCTTCTAGATGTATGTACTGCATTACGCTTATTATAAAACAGAAGGACGTAATGAGATACGAAGAAGAAACATCAATCTTGCAACGTTTGAAAATAGCTCAATGAAGATCATACATGGTCTGTCTCTTTAGCATGTTACTTCCCCAACACTTGTTCCATGTGAAGAATCGCCTTATGCATGATAATCATTTGATTTGCTTGAAGCTACAATAAGATCTTTGGAGAGTATCCTCCTTTTTAGGTATCTTAGGCCTTTAATGGAAATTAAAAGTGACATAAGACTCTGAAACTGCTTTCTTGATACCTGGAAGTTTGAAACATCAATATATCACTACTGACAACTATGTAGATCGAATTTAGTGTCGTGATATATAGCTACACTGAAAAGATAAACAAAAACCAGGACCAATTGCAAAATTATATATATATATAAGTTAGTTAATCAAAGTTTGGTAAAAAATAATGTGTACCTCCCATATGCTTCTACTACAGGAATCTGCAGTATGCTATTTATTTATATGCTGCCCATAACTTACAAAATGCTCACGGTTCTAAAAACAATTTGATATGCAGCTTTGGGAAGTATCATTTTGCCTGTACTTTTCTTATTAGTTACTTCTATTAATCTAAGATGGGAAAATTTGGTGTAACAAATTTGCAACACAAATCAAAGTAGAACACAGAAAAAGAAGGGGGAATAAAATAAACAAAAGACTAACCCTTGACAGCACTCAATACCTAGAGCCCACAAAATAGTCTACAGCAAAACTGGAAAGAAAAAAAAAAAGATCAGCAAAATCACAGTTTCTACAGTATTATGATCATATAAATCACATATCAGTTCCGTGCAATCCAAAAGAAAAATTATGAAAGGTCAAGTTCTTTAAACAATAAAGATGAACCCCATAATTGAACACTCAATTTAGTACTAAGAGGACCTGAAGCTAATCAAAAGAAGCAACAAACCATTCAAATACCAATTTCTAGCAGATGATTTGAAAGCTTTCTTTAATCAATTATATTAACCACAACTTGATGGCATTTTACCAACAATTCTTCTAACTAAGGAGAGAGTGAGGGGCTTCATCTTTCCTGGTGACAAACAAAGATTTTGTCCCGACGTTGCCACTGGTTAGGGTTTTACGTACTTTGTTCAAGACGACGCCCTTGTTTCTCTTCTTCTCTTATTCTCATGATTCATGGTGGTGTATTTCTCTGGTTCTTGGTGTGGTTTTGGTTCAAAAGCAACGTGGGTGTAGATTATGTGATGGGGAAGTTTGATGGCGGTTGGGATGGATTGATGGATCTCGGTGAGGGATGTGGTACTGTAGAGGCCGTTGATTGTGACGTTCGGCCGAGAATTATCGATCCAGGTGAGCTGCGAGGCTCTTGGGTCTGTGGTGGAACGGCAAATTACATTGGCGCCTAGGATCCGGGTGATAACAATGAATCTCGACCTTGAATCCTCCCGGTGGTTCTATGTCGGCGGTGGGGTCACCTTCCAAGGACAACGGGCATCCTAACTTTGGCTTAGTGGTGGCGTTGTGCATGGGCGAGCCTCCGTTGCGAGAGGGTGGCGATTTCTGGTGGCAGGGTGAAGACTTCGGGTCAAGGCTCGCTAGAGAGGGGGTGGGTGAACAGTAACCGATTATGGGTCTTCCTCCTCTGGGCATGGGCCTGGGCTAGGTTAACTAGAAGAAAGATGTTTGGTCTTACTTGGACATCTAGGATTGCTATGTTGGACCTCAGGCAAGGGCAAGGTAGGATGCTTCATAGGACATCTTATTGATTTCTCCACTTGGATCCGGGTGACACTTTTGTTTGTATCTACGTTTTAAGTCATTTTTGTCCACTGGTATTGGATCAGGGAGACGTTGTTTCGAGGTAGAGAAGATTCCTAGCTAATTAAGGAGTTGTGCACCATAAGTTTAACAGTTACTAGCGCTACTCTGGTTTGTTAGTCTAGAAATTTGGGTTTCACAATGTTATCTAGTGTAATGATAGAATAAGATTTCTCTTTGTCAAGCCGGGTATTCCGGTGGAGTTCTATATTACTACCAACTTTTTCTATAGTGAATTTTGATCGATCCCCTCAGTAAAAAATAAAAGTTCACCAAAACAACTGAATCAGATTCCACTTCTACCTTGTGACAATGCACTTTAGCCACATTTGAATTCCATAATATAATCCCTAAATTCACTTCGAATCACATTAACCAATTGCCAAAACTATCCTTAATGACATATCCAACTCTAATTTGACCACTTCTACTTTTGAAGCCATCCACATTCAGCTTAATTCAACCACTAGAAAGTTTCATCCAATTGAACATGACTGTACACATATTTTTTGAATTTGGATAGACCAAAGATCTCTTCCATTCATCCACAGTAACCTTTATGATGGACACATGATCAGGAAAAAGAGAAGTGCGGATCAAACCCCTGACCTCATACGCTCCAATAATATGACAACTTAGTTGAGCAATAATCCAACTATCTCAATCCAAAGTGAAAGATGAGGCAATACAATGAGGATTACTGATAGAATTCCATACCTAAGCTGCAATATTACAGTTCCTAAAAAGATGCAGAGAGATTTCTCTTCATGTTTACAAACTGGACATAAGGCATCCATAGTCATGTGCATTCTAACTCGTTGAACATTTGTCGACAACTTTTTATGTAAAACAGACCAGATGAAATTTTTTTGTTTAGGAGGCACCTTGAGTTTCCACACAGTACTTCAAATTGGATTAACCTCAATAAAATCAAACAAGGAATTATAAGTCGACTTTACATAAAAGGTGTCAGTAGATGTAGCTCCCCAGATCTGAATATCCTCCACACCTCTCTCAAATCCAGAAGGAGTATTGATTACTAGCTAAACAATTTCAAAAGGAAACCAGGAACAAAGTGCATTGAAATCTCATTCCCCATCATTTCAGAACTCACAAACCACAACTTCCATATTGATCACAGCATCAGGCAACTTGTGATGATATCGACCTTCAGCTAATAACCAAGCATCAGTCCAGAATTTAATAGTGTTACCATTACCAATCCTCCACCTCAAATTCCTTCTTAGAAGTTCAGCTCCAAACATAACACTCTTCCAAATACTGGAAGTATCTGAAGGAGGAAAGTAACCTGCATTAAACAAACTTGATTCTTTTAAGTATTTTTCTCTGTAAATATCATACCAAAGACCATTGTCCTTATAGATCGTCAACTAACTTTAGCCAACATGGCCTGATTCATGCATTTGGTCTTCATAATTCCAAGATCCCCCAACATATTTGGTTAGCACATAGTGTCTCAATTCACAAGATGGATTTTCTTTTGAGCCTCAGAATCTCCCCACAAGAAATTTTTATTCACAGTATCTAGCTTTTCACATAACTTCATAGGCAAATTAGTTATACTCATTATTGAAGGTTACAGTCTTTATAGCATCTTTTGACTTATAAGGATGGCTTCTTTGTGTAGTTGTATTGCTTTTGTGCAGTAGACTTTGTTGCAAGTATGAAAGCATTAAGTGTGTCTGCAATTATGAAAGCATTTGTTGCAAGTAGACTTTGGTGCTAACTCTAGTAGTTTAGGGTACTGTAGATCATTTAAGTGTTATGTTTACGATTGGTTTTTCTCTTGTGCATATATACCCTGTAAACTCTCTATAGTTCTTACATAATTGAAATATGTAGAGAAAATTTCTCCAATCTCTTTGTGCTTTCTGTGTCAAGTTTTCTACATGGTATCAAAGTAGGATTAATTCTTGTTTATGTTTCTATTGCTTCCGCATTCAAAGCTTCCTTAAGGAAAAATTTTGTGCTCATCTTGCCTCAATATGCCTGAGGTTATTTCTTCTAGTTCTGATGTAGACAACCCTTTTGGGAACTCTAGCATCTCTAGTAATTCTTTTTCTTCTAATGTTAAAGTAAACACAAATCAACGATTGAGTTCTGTCTTGCTCAATCAGTACAATTATCTTCACTGGTCTAGAGTTGTTACTCTTGCTTTGGGTGGTAGATCCAAGCTTGGGTATGTCAATGAAGTTGTTAAAAATGCCAGGAGCTCCTTCCTATGTTTACGAGGCATGGTTGTGAAAGGATCAACTGGTACGGTCATGACTTCTTAACTTTATAGAGTCAAAAATTGCTAAGATTTTCAGTTATTCAACATCTTCTATGGATATGTGGAATCATGTTAAAGATATGTATGACAACCAGAACAACTCGGCTAGAGTTTTTCAATTAAAGAAGGATATTGCATCTCTTCAAGAAAATAAGTCTTTTGTTGAGTATTTGAGTAGTTTAACTAGCATGTGGAATGAGTTAAATCTATATCGGCCAAATACTACTGATCACAATTTTCTTCTAAAAAGAGCTGAGGAAGACAAAATATTTCAACTACTAGCAGATTTGAGTTCAAATTTTGAAGATTTAAGGAGTCACATCCTTGTGAATTCTGAATTTTGAACTTCCATCTTTTACTAGTGTGTGTGCTACTGTGCAAAGGGAGGAACTTCGCAAGAAGGTGATGAATCTGAAAATTAAAAATAATGTTTTCGAAAGCAGTGTTTATGTTTCAAATTTCAAAAATATTGAAGAAAGAGTGTACAAGGGGAAAGAAACCTCAGCTGAAGTGCAATCACTGCACTGGATTATGGCGTAATGCAATTGACAGATGTTGGATTCTACACCCAGAGCTAAAACTGAAGTATGCAAAGGAAAAAGGGAAAACATGGAACAATTCCTACACATCTAACCATGTTTTCGGAGAATCAAGTGGAAGTATGAGCAACTTTACTTCCAATCCAGCAACATTGATAAATGACTTTGCAGGAATTGTAGCATATCTCCAACAAAGATAGATGAATGGTGAAATTGAAAAAGCAAAAAACACCGGAGATTCAAATCACACTACCTTGTTGGAAAAGCTTGTTTGTTTCTTAGCCGAGTCAAAATCTGTTTCAGCTGAAGATATTCCATGTATCATAAGCTCACTCTCAATTGCTCTTTCTATTAATATTGTGGATGATTGTTGGATAATTGATTCTAGAGCCACATATCACATGACAAACACCTTGAAAAACCTTCACGATTTTAAAAATATACCGATTGATCATAGAAGAAAAATTCTGATTCATTTCATTCTGATTAAGCTTCCTTCCTTCAAGAGAATGATTTGGAGTTCTTGTAGAGTCAGTACCAGACACGAGACAGATCTTCCAAAGAAAAAGGTTTCTTTCGAATAAGCCAATTCATCAATTCCAAAGTTTCGGTAGCAAAGGAAAAGGGGTACCAGTGTTAGGCAAGGAAAAAATTAGGCTTCTATCAATCACTATTGAGTCTGAAGTATTATATGTTCCTTCATTTCCATTTCAACTACTTTTAGTTGGGAAAATCTTGACTTTAAATTGTCAAGCCATTATCACTCCTCATACTGTGTTATTTCAGGATATCCACTACACGAAAACAACACTTACAACACGGAAACGTAATTGTTCCGTGGTCCAAGTGACACTTGGACGACGGAGAAGTCTCCGTCGTCCAGGTAGTACCTAGATGACGGAGAATACCATCTCCATCGTCCAGGTGATCACCTGGACCTCGGAGTCTTCTCCGTCGTCCAGGTGATCACCTGGAGGACGGACCAACACGTCGTCGTCCGAGTAACTTCCACTTAGACGACGTACCGACACCTCCGTCGTCTAAGTGAAGCATTATATAAGCCCGCTGCCAAACTCGAGCTCTCTTCATTCGATTCCATCCGATCCTCTCTTCATTCCATTCGAAGAAGAATTGAAGGAGAAGGAGAAGGAGAAGGAGAAGGGAGAAGGCCGAGAAGGCCGGATCAGGATATATAAGAGATCTCCACTGACTAGCTAACTAGCTTAATTAACAGATATCGAGAAGGCCAGCAGGTACGTACGTACGCAGTTAAAATTTTCTTAATATATATTTAGTGAAACGTTAACGTACGTACATACATGCATGGATGTTAGCTATATATACAGATTAAATTACGTACGTACGTAATTGATGGATCGATGTAGATCGAGTACGTATAATTAAGCGTAAATTAATGGACTAATATATATATATGTAATAATTAATTAATTATAATATTTTGTAGCAGTATGGACAAGAGTTAGATAAAGTTGAGGAATAGATGTGATGTTCGGTATATGGATGGAATTAGCGAATTTGTGAATTTTGCGATAGAACATGGTCAGGGAAAGAAACGTTTCAGGTGTCCGTGTCAGAAATGTCTTAATTGTCAGTATGCGGAGGTTAATGTTATGCTGCAACACCTGTACGAAAATGGTATGATGTGGAGTTACACTACATGGAGCGAGCATGGTGAAGCAGTAGAGTTCAGCGCAGCAGACTTCAGCTCAGGGTACAGTTACCATGGTGCCTCATCCAGCGGGAGTGGTGCCGGACGGACCCCCAGCTTGCAACCCAACTGCAGATTTGGTCCATGATGCGTTTCCGGGATGTAGTCATGGTGGACACCAACACCAAGACGGAGGTTACAGTACCACTAATGAGCATGATGACACATTCCCCGATGCTAGCTTGGCCACTGACACCAATGAGATGGATAAGTACAACCGGATGCTACTTGAAGCGCAGACCCCGGTGTTCCCTGGATGTCGAGAGAATGTGTTGCAATATGTGATGGAGCAAATGAAGATAAAAGTGAAGCACAAAATGTCAGTGAGTGCTTTTGACGAAATTCACGAGCAAATATGTAAGTTGCTTCCTGATGATCACAATCTTCCTAAATCTCATTATAAGGTTAGAAATATCTTGAGCAGCCTTGGCCTAAAGTACAGGATAATTGACGCATGTCTGAATGATTGTGTGCTATTTTACAAAGAGTATAAAGATTTGGACTATTGTCCCGTATGTGGCCAGTGCAGATTCCAGGTGAATAGAAAGAGTTCGAAAAAGAGAATTCCTGTGAAAGTTGTTCGATATTTTCCTTTGATTCCCAGATTGCAGCGCCTATACATGTCTCTACACACAGAAGAGGCGATGCGATGGTATGCAGAAAAACGAATAGATGATGATGTCCTGCAACACGCCGCGGATGGGGAGGGTTTCAAACATTTCGACAGAGAATTTGGAGACTTTGCTGCAGAGGTTAGAAATGTTAGACTCGGCCTATCTACAGACGGATTCAATCCTTGGGGAAGTAATAGCTCCGCCGTCAGCACTTGGCCAGTTATTCTGATGCCGTACAACTTGCCTCCGTGGATGTGCATGAACAAGGAATTTAATTTCCTTACTGTACTAATTCCAGGTCCTAAATCTCCAGGGAAGTGCTTAGATGTCTACCTCAGACCTTTGATCGACGAGCTGAAACTGTTGTGGAAAAATGGAGTCTCAACTTATGACAAATTCACTGACACGATGTTCACGATGAGGGCTGCCGTAATGTGGACGATCAGCGATTTTCCAGCGTATGGGATGTTGGCAGCCTGTAGGACAAAAGGATATAATGGATGTCCTATATGTTTAGACGACGTGAACTCTAGTTGGCACGCGGGGATGGTGTGTTACTTGGGTCACCGTAGATGGCTTCCTCACGACCACCCGTGGCGACAGGATGAAGCTCATTTCGACGGGACGGTAGAGAACAATCCTAAACCCCGTAGTTGGTCGGGCGAAGAGATTTTAGAGAGGTTGAGCTATTTCGACTTTGGTGTGTTGAGCAATGACTCGGATGTAAAGAAATGCAATCCAATTCCTCCACATGATCTGAGCTATTGGGATCACAAGAGTATATTCTTTGAACTCCCTTACTGGTCGAAGTTGAAGCTGAGGAACAACTTGGACGCGATGCACATAGAAAAGAATGTGTGCGACAGCATGGTGGGAACAATTCTCGGTATTAAGTTCAAGACTAAAGATACTCCCAAAGCGCGCAAAGATTTGGAATCAATGAATATATGTCGTCCCTTGTGGTTGAGGAGGGATAAGAAATGAGTGTACAACAAGATGCCAGATGCACCTTACACAGTGAAGCCGACGCTTAGACGTTCTGTATTTCACTGGTTTAAGGGCGTTCGTTATCTGGCTACGTATGCAGCTACTATAACTGGAGCAGTGGACGAGGTGCAACACAAGTTTGTGGGTCTAAAGACACATGACTATCACGTTATGCTGCAACGTCTCATTCCAGTGGTAATTCGACCATACTTGCCTCGTGACGTCGTAGAACCAATTGTGACATTGTGCAGGTGGTGGCAGAGGTTATGCGCCAGAGAATTAAAGAAGTCAGATGTGGTGGAATTGCAACAACAAATTGTGCACATCATTTGCAAACTAGAGAGGATTTTCCCCCCTGCTTTCTTTGACATCATGATTCACCTAATGATCCACCTGCCCGAGCAGGTGCTCATTTCTGGTCCGGTCCAGTACACTTGGATGTATCCTCAAGAAAGGTACGTACAACTAATTAATTTGTTCCACTGGAGATTATTAGCTAGCTATATGTACTTATTCTTATTGTACGTTTGATTTTGTAGACAGCTTGGACAGTATAAGTCATTCGTCAAAAACAGGTCGGCCCCGGATGGCTCCATAGCAGAGACATACCTAATGCATGAGTGTGTTACTTACTGCAACAGGTACCTCAAAGATCCACCACCTCCCACTACCTCCGATCGCAATGCCCGCATCAATCTTTCTGTCGTCACCAATGTCGTCCGACCGTTTAGAGGAGTATTAAAGGAATCGTTAACACGGGAAGAACTTATTGAGGCACATTGGGTAGTGTTGCGAGACTGTGACGAAGTTGAGCCGTACATGATGTCATACAGGGAGAGGCTTCAGGCGTTAAATCAAAACAAGAGTTCGGCGTGGATTGAGAAAATGGTTAAGAAGAAGTTTCCCGATTATTTCTTCCAATGGGTACGTACGTACGTACCTCTCGGTATTTAATTAGTAATTTATATACGTACATATCGATCATGTTTGGAGAAAGTCCAAATTAAACCCTTATATTAATTTGCCCTTTTTTGCAGATGATTGATCTGCAAAAATCTGAAAACCACGGGGGGTGGTGGTCATGGCCAAAGCACTTGCTAGCAGGGAAGCCGGTTAAACACTATATTTATCCCGGATGTTTTGTGAACGGTGTAAAGTTCCATTCATTGGCCCGAGACGAAGGAAGAAGAACACAAAATAGTGGGGTATCGGTTGGGAAAGACAATGATCTATATTACGGGGCTATTGTATATGTGGTTCAGCTATGTTACGGGAATGATGTCAACGTTTTCCTATTCAAGTGCAGATGGTTCAAGCGTACAAAGGAAGACCTGGGACTATTATCAGTCGATACAAACTCTAGCTGGTATGAGGATGAGTCTTTCGCTCTCTCCACCTTAGTTCGGCAGGTGTTCTATCTCGACGATCCGAAAGCCGGTGAAGGGTGGAAAATAGTGAACCATATCTCTCACCGAGGAATATGGAATACAGAGACAATTGAAGGGACACCGGCGACGACTGAAGATGCTGCTGAACCAGAAAGAGACATTCCTGCCTATCAAGAGCCTAATATTTCTGTCATCCGCTCCGATATAATGGACCTGGTTCAAGATGGTGAACGGTTACCCATGCCTGATGGTTGTACAGATCTAACTGAAGATGAGATTATCGATGAGGTAGATGAAGAAGACGAGCAGGAAGAGGACACGGACGAGGACTCAGGTTATTCGTTGGACGATGTTGAGTATGATGACGAGGATGAGCTGTCGTCTAACGGGGATGAGGACGATGACGATTATAACGAAGAGTACGGTCATACGACGAGGATTATTAATTGGTAATTAATTATTGTAATTATTGTAATATATGATCGATGCAGGTTTACGGTAATTAATTAATCTGAATTATATATTCTTGACAACGGAGAAATTAATTGCAGGTTGTCGCCTTTGGGTATTTTGGCTATCTCCCTAAATCCTCGACCCTAAATCTAGCAAATCGGATCGATCGATCATTTATTTAATTTTTTTTTTGATTCAAAATAATTGAACGGACACCAGAATTCAGGGTCTATACACCTGGACGACGGAGATGAGATATTCCGTCGACGTTTATATTAGGTCCCCCGCCATTTTCACCTTTGGCGCCCCGCCAAATCTCAATCTCATATAAAACCCTAAATCCTGGACCCTAAATTAATCTAGCAGATCGGATCGATCGATCAATTTTTTAATTATATTTTTGAATCAGAATAATTGAACGGACACACAAATGACTGGGGACGACCTAAACCGTAAACCCTAAGGCCCTAACCCCTGAATTCGGGGTTTAGAACTTGGACGACGGAGAAGGTCATTCTCCGTCGTCCAAGTGTGTACCTGAACGACGGAGAATGACCTTCTCCGTCGTTCAAGTGTTAAACCCTATACCCTATACCCTAAGGACCCCTAACCCCTGAATTCAGGGTCTATACACCTGGACGACGGAGATGAGATTTTCCGTCGTCCAGGTTAGTACCTGTACGACGGATAATATCATCTCCGTCGTCTAGGTGAGTAACTGGACGACGGAAAATCTCATATCCGTCGTCCAGGTGCAGATATCGTAAATTTTTCTAAGACAACGACCATCTAGACCTTCTTCCAATGCATATTCTCTTCGTCAAGACTTTAGAGTAAACAATTCTTGGTGTGTGAGCTTTGACGGTTCGAAAATTGGAGTTGCGAAATGCCTTGTATCCACGTTTCCGGTTTGTTAAATTCTCAGTTTTGCGGTTGACTGTGCCGATGAAACCCTTCCCGAACTTATTATTTTATGGTCCTTTGAAGACAATTATATATTATGTTACGACGAACATATCCAACGGTTGTTTTGTCCAAATTCAATTTCGTTAATACTCTGCTGCAAATGAGCCTCTACTCCTGAACATTTAAGTCGTAAGGATTAGTCGATACTTACCAACTTTCAAAACGAAAAATTATTCGTCGATTCAAATTTAACTGTTCATATATACGATGCGTTCATCGATATTGGACGACTATTTCACTCGAATGACAGATCGCTAAATTCCTAGCGAATTAATTTTAAAAAAATTTTTAACGTAAATTGAACCTGGACGACGGAGAATGACGTTCTCCATCGTCCAGGTTCAATTTACCATGGCGGTTCGATTTTTTTTATATTTTTTTTTCAATGAATATTACACTTGGACGACGAAGATGTAGTTTTCCGTCGTCCAGGTCAACACCTGGACGACGGAGAACGTCATTCTCCGTTGTCCAAGTCGAAAATCATGGCGGTTCGATTTACCGCCTCAATTTTCGGCGCCGCTTGAATTTCCACTTAGACGACGGAGAATCAATTCTCCGTCATCTAAGTCCAAATTTATGGCGGGTGAAACGTCCCGCCCATTAATTACGCGCCACTTCGAAAATTTTTAACCCTTCACTTAGACGACGGAAAACACTGTTTCCGTCGTCCAAGTGCACTTAGACGACGAAAAATAGTGCTCCGTCGTCTAAGTGAAACTCTATATATAGGACTGCTCACCCCCTCATTTTCTCATTCCATCTCCTCTCCTCTCCTCTCCTCCGGCGATCCTCCTCCGGCGACGCTCCGACGACCAAATTTCCGGCGTGGTTCCCCCTCTCCGACGACTCTACTCTTCTGATATTCCGGCGAAATTCCGACGAGGTAATAATTCTATTTTTTAACTCTTTAACATTTTTTTATTTAATTAATTATTTATTTTCTAAATAGTTTTAATTTATTAGTTTTAAATAATAAATAGTTGTAATTATAATAATTATTTTGTTGTTATTATTATTATTTGGTAATGAATAATTATTAATTAAAATTAAATAATAGTAATAATAATAATTGTTAATAATAATTAATTATATTGGTAAATGAATAATTATTATTAAATGCATGATAAATAATAATTCATTATTGTAATTATTTATTGTTTTAATTAATTGATAATTACGTGTATTTTCTAGTAAATTGCATGGTAGTACGTGTTCGATTTAAATTTAGTACATAGCCTTGGTTTATTAAGTCGCACTCTTTGGAATAGATGGCGCCTCTTTTCCTAGCTTATCTCCTTAACCCCTCGTGATGTGTGGATTTCATCACCGCACACCATAACCTAAGTGAAGTTATGGACACGAGGTTGAGGGCGGAGTTTGCAAAGGACTTGAGGAAGTGTAAATTTTCGAAAAATTGGCCGAATGTCGGACATGGTGTCTAGAAACGGGTTATGACTGGTGACAGGATTTGGACTAAGAAAGACTTTTGTCGAAATTAGTCCTGCCTCTCGCGTTATCTCTATCCCTAACTGGCCATGTTTTTCGATTTAACCAAGGCTGATTAATTAAAAATTTACACTTTATCGCGCGGGTCGCACGTCCATTGAACGACCGAAAAAGCCAAGCTTGTGTACTTTATTTAAATCTTAACCGTACTTAATTAGCGTAAATTTTGCACTTGTAATTATTATGGTAAGTAGGTATTTTAACAACGTACTCCTAGGTTTAAATGGCTCCATCCGGCAAAAAGAAAGCGCAACAGGAGGCAGAAGATGCCATGCTCCGAATGTTGGCGGACCAAGTCGGTTGGGTTCAACAGGAGGGCAACGACGCCCTCAATCCGGACCCTTCATCTGGTTCGGAGGCGGCGCCTATTGGGGAAATTCCGTCTGCCCCATTTATCTCCGGCGGTGATGACGTCGACCCCTTCCAATCTCCGACGCCCGGTACCTATTCAACGGGAAGTACTCAGGCGTCCTCGACCGCCGAATCTATCATGTTCAGCGCCCGGCGTAGGCAAAGGAGGGCCCCACTGACCCGGAACCGAAAAGGACTCGGGGTCTCGTTAAAGGGGGCAAAGCGGAGAAAATTTGCAAGGCGACGGGGAAAAAGATCGACTTGCCCTACGACGAATTCACCGGTGGCCCTCCCACAGCTCAGCTACCAAGTCTCTCGGCGCATAGCATAGGGTCAATCGTCCGTAGCCGAGTTCGTATCACTGCCCCTACTTGGAAGGAGGCGCCGGACAATGAAAAGGCGAAAGTCTTTAAAGATATTTCGGTACGTAATACGTCCAATTTAGTTATTATATAATATTGTTAATATTATTTATAATTTCATAATATATACGATTATAATTTTCTATTTATTTTTGATAGGAACAATTTGCGGTGGATCCGACACTGGCGATGTTGAGGCATATCAACCAAACCGCCCACTCAATCTACAAAGATTGGAAGTACAGGCTCCATCAGTACTTCTAAACTTACGGTCCCTCGCCTCCCCCCGTAGAGCTGCGTGGGGATAGAGAAGATGAGTGGGAGTGGTTGTGTAACCACTTTGCCGATGACTCCTTTAATGTGTTAATTTAATTTTTTTATTTCAATTAAGATAATTGAATTATTTAAATTTTAGTTAATAATTTTTTAATGATTTAATTATGTTGTGAAACAGAAATTCTCCGTTGTCAACAAAGCCAACCGGGGGAAGAAGGACAAACACCATACTACCGGCGCCAAGCAGTTCATTCAAATAGCCAAGGAGCACAAGGATAAGGACTCCAAACACCCTTATCTTGATGCAAGCATAAGCGCGTACGTGACGCCTGGGCTCGATAATGAAGCCAGTCAATGCGGCGTAAGTGATATATATATATATATATGTGCTTTTAATTATAGTAATTATTATTTAAAAATTATTTCATTATAATAAATTAATTATTCTTTTGTAGGCAAACGTGATAGAGCGTGCGCACGAAGAGTTGGCTAACACTCAGCTTGCGTTCCCAGATGTGCCGCCGGAAGACCTACCTCCTCTATCCTTAGAGAGCCAAATTGCAATCGCCGATGAGGTCTACGGTCGTAGAGCTGGCAAGGAGGTTAGGCACTTCGGGCCTAGGGTGGTACGAGATTTGTCGATGACCTCTGACTCATCGTCTACGGGAGGTTCGGGCCAGCGGAGAAGGACTCAAGCTGCGGCCGTCGAAGCAGCCATTCAAGAGGCTCGACTGGCACAAGAGGAGAATCAATCCATGCGGCAAAGACTTGACGAACAACAAGCACAAATAACCCAACTCATCGCCCTCATGCAACAAAATCGAGAAGTATGTCAACCTCCTCCGAACCCACACCCCGATGACAACGACCCGGCTGGAGGCGGAGGACTCGGTGGCGCATCTGCTCCTCCAGTGTATTAGCTAGCTAGTAGTTTATTATCTCGTTTCTTTCCGCATTCCGAATAATATTTTAATTTTTAATTTATGAGTTTTTTCGATTATTCATGTATGTACAAATTATTTTTAATTATTTAATAATTAAGTAATATTCAAAATTTAGTTTATTTAATTAATTTTAGCATTTTTCATTATTTAAATTCAATTAATAATAAATTAAATAAATATTATTTAATTACAATTTATTTATTTTTAAATTAAATTTCCACTTGGACGACGGAGACCTAAATCTCCGTCGTCCAAGTGACTACCTGGGCCACGGATATTGATACGTTCTCCGAGGCCCAGGTAAACACCTGGACGACGGAGAACTAAATCTCCGTCGTCCAGGTGTTTACCTGGGCCACGGAGATTTATACGTTCTCCGTGGCCCAGGTAGTCACTTGGACGACGGAGATTTAGTTCTCCGTCGTCTAGGTGTTTACCTGGGCCTCGGATATTGATACGTTCTCCGAGGCCCAGGTAAACACCTGGACGACGGAGAACTGAATTTCCGTCGTCCAAGTGACTACCTGGGCCACGGAGAACGTATCAATATCCATGGCCCAGGTAAACACCTGGACGACGGAGAACTAAATCTCCGTCGTCCAAGTGACTACCTGGACCACGGAGAACGTCCGCGGTCCAAGTGAACTTAGACGACGGAGAACTAAATCTCCGTCGTCCAAGTTCTTGGACGACAGCACTTGGAGCACGGACCTTGGACGACGGAGATTCCGTCGTCTAAGTACTTAGACGACGGAAAATGTCACTTAGACGACGGAAATGCTCCGTGGTCTAAGTCCGTTTTTCTTGTAGTGATCATAACCAAGAAGACGATTGATGAAGGTTTGTACTTGAATGGCTTGTATTATCTTTCCAAAAATTTCAAAGCTCTTCAAGCCAATTCAAGATTAGCTCAAGATCAATAACTTTGGCATCAACATTTATCTCATCCTTCAGAGAAAGTGTTATCTCTTTTGTTTCCCAATCTACATAAAATTGTCGATGTTTGTGATGTATGTCGTTTGTCAAAATCTACCAGATTGCTTTTTGCTTCTTCCATGTCTAGAGCTCATAATCCATCTGAAATCATTCATAATAATATTTGGGGGCCTATCCTCGAATTATTTGATGGATATGTATTTTGTAACTTTTATGGATGATTTTACAAGGATCACATGGTTGTATCTTTTGAAATTTAAAAGTGAAGTGTTTGAAATTGTTTCAGTTTTACACAAACTGGTTAACACTTAATTTTCTTCCAAAATTCAAATCTTAAGATTTGATAATAGCTCAAAATACATGTTTAGAAACATGACACAATATTTAAGCTTAAATGGTATTCTTCATCAAACCAGTTGTGTTGGAACTCCACAACAAAATGGCATTGCAGGAAAAAAAAATAGAGATCTTCTTGAAAAAATAAGAGCTTTAATGTTTCACATGAATGTGCCTAAAAGATTTTGGTCTCAGAGCGGTCTTATTGCCACTTACCTCATCAACAGATTACCTAGTAAAATTCTAGAAGGCACTTACTCTTCTTGAAGTGTTAAAACACAAAAAAAATTGATATGTCTCATCTAAGAGTATTTGGTTGCATCTGTTTTGTTTATATTCAAGTTTCTAGTAGAGATAAGCTTGATTCTAAAGCCTCCAAATGCATTTTTCAGGGATATTCTTCAACACAAAAGAGCTACAAGTGTTATGAACCTCTTACCTAAAAAACAATAATTTCAGGAGATGTATGATTTGAAGAGAGTGTTCCTTATTTTACCAAGAACTCTCGTTCTTTATGTCAGGACGAGAATTTTAGTGATCTGGTTCCATTGCATACTCCATCCTCTTCAGATCACTTAACCATCATCTCTTGTTCTTCATCCTCATAAGGTAATGAGCACTCTGAAAATTCTAAAAACATAGTCTTGCATGACAGTATACATGAGCAGCAAGAACATATTGAACCTATTCCTAAAGAACCAGATGTCATGGTCCCAGTTCCACTAGTCAGAAGGTCAACTAGAGAGACACAAACATGTCAAACTTTTGGATTATGTTACATGCACCACCAAATATTCTTTAACTCAATGTGTCTCTTATCAAAAAATTTCCACTGCTCATTCTGTGTTTCTTAGTGAACTTAACAGTATTTCTGATCCTTAAACTTTTGAGGAGACAAATGTTCATGATGTTTGGAAGATAGATATGGTTGAGCAACTACAAGCTCTTGCTGACAACAACACTTGGAGTATTGTTCTGATTCCTCCAGGAAAGAAAGCAATTGGCAGTAGATGAGTGTATAAGACTAAAATCCATTCTAATGACACTATAAAGAGACATAAGACAAGACTTGTGGCTCATGGATTTACTCAAACATATAGAGTAGACTACAAGGAAACCTTTGCTCCGGTTGCTAAAATGAACACAGTAAGGGTTTTATTCTCTATAGTTGTGAATAATGCTTGGCTTCTATATCAGATGGATGTTAACAATTTTTTCTTGCATGGAGAGCTTCAAGAAGAAGTTTACATGAGGTTACCACCTAGACATGCTTAAGCTTATGATTCTAACATGGTTTGTAAACTTTACTAGGCCATTTATGGACTAAAGCAATCTCCTCGAGCATGGTATGCCAAGCTAAGTTCTGTACTTGAAGAAGTGGAATTTTAAAGAAGCAATGTTGATTCTTCCCTCTTTGTTTGAAGTGCTCTTTAAGTAAGCTTATTATGCTCATTTATGTTGATGATTTGATTATTACTAGTGGTAATGAGGAAGAGATTTATGTGGGAGTCAGTTTTGGTTACGTAGAGCTTGAGGGTTTTGGACCCTCAAGGTCCGTCAGTGATAGAGGTTTGGTAAACAGATTATTAAGCTTGGGCCTATACGATTAGGGTTCCAAGTAGAGTTCAGTTATCTAGAGGATTCTCAAAGTATCTAGAACGATGTAGAAGCCTCTAAAATGTTTATAAGATGGTGTGACAATCCCAAGGTAAGATGGTGTGACAATCCTAAGAAGATTGAGAGAATCCTCGAGGGAATGAGTAGGATTTGTAAGAATCCTAGAGTGATTACACCAAAGGACTTGTGGTAGTCATGAGCTATGATTGGCTTTGGATATGGAGATCCATTCCTTAATGGATTCCTCATATTCGAAAGTAAAGTAGTCCGACTCAAGGAAGGACTATGCTTAGACCTAGTACAATCTCTATATATAGGTCATCCCGACATGGCTCAAGGTAACATTTTCTGACCTAATTACTCTTTGATTCTTGAGCAAATAATTGATTTAAGCATCAGAAGGTCTAAGCACAGTACCACACCGTGGTTTGACTTATTTTACAGGTTCACGAGGAAACAAGCTTGAGGGAGATCCGAGTCTGCTCTCACAAATTGGTGCTCTCGTTGAGAGTTAAACTCAAGGCTAACTCTCGTCAACAGAGGAATTTATAGAAGCCCAACATGCCCATAACATCCAGATGAATTAGGAAACAAAAAGGCTAAGAAAGGAGGAGCCTCTCTAAGAAAGAATCAGAATCCCCTAAAAAGTGGAGTCACCCAAGGTTTGATAGGTATGCAGGGGATTCATACCCATACTAGCATGTTTGGAATTACCAATCTACGATGACGACCAACCAATCGAACGGTGCGTGGATGTGCAAGATGTTCCGGGTGAGCCTGAAGGATCATGCTCCGTAATGGTACAGAACCCTACCCCCTGGATCAATTAAGGACTGGAGGAGCTTGAAGGCATCATTCTTCAATAGGTATGAGAGCAACGCCGAGGGGGTGAAAGATGTAAGCTATCTTACATTCTTGAGGATGAGGCAGGGAGAGTTCTTGAGTGACTGGTCACTTGATTCAGAAATGAGTATGCTTTCGTTGATTGTAAGGACGATGGAATTGCTGCCACCGCCTTCATCAATGGGTTGGATATGGACTTGGAGATGGCTAGCAAAATGATATGGAAGAAGACTAAGGACCTAACCACGACATATCGCGAAGCCCTTGAGTTTGCTCGGGTGAAGGATGCTAGGGGGTACAACCGGGAATCCCCAAAAGACCAAGTCAACGGAGAACACCCAAAACTCGAGAAAGACCTCTTCCAACAACAACGCCGGCTCAGGAAAGAGCAACTACAATAACAAATGGAATGCCTCAGGTCATCAGTCCTCTAGCTCCAGAGGAAAACTGTTTGTTCCCCATCTCGACCATACTCCACCACATCAAGAACAAACCCTGGCTAAAAAAGGCCCCCCACCTATAGCAGCAAAAGGCGACTCTAAGGACTTTTGCGCCTACCATAAGGGGAATGGACACAAGACGCTCGATTGTGAGGTTCTCAAACTACATTTTGTTGAACTAGTCGATCAGGGATACTGCTAGGAATACCTGACAAAGGATTACAGGAAAAAACTTGAATATTCATTGAAGCTGCAAGGTAATGACAAGCGTCAACGAAATAATGAGACATTACCACCATCACCTAAGAGCCAAGAGGAGAAGTACCCAGTGTTAAACTATATCATCAAGGCCCTTTAGTACCCTGAAGGAAACTATCTTCCCGAACATTAACAGCATAATGGCTGAGGCGGAGGAGCTTGGGGAAACCCTGAAGCAGAAAGAACATGGCACGAAGAGGCCTATAGTTGGAGTAGTGACCAAAGAATAATCCAAAGCCAACATGCTTGAGTTGTTGGACGCTAACTTCCTGGATGAGGAGGATGATCATGATGATACTCTAGTCGTCAATATAAGGATGACCCATATAACCGTAGCCAAAGTCATGGTGGATAACGGTGCAACAATAAATGTTATATTCAAGGATGTCGTAGAATGAATTGGCCTGATAAAAGAAATTCAGGATCATCATACCACCCTCATGGGGTTTTAGGGATCAAGGGTGAGAACCTTAGGGATCATCCCTTTCCAGGTAGCTACCCCTGAAACCAACCCAACCACCTAGTTTGCAGTGGTGGAAGCCCCTTCACCTCACAATGCAATCATGGGGAGACAGTGACTCCACAGTATGAAGGCAGTGGCTTCTACCTACCACCAGGTATTGAAGTACCCGATCCTGAATGGGCTGATTATCATCAAAGGGGATAAGGCAGCAGCAATGCTATGCACTGTCTTGGTAACCAAGGGCATGAAGAAGGAATCACTTGATGAGTCTGAGGGTACGGTTACCCCAGCTCTGATTCCGTCATCATAGCAATTAGAGGGAGGGGTCGAGACATTGAGATAGACGAACTAGATGTAGAGCTTGACCCCCAAGAGTGGCTTTTCAAGGAAAAGGCTTAAGAGGATGTGATCCTCGAACCATTCAACCTTAAGAGGCCAGACATATGTGCATGAATAAGCTCATGACTGAGCAAAGTCGAATGGAAGAAGCTGATGGAGCTATTAAGGGAGTACAAGAACGTGTTCTCTTGGTCAGCAAGAGACATGCTTGGAATAACTAGATCGGTCATGGACCAAAAAGCCAAACCTGTGGCATAGAAGAAAAGAACATTTTTCCATGGAACGAAACAAGATAATCGAACAGAAGGTAAAGAAACTGCTCGCGGTAGGACTCATAGAAGAGGTACCACACTCTGAGTGGTAATCCAACATAGTGTTGGTCAAAAAGAAGAATGGAAAGCCGAGGATTTGTGTGGATTTCACATATCTGAACAAGGCGTGCCCTAAGGATGGTTCCCCTCTACCTCAAATCGATAAGCTAGTAGACTCGACTGCGTAGAATGAGCTCCTCAACTTCATGGATGAGTACAACAGTTACAACTAAATTAGAATGGCAGAGGAATGCAGGAGTTCCTCATCTTCATAATAGAAAAAGGAGTATACACGTACAACTTAATGTCATTTGGGTTGAAGAATGCAAGAGTCACGTACTAAAGGTTAGTTTACAAGGTGTTCAAGCCCCTGATTAGAGATACGACATAGGTATACATGGATGACATACTCGTAAAGAGTAAGAAAATATCGCTTGGTGTAAAGTACGCTCATCCTCAAGAGCCCTGTCCTTGGCATCTAGCTGGTGGATCGCCAATTCTTGAGCTCTGCCATAGTTGGCAACCTGGCCTTCTAGCACAGACACCTTCTCCCTTAATAGCTTTGCCTCCTTCTCAACTATGACATCATTGTTTTAAGAAGTTTGCAGGTGGCAAGGAAGAGTCCCTAAGGTGATAGTAAGGGTTGCAGCAACCTATGAACATAGTGAAGTTCATGGATTAAAACAATTCCTCAGTACGATGAAAATAAGAAAGAAAAGCTTACTTGATAAAGTGAAGCCCAAGACATGGTCACAAGGTCCTCAATGTCTAACTCATTGAGGCCCTCATGATCTTGTTCAAGCATGTCAGCAGACATGGTCACTGTCGAGATGTCCACACAGTCAAACCATGAGGAGAGGTTTAAGATGGTGTGCTTCCTAACTGAGGGGAGGTGAGCACCGCACTCAAGCTTCCCTTCCTTCTTCTCTGTTAGGTTTCCATGAGGGTTGACTGTGATCCCTAGCTCGTTGTCCCCACGTTTACACGCTTGGGAGGTGGGGGTCAGAGTCTTTAATAAGCTCACCTTGTAGACATGTGAAGTAAAGCAATATCAACATATATCACAATGCCTCGAGCATATCCAAGAACAATGTGTGGTCCTAAAGCATGTATAAAAAAAGGCATAAATGAAAGGGATGTAACGATAAATTACCAAGGGAAAAGACAGCTTATGGAGGTGCCACAGGCTCCTTGATGTGAAGCTTCTTCCTTGGAAAAGATGGAACCGGCAGTTTCCCTGGATGGTGGAGAGCGTCTCCTCTTGCTTCTCTCCCTCATTTGAGAGGAAGGTGTCCATGGGCCCCTCAGTTAGGGTTGAGGTCTTCTCCTTTCCCTTCTAAAGGTCGGAGGATTTGACTAGACGACGGCGAGACTTGGGTTTGGGGGCTTCTTCTTCTGCTGCTGTGCTCAATAGAGTACGAGCTCAATGGACCTTAGGGGCCTGGGGACCTCAATTACTTCGGTCTAGTTATCATAAGAAAGAAGGGAGATTTCCTCCAGGCCCCCGGGGTTGAGGCGCTCTCGGCTCTAAAGCCATCGGACTTGATGATGTTTGGATAAGATCTGGAGAGCGCTATCTACTAGAAAGTGACGAAAGTCAACAACGCACAACATTTCCTCTGGAATCTTAGAGGTGTTGATTAGGGTATGGACCTTATGGCTAGCCTCACGGCCAAGTTTTTCTCAGTCCCCGAACACGAGGATGAGAATCTTCTTCCAGTTCTTGGGGGAGTATGACGGGTTGAGCAGGAGGGAGTCCTTCATGTACATGATTCGGTGGCTGAGGTAAAGGTGGTTTGGTGGAGTAGGTTTAACCTAGAAAAGCACATGGAACTCAGGGAGCCCTATGCGGCAGTCAAACCACCTGTTGAGGCGGTCAAAATAGGACAAGATCCTGACGGAGTCTGGGCACCACTACTCTATAGCGTACCCATAGAACTATAACGTTGCACAGATAAAGGCTGGAATCTGAAAAGTCAAACGATATACAATCTGGAAAGGATTAACCAGCAGGCCCAAACCATTAGCTTTCTTAAACTCTAATACTTTCACCTTGTTTGAGGCAAGGGCGAACCAGATGTCCTCGTTGGTTCCTTGGTGAAATGCTTGGATAAAATTCAGCAACGCCTTATTAGAATTGACTTTGATGGTGGCTAGATATAAGTCTTCACAGGACCTCTTGATGTCGGTTGTCTTGGTGGATCATGATCGAAGAGAGAGATTGGTAGGGTCGGCATCAGAGAAAAAGGTTGAATGGTTGATCGATCTCAACCTCGTCCACTAAGTGGTGGGTGAGGAGGGACTTTGAACCTTCTACTGGTTAGATTCCATGGTAGGAGCAGCGATATAGGTGCACGACGTGGTGGAAGGACCATCTTGGTGGGCAGAGGCAACTTGCGAAGGGGGATGGTAGTGGCGAACGGCTTGGATCTATCGACCTCGTCGTCGGCCATGGTGTTTCGGAGAGGAAGAATGATGTGTTCGATGACCTTATCAGAGGCTGGAGGAGAGTTGTTGGTGGTGTTAAAGGATACCATAGATTTGAAGGTTCGAGTTTGAAAGTTTGGGTTTTTTCAAAGTAGTTTGAAGCTCTGGGATTTCTGAGAGTTCTAGGTTTTTCAAAAGCTCAAAAATTTTGGGAAGGAGAAATGAAAAATGGAAAAGAGTTTAGGATTGATTTATATAGGTTGAAGAGGTGTAAAAGAGGAGATGTATCCGTTAGAAAAGATGTGTGGTTTTAAATTTTAAGGTGAGAATGGATTTGAATGGGAAGAGTTTTGGGTCAGGTTGTGTTTTTTTGGGGAAAGAAAGTAATGAGGAGGAGGTCTGATGGCAGAAGAGTTATGGTGAAAGTGGAAGAGTTGTTTCGATTTTCGTGCTAGTGATTGATGGGAAAGTTTAAGAGGTTTTTTAAATTTCTGAAAGATTAAAGGTCCGATGACAGCAACAAGAAAGTGACATGTGCCAGACCTTATATTGCTGTGGTGTTTTTTTAGAGTCAGTTTTTGCCATGGAGAGCTTGAGGATTTTGGGCCCTCAAGGTCCGTTAGTGATAGAGGTTCGGTAAACAAATTATTAGGCTTGGGCCTATACGATTAGGGTTCAGAGTAGAGTTCAGTTATCTAGAGGATTCTTGAAGTATCTAGAACGATGTAGAAGCCTCTAAAATGTTCATAAGATGGTGTGACAATCCCAAAGTATGATGCAGACCTCGAGGAGATTGATAGAATCATTGAGGGAATAAATAAGATTTGTACGAATCCTAGAGGGATTAAAAGTCAAGTTGAAGTAAAGAATCCTAGGTTCTACAAAATGGCACTCTTGGTTCACAAACAACCAAAACATCAACTTTATAATTTTCACAAGATCTGTAATTGCAGACCTAAAGTTCTCATTTTCAGCTCCTCTAGCATTTCAGAATAAGACTTTACCCATAGAGCAAGCATAGAAAGAGATGGATTGACATCCAAGATTAAACAAAAACCATACTCTCATCATGTTGATGAAAGAGGTTCTCCAAGTCTAGTAAAGTGTTATTAGCAGCTAAAGGTTCCTAATTTTTTTTTTATCATAAACCATGGAACTACCATCAATACTATTCTTCTCAAAAATACTATCCTCTGGTGGCTTATGACCAAATATTCCAGATATCCCCTTGGTGTTGATGGAAGCTACAAGATCAAATGATAGTCTTTTTGGAATTGTAGAATCCTTAGTACCAGACCCCATGGAGGTAACAATATTCTTTCTTTGGTATTGTACGTGACATCTTCCCATCTTTTAGGTTTAGTCTTGGCCTGATTTGAAACATCCTTCATAGGTAGTCTTCTATGTTGTTTTGTAACACCAGTACTTGAGCTAGTGCTAATAATAGTTTTCTTCACATGAGAAGAGCCAGCTTATCTGCTATCAAAACCAAGAGTGACATTACAACCTTGTCACCACCCTTAGAGACCTCAAGAGGCTTTGAAGTTCCCATAGAGGTGGGGTTCTCTACCTCCTCAGCTGCCTCATGTAACACAAAAAACTTAGGTCCCTCAGGATTCCATGTCTTCCCAGGTTTTGCAACATTGTTTCATCTTTTAGTCTTGTAGCTCATAAGCATCCATGAGTCAATATCCCTCCTTAGCCAGGGTCAGACCTGACATTTATGGCCTGAGGCGGGAACAAAAAATGGTACCCCCACATGGTGGTAGGAAAAAAAAGTAAGAGCGACGACAAATATTCGACATTATTCACATAGTATCTTGAATAATCCGTTAATCATAAAACCAAACACAAATCCAGTACTTCAAAATCTAAAGATGTTCAAAACTAATATAAATTGAATAGTCCCATCAATATTCCAATTTTATGTTTTTCTTTAAATATATTTATATAAGTATAATATTTATATATATAATAAAATAAAATTTTAATTGAGGCCCCAGGCAATGTGGTACTTGAGGCGGCAACATCCCCCGCCTTACCTCAGGTACGGGTCTGTCCTTAGCCACCCCAATTTCAGACAACACACCATTCTCTATCATATGGTCATGTTGCATGGTTTTTGAGGCATTCTGCACCTCCATGTTGCAAGCAATATCAGTGCCAGTCTCCTTGGTGGTCTCAATGACAGTAGTAGCTTTGGTTACAGCGGAACATTTATCATTTGAGTATCTAAAACAACCACATTCAAAGCAAATCAGAGCAATGCCCTCATAGACCACATGATAGGCAGTGTCTTCCACTTTAACAAATGGCCTCAAAGGTTTTCCAAGGTCAACTTCTACACAGATTCTTGCAAAAAAACTTCCTCTTTTGTCTCCGTGTCACAAGATGCACTTTAACAACTTCACCCAAAATGCTACCAATCTTTTTCATTGTGAATTGCTTGAAAAACTTCACTAGTAATGCCTCATTTCTGCTCCTTAAGGCCATGCGGCAAATTGTTTCAGTTTTAGGGTCAAAAGAGAGCTGCCATTTCTTCACTACCTACGTTTGTCTAATAAGGATCCAAGGCCCTCCACAAAGAGCATGGTTCATGTCATCAACCAAATTGAACTTCACAATGAAAAACTCATTTGGAAAATCAATCAATTGCCAACCTTCTTTCAGTTGTCATTTCCTGCGCAAACCCTTCAACATGAAGTCAAAACTATTCACCGAATTTGGCTTCCCTATGAGCTTAACCACGACAGCTTAGCGTCAATCTAGGTTAAGCTCGCTATGCACCTTTAAGAGAATGAAATGTTTTTGTCATACTTCCCCACGGTGACAATACAGTCAGAATCCTCCATCACAAAATCAGGCACCATCGCAGAGTGATATTGACCAGACTCATTAATTTGCTCACATATGACATTGGTATCATATCAGTGTCCACAACCTCTCCAGATCCTCTCCAGATCCAAGTTCAGACACCTGTAACTTAGCCATGGCAACTAAGTCAACGTCTAAATCCACATCTTGTTTGTGCCATTTACGATGAGTCATCGTAGTATCAGACCATCCGCCGTTTTCTTGGGGAAAGGCGGTACAAAAGTCGACGATGAAGCCACATATCCGGCGTTGACATTGAAAAGTAAACAGAAAAGAAAAGAGGGGTATGGCCAATCGATGACAGAGTTTCACAACAGTAAATTTGGGAACGCGTGTGAGGCACGTACAAAGTTTCTCTGGGTCTTTCTTCGCGCTAGGATGGACTTCCAATTCTTCCTTTACTGTTTATACAACCAAAAAATGTCTAAAAATAATAATAATTATGGTGATTTCTTTTCTATTTAGCAATGCGATATCCTTTTTCTTCAATCATTGCGGCGAATCCGGCAACAGATCACCTTTCAATAGAGATGAAGAGACTTTCTCCGCAACTCCGGCTCTATCTCCTGAGTACTGACAACTGCGAACCCGGACCATTAAGATGTTTCGTAGAGTGACAATATAGCCAGGTTTGGTCGTCATTGCTTTGTAGACATAGTTTTTATCGGTAGCACTTCACATTTGAATTACATGAAACCGCTTATTGAAAAGCACTCTAAGTATCTTTGAGTATACTTTTTGTATACACGTCTCATCAGGAAGTGCTTCTTCTTTTTCTTTTTTTTTAAGCAAGTGTTTCTTATCATTTTCATATATTTGACATTATTTATCTATAATTATATCAGGAGGTAACGGTTGTATTTTGCTCCCATTTGTAGATTGTCGATCAATGCTAGCAAATTCAAAAAGATGAAACCTTGAACAGACTCTCTTTTTTGAAATAGCCAGAAATTATATTAATAATGTGATTATAATACAAAGTTACATCGGATTACTCGACTTGATAAATGAAAACCCCTTAAACATTATAATACTAAGATAATTTTACTAAATAAACTCAAACGAACAAATCAGAATAGTGTGGAAACTTCAAAAAATTCGGGAGCACCGCTCCTTAGTTGTCTGGACACCATTTATACGGTGAGGTCGATTGACGGAGTTTTTTAATGATCATTCCCACGGGGAGAAGGACTGACTTCCTCCATGAAAAGACCGTCTTGGTGGAAATAATAATTTGTTCAAGTTTGGACGTGTTGTTCCTTTCTTCAGAATGACAACGCTTGGAGTAGTCACTTGGTTCCCAAACATAGGTCCAAGCCACAAAGTTTAATGGCAGCCCAACAACCCACCATGCCCAATAGCTGAGAAGGGTAAATGCCACCAACCACCAATTATTGGGTATAGTCCAGTCAGAGAGAACCTAAAGAGACTTTGTTAGGCCCGATCCAACTAGGATTTTGAGGCTTAGGAAAAGATCAGCCCAGCGAGGTGAGTCCCAATACTCACCCAAGTCAAGCTGTTCCTGTCTAGGTGAAGCACCGCCTGCACCGATCAACCCGTCGCTGTCATGGAACTCCGACACCACGTCGTTGCTGACATCGATCACCGACCCCATCCCGGCCATCGTCACCCATCCCGGAACCGTCCAACCGGCCACTCCACAATTTGCAGACCGCCAAATCAGTATCTGAGTCGTCCTCGACAAGGCCAACGGTGTCCATCATGACCGCCACCAATCTGCCCTGTTGTATCACCACAACCCGCGAGGCCCACGAACCGGGGCTTCGCCGAAAAACAGAGAAGAAAGGCTCCAGTCTCTAAGATATGACTCGCCTCCACCAGCAGAAGAAAGAAGATAGCATAAGGGAATCGAAAAACACTCACAAACAGGGGTAAGTCGTCGTGCTTTCGCACGCTGGTCGATCTCCTAGGCGGCGCTAGGGGATCAGTCGTCTCCGGTAAAAACAGAGCTAAGGGTCTAGGGTTTCTCATTCTCACAAGTGGATCCTTGAAGAGACTATTGTGAAGTGGTTCTGCTCATAACTCATATGTGTTGGGTTACCGAGTGTTGTTCTAGTTAAGTTTTTTTGGTTATAAGATACGAGTCTTTTTTTATATTGTAACATTGGCCATTTTTTGACCCATTTTATTTCATTTTACGAATATATAGTATCACGTACAATAATGTGACGTCATTATAAATTAATAATTAAATTAGTATAGTATTCGTCGAATTTAACCTCTATAGTTCATTCCATTCCATAGCTCATGTCTAATTATAAAATTGATAGACTTGGTATGCTTAGATTGCTAGGTTAGTAGCTTACAATAAACTACTTTTCATTTGTAATCATTTATAGTGATTACACACTAACCCTTTGCAAGTTTGCATGGTTCGGTGATTCGTCTTTAAATCGTTTGAATGGATTACTGCTGGACTATCTATCAAAAGTTATAAAAGATGGTTTCATAGTAGGAAGCATGCATGGTTACCACAATTTTTGTTAACTTCTAAAAGAGCTCAAATAGAGAATTTCTATTGCGGATATTCTTATATCTCTTTTGTTGTTTTCCGTAGGTACTTTGTTATATTACTCATTTGATTACATCGGAATCTCAAGGTCAAGGCCGCCCTTGGCTTTCTTAATTCTCTCAGGTTTTTATGGCCTACATCTTCAATGACTCATCATACAGTGCCAGAGGTGGTGGACTGGTGGCCTCGCGCATCTAGTTATTTAACAGACTTGGTTTTGGACCTTTGGTTGGTTTGAGGTCAAGAGAGCCATCCCTATACATGTAATGGTCCAATTGGTCCCCCTTCGATTTCATGTGCTCAGAACGTTGTATGCTTCTTCTTACTTACGTTGCATTTGAAAGACTAAAGCTTTATTTGTGTCACATTATCCTCAGTCACAACACACCGTTATCCATCTCTGTCCAAATCTATTATTTCGTCCATTTTATCTGTTATCAGGACAAACTGTTTTCTATATATGCTACGTGTTCGTTTGAACTAGTTCTCTTATGAGTTTCTTCTCATTACAGCTTCTATCTGAAAAACAATGTAAGCCGGCTCATATGAGCCTTGTCCTAAATGAACACCTAAACTGAATAAAATTGTAAGAATAATTAATATCTCTACTCAAATAACAAAGGCAAATTACTCACCATATAACAGTATCAGATGTTTAAAATATCATCTATTACTATTTTAGGGGGGTGTATTGTGTTTGAATTTAGGTGTATTTTTTTTAAGTGATGGATTTCTAAATCATGTGTGGATTGTATAGAATTTTCAAAAATCTCACAAATCTATGGATTTAGTAAGCTACATTTCCAAAAACATTTGAAAGAGTTTCAAAAAAAAATTCAAGTATTTTGCTAGACTTTGATAGACTTTATTTTTATATCATAAGGGCATAAACCCAGGTTTGAACATGCCAAAATCTAAATGAATAAGCGATAATTTTTTTTTATATATTATTTCATATGTTTTCTTATTCTATATTTGTAAATGTCGAATATGTGATAAGGAATTAGAAAATAATACTGATGGTGACAAGATATGGTTGTTATGCTTGTGTGTTGCTGCTAAGGCTAAAAACCTGATTATTTTATTGTAATAAAAAAAACAACGACATAAAGAAATCAATGATGATTGGTAAATGTTAAGGTCAATTGATTTTCAATAACAAAATAAGAGGTCATAAATATAAAGTTTAATTATGATGCATGATATAAAGTAGAGTTTTTTTAAAACATTTCATAATGTTTATAGTGAAGAAGCAAATTAATTTGATCAAGAACCAAGTTGCAACAAAAAAAGACGAGAGAAAGTGAAAGTACTCTGAAAAACTTTGGTTTGGAGGTCGGATTTGTATTAAGATTTTGTAGTTATAATTAAAGCCTAAAAACTACAAGAATCCAGTATTTAAGAATTCTATAGAATTCGTAGAGTTTTTGAACACTCCAGAATTTTCATGGTTATAATCTCTATTTAGAAATCCAAATTGAATACCTCATGACTTTCATGAACTTTTTAAAAGTCTTAATAAATCCTGATTCAATACTCTTGAACTTTTAACAACCTTAAAAATATATAAAACACCTAAAAAATTCAAATACAATAAACCTCCTTAACGTCTTTAGACATTTACCTTAATATTAGATAAAATGTACCCAAAGTTATCACAATCTGTTTCGTAATTTGCTTTTTCAATTATCTGAATAAAAGATTTTATCTTTTTGTTTTTATTTTATAAACACAACAGAGTAACTTTGAGTCATAAAACCCCTTTTTAATTTGAACTCTGTTCGTCTCTATTACGCATGCTAATCAAGCTAAACTTTAATTCGACACCTCGGCCGGTTAAGCTTGATTCACCAAACTTTTGTCGTTTACCAAAGCTCATATTATGTTACTACCCTTGAAGTTTACGAGTATTGAAATGAAGTTGATAAACAAAATAAATCATTTTTAAGATTAAACATCCTTTCAGAAAAAAAAAATACTGTAAACATCACTAACTTTACCATTTTGACCAGTGCAAATTACTGAAATTAATTTACTCTCTTTTAATGCAATTAGCTAAAATTAAAAATAAACCATTAAAGAAAATAAATACACCAGAAAAACAGAGTGAGGTTTGATGAGTGATGACCCATCAGTCCCATTAAATGACAGAAAACAATAGTGGGCAGAAAAGCAAATGAGTCATTGAATTAAGAGCATCTCTAATAATAGAGTTATTTTTTGAAATTAAATTTAGTTAAAAATTAAATGTAGTAAATTATTATATAACTTTTATTTTGAGAGTTATTTTTAAGTTTTAAATTATTTTTTTTCTTCATTTGTTAAATATAGCTTGAATCTTTACAAAAAATTATAAATGACTTAACTATAAAATAGCTGTTGGAGTAATTTGTAACCAAAAAATAGTGAAAACTCAAAAAAATTTAGCCACAGAGTATTTGTTAAAGACGTTCTAAGGGCATCTCCAATGGCAAGTCCTATACCCCATATATATAGCTTTGCTTGTAATTTTTCTTCTTCAATGGTATGTTTTGAGGTCCTAAAAGTTATCCCAACTAGCTTGAAGTCCTAAAATAAGTCCTAAACTAGATCCCCATATAAGACTTGATCTATAATTTTGGAGAGAAAAGAAGTGGGCCAGCGCCATAAAGATATTTACAATATAGGACTTTACCATTGGAGATAGTGAAGTCCTAAATCATAAGTCCTAAATTGAGGTCATAAATATAGATCTAGCACCCCATTTTAGATCCTCCCATTGGAGATGCCTTAAGTTCGCGGTGCTCTCTAGCTCTTCTCCGAAACAAATGTAGAGAATTTATACCCTAAAAAATTCTCTCACCCTTCCGCACGGGTAAGTCTCAGATTCCAGTTTTCTCTCTTGGCTTTTTATTTGAGTTAGGCTTAGATACACAGCAGGAGTGTTCACGTTTTGGGTTTTTTAGAAATGTACACGTGTTGTTTTTTTATTGGGTAAGAAATTCAAAAGTGAATGAGCTTATAATATGTTTGGGGCACTGAATAACTTTCTGTTTGATCCCATCTCCGCCGCAAATACGAGCTTCGTCTATTCCTCAGACTCTTGCACAGGTCCGGCCTCGCCTCACGTGCCGACATAGTCTTCATCTTCGCCCCCTCTTCCGTTTCATCGAAATCCGCCTCTGTTATTCGGCAAGAGAACGAGTCTTTCTTCAAGCTCCTTCACCATTATCGACAATCGAACCGAACCGCCGCGACCCGACCCGATTTCGATGTGACCCAGTTCGTGAAGTCAGGGAAGAAAGCGACGGAGGAGCCTCTGTGGGGGAAGAAAAGTAGCAGTAGCAGTAGTAGCAATTCGAGTAGCGAGTCAGAGGAGGTTGAGGGTGCTGAGTCGACTCAGCAACAGTTGAGCTACGGGTCGGTGGTGGGTTTCAAGGTGGGCGAGCTCGACCCGGAAAACTCGCTGGCCGGGTTCATGGTGGACCACCACGTGGCAATGAGTTTACGAAGGTGGGCTTGCTACCCTATGCTACTGGGCCGCGTTTGCCGCAACTTCAAGCACGTAATGCTCGTCGACGTCAAGAACTCCCTCGTCGTGAGGGACCCACTCAACCGAGCCAGGAACAAGTCCGCCGAGTCGGTCATTCTCTTGTCCGCCAAGCATTGCATTAATAAGAAAGGCTCCGTGGACCCGACGACTGCTCAGTCCCCAGTTAACACCGCCGTCATCATCGGCGACGCGCACGAAGTCCGGCGACTTTCGAGTACGGTTCATCGGCGGAGAAAGCGCGGACTGAGTTGGGCCAAGGTAGTGATCCTGTGGCCTTTGCTCACCGTAAGTTTAAGATTGGAAAAATATCCTACGATCCAAATTAAAAACAATTTTGAGCGTGTATGAGTTGGGCGTGCATGTAAGCCTAACTCTTTTTATTTGGTCCTCTCTCTCTCTCTCTCTCTCTCTCTCTCTCTCTCTCTCTCTCTCTCTCTCTCTCTCTAAATAAAAAAACAAAAATAAAAATCGGATCTTACTAACTGTTAGTCAGTCTGAGCCTTATTCCCAAAACTCATAAAATATTAATCTTTTTTTCTCTTTAAAGATTCAGTTTTTAAGGTCATTGGCTTTCTGGGCACTGAGAGTCTCTCCCTGTGGAAAAAATAATTGAAGGGCCGTAATGGTTAGGGAGATGAGCAGAGGAGACCAGCCACCGGAGCCTCTTGATTTCTTCATTTGGACTGTTGAGGTAATAAAGTTTGCTCCTTTATTATTTGTTTCTCGTTTTTGAGGTCCTTACTTTTTGTGATAATAATTTCTTGTTTCATAAAAGTAGATCTTGTTTTGGTTAGTGTTGTCAATTGTGCATATGAATCCTCTTTGATTTAGGCTCTGTAGTTTTCTGGTGTGAACATCTGTTTTGCAATTCTGTTCTTCTTGTTCATGACTCTGGAGTTTGGTTTTAGTTTTGTGTAATTGAGCTACTTATGATTAAAGAGGAATTAATTTAAGCTGGAATGAAAGCCCAACAAGCGCTTTAGTCTGTGAAGTTCATCTTTTTCATGGGATTCTGTGAATTCATCTCATGCTGTTGTTACTACATGAAATTTGTGTATTTTTTCTTGCTTATCAATTCGGCCTTTCCAGCTATTAACCTTGTTAGTTTCAAAATGATCTTCTTTTTCTATATGTATGACCGATGATACTTTACTCATCTTGGAGCGAGTAGTTAAATGATCTGGCCATATGATTCTGTAATCCTGTTTTATTTTCTTTTGACAACTAATTAGCATAGACAAGTGAAATCAGCTATAACCGGGAGCATAAACTTTGGTTGCTCTTTCTGATGATTAGATTATTCCACTGAATTAGTAAAACTAGAAGTTACAATAAACATTGCAGTTGAAATCATGATCAGAATACACTTGTATTTGTCTGAGAGGGAGATTAGGAACCTTTCAAGTATTGGTACACATATTAGGTGATATAAAGGTATTAATGAGTGGAACAATTGTGATGAAAGATAGCTAAGCTGCATCATTTTTTGCTTTCTAGTACTTTACCCTTGTCGAGTCATGTTCGTTGGTATGGATCAGATGTCTAATGTAATTAACCGAATTACAAGTGGAGTTACTCGAAGAAGAAGGTAGATTCTGAACAAATAAAATGTTTCCTGGCTAGCGAGTATTAGACCTCAGATAACTCGCCAGGTACGCTTAAAGCACCTGACTGTAAGGTTGTTAAAAAAAATTATGTTGACAAGATATTCCTTTTTCTCTCTATCGAATGCTTGTTGATCGTTTAAAAAAAGTGGGGGCGCTGTTCTAATAATTGTGATGTGATGGAATGCTTTTGTCTTGCTCTATGAAGAAGACTTCATAATGTAAATTTGTCTGTAAATATAAAGGTAATCTGTTTGGCTGAGTGACATGTTTTCTCATGTTTTCTTTCCCTTGTGGATAGGATGTTGGTCTATGGTTAGAAGAGATAAACCTTGGCAGTTACCGGCAAACTTTCAAGGAAAATGGCGTCAATGGAGAGTACCTGGAAGGCATGTCCATGTTCACTACTGAGCAAATTCTTCGCTTTATAAGACGATGCCACATGAAATGGGGAGATTTTATCACACTGTGCAAGGAACTGAGGCGAATTAAAGGTCTGCACTTGCCCTCTTTCTATGCATTTGTATTACTATCTGCAAAAGACAATTTTTATCTTATTATGAGACGAGAAATGTTTTTTTATTTTTTTTGCATTCATCGTCGGCCTCTTAACGACACTTTTGGCTTACTTAGTATGTGGCTTACTTAGTATGTCTTGCTGTATGCATGCAAGACTACGAGGCAATCTTCTTTGGAGAGGTTTATATTAAGCTTGGGAGGACCTTTTGAGAAGTTTGAATTAAGCTTGGGACCTTCTTTTGAGAAGTTTGAATTAAGCTTGGGACCGAGTCTCTGGCTCATTTTTGTGTTTAAAGGTAGATGTACTAGTGCAACAATTGGTGAGGAAAATGGGAATATATAAATGTGGAGTTCTCAGGTAACAGGTTGAGACAGGGTGGCTTGCATGCTTCATTAGTCTCATACATTAGATGATCAAGTTATGGCATATTCTAACTTGACGAGATCATTACTGAATCCGTCAATAGCATAATCGAACTCTTCTCTTAACATGTACTATCTGTTATGTTTAAACCTTTCTTAAACCATCATCCCGTAAGCTACATATGTGCTTTGGATGCTGGAATTTGAATTGCATTTAGAAACCATATATTTGTATGCTGAAACCAACTTTGTATTCAGTGGCTTGCCTGAAGGGAGAGCAAAAGGTCCGCAGGCCATGGTGGGCTCCGTCTTGCCTGTCAATAGTATTTGTCAAGGTGGCAAAGCGTAACAGACAATCACGCGTTGTTTCCTTGAAGCTGGAACCGTAAAGGAAGAAGATCTAATATGTACCTACTTATTTCTTCTTATTTTGCTTAGAGAACACAGTAGGAAAGTATCTTCTTTCTTTCTTCCTTGAATCAGTCAAATCACCGGTTTGTTCTTCGCTGAAGAACTATGTTATAGTCTTTAATGTAACTATTACTGGTCGTTTGATCTTTATGTGATCACCTTGTTGCAAATCATCTAGCCGGAAGTTACTGCTTCCAATTACAGTAAAATGCCAGAAACTGAAGGTTATGTTGGATTTGTATTCAGTAATGCTTTTGATCTTCATGGTGTAAACCTTTGTATTCCGGTAAATTGTACAGTTCCACGGGCGTGCAGGCAGATATTGACTATTTGATTCTTAATTCCTGATTGTTTGGGTCCTCAACTTGGAGTAACCGAGGTTAACTGTATTAGGAGGATACTGAAGTGGGTTTTCTCCACAGGTGCATCTGCATTCTGCTAATAAATGTTTAAGCAAAGTCATTATCCAGTTGCATAAAAATGAGGTCAAATAGAACACATGGGAAGACAATGACGACTATTATTTGATTTGGCCGTCTTTTGAACCATTATTCAATATTGCCGATGAGGTTACGCATATCTTTGCTTACCCTATCAAATTTCCATTAGCCAAGATTGCCTAAATTTGAGTTGGATGATGCTCTTAGAAATTAGGTCTCTTATAATGTTGTCAAGTCCTGATTGACAATCTGATAGGAGTGATGGCATAACGACAATGGAAGCTCCAGTGGTAGAGCGCATTGAACCCACGCTAATGCCATTAACCGAAAACCAGAAAACATAAAAGCAAATGGAGGAACGGCATGGTAGGTTGGCAAGGACAGTGATGGTCTACCACATCAACTACTACTGGCAGAAAACGAGTCATTATAACACCTGACAAAGATGCCTTCTCTCCACAGATAGATATATATGTCACTTCAGAGCAGGGACCTCACAGCATTTGTGATGGGGAAAGCTTTATCAATTATAAAAACCAGACATGATCTACCCGCAAGTTTATACTCGTATAAAAGCAAAACCCCTAGAATTTGAACGTACTCGTGATTGGTCAAGCCACAGATAACTTGTCAAGGAGTAGCTCTAAATCTCACTTGGTATATAGACAAGGGCAACATTCTAAGGAGCAGGACAAGCTTGAAATCATACCTACAAGCCTAGGATTCCCTACGAGAGATTCCAACTTCGAAGTATGCAAGAATTGAGCAAACAAAATAGACAGCGTACCTTCCAATCTGGACCAATCTTCCAGTGATAAACTGCTTGAGATCTTGAATTGATGAACATACAAACACAACAGTGAGCCAACTTGTTTCGGCTCAGAAAATTTGTCGCCAACAAAAAAAAAATTAATTACAAGGAGTAACTCTTGTCTTTTCCAAATGCTGATTTTGATCAGTGAGAATCAAGTCTAATCTAACAAACCCCAACTGTATGAAGTCAAGTTCACTTATAAGCAATGCTCTTTCCACAACACCCTTTCGAATTAATGCATATCCACAAAATCCAGGACATAAATGAACACAAATATATCACTACCTCCAAAACTTTTGCAAACAAAGTTGGAACTGTAAAGCCTGGTTGTCCAGTGCTGAAGGAAGGAAGCCCAGAGTCCACTTAATTTCATCCCAGGTCTCTACAATTCCAAGCTCACATTGAACATGGACAAAACTGTTAAATACAGTGAGACCTGAAAAAACAGTCAACAAACACTCATAAGCCGTGGGGCATGGGCTATGCATTGCTGCTGATCAAGAAGCAGCACCCGTGGGTCCAGGACTGGTTTTGCTAATGAGCCCCTTCCCGAAATACTCAGCAATCACAGAGAAACCATCCTTTGAGCGTTTAACTTGCTGGAAGAACCGATCCTGATCCTTGGAGTTCTGCTCCAAACTTGTTTTCATTTCTAGAACAGATCTGTACTCAGGAGCACATACAGGGCACTCTTTCTCATTATCGCCAAGACAACGCTGATGGAATGAGTGAATACACATAAAATGTACAGCAGGGAGGTCTAGGGTGAAAGTACACGCAGTGCACTTGCTGAGCTGAAAGATTCTAGCATTTGTCCTGAGATCCTGAATTTCTTTTCTCATTGTCAATGTTGCTTCCTGAAAAATTAAAAGGTTTTCGATAAATGACCTCTTTCGAAGACAGCACACACCATGCAACAAACAACAGTTTGAACCTAAACCAACCAATTGTGGTAAGGACATTTCATTTTCATCCAACTTACACACACACAAGAAATTATTCACAATAACATATATAAAGAACCAGAGCAAACTAAAGATGCCCTGTCATTTCCTTTTCTACACTTACGTGCTAGTTATTTTACTTGCTAACAGCTCTATTAA
The DNA here is from genome assembly GCA_946800695.1 of Geum urbanum. NCBI lineage: Eukaryota > Viridiplantae > Streptophyta > Magnoliopsida > Rosales > Rosaceae > Geum > Geum urbanum. The sequence goes on along the minus strand of OX327008.1, from coordinate 44,769,916 downwards.
GGACAAAAGGACTTCCAATTTCCAAACGCATAATATAATGCAATTCTCTTTTCTTTGAAGAAAACCGATCATTGTCAAACTGTTCTATTTTTTCATGAAACTTTAGCTTTTCAACATAATCCTAAAGAAACTCACCAGATCTGTTTATGCACTTATGCTATAGCTTCTGAGACAATTTTATTTTATTTTATTCATTTTTTCAAAATTGTATTTTCTGTTTTAAAGCTATCTAAATGCCCATGCAAACTTAGTGGATATACTGTTTTGACAAGGTTGTCACAAGAAAAAGCTTCCAAGACAGGCTTGAAGAAGAGATAAAGAGTTGTGATTAACTTTACTGGAGGTGGCTGAGATGAAAGAAAAAAGTAAAACATATAAATTACGAGCAAAAACTGCAGTAAGAACCAACCTGATACTTCTCAATAGCTCGACGGTCCTCTTCAATGAGCTTTGATTCTTGTTCAAGCTTTCTAGCAATGTAGTCCTTAATGACAGAGAGCGTGAGGCATGGATTTCTGGACAGTGTTTGAAGAACGACAATAGGAGGCAAGATATCATCTCTTTCTACGTACGTCAATACTTCCTTCACTTCTTTGGAACAATCTTCTCCAAGTTCCCCAAAATATTTCAGCAAATCTGCCCAAAGTGTTGGATCCCCACCCTTCCCAGAATCTCCTAATCGTTTGCAGCATGCAATCAAACCTTCATGGTCATGGGCTTGCATGTAGCAAGAAATCACTTCTTTGTAGAGTTTCATTTTCTCATACAGATATAGAAGCCCTTCTTTAAATTCATTCATTTCACAGAGGATTATGGCAAGATCAACATCATAAAGAGGATGTTCCAGCTCAGGTGGCCATGCACTCTTAAGCAGTTGTAGCCCTTTCTCTTGCCTTTCTAGACGGTCCATTTCTGGACTTAAGTCTTTTCCATCGGCCATAAATTTCCCATTTGAATTGGCTTTTAAAAATGTGGCTGAACTTGCTGCAGTAAGATCTCCACCATTGCTTGCTTGTGACATCAAAGGGAAGTTCAGGTCATTCGACAAATACAACTCCAAGAGTGTGTTATGGATTTCTACTTGAGCAGGAGAGTCTTTGACCATGTTGGTATACTTTTCAAGAAAAACCATAAGGGACTGAAGATGATGGATGAAGATGTTAAGGAAATCAACAGGAGAAGGTAGCATGTTTAAGTATGCACCACTATTAGCTCCACTCTTGGCTGATTCTCCATCCTCAGTACACAGCTTCATAAGTATCTCAACTGTCTCCACAGGCTTGTGCTCTATGAGAATCTTACCATATTCTTTGATTGTTACTCCAGCTTGGCTCGGCTCAAGGCTTGATATATATTGCAAGGCTTCCTCATATCTACCAAGGTCTTCAAGTAGAATCTTTAAGTACCACTCATGCTTCTCTGCCTTCTTTGCAACATACATTGCATGCTCATGGTAGTTGGTAGCGCGGCAGACCCGTATTGCTGTCTCCACATCAAACTTGTGTTCCCCAAGACCATCCTCACCTTTAATGAACAGATTTAGCTTGTCAACATCTTTCAATTTGGTGTAGCAATTCAATAGGAGAGTGGTATGATCTTTAGAAGCAAGCCCCCCCTTCTCATGTAAGTTTTCCAAGTAATTTGTAAGGTTGTGGATTCGTTGTGCATCTAGAAACTTTTGTATAACATATGATGGCTCAAGGTGACCAATGGTATGGATATACTGGGCCATCGCCTCATCATAGTCTTGCTTGCTGTATAGATGATCACCATACTTTCTTAGCACTTCAGCAGTGGCGGCAGCATCAGCCTGCTGACTCTGAACAAGGTTGATAGCAACCGAATATAGATTCTTCTTAAAGAGCATGTCCAACTTGCTCTCCATATCCTTCTCCCCAATGCAGAAAGCTGACTTGTCAGCCATTATAAGTATTATGCTACCCCATTCACAGAGCATGTGAGAAACCTCTTTAAGAACAAGGCTATGAGCAATCAGATGATTCTTCAGGTCATATATGTTGAAGGTGTGGTTGCCACTCCTTTGATCTTCAATGATACACAGAAGATATCCACGAAACCACCCTAAAAATTTCTTCTCTCCTTCAAAAGCCCAGCAAGGACCACGCCCATCAACTTCATAGAAATACACGGCCTCAGGACGACCAACTATCAACTCCTGCACACAGAAAATACTAATTAAATAAGTATGGTAAGATTTATATGGAAGTAGGCTAACGAATATGAGGCTGGAGTGCATACCCCTCGATCACTCATGGCAACACTGTTGACATTTCCTCCAATCTGATCCAATGTCTGCCCCTTTGAGGCCTGATTCTGCAACACAAACAAGTTCACAGACGACGGCGTCACAGCAAACAACTGAAGGGCCTGACCATCCACTCTGAACCCCAATCCCGTGATCGAGCACTGGCTCTTGTCGGAAACATTATTCACCTGAAGCTTAAACCGAGTGATACGCTCCCGTGCAATATCCCCTTTAATATAGTAAATGCAACCATTATCTAAGCCAATAGCTATATGTAGTATTGGTGGTGCTTCCTCTAGTACTAAAAACGATGTAATCTGCAGCAACAAACAAGTGCCAGGATTCAATAACCCTATTCTCCACACAACAAACACAACAACAGTACTAACAATCAGGCTCACAAATACCTTTGCTTCAGGAAACTGGTTAGTAAATATCCTCAAGATACCAATGCAATCGGGGCTCGTCGAGCTCGATCCTTCGGGCTGTATCCTATCTAGATCAAAAACCTTGAGGCACATTGATTGCTGCGACAAGATTTGCTCATCGTCTCCGATTGTCACCAAATAATTTCGTTGCTGATTTAAACAACAAAACAAGAAAATCTTAACTCCTGATTACTCAATCAAAGACTAAACCTAAAACCTAACATTCAAAATTCTCAAACTTAGCAAAATTTTCAGTATCAATCTCATCATAGATTATTAGATATAGACTCTGAAGACAAGAGAAGGCAAACCTTGAGCTGCTGAAGGAAGAGGACTGAGGAGTGAGCTTGGAAGCCGTAGCTGAAGTTGAGGCTACGGTCGAGGAAGCTAACGGTGCCGTCGTCACAGCCGATCACCACCTTGCCTCTGCCGCTCGAACAACACTCGATCTCGCCGCTCACCTCCTCGGGAATCGAGCACTTTCCCGCCAATTTCTCCTCGAAGAACTCGAATTTCCTCCACTGGTACATTGTCGTCGTCGGCTGACTGACTGACCGGAGAGAGATCCCGGGGATCGGACTGCTCGGATTTCAAGAGCTGAGATCGGCGGCCAACTACTTGGCACCAAAATCCGGAAGACGAAAATCTCACTCTCTGCCTCTGTCTGTCTTTCTTCTTCGTCTCTGTCTGTCTGTAATGGCGGGTCGGGTTCAAGGCAGGTGCTGCAGAAGAAAGACGACTGGCACAACACGGCGTCGTTTTGCTGTCAGCAGCTTCCTTAGCTTGAAGACGACCCCCGACCACGTTTTCATTTTGGTATCAAGGGGCGCTTGGGCTTAGTGAGGACCAAAGTTAGGCCCAAAATGAAACGGTGGGCCATCTTAAAGTTTTGCTAAGAGTCCATACCCTCTTGTTGAGCATCTTTACATCAACTTATGAACCTTACTAGCGGTACTCTGGAAATAATGAAACTTACTTGACCACGTACAGTTCGGAAGTAAATTTACTACATTTATTCCGACCAAATAATAATGGTCTCTGTAAAAGTTGATCGGAAATTGATGACCGGCCACCATTGTTGCATGTAATGTTTCTAATTGGTTCCCTAATTGAAATCTAGCTAGAGTCACATACATGATGGATTGGTGGGTGGTCATGGACTCCTGGGTGTGGTCCTGGACTGATAAAATGATATAGAAAAAAAATCATTACAAGAGTCTGAACTTTTGTAAAAATCTTCATATTATGTTCACATTTTAAAAATTATCAAAGTGATGCCCAAAGTTCTAAAACATTATTTTCGTGATGCCTAGAGTAATTTTTTGTCACAGCTCCGTTTATGTTGATAACGTGGCAAATTCCAATTATCACAACCAGCGTCTACATTTTTGCAAAGTCGTCGATGTGATGCCCACACTTTGAAAACTATCAAAGTGATGTGCAGAGTCTCAAAACTATATCTACGTGATGCCTACACTCATTTTTTATCACATAACTGTTTATGTTGTTGACGTGACATTTTTTTCTTTCAAAATAGATAAGAAAATACTTTAATACCCTTAATTTTTATTTTTATGTTTTTTATTTATTTATTCTCTCTCTTTCTCTCTCTTTCAAAATAGATAAGAAAATACTTTAATACCCTTAATTTTTATTTTTATGTTTTTTATTTATTTATTTATTCTCTCTCTCTCTCTCTCTCTCTCTCTCTCTCTCTCTCTCTCCCTCTCCCTCTCTCTCTCTCTCTCTCCCTCTCTCACTCCCTCCCTCCCTCCCTCCCTCCCTCAATTCAACAAGAGATCGAGACTTGCCTCCATCGAGTCCGAGCCTACTATTACATCACCCTCCCTCAATTCAACAAGAGATCGAGACTTGCCTCCATCGAGTCCGAGCCTACTATTACATCACCGATCTACATCTTCCTCGTTCAACCTCCACCTTGGCGCTGTTGGTTTCCACCTTGGCAACTACGACGCCGACGCCTTCAACAAGATACTTATCGAGGAAACTAATTAACTAGATTGCTTAAGCAAACTCGTCGGCATCTAACTCCGCCGCTTAAGGTTTTCTTCTCATCCATACATCGACCTACGCGCCAACGACGGTGGTCCTTTACTCAGCAATGACAATATATTTGCTATAATTTTGTTCACCTCTATTTCACTCCAATTCAATCGGGCTCATATTTGGTTAGCGAAAAAATACAACAATATGATCTCCGGTACTATTCTGTCGAGCCCGCAACAAATGCAGTAGATCTGTAGATCATTTGGCGCCATTATGTGATGTAGCGAAAGAATATGACATATGAGTTCATGTGGATGCTGCATATGCTGGCAGTGCTTGCATTTGTCTAGAGTTTCGCCATTTTTTTTACGACATTGAAGGTGCAAATGCTTTTAGTTTCAGTCTGCGTAAATGATTATTAATAGGTGTTGAGTGTTACTGTCTTTGGGTTAATAACAGAAGTGTATTCACAAATTCATTGTCCACAAATTCGGAGATTTTAAGAAACAAAGCCAGTGAGTCAAAGCAAGTGTTTGACTAATTCAGAGGTTATCGATAAGCAGTGTTGGGTATCTGAACTGGTCGAGTGAGAGAGAAATAAAAAAAAATTAAAAGAAATATTAAGGGTATTATTGACCCAACACTATGTTTAAAAAAAAATAGTGACAAGACAATAATACCCTTAATTGCCACGTCAGCGACATAGACGGCTATGTGACAGAAAATGTGCATAGGCATCATGTAGATATAGTTATGAGAATGTGGGCACCATTTTAATAGTTTTCAAAGTGTGGACATCACATTGACGACTTTGCAAAAATTTAGACCCTGGTGGTGATAATTGGAATTTGCCACGTCATCAACATAAACGAAGCTGTGACAGAAAATGACTTTAAGCATCATGAAAATGTTGTTTTAAAACTCTGGACATCACTTTAATTGGGCATCACATTGAAGATTTTACAAAGATTCAAACCTTGGTGGTGATAATTTTTCAAAGATATATAGAGGGGCCAATGACGAAACATTGCTATATTTATACTTACTGTCTTACTATTATGTAAATCTTTGTTGTCAATCATAACTGATTTAAATGACCCTTAAAGTATTTAAAACTTTCAGAAACCTTTTATATCCAGAGATATAAATGTAAAAGCATAAAAGAAACATAAAAAAAAAGGGAAAAAAAATTAAAACAGGCTGTGCTTCCCACAAACTGAGCGAAAAAGCTCCTCATATTTTTTTTTGATGAGAAAAGTTACACATAATTATTTAAATCAAACTACCTCTATACATTTATCGTAATATCTATCACAAATAGACCGAAAGATCCAACTGATCATATATGAATCCATCGAGAAACACCATAAGATCATCATTAGTCATGATAAACACGAAGCCGTTTACGGGATTGATCAATTTGGTACATAGAACTACAAAACTGAAGCATAGTAAAATTAAGAGAATTTTGTTTTCTGTGATACTTGAAGTTATTCAGTATTATCAATTTGATACTTGAACTTTTCAAAAATATCAATGTCATACCCGAACTTGAATCGAGATACCTAAAACATATTTTTCGTCAATCTCCGTCACTTATAATGACGTGACAAATAAAATTTTTAAATTCGAGATTAAAGTACCAATTTATCCTTATATCATGGTTTTAATTAATTTTTTTTTTAAAAATTTGAAAATAGGATCGGATTTTTTCATATTTGAATATAGGACCGGATGTGCATATTTTTTTCTTTTTTAATTTCTGGGATCGACGCCGTATCGCGTCGGTCGACGAAAAGAACGACGCGCGAGCTCCTCTCATCACTGGGCTAAAGTCGGAGCTCAATTCGGGTTTGAAGAGTGGAGGGCGAGGCAGGGTTGAGTTCGAGTTTGGGGAATTGGAGGGTGAGGCGAGGCCCGAGGTTCGACCGATCTCCGCAGGGTTCGGTGTTGGGTGGGTACAATCGGGTTTGGGGTTCAGGTTTTTGCAGCCTCCTCTGCAATGAGGTTGGGTGGGTTCCGTTTGGGTGGGTGGGTTCGGGTCTGGGCCAGTGAAGAAGTCGGATGCCAGATTCGTCGAAGTCGGTGCGGGTCTGAGGTTGGGGTGAACTGTGGAGAGCCGGATTCGTCGAAGCCGGGACGGTCACTAAGTTGGGTCAGGTCACTGCTGGTACAACTGCTATAGACACCTAGCCACCTAGGTTGTTGATCTGGGCACCAACGTACATCTGATAATTGTTCACATGGCCAGGTTTTCCAATCATAATCCACGGTTCATATTCCGTGGTTGTTGAATTTTAGAGGCTGGAAGTAAGAGCAAAAACCGAAAGAGGAGAGGAAAACACGTTTGTGACTGATTTTCTCTCTCTATTCAATAATGTTCAGTATCAATTACAAACTAACAAGAAAACAAAATATATAGCCTAAAACTACACTCATTTACGGCAGTAAAGTAGGAAGCCTACACCACACTTTAGAGAGGAGCTGTCATACTTATTATACAAACCAACCAAGTACTACTAGTATTGCTCCAGCACATAACTAAAGCTATAAAAAGCAATACATCACCGCTACACTTCTGGAGTCTTAAAGTTTAACAAAATAGTAAATTTGTATTTCTTTAGGCTCCTGACAGTAGGAGTGCAGCCATGCCTGCACCAACATATTAGACATAAACCAATAACCAAATTTTGTGATGCTCTTATTCACACTCATCACATCTGTGATCCATCCAATATCTCCAATAATTGTTGATCTTATGGAATTGAAGAATGGTGCTTGGTGCTTGGTGCTCCATTCCACAAATTTGGTATTTGGTACCAGAACTCAAGTTTTATGGAGTTTTATGAACTCAAGCTTATAAACAGGCGTGTTTTACATAAGCTGCTAAGCATAAAGAATGGAGCTTTAGTGGAATTTGTGGAGAAAGTTCATCTTTGACTTTTAGCAACATAGGAACGACCACTTCAGGCTTGTTTATAAGCTTTGCCAAGTCAACTCTCTTGCACAATGACCAAACCATGGATTAGAAAGTTTTCTAATCCTGTCTCTTTCTCTCATTCATCCACTCATAAAACTTGAGTTCTGGTACCAAATACCAGTATGTTTGCAGCCATGGATGATTCCAAAGCAAATTCAGGAATTCTGGCTCTCTTGCTATTAAGCGTATGTCTCAAAAGCCATCCCTGCCTTATAGCTGACATCTTACAGCAAAGCAATCTCTCGGGGGTGTTATGACCACATCGCTGCCGCGCGCTTGCTCGGTCTCGCCAGAGCCTTCCTGTAGCCCTGCTTCGCAACTCCCGAAGAAGACGAACAAGAACATAATAGTTGTGGAAATAATATGATGTATTTGTGGTCTGGAGGTTAAAAAAGAGAGTAATTGTACCCTTGGAATATAAAGAAAATATTCTAGCAAGCAAATAATTTCTTTTTCCAATTGAACATAAAAAATAATAATTAAGAAAAATAAAATATATAAAAATAAAATAATATTTGAAATTATTTGTTTATTTTTGAATTTTGAAATTTTTATTTGTCACATACATCACCAAAAGTGACGAAATTAGACAGAAAATTAGTTTCAGGTACCACCAAGATACAATTTTAAAAGTTTATGTATGAGATTGATAATTTATAAAATTCATGTATCAAATTAATAGGACTGAGTAAGTTCAGGTATCACATAAAAAAAATCATAAAATTAAAGAATAAAGGCCTCAATATATATTGGATTAGAAGATCAATATATGGCCCGAGTAACTTTTTTGAGTAGACGCATTCCTATTTGTTCCTTATAGGCCTGGATTCTGTTCGAATCTAGGCAAAAAATTTAAGATCCGGATCTAGAACCATTTGCATACATTCAGTTTGGTTCTGTAACAATCATGAGTGGAACCGTTTGGAACCAGAACCGTTCGGTTTCGGTTACGGTTCTAGCGGTTCTCGGTTCTCGTAGAAGATTCATTTGAAAAAAAGAACCGAAAAATGAACAATGAAATTTTTGTAAATTGGACTTCAAAATCCTCTTACTTTATGTTTGACATAATTGCATATATAATCTATTTATATAAAAATGTATAATTTGCATATTAAATCACATGTGGTCATCAACATATCAACTTGTTATTCATCAATATCATATTTGCATCATATCAGTCATTAAATTAAATTTTATAGGCCTAAATAAATTGTGACAAGTTGAAATTAATTGAATTAGAAAAAAGAGAGTAGATGTTGGGTTGGGCTAGCTTATTTGGGTTTGGGTATTTAAGATTTATATAGTTAGACTTATATATATGGGTTGTGTTAATTATAAAACGGTTCCTTCGGATCTGACTGTTTTTTGATATCAGGATCCGGAACCGAATCGGAACTGTGACGGAGCCGGAACCGAACCGGAACTGTGACGGAGCCGGAACCGAATTTTAGAACTCATAATTTTTTTAGAGATCCGGAACCGAACCATACGGATCCGATTCTTTTGGATCGGTTCTTCGGTTCTTCAAATCTTGTGGCCAGGCCTAGTTCCTTACATCTAATGCTCACTAACTCACGTCCCAGATTTAGTCTTTGGTTTCTCCCAATTTAATTCATCAATATGGATAACTTGGTTCCGTGCACAATGCATTGGAATATGATATTTGTCTCCGTTTGGCTTGATTTTTCTCCAGTCAGGTTGATGTGATGAAGAAGATCACAAACTGTCTCTTTTAGTTGCGTTGTGTGTGCTTGGCGTGCCACTGCCGAGGGGAGAATGTAGTTGTTGTGTTTTACACCGCGATGTCTTTGCTTCTTTACAAGCGATTGGAGTAAGGAGAACATCAACCTCGCTCGTTGAGTTCTACTTGCCTAAGTTGTTTCAAGAGTTAGGTTTCGTGTCTCTTCGCTGAGCCACAAAGGATCGATACTTTACATGCAGTGTGAGTATAAAGCAGAGCAATCTTTTAGGGAAAGTGTTGAGAACATTGGATAGGGTGACTTCTTGAATCCTTGGAATCTCCACGGTCTGTCAGGTGAACCAGACTCCTCCGATCGCCATCATCGGTTTGGTAGCTAAAGTGAATCTTCGAATCTCTACGCTCGGTCGGGTGAACAAAATCTTGAGTTCGCTATCTTTGGGTAGGGTGACCTCGTAAACTGCCGGAATCTCCACGCTCTGTCGAGTGAAACAGACTCCTTTTATTACCGTTGTCATTGTTTACTCATTGTGAGATAGTAATGAATTGCTTGTATGCATATTCGTGTATGTGTGTGTATATCTTTGCTTGGATTGGTCTATTTATAGAGATTTGTGCCCTTCTTCTGCGATCGCTCAAGGAAACAATTCGGACTAGGAAAATAAGAATATATCTTTTTGTAAATCTTCCTAGCTTGCCTAGGAATCTCATACGTGATATTCTTTTTCAGATTCGCAGCAATCCTTCTTGGGCCGCAGAGGTCGGTCTGTATTTTTCTTGGCTCATAGTATGTAATAAAATGTTTAAGTTTATTTTGGGCCCAAACATTGCCCCCCCCCGGCCACGAGATTAACTCATAGGCAATCGAAGTGGTTTTTGTTATGACATGTCGTTCCCAATGGTTCAATAGCCTCGCTTAGGCTACTCGAGTGTGCCCCTTTAGAAAGTCGCGCTTAACGTTTAAAACCCTTATACATTTCTTTACTCTTTGTACTTTCTGAAAATCCTGCCACCATTTCAATCCTCATCTCCCTTTCTATGGCTATGGCGTTCTACCAAAAGTTCTGCCCACAATCCTCCCAAATGGATGTTGAAAGCTTCAATGCCTATATGCTCCCGCTCCTCCATCGGGATCAGAGATTCCCATTTGAAAGGCTTTATATTAGCAAGGGTGATGAAGTTATATTGGGTCCAAAACAGTTGATACTACAAAGGCCACTTCTGCTCTTAATTGGGAAGTTTGTCGTGCTCTACTTATTGATCATGTCGAGGCTGCTGAACCCATTTAGTGGGATGGTAACTATTTTGATGTCAAATTGGGTAAATGGCCCAGTAATAAGGAGGAAGACCTCCAGTGGTACAAGGATCGTAAATCCTTGGATGAAGCATTCTGGGTACAAGCTGGAATTGCCCAGGCCTTGGATTTATGTTTCAGTCTCCTTCAGGAGGTGCACGTGCTCCAGTGGTTATTGCGATGTACTTCTGGGAGATGAGCAATAACACCTTTGTGTTCCCCTATGGAAACATGAGTGTGAGCCTGCTAGATGTGGTCACTATTACTGGGTTTCCTACCGCGGCTAGGCCATATATTCTTGGCACCTTCGATGATCAGGTATATACGTTTCATGCAGACCCCCAACGTCCTACCTATGTCGCGTACTCCACTTGGCGAAAATGCTACAGCGAAAAGTCCTTTTAAATCATTGCCAAACCTGGCCCGAGTTCTGATGCACAACGAACAAAGAATGCCAATGAAGGTATTGCCTTCTTAGAGTATTAGGCCGCTGAAGCACTCTATAGTGGTCAAAGGCTCGGCCTAGCTCAATCTGCTTTGGGTGCCCTCTATCGCAGTCTGGGGTGGATTTCTCTAAACCCGTTCAAACTTAAGTTTGCTGGCCCCGTTTGGATTTTATACCTCTGGCTTCAGGTGTACTTCCCTTTGCTTTGTATCCCGGCTCACAAGGATTTTGAGCCTTATAAACTCTTGGGAAGAACTCTAGTCCGTGCTAGTGAGACTGACCCTTTGAGTTATGTTCAATGCTTCAATCAGTTCTGGACCCTGAGGTAGTTTCCCAAGGAGATAGTGGAGCTAGTGGTCACTCGCAGATACCTGCATGAGCTGGCAACTGGCTTTATAGTCTCTCCGACTCAAACTCTTGCTGCGAAGGAGGTATTCATTCAGTGTGTCTCCTGTTTTGACATTGTCATTTCTGATTCAGTGGTATGGATTGAACTGTATGCTCCCAATCCTTTTGCACGACAATTTGGTTTAACCCAAGGTCTACCCTGCCAATTGATCGAGTCCCTTAATGGATTTACTTCATGGAGGATCTATTTGGATAAACCTACTGTGAGTACACTGCAAAAGTACACAACTCATACCGTTCCTCCTGTACATCTTGAAGAAATTCGCCGCCGTACCATCTGTGCTACTTATTCTATTGTTAGCGCCTATCCAGACTGGTGAGAGCGGCACTATGGTCATATCTGAAGGAAGAGCAAGACTGACATGTTTCATTAGATCTTCCCAGAATCTTTTCTTCCCTTCTTCAAGCTTCCAGTAGATAAGAAAACTTTGGGCCATTCGAAGGCCCCTTCTCAAGGTAATAAGGAGAAAAAGAGGAAGCAAAAAGAAAGCAGCGTGTCGCCTGCTTCTGTTGTAAAATCTACCAAGCTTCTTTCGGCTAGTATGGTCGCTGCGAATTCCTCAGTGAAAGTCTCTACGAAGGCTACTGCAAAGACGAAGAAGACTCTCCCATTCCCTAGTTCCCCCGTGGCTGAAAATTGAAATTAAGAGGATGAGGATTCATCTAAGCAAGTGCCACTAGTAAGCTTTCTTGGTCGTTGTCTTGTAAACTTATGCCCTATTTAGTGCCTTTTTGCCTTATCTTCTAAGATTAATTGTAGAAACAACTCTGTTATTCTAAACAAAGCTATAGAGTAGAACATCCTGGGAAAGGCCCCGAAAGAGATGTAAGTCCAGACTCTCCATCCGCAGATAGTGAGCAATTGTCGCTGGCCCCAACGACACCTATACCGGAACTGGAACCGGTTGCTGTGGTAGCTGTGATAGAGGGAACACCAGATAGGCCTAAGAAAAGGATGAAGCATGCTCGATTTGAGAATGACAATGTGCAATACCTCATAGCGCGCTATGCGTGTCAATGGGGTGACCGCGATAAGCCGGCCCTGAAACCCGTTGCTAAACATTATATGGATGTGTGGGAATTACATCAGCTTGCAAGGGAGGCTACAAGGGAGCGAGTCAATGCCTTGTTTGCGAAAAAGAGGTTAGTGAGGTGGTTGCCCGAGGGAAGTGAAGTCGAAGAAGCGGATCCGGACATTGTGGTGGAATTTGACTAGAGAGGGTGCCTAACAAGTTTAAAGATGGTACACCCTATTTTTGATTACCGTGTTATCCTAATTTTGCTAGTCTAAGATGTGTGAGTGAAAAAATGTTGTTAGCATACTGGTGTGCATAGAGCTTCGTATTATCTGGCCGAAAATTCGGTAAAATCTTTGTATTACTATCACATTATCAATCTAAATATTATCGCACTCAAAAAAAAAAAACCTAGCCTGCAGATTGTATACAAATTAAAAAGTGTATGATAGATCGGGCCGTTGGCTGCCGAGAAATTCAAATAACAGGCAGGTTTTGCTAGCCAGAGCTTGATTTATTGAAGGGTCCAAATTTAGCATATACGTACTGTTAGGCTATATTGAATATGCTAATCAATGATTGTCATAGTTTACAAGTCATTGTGGTAGGGTTTACTGGATTAGAACAAATACCGGCCACCAAATTAAGCTAGCTAATAGAAATATACAATGTGTTTCCTGATACTGACAAGGGTGTAGTGACATTCCTTAATCTGTTGTTTATATTAGGCATTAGGTGTATCTGTACTTATCACCGTAGATATATTATCATCCAGTTTTTAATAACATAAGGTCATACATCACTCTTTGTGACAAAACTAGATAACCATTTTGAGTGGTTTTTCCAAAATATGGATTCTAGATGGTCATATCTAATTGAAAGTCGTTTAATAAGCTGTTCGTATTAGAAACCAGTAAAACGTCCACTAGGTAATCCAACAGTGAGTGTTTTAGTAGTGCCCCTGATTAGTTGACACTATGTTTCATAATTTTCATTAGCACTTCGAATCACCAAAAATTGATAAATGCGGTTTGAGGCTTCAAAAATAATAATTTGGCACCAATTTCAGGATAACATATAAAGAAAACAAATTGAAATTTAGATCCCCATATTGATATACTCAACTACTAATCACGTTTTTTTTTCTCAAAAGAGAAACACTAATCACGGAGAACTGAATTTAGGCACTACTTTACAAGAGGCATTTGGGCAATTGGACCCGTGGTTCCCATTACGTAATCGATCACTGGTTCACTACTATTATCATGAGCTCTCTATTTTCAGTATTTTGGGATGCCATTTTTTCCGATTAGTATGCCGCAGAAACTTGAACATTGTTTTGTGTGTATATCCTTGTGTCTATATTGATGGAGCCTTCGATTCTTCTAGACAGAAAGGTGGTATAGACATGATTGTTCGAGGTTAGAAGGGTAATTTTGTATTTGCTGCTGCTAGCCGGATTGATGGAGTGTATTCGGCCTTGACAATAGAGATTGAGGCAACTTGGCGGGCTATTCACATAGCTCATCAGATGAGATATAACCATGTCCAGATTAGTTCTTATTGCTTATCGGTGGTCAAGGCAATGGCAGATCCTAGTACTATTTCTAGTATGTCCAGGGAATCCTGTGAGGATCTTCATCAGGATTTTCGGCTATTACCTGGGTCTAGCTTTGTCCACTTAGGCCGGGAGGCTGATGTAGTTGCGGATAAGCTTACTGAATGGGCCATTCAGAATGCGAGGATCTCATATAGGTTTCCTGTCATATCTGACTTATGCAGGATTGGCTCACTTGATTGAATTTGCCTCTCTTCTTAATAAAATTCTAACGTTTCACCTCAAAAAAGAAAACAACAAGAATATTATGTGGATGAGAAAAAAGTAAGGTAAAATTAGAACTTTGTGACTACGCTTCTCTTGTGAAACCCTAGTTCTCCAACGTATGCAGCGCTCTCCCAGTCTTACCCTACTTCCCATGCAGCGCGAGTTTTCTCCATCGTTGTCCCCAGGATATCACATGTTGGCATCACCTCTCGCGTTTCTTCCCGAATTTATGATTTTGAGACCCAAGATGGTTCTGACCTCTGTTCTCAAGCTTTAATGTGGGGGGAGGCGGCAACGTCTGTGGGAAGAGCGCTCTGAATGTGAGCGCATGGTTCAAGCGTCTCAGTGTTGGGGCCGTGACCTGCGGATCGATGTGCGAGATATCAGTGGTGGTGATAGAGGTCACGTTTGATAGGCGTGCATCTTGGAAGCCGGTTGCGACCTGGAATTTGTTGGGGCGCTCCCTTGCGGCACATCTCTGTTCTTCAGGGGCATTTGGTCTTCTTGAGCCAATTGGTTCGAGGCGCGAGACACCTCCATGGGATCCACGGTGTGTCAGTCTTGTTCTCAAGTAAGGCCCGTCTACAGTGTCTTTGAGGTTTGCAGGTCCGGTGGCGGTTCGGGATCCAGCAGCGACCACAAGTTTAGTTGGGCGGATCGTGGGCCGGTTGAGTGGTGCCCGTCTTTTGGTGGCGATGTCGTGGGCAAGTGGTGCGTTGCACGAGGGGATCTTGGCAGCGCCGGTGCTGAAGGCGCATTCCAGTGCGGCACATCTCTACTATGCTGGGGGTTTTTGGTCTTCCTGGGACTATTAATTTAGGCTTTGGGTATGCTGAGTTGGGCTGGTGGCGTTTGGGCCAGCTAAGATCCCCTATGTTTGATTGGAGCTACTGGTGGCTTCACGAGTTGACGATGATTCTTAACCCTTATGTGGGCAAGGAAAAGATATTTTAGGCATTTAGGTGTGTCGGCTTACTTGTATCTTTTATGGATGACGAGATTCATGAATGATGACATACCTAGCACAATTGCATGGTTAGGGGTATGTTAAATACATTTCTCATATGTCTTTCGTGTATCCGTTTAAAATGCAAGTAAGCTCGACCTCAATTAAGATTAGCATTTTAAAGAGTAACTTCTCTAGTTATCCTTTTTGTTATACTATTCGGAACAAGAATGTCTTATAATAATATCTTCATTTCGTAAATATATACATATATATATATCTTTATTAATTAAGCGAATTATTCTTATGGTTAAATTTTTAAAAACTCATTAATTGTCCTTAGATAGTTAAACACTCTTCAATTATGATATTGTCTGTTCAATAACTAAACAGTAAAGTGCAACTACACCAGGCACAAATCACTTCCAGATGATCACTTATTCACTCACAATCTTATACGTACGTCAATGTCCTTAGAATATAATGACTACACATACACACGCGCGCGTGGACGGATATACGAAAACTAGTATATATCATGTGGATTCTATTCTGTCAAACCAACGGCTTTTCCCGTAAAGAAACAATCACTACTCGCTACATCCGCCACGTGGTGTCCATTCATATGCCGGCATAGATTTTGCTGCCAGGAAATTGTCAGACGCAATCTCAACCACTGATCTCGCATCAGTTTTTGGAAGCAAATTATGGAAGAAATGGTTTATGCTAAGACTGTTTCAAGAGATTCGAAAATCCAGGCTTTGTTTCCATAAATTTCTGTAACGAACACCCTGTAGCTTTGAATAACAAGTCAAGGCTAGAATTGATAAGAGGGACACACAGGAAGAGTGACAGACAAAGTGGAGTGGATTATTAGCAATTTAATATTTTAATTCAATTTTATAATTACAGAGTGTTCTCTAGTTCTTTCATGTTGGCTTTGTTTGTATATAAATATAAGTGTGTGAGTTGTGGGTGTTGGTTTTGAACTAAAGACAAGGCGCCTTCTTTCTTATCTTTTATGTCATTTTGCTTTTCTGTTTGTGTTTGGTTGAGAGAGAATGTGTCTTCCTCCTTTCTGTTTGAGAGAACTGGAGGAGCATATTAAAGAGAAGAACAATAGATAATAATACCAAACTGTTCTGAGAGAGAGGGGGAGACAAACAAAAGAAAACAGAGTGTGTGTGTGTGTGTGTGTGTGTGTGTGTGTGTGTGAGAGAGAGAGAGAGAGAGAGAGAGAGAGAGAGAGAGAGAGAGATAGCAAGCAATCATGGTTAAGGAAGATTTCCGGGACTTGGGATTATTGGATGCTTTGACTTTCTTTCCATCATCATCTTCTGGCTCTGGAAACTAGAGGTGGGTTTTCGTCAGATCTTTGCTCATTACCTGGCTTTTGGTGTTGTTTTTGCTTCATTATATTGTGGTTAATTGTGTTCAAAGTATTGGTCTTTGGCCGTGGTACGTTGCTGTGTTTCTGAAATGACTGGGAACTGAGATAAACAATTGCATGTGTGTTTCAGACTTCAGTCTGTGTTTAAGTTCTTGTATGGTGTTTGTTCTGGTTTGGCTCAAGTTCATTTCTATAGATTAGTTAGAAATGAAAGCATTTATTTTTTCTGTTTTCATTTTGCTATGTTCTTCTGTCTGCTGATCTTGTACTTGCGTTTGTTATTTTTGCTATGTTCTTCTGTAGTAATTTTTTTTTGTTAAGAAACTGAAAGGTTTTTTGTTTCCCTTTTATTTTCAAGAAAATTTACAATTGTTCTTCTGTATATTTATATTTTGGGTCCTTTTTTTTTTCTGTGCGGATGTTTCTGTATTTTATTTTTTGGCTGGAACTGGATCCTTTATATTCTACCGTGTAATAATTTCGTGGCTAATGTTGAGGGGACTAGGTGCAAGTACGAGTGTGGTGTGAGTCTGATTCATGTCGTTATCGATTACCTATGAACTACAATTTAAATTTTCAGCTAATTTTTGAAATTAATCATACCAGCAAGAGCATCCTGAAAATGTCACCAGACTTATTCGTAGTCTTGAAAATACTATGAATGCAGGATTTCAGAAATATTCATTAAACCAGAAAAAGTCTGGTGACATTTTCAGGATGCTATTTCTGGTATGATTACAGAAGAACATTTGTAAATTTTCAGAAATAGCATCCTGAAAATAATCAGACTTATTGTACCCTAAACTTATTCATAGTCTTGATTCATTAATTCACTATAACTGATTTGGAACATAGCATGATGAATTTTGTTTTCTAAGCGATGTGTGGACTAAACTAGGCTACCTTAATAATGATATCTACTTTTGGCTGTGTTTGTGTTATGCAGGATTGCAATCATGGATTTTTCTGAATCCACAAAACAAGTGTACAATAGGATTCAAACAATAGAACCAGAATATGTCTCTAAAATAATTGGCTATCTTCTGTTGCAAGACCTTGAGAATGATATGATCCGACTAGCTTATGGTCCGGATAATTTGATCCAATCTTTGATTAACAAGGCAAAAATAGAGCTTGGATTATGCAAACGGGCAATGTCTTCTCCTATTTCACCTTCTCAAGTGAACCAAGGTATTGTTTCGGACTTGCCTTTGCAATACTCTCTCTACTCCCCAAACTTAACAAGACAGATTTCATCCCCTACAACTCTTGGAGCCGCAAATCCATTTAGTAAGAATGTGCAAGTGTCAGGCGATCAACAATCACGACAAGCTGTAGACTTTCTTCCTCCAGGATACTCAGATTCAGTTGGAGAAGATTATCGGCTGCAGAGTCATCAAATGCAGTTCCTGCCAGACTTTCCGAGTCATTATTGTTATCATGAATCTGCATTGGGTTTGAGGGCTCGAAGGTCTCCGAGCTTGCCTGAATTTCCTCTTAAGGTATGTCATTACTTTAGCAAGGGATTTTGCAAACATGGAAACAATTGTAGATATTTCCATGGGCACCCCATGCCAGAGAGCTTTTCGCCAATTTTCTGCTCGAATTCAAATGACATTCAAGGTGATGAGCATGTTGTCTCTCCTAGTTCTCTCGAGAAGTTAGAGTATGAAATAATTGAGCTTCTGAAGTCAAGAAGAAGGTTCCCGATATCTATTGCTTCTCTACCAATGATGTATTATGAGAAGTATGGGAGAACTCTTCAGGCAGAGGGCTACCTCACTGAGAGCCAGAGACATGGCAAGGCTGGCTATAGCTTGACAAAACTTCTTGCTAGATTGAAAAACAGCATTCGTCTCATTGATAGGTACCACTCTATTCTTAAGTAATATAAAACTTTGTACCTTATTTCCTTGCTTGATTCTTGACTATAGTTATGTATATAGGCCACACGGACAACACTCAGTTATATTGGCTGAAGATATTCCACAATATCTAGAGTATACCGGTGAGAAAACTGAAACCGGTGGAATCATTGCTGGTTCTCGACAAATTTATCTTACTTTTCCAGCTGAGAGCAATTTCACTGAGCAAGACGTTTCCAACTACTTCAAGTAAGGAACAAATACTTAATGGATTTCTTGGTTCTAGTCCTCTCATTCCTTGTGCAGTGACCAGTATTCAATGTTTTTTTTAATTATTATTTTTTATCTTTTCTTCGTAGCAAGTATGGACCAGTTCAAGATGTGCGCATCCCATGCCAACATAAGAGAATGTTTGGGTTTGTCACATTTGTATATGCAGAAACGGTGAGGCATATTTTGTCTAAAGGAAATCCTCACTTCATTTGTGGGGCTCGTGTTTTAGTGAAGCAGTACAGGGAAAAGTCTAGACATGTTGATAGGTAAAAATTTCATAATGTTTATCAAAAATTATTTATATGTGTTTGAGGTCAAAGTATCCATGATCTTGTGCCACTCTATTAATCGTCTTGTATCGAGTCTTGTCCATATAAAGTTTGTTAAATAGATCTTAGCACATATAAACATGTATAAACCGGTTCTAGTTAGTTTCTTCCACCATGTCTAAATTCTTTCCATATAAATTTTTCTGTTGCTTGATGAATAATTTATAGGAATACATGAGTTGAATATGAGTCACGAGTTTCTGTTTACAATTTTTTTTGCATTTGTTTCTAATTCATGTTCTTTTTGGCTTTATCACTAGATTATAAAGCTCTGAAATTTTTACCACTATAAATAATGCAGGAAATTTTCAGACAAGATGCAACATACTCTATACTACAATTCACATGACATCGATGCAGATTCAGAGCTTCAATCAAGTAAGAACATAATTCATATATATAATTATCTACTTTTGCTTTTGAGTTTGCTACACAATCACCTTAATCTAATAAATCATTTTTACATTACAAAGTGCCAAGAGTTTGTGATAGTTCAAGATTACTTGGAAAAAAATTCATAGAGGACCATGAACAAGCACTAGAGTTTGAAAGAATGCGGATCTCGGAAATGCATTTAGTAGCCAAGCCCTCTTCCCATCATCATCTCTTTTATGACTACTCCATAGATGAGTTTAAGCATACTGAAGGTATGTTAATCCCATCACAGCAATAATATAACAACTAATATGCCTCATTTAGTCATTTTACTTCCAAATTAATTTTCTCATGGCTCAAATATATTACGTACTGTAGCTCATGCAGATCAAGCAGAGTTTCCATCTGCATAAGACTTCAGTTATTTTCTGGAAGTGCTGAATAATGGTTCCACCAATGAGAAAAGAACGAGGCACATTAAAACTAATTACAATGACCATCAATAAAGGTATAAAACATAATTGCATATATTTTTTAAAGACAAATAAAACTAATTACAATGACCATCAAGAAAGGTATAAAACATAATTGCATATATTTTTTAAAGACAAATTATTAGTCGTTTTTTTCTTTTCTTTGTATCATTTGGTGATTTTGGTTAACTCTACATATTCCCTTTTTTCCATGACAGCCAAGGCATTGACCTTCCAGAGAGTCCATTCGCGCCGGCAATACCAACAGTAACATAAGAGTTCAATCAAACAGTAATTATAGAGAGATAGAGGTACCGAATTTCTAGACCAAGAGATTACTAATTCGTGCTACGCATATTACAGGATTGAGTAGAGTGTGTTCATACCAACTTAAGAAGAGAGAGAAACATAGAAGTACTTTTGTTCTTCCTTGAACATGGAAGAGAAGAACTGCAGGCTAATATGTCACATAGAGCTAATGTAATAATAGAGGTTGCAAGGGAGACTGTCACATAGAGCTAATGTAATAATAGAGGTTGCAAGGGAGACTGATTACAAAAAGTAATTGAACTATTTGTTTTAGTTGAAGGAAGTGAGTGTTAGTGAAAGATATGCGAGATGTGCAGAGTAAAGAAGAAAGATGTAGAGAGATCTCTACAGTACTGAGAAACAGATTCCAATAAGTTATACAAAGTTTCTGTTTTACATCATTACATTCTTAGAATGCTTATACCATTCACTGTGTGATTTGCTTTTATAGACACAAGTGACAAGTCACACAACCTATGTATATATAACCATATACATTTCAAACTATGTTAGTTTTTTCACTTTCTGCAGTCTTGAGATAAAATATAGAAGACCATTTCAGCCATGTTAATCTGTCCACTATCCTTACTAAAAAAGTATATGCATTAGTGTTTAGGATAGAGTCTAATATTTTATTCACTCGCGAATTGTAGTATATATACAACTTTACAAGATATATTCCTAATAGGAAAATAATATCTCCAATAAATAATAAATTTATTCTAATTACAAAAGGATTCTTAATGTATCTACAATTCAATATTTGCCAACACTAAGATATCTAGAGATCAATAATTGCCAACACTCTCCCTCAAGTTGGAGCGTGAATGTCAATCATGCCCCAACTTGACTGCCAAAAAACTTCATGTGACATTCCACGGTATCACATTATGCCAAGTTACCAGACTTTCACCAATAAAAATAAAGTATTCAAAATTGACGCTTTATTAGTCTGATCCTTAGCCTAGTCTGCATCACTGTAGCCTGAAACACACATCTCACTATGTTTTATAAATAACAACCCCTTACCAGGTGTGACAAAAGCATCCAGTTCTTCATTCATAGCTTGCTTCCATTTTGGATCTGCCAAAGCCTTAGATGGAGCACTCTTAACAGAGACCTTAGTAGATGATGTATAAGGGGAAGCAAGTTCTCTAGCACGATCTCAGAGGCGAGGATAACAAAACAGAGGCAAAGATATCTATCTTCTAAATCAAGATCAGAAGCCAACAACTACTCTCCCTGGCATCAAGAAAACATTTAAGTATAACACAAGAAGAAACGCTCTAAGCCTCATGAAAGCTGGATCATGTACGAGTTTGAACTCGATGCGGATGGAACAAAGGTACTGGAGCTTCATGTTGTGTCTCCAACTGCTCAAGCTCTTCAAAATCCAGTAAATTCAAAGTGTTTCCTTCACATCCTCTCTCCCCTTGAAGGGAAGACTCTGAAACTCTCTCTGAGTAATATGATTTGGATTCTCAAAAGAAGACATCAAGGGAGACATGAGTTTTCTTGTTGAAAAGATCAGCGGTGGTAAAGCAGAGGCAGTGCAATTCATAGATCCGAGTAAAGTCTGAATCATTGTAGTATGTTTGGTGCAAAGCATACCAACTATTAGCAATAGTGAGACGAAGAATATATTTAGGTGTGCCAACAGTAGAGGCAGGCGAATCACCAGTATAGAATCCAAGCTTGTTGTGCCCTTTAATGCGTATCTGCATAACAAAGACCCATGTAGAGTAATTGGAATTGGTCAAGAGAACTCCAATGTGAAAAGAAGAATTTTCTTGATGGTAGTGAATAGCAAGTCGAGGAGGAACAATCACAATATAATCAGATTTTTTTTCCATTGGCAACGGTATTTCGGTATAGTGGGGGACAAAATATATGGTTTTGTAGGTAGAGTCTGCCAGAAAATAGGGTTATATCAGAATTTCACAGAAGAAAGTGTAGGAGGAGATAAAATCATAGCAGAGTCAGATTTTTTTCTCCTAAATCAGCAATTCACATCTATATTTAGATGAAGTGATAGACAAAAGTAGGGTTCGTCAATAGGTCCACAAGATTGGCTCTGATACCAACTAGAAAAGTATATGCATTAATGTTTAGGGTATAGTCTAATATTTTATTCACTCCCGAATTGTGGTATATATACTTTACAAGATATGTTTCTAATAGAAAAATAATATCTACAATAAAGAATAAATCTAATCCAATTACAAAAGAATTCTTAATGTATCTACAATTCAATATTTGTCAAAACTAAGATATCTTGAAATCAATAATTGCCAACATTCTTGAGTCATTTTCATCATTAGTTTCTACCTTACACAAGAGGAATCCAAAGGTGCATAAATATGTGTATCCGTGCACGTTTCTGTGTTTTGAAATAAGGGAAGGCCTGGTGTAGCTGCTTATACAAAGCTTTATTAATGACTTTCAAAGAACTTGGAGTAACAAGCTAACAATGCCTTTCATAGTTTCATATATCCGTAAAACTGTTTGTTTGATCGCTCATTCTGTTTATAATGCATATACTCTCCACCAGTATCATCCTAACTTTCTCCTCTGTATTCCTCGTGCTGGTTCGTTGCGGATGCACATAAGTAGTTCGACCGAATATCATGTACGTTGACAATTATTTTCACAAGTGGTACTAATTGAAGTTAGCTTTAACTAGATGGTCCAGATGAATGAATGAAGTTGATGTTCTGATGGCATGGGAAGCAAACTATAAGCCTAGTTGGAAACATCCGTTAGCATTAGAGCAACTCCAGTAGATTTTCTATAAGTCATTTCTAGTGAAAATATAAAGATTTTCTATTAAAATTCACTCCCCTATCTTATTAGCAAGTTTAGGGATTCCCTATATTTCATGTTTTCATCCTCTATTCTTATACCGAAAACATGAATTATAGGTAACGAAACATTCAATATTGTAATTAATTCTTTCCTTCTAGATTGCAAATGTAATTAATAATTATATTAATAAATAAATATTTTATTATCAACCAATCAAAACTAAGCATGTGTTTAGAACTAACTACATTTTAAGTGATATTGTTGGAGTAAATTTATACAAATGACTAGCTAAAATAGGTTTCGACTTTATTTTTAAACAAAATAAACAAACTTTCTGTGACATTGTTGGAGTTGCTCTTAGACCTTCACATTGTTTGGAAACGTCGTAATTTTTTATGAAAAAAATATGTTCAAAAAATCAGCTGCTTTTTTTTTGAAATCGAAAAAAAAATCAGCTGTCTTTAGAACTAACATTTTCAAAAAACATTTGGTTTGTTTTGACAAGTTGCTACCACTTGCCTGTAAATTTAAATGAAAGCTACTATTGCATAATAAATCAGGCATCTCACCTGAACTTTTTGGGCAAAGATATTTTTTTTGAAACTAGCCCTTTTGTCTTCTTCTCGGTAGTTTGAGGCTCTTCGATTCGATTTTGTTGATTGTTGATCTTGATGGTCATTTTTTACATCGAGCTCAATCTCGTGCTGCTGCGAGAAACATGGAGGACTGACTGATAGTTAGCTAGGAATCCTAGGATGATAAACAGAAACAAAAGCACGAGAAATAAAACATTTAAATCACACCATCTTCATTTCATTGTAAAGCCAGGAATTGACATTTATGATAAGTCCTTCAGAAATATTATTCAAGAACCCACATTGCTTTATCCTTTAAGTAAGATGACATCGAATTTAAAGTTGTACAGATTCTGGGATGAGCTTCAGTTCTTAGAATAGTAAGCTAGCCCAAGCAGCAATGAAAGCAACGCCACCGAAAGGAGCCAATCTATTGTACTTCCTATCTTCAAGATACGCCACAGTATAACACCTTAAAATGGAAAGGAAAGGAAAAGTTAGTACTAAAGTCAGGAAACACTTCCAACATAGCATAATAGACATAAAATTGATTGGCAGTACAAGCATTTCCATACATTTTGTTTCCTCTAGAAAACTGGACTTCTTAATATCCTCACCGAAGAGAGGAATTCATTATGTCCAGACACAAAATATGGCCATTAATTGACCTTTTCAATACCAACAGAAGCATTAATAATCTTAAGATTCATCCCTCTGAAGAGTAAGATACATCAAGGTACTACATTCTGGTGTCTACTTCCCAGAAAATTGGCATATGAATCTAACTACACTATAACTTCTTTTCAACCTAACAAGTCAGAGCATTTACTAAATTCCAAAACTGTCCAAGTCAGACTTTAGGTACTTCAGAAGTTCAGTTTACAAGAAACTTGAAGTCAAGAGTAACTGAACACAAAATATAAAGTCGAAACCATCTAACTTATTCAAGGATAAGTCCAAAAGAACGGTACTTACGTTCCCGAGAATGCGAGTATCCCAGCAGTCAAAAGGCCTCCAAACTGAAAGAACAATGATGGAATTAGCATCTACACCACCAGTAACAAATTGTCACACACACCAGAAAGTATAAACTGTGCTTGATCTACATTCCTTTAACATAAGTCCTTGCAAGAGCATATTGCATATACTGATCAGTTTAACAGCTTCAACATTTTTAACATTCTCAGCCCACTTTTATTATTGCTCGAAGTAAATCATAACAGCTTAACAACACTAACATACAAGAGCATAGTTATAAAAATGCTTAACAGCCAAAATAAGTTAGGCATATAATCGATTTTGGTTTCAACTTTGGACTCACAATGATGGGGTGTTTTGTGAGAGGCGCACCAACCAGAGCTGCTGTGTGAACCAAATGGTACAGAGACGCAGTATGCCAAACCTACCCATGATCAAGGAAAGTTAAATACTTTACATATTAAACCAAACCAAACCATGAAACATTGAAACATAATGACTAAAATGAGCAAAAATCAAAATGGGCATAGACTAAAAGAAAAAACAGACCTCTTTGTAAACTGGGTTCTGAGGTTTGAAGCCATGGGCACCATAACTGCCTAACCCAAGAGCTGCCATACCTGTTCATCAGCAAGATCACAAATTGGGCTTTCTCAATTTGATACAAATATACATCTCTAAGTTCTAAACAGATATGATCAACACGGTAGAGATTGTGATCAAACAGATACAATAAAAATGATAGCTTTGCTGCTATGAGAGACGATGAAAGTTAGTACCAGAGACGGCAGCTACTTTGTGCCACACTAGAGGATTCATTGCTGTATGTTTCTCTTGCTTTTGGTCTCTCACTCTTCTTCGGTGCCTCGGCGGTAGTTGAGCCGTTGTGGTGTATGTTTCTGAGATGACTGAGTTGGCCAAGTCGTTTTTGTTGGCCTATTATTTTATTTTATTTCTTTAAAAAGAAATTGAGTGAGATTGGACTATAAGAGCAACTCTAGCAAATTCTCTATAAATCATTTTTAGCTAAAATATAAAAATTTTCTCTTAAAATTTACTCCAGCAGCTCCCCTATCTTATTAGTCAATTTAGGGATTCCCTATATTTCATGTTTTTATCCCCTATTCCTATACCGAAAACATAAATTATAGGTAACGAAACATTCAATATTGTAATTAATACTTTCCTTCTAGATTGTAAATGTAATTAATAATTATATTAATAAATAAATATTTTATTATCAACCAATCAAAACTAAGCATATGTTTAAATGAATTAAATCTAACTACATTTTAAGTGATATTGTTGGAGTAAATTTATACAAGTGATTAGCTAAAATAGGTTTCGGCTTCATTTTTGAACAAAATAAGCAAACTTTCTGTGATATTGTTGGAGTTGCTCTAACTGGTATACGATGAGATAGTATGAATTTTTATCGGTAGATTACAACTCACCGAAAGTCAGGACAAAAGTTTAGATAATACAACTTAATGAATTTGTAACGTGTCAAACACAAATAAGAACAAAAATAAGAAGTATGAAGCCAATTTATTTTGTTGACACTAGCATTTAGTTTGTTCAAGCATTATTTTAAATTATTTTAAATACTTCTTAGAGTAATATTCTTGTGGTCATGTAAATGAAATATATTTGTGCGTTAATTTTAGTTGATTATCGTTAAATATGCATCTAATAAATATAAATAATATTAAACAATCAACAATATTTAGAAATGAGTATTTTTCCGGACTCAAAAATATGTGACGGGGTGAAAGACTTCGAAATAACATAACATGTCCCATGACCGGAGACCGCAAGCAACGATGAGAGATATTTTAGAGTGGTGGAACATAAAATGTGCACATAAATAATTTACTTTTCATTTGTTTCCTTTGGTTGAAATTGTAGCATGTATCATGCAAACTTGTCTTCTGCCACCCCAAATATATAATGTCAAGGAAACATTAACAGTTGCAGTAATATAACTTAAAAAGGATGAAGCGTCCATTACATTGGCAAGAAAGAACCTTAAAAACCATTGCTTTAGGGCAATGGTGTTGAAATTCCATCCATTCTCTCCTGAATAGTAGTATTACAACAAACCTCGCGAACAAGTTATAACTGTGGGGGTAATGGTGTAAACAAACAGTCACTGGAATCGACATTGTTGTCACAAGTTTGCTGGACAAACAAAGCACCCCCTTAAATCATATCAGCTGGGGTCAATGCTTAGCCAGGTGACATATTTGTACGGTTAAACCTAATTTTTTTTGTTTCTTCTAAAAAAATGCTAAAAATGAACTCTCAAGCAACCAAAGTTTTCCTTCCCTAGCTGCATTAGTATGTCGTGCTTACGTCCCCGGTTTCCACTGCAGCATGAAACAGCTCGTCTTGAGTTGCAGCATTAAGCAGCCTGTCTTGGTTTGAAGCTTCAATCAGTTCTTCTGGAGTCACATCATCGAGCAGCTCGTCTTTAGCTGCGGTATTAAGTAGATCTTCTGGTGTTGCAGCAGGATCCAGATCCCAGCACCTACCAGGCAGGTTAGTCTTTTCTCCATCAAGTAACCATGAGGGCACCCGGTGAGAAAAGCGTAACATTTCTCTTCGTGTAATCCATAAAATGGCGCTTCTGTCCATATTAGTCCGGTACACTGTCCTAAATCCAGGCAGTTTCACAAGGGGAGATGCGCAAACACCAATCTCCTCAGAGTAATCATCAAGCACCTCCACCATTTGATATTGGTGCCTCACTTCTTCTGGAGTTGAACTGTCCCAATCTTTTGACCAATTCCGATACAGAGCCCAAGTATCTCCACTTTTCGGATATATCTGGACTATACCTCCTCTAGCTGCTTTCGTGTGGCTCAAGACATGAGAGAAAATGTTAACTGTCTCAACGACATCAAGGTTTCGAGCCCTGAAGTTTCCACAAGATTTGGTGAACCCGCTGTCCAACCAGTTCACAGACCCGAATTCAGTATCAGTTTTAGAGCTCAAGTAAGTAATGAGCAACTTGAATGGCCTGACTGAGGCCACTTCACGTATCAGACAGTACAAGCGAGGCATGCCATCTTCGTCATATAAAGCCCATATCTGCTTTGGCTTGAAACATTCCTCTGACCTATACGTGTCAAAATCATGGAAGTCGGAGTCCGGGACTGGCATGGGTTCCGGCACAACCTCAAGGGCAGTAGACACGAGAGGCTCACTTTTCTTAATCTTCATATCTAATTGATGCCCTGGGGATACTCCAGATCGACCCACTTCAACACGCCTTTTTGTTTTCTTAAGTGAAGCAGCCACTTCAACGGGTCTTTTTGCTTTCCTTAGTGGAGCAGCAGCCACTTCAACTTCAATAGGCTTTTGTATGTTCTTTGCTGCTGCAGCAGCTGCAGCTTCTGTTGCTGCTTTTGAAGCCAATTTCATCTCTACCAATTTCTTCGAGATATCTGCTCTTGCCTTCTCCATCAACATCTTTCTCACATCAATGGCAGGTGTGACGGAGCAACGTCTAGTGGGAACTTCTACTAAACTAGGACCTTTCTGATCATGCACAATGCTGCCATTTCCATTTGCTAGGATTGCTTCTGACGAGGTCTTTGATACTTTGTCATCATCCCCAAACCTAAGAGTTGCTCCCAAAACAACTCTACGTTTTTTCTCAGATACTCTGCGCTTAACCTTGGGCCGTTCATGATAGCTAGCAGACACATTTAAATCCAGATTAACCACAGGACTTTTCATTGCACGTTTTCCATTCACTCTCAATTTATGTTTAGCTCCAGCTTTAACATTTCCATTTGCCTGATAAACAACATCAGAAGTTACAGCAGATGATGATCCATGAGGGCTGACAACTCCAGCAGAAGTTCCAGAATATGAGCTCCACTGAAACGATACGTTTGAAACATATTCATACCCATGTCCAGAATGAAATCCAGGGGCACCATTTCCTGGGAACAAGGTACCATTGTTTGGAACGTAGGTAACCCCATCAAATCCATGATTTGCATGCCCATTACTAGAAACATATGGCCAAGGAGTATAAGGGAAAGAGCCATTTGCTGGGGCAGCCCCAGATTCCACAGCAATGAAAACACCTCGACAGTTCTTACACGAAAGCCTTTTGTTCACATACTTCCGTAGATACTCATATTGAACCTTGCAAGAAGTGCAAACTGTCCAGAAAGTATCGAGTTTACTGTGAGATGTCGTAACACCACCGGCATGAACTGAAGAGTAATTCGGCTGATTAACTGCAGTTGGCAGGAGCTTGTTTCTCTGAATATCATAAAAGTTTCTCTTGGTAGTGTCAGACAACAAAGTCCATGCTTCAGAAACAAGCTTGAAAGCCCCATCAGCTCCGATACATTTGTTCTTATCCGGGTGAAGCAACACCGCCATCTTTTTATACTGCCTCTTCACAGCCTCTTTACTTGAGGAAGGCTTCAATCCAAGAATTGAATAATGATCTATTTCACCATGGAATCTACGCTCAGTAGCAGCATAAACTTCAAACGTGGCAACCATTTGAGATATGCCCTCCAGTCCAGGACAGAGCGATTTAGCCTTCACGGCATAAGACGCAGCATTTGAAAAGTCTTTCTCAACAAACCGCCTCTCAGCTATCTCTTTCGCCTTAAGAGCCTCCTCTCTGTTTACTTCCATGAATGTTCTCAGAGATCACTTCAAAACCCAAAAATCTCGGAACTGAATCTATGACCGAAATGTGCTCGACTGCGAAAACAGCCCAATTCTCGTGCATAACCACATTTTCATTTCTGCAACAATACAACAACAATATACAAGTTACTAACAACCATGACTTTAAAACACTGACAGTAAATGCAGAAAACATCTACCAAATCTTAACCACAAACTAATCCTGATCAATCCAATTACGTAAACAACAAGTGATTATCAGAAAGATTTGATCTTCATAACAACTTAACAAGCAACCAAATCAATTAAGTAAACAGTTTTGATCTCTATCACACAATAGGAGAACTAAGATTTCTGCATCAATGAAAAATTAGAAAAATAAAGATAAAAATAGCATCACACTTTCATTTTCATTAGTCTTTTTGAGCAAATCAAACAGTTCCAGCTATCAAAATAAACAATCCATTTCCTCAAATCCACTAACCAGCTCAATTCTCCAAATCCATGCCCAGATTCCACTAAAAAACACACAGATCGAAATTTAAAGCTACACAATAAAAATTCAAACTTTAAGAAACTACTCACTGAAATCCGAGCAGCAAACAGAGCCGGAAAACAAACCAGATCGCACCACGTGTGCTTTGAAGCTCGAGCAAAAATCCAATGAGCTCAGCTAACTAGCAGCTCTGAATCTCAACTCTACTGAAGAATAAGATGAAGCTAGAGCAGAGAGTAAAGTAAAGTCTCTATCTTCGGGGTCAG
The DNA here is from genome assembly GCA_946800695.1 of Geum urbanum. Taxonomy (NCBI): domain Eukaryota; kingdom Viridiplantae; phylum Streptophyta; class Magnoliopsida; order Rosales; family Rosaceae; genus Geum; species Geum urbanum. The sequence continues at coordinate 44,739,806 of OX327008.1, read as the reverse complement.
CGAGGAAAAGGGTCAGCGGATTCAGGTCGGGCGGACCGAGATGGGCGATCTGCGGCGAGAAATCGGCGGCGTTTACGTCGGAAATGGGGACAAGAGATTTTATTTGGTAATAAAAATGGGTATGGAAAAAAAATTTATTTTTTCTCCGGTGAGAAGTAAACAGTCTGTTAATAGTATTTAATGGTAGAGGGAAGCTATTTTGCTCTGCCAAAGAGTTATGGGCATTTTGGGTTTACCAAAAAATAAAATTCTCTTTTATTTTCTTTTAGAAAATGTTTGGTGGTGGGTAGAAGTGGACTTTGGATTATGGTATTTGTTTAATTGAAATTTAGTTGGCTAAGATTGGCTAAATAAATCAATTTGATATTTTCATTAACTTTATTAGCTACTAAATATATTATGTGCATTATTTGTAAATAATAACATGATTTGGTTATTTATGGTCATATTTTTTGAATCTCAAATAATTGTTAATGTTGTAGAGTTTAGTTTATCGTTGTTGATGTCCAAATGATTTATTTTGTCTAAAGTTCCGATTAAATGAGAGATATATCCAATTAGAGCGAAAAGATATTGACTTATGCTTTATATTAAATTCAAACTTCGTGGTGTCTATTAAAATTATTATCAATAATTTGTCTTATAATTTTTTTTAGCTGTCACCAAAATCACTATAAATAATTTTGAATACTTGTGATTAACTAACGTGTGTTATCAAACAATTCAATTGTAATTGGTATAAACGGTAATGAAATCAATTTGAATTCACTAATGAATTTGTTTCTTTTTATTCTCTTAAGACAACACCCAAATGCTTTTCACGGAATGCTCGATCAAACTCGTTAACTCGAGTTTCACCAATGAGTTCTCGATTCACAGTGACTTCTCCATTTTGCTCTTTGTCAACACTTCTACTTGTCTTGTGTAATTACTCCGGATTAGACTGTAACATTGTGCTCCATAACTTGAACTCCACCCCTTCACATGTTTGGTGTGATTTGGAATACTTCCAAAGAGAACTGCCTCTGCTTCCACTTTCCCTTGTCTGTCTTACAAAGGAAACAGTCTCTAGAGATATTTGAATCCCACCACCAAATTGGGTTCTAGCTTAGCTTTCACATTAGTCCACTATATGAAATTATGAACTTAGATGTAGTCACCCCGAACATACTCAAGATGTTAGTTTAATAAACACCTTATCAAATGGATCACATCTCACCGACATGAACTTCAATTCATGACGTCTTGTTATTCGATCACTTGCCTAAGTAGAGCTATGGGAAAAAGTGAATTAATATATGACTCATAGGTTATATAATCTTGGAGGAGTGATTATTGTACTTCCACGATATATAATGTTACTATTACACTAGGTATTGCAGATAGACTGGAAATAATGGGGGATAGGACTACCGACTACACCATACCTTTGTCCACTGCCTTTTTCCATTGAGATATTCCTCGATCTTTTGCTCTTAAGATATTAGGTACACTTTACTGTATTCTTATTCACCAACTGTAAAAATTAAAGAGCTCTGCAGGTTTAATTCTCTTGATCTATGAATGATAGATATGTATTGGATGATAGTTAGGTACACTAATAATGCACTTTCGTATAGAAGAATTCCCTTAGATCACTACTAAAATGGGTGCTTCTGAAAATGACACTAGTCTAATGTTTGTTGGTAAAGAACCGATTTATTCCGACCACAAGAAAAAAAAAACCCTCATGATCAGCAGATCAGGTTCATAGACATTCTAGTTTAGCATTATTTTCGGATTTTTTTCTTCAAGAAAATGAATTTTAAAATCTACAACCTATTGGTGTAATATACGTGGCTAATTACAAATTAATGTGTAAGCTAGGTATCCCTAATGCATAAAAATGAAATATAAAAACACATATATACATTGCACGAGTTGGAGAGTGAGTAGAGTTTGAAGAATGAGGTAAAAAATTGCTAGAACATAGTTGTGACTTATGTGTTTTGTTAGACCTTGACAGTGTAGATGGCTATAAAACCTTGTACAATTGCTTAATGCGTAAAATGATCATGAGCTCTATCTGTTTGGACCACCAAGTGGTAATAGTAGTAGTAGATGAGGCTGGCCATATTTGTCCAGTCCCAATCGCACGCCCTTATCTTACTTATAAGTTATAACACACAACCAACCATATTTTCTAATGCCCAAAATTGCTTTACATGGCATAAACGAAACCTAATGTTTCCTCACGCGGTCTCTGTCTCCCTAGATCAAGGGGCCTTGATAGCCCTTGAGTACTTCTTACTTCTTACTCTAGAAGAAATTAAAACAATTTACAACCAATTTTAACTGATCAAAAATCAAAATATATGTAACCAAGTTCGATCTCAACTATTCAACATTTGGAATCTACTGTTTTCTCCAACTAAATTCGACACAAGATCACGAAAAAAAACAAAGAAATAATTGCTAATCATATATGTGTGCTTGCATATGCCAAACAACTCAATTATTGTTTTTTTTTTTGGTATAGTAAATTTCCTCTTCCTTTATTTCCTGAAGAAAAACAATTGAAGAATCTATATAGAAAACAAAAGGAAACGAGAAGCCATGTTTTGGCACCACCCACCTAACCTCCATTGTCAATGCTTTGCTTTACCAAAAGATTCTTAATTAACTATTTATGACAAATAATTATTTCTCTTCTTACAATTTCTTCAAATGAAAAATTACAATAATCTAATCATAATGGACATGAAAAGCACCACCATCTCATTCTCACCTTTCACCCTAAGCCTAAAATAAAACGAGTGACGATTATTTAATGAAACCCCCTCTAATAATTAAATTTATTAAAAAAATCAAAAATAACCCCCTCTAATAATTAAATTTATTAAAAAAATCAAAAGAATAAAATTGATATGTATAACACGTACTACTTTACTACCTTCTATTGCCCTCAAAGCAGTCAACGCTCTCCCCAAAAAGTCAACGAATCAGACGTTCACGGGGTTGCACAGGAACATGAGCGACGAGGCCGACGCGTCTCCGCCGCCGAGTCTCCTCTCGTAGTAGTCCACGCAGAAGAGCGACAGCGACAGCTGCACCTCGTCCCGGGTCCACACTCTCCTCACCAGGTCCGAGTCGCTGCTGAGCCGACTCAGCACGGGCCGCACGCACACCATGTATAGCCGTTTGTACCCTCCCAGTGCCATCACGACGGGCCTAACAGAGGAGGGAGGCGGAGATGAAACGTGGCGGAAGCAGAGGTGTTCCCAGAGGGAGTCATTGCGCGCCACGGAGCACCATTGGCGGCAGACGCAGGCGGCGACGCCGAGAGAGGCCCCGTCGAGGCGTTTGAGGACCTCGACGACGATGTCGATGTGGTGGTTGATGCAGAACTGGTCGTGTCGTACGTCGACGTTGTTGTTGTGGTCTTCCGGTGAGCTTTGCTGCATGGCTAACTGGGACACAATTGAAGTTAAACTTAAATGGCTAACCATGTAGAAGATGTAGGTCAGCGTGTGTGTGTGTGCGTGCGTGCGTGTGTGTGTGTGTGAAAGAGAGAGAGAGAGGAGCTGAGTGAGAGAGACGAAGACGAGCTAGCTCGAGAGAGTTGATGATCGAAAATGGTGAAGAGCGAGATTGATGGAGTATATATATTTGTATAAACTCGTGCATGTAGTCATGAAAGTGGGGTTCAGCCGTTTAGGGCTAGCTTTTGACTTGCATGACATGAGAGAGAAATAGTGTGTACCACTGTTTCTTTAAAATCCGGATAGGATTATTTTCTGTTCATCAAATTTGATCACCAATTAATGTTCACAACGTTAACGTTCTAATTAAGGTGATTTGGGTTTCTTTGAGCTGTTATTCACATTCTCAATGTGTTAATTATTCCGCATTAATTATATCTGTATAAGTATATATTTCTAAACGAGTGCGTATAGCATAACGAAAATTGTGGTTGCATTGCGAGTAAATTGGCAGTTGCTCGTTAGGTTATTGAGAAAATTACATTTCAAAGTAGAAGAAAATGAAGGTTGTAGAGGGTGGTGGTGTAGTCACTGTAGTGTGACTTAGTGAGTGTGGTTAGGCTAGGGAAGGTATCGAGGGGAGAGGAGGAAGTGGCCAAAGGAAAAGTTCCAAGGCCAATAACTAGAACCGATGCTGAATGCTGTGCTTTCTACCCTTTCACTGATTTTAAAATAATGTTTTTGGGGTTGAGCGGATTTGTTGTTTGTTGTTTTTGTTGTTTTTATATTTGTGATGGTGTGTGCAGCTGTGAATACTTCAAGACTTTGGTTTGGGGCCGTTGGGAAATAACTTTTGAAGATCAGCTGTGTTCTAGTAATTGAATTGAGAGTTTGAGACAGAGCAAAGGAGGCCGGTGCTGCTGGGTCTGTGCGAAGTCTACGTACATATATGCTCTTGCTACTTGCTTATTTTGCTAGCTGTGGATGTGTGTTTGTATTGAGGTGTAGGACCAATGAAACCATGCATGGACCTCCGAAGGGGCAGGCTTGCTAGGGTTCTGTAGCTGTACGTTGGAGATCGAGAGAGACTGAACTTCTCTAAGGACCAAGGACCCTTTAACTAGTTAGTTAGGGTCACGTACTTCACCAGTTCAAACTACCTAGGAACCGAAACTGATTGAGGACTCCCTTTCAATTCGAGTCTCCGCAATGACCAGTGACCATTGATCAGTTTATCATCATAAGATTTAATTAGTTTAGGCAACAACAATCTTTGTATTTACTTTGTTGGGTTTGTTGGGCCACTTGGGCGTACACATACATAGTGCTAAGATCAAACCTTGTGAAGCACATGAACTAATTTTTTTCTCACTTATCTTTTCACCCTCACTTCCCTGAAGACTTGTGATTTGGTACCATGTTGTTTGCAAAGTATGTGCCACACAAACAGGACAACAAGCTTGTATATTATTGTTGAATAGAGTTTCCTACGTACAGTCTAATTGGATTACTTGAATGAATGGGCATTATTTGTCAGAACCCTTTTAAGATTTTCACATCAAATTTGGGATCAATCTGTATAGAAGAATCCCATTGATTAGTTTAGTGTATATATATTTTCTCATGAACATGATAAGTCAAGGAGAATAAAGAAGCAATTTTTTTTATCTGAGTTTTAGGGTATGTATAGGTTCAGAGTCTGCTTGCCCAATGCCCAAACAGAAAATGTTAAGAGGTTGGGAACAATGTGATCCAAACAAAGAACCAGGAGGGAAAAAGTGAGCAGAAAAAGACTTGGAAAAGAAACAATGGATTCTCAGCCAGCCAGCCAGGATTTCTGAATCAATGCAAGAGATGGATGACATACTTGGCTTTGGCTAACTGCTGTCTTATCAAGAAGTGAACCAGTTTGGGAATCCGTGGTGTTGTTTGCTTGGGAAGTTTAGCTACAAATGCTTGTGGGTTTTCTGTGTGACATGGGGTTGTGGGGGTTGTGGTTTGTCTTTCAGTATTTCTACTCTTTAAGAAGGGAGAAGTGCCGTTATTGAAGGAGCTTGGCTGCTTGGGTTATTGTAGCTGGCACCACACCAGTCTAGTATGACCTATTCCTTGGACATTAGTAAAGAGCTGTAGGTAGAAACTGTTCATATAGTAAAACCAAACATTAAGTCCAAATAAAACAGTGCCCAGATAAACAGTACTCAGAGGCCCATTTAGTATCACAGTATGTCGGTATCAATGGAGAAAAATTATGAACTTAGCTGGACTTATTGCCCTAAGCCCTAGCCGCGCACGTAGGTCTCAACTTGGCCGGACTCAAGCGGTCGGGTTTTTGTTGGTTTCTGGTGGTGTCTGGACGAAGGCGACTCTCTTTTCCGCCCAATTCCGACGATGTATCTCCCTGGAGCGTGGCTATTATTTTGGGCCTCCTCATGTTTTGGCCCCAAAAGCGCCCCTAGTTGGCAAACTTGGCATCGGCTTCTTTTTGTAGTCAAGTGAGTGAGTGAGAGGGGTTGGTCAAGGTGTGAAAGTCTGAAGAGAGAAGCTGCAGGAGAAGATGAACGTATAAAGAAAATGACACAAACTATTAACATTCAGTCCAAACAATCAGAAATCTGACGCCCATCAACGTTGATCTCACAAATTGCTGTTGGATGCTGCTACATCTGGGAGACAGAGTGAAGCAGAGTCGGAGCCCTTGGCGCACCATTTTCTACTTCACCAAGGTTAGTGGGTTCATCACTCTCTAGCAGGTTGGATGTACTCGGTGGCTTTAGCCCTAATGAGATTTTGAAAGAAAAAAAAATTACCTCACAATATAAACTAAATAATCTAGCAATTATACATGATAAAAAAAATAAAAAAGGTAAAACTATTACTATATTATTTTTTATGGAAGAAAAAAGTTGAGCCTAATATAAATTAATTAGCCATTATAGTTATGTAGTTATGTGATAAATTAATATTCAATTCATTTTCCTACTTTTAAGTTCTCTTCTGGACATGCAACATTCGTATGTTTTGACTAAGTTTATTCTACAAAAATCGCTTGTTACATATTATTTTTCATTTGAAAACATTAATGTTATCAATCAATGCTTGAAAAAAAAATTCTCTTGTTCCTCCAGATTCATAAAAAAGTTACTTAAGCTAAACTCTAGTGAAGATTTAATCATGGATTGCTCTCTACTTGCATGTTCTTTGGAATCTTTGCTCAAAGCATATAATCAAAACCAACCTTCATTGCATTGCAGTGTTCTGAATCCGTAATCAAAACTTGATAGGCACCCGTAATTTCAATTGATCCAAAACACATAAAACTTCTCTGTCTCTTACCTAGAACCCCAGTCCTATTCTATCCAGAACAAAATTTAAATATCTAACACAAAAATATACAGAAACATGCATTTCCGAACTCACACCTGAGCAACATGATATATACATGTCTTGAAAGTTAAGCAACAAAAAATGGATTAATATGACCAGGGTCTGATCTGTTGCCTCCTCCGCTGTGCTTCTTTTAGCTGCCGCCTCCGTCTACCCCTGAATGTCTCAACAAATGAAAGCCATTCTTGATTCCCGGATTCCCAAGTGTTAGCAGCAACCACTCCAACTATTAGCCCACTAACAACTCCAGGCAGAACCACGTACCAATCTAGTTCAATATGAAACCTCAAATTATTTTGCTCTTCATTTGTTGAAGTTGGCGTTGTCGCTGAGTATTCACATTTAATTAACAAAGGCTCTCCACACTAAGCTGAACTTCCTAAATATGAATCTTGTTCGAATGTGTCAAATTGTTGGCCATGTGGTGTAGTCCCCTGAAGATTGTTATGTGACACATTGAAGTATGCTAGGAAATTGAGCTGTGCCAAATTGTTGTTGATGTCTCCTGTGAGCTGGTTTTGGGAGAGATCCAAGGATTCGAGAGCAGTCAAGTCTCCTAGTGATAAGGGGATGAGACCACTTAAGGAGTTGTTCGAGAGTCTCAGCACATGAAGATCTCTTAGATTTCCAATCACACTCGGAATATCTCCTTCGAATTTATTGCTTGAGAGGTCCATGAACCTCAGAAGATAAGGGGTCCTCAAATATTTCAGCTCGACACCTTTTCCGAGAATAGTGAGTGAGTAATCAAAATGGAAGTGTTTTATACCCGATCCAATCTGTGAATTCACTGAATTGCAAATATACTTGCTCATCTTCACCAGCAGATTTCATGTAATTCCAGTTCTCTATATAGTTGGAGGGCAACATACCAGACAAACCATTGTGAGACAAGTCAATGATGCATAACTTTTGGAACTCATGGTTAGTTTCAGGTTTTCTGATGTATGACAAAGAGGATGTCGATTTAGTCGAAGAGGAGTAAAATTAAAGAAGAGTAATTGGTTAATTGGTAATTTACGTTTCATGAGGTTATTAGGTTCTGAGGTATTAAAGAAGTTATGGTATTGGACATTTCAGGTAGCACGAGCAAAACTCGGGTTTGAACTGTTCAGTCGGATAGAAGCAACTTTGGGTCAGAATCTCCATTTCAGATGAATAATATCTTTCCAGAATGGGAACACGACGAGATCTTCAAGACTCACTTTAGTGAGTTATGTGAATATAAGCCATTAAATGTCGTTTACATAATCCAATTCGGTATTTATTGGTCTTAAGTTATTTATTTTCTTTTATGATAAGATTTATTTTCCTAATAGGACGGATTGTTTACTTTCTTTCTAAATCACGAGAGTTATTGTTGATTAGGTTTAGAACTCTTTCATGTAGATGCATATATAAGCATCCTTAAACCATTGATATTTTAATAAAAACTTTTGAGTTCTTCTCAAAACTCTGGTGGATTCCAGAAATTCTCGTGGATTCGAGAATTAGTCTAGTAGATTCTAGACAATTATGTTCTTTTTAGGTTTAACGCTTGTCTACCTATATACTCTGCTGCGTCATTTCCCAATAGAGCCATGAAACCTATTAGGCCGTAGAATGAGAACCCTTCAACGCTGAGAGTTCTCCTGACCAGGATGGGAATATGTCACTGATTTGATTGTTTCCAACATTAAGAAACTCTAGTTGAGTACAGTTGACCATTGATCTTGGTAGCTTCCCCCTTAACTGAAGTCCATCACTGTCAATGCATCTTCATGTGGACATAGTGGAGGAATGTAGCCTTCAAAAGAATTGTTCTGCATTTTCAGCATTTCAAGAGCTCCGAAGTTCCCCAAACAATGTGGAATGATGCCATGTAACCTGTTGTTGGACACATCAAGTATGCTCAGTTTAGTCAAGTTGCAGAACGATGGTGGAATTTCTCCAGTAAAGCCATTGTTTGGAACATAATAATATGTTACTGATGGCGGTAGGATTGGCAATGATCCTTGTAACCTGTTGGATCCAAGTTCCAATACTGTAACTTTCCGCCTTGGAAAAATAACTGGATCTTGCTCAAATCCTATTAAAGAATTGTATGAGAGGTTCAAGAACCTCAGAGATTGACAACTTGAGTTTCTACAGCCATCTTGGTATTTGTCCATGAATGTTGTTGTCAGAGAGGTCTAGCTCCACCAAGTTACTATTATCTCGCAAGAAATCTGGAAATTACAAGAGCCTAATCCTAGAGTAAACCTAATGTGCCTTTACTAACTTTTTCGTCAACGATCATTATCGGGATGGCACGATATACAGCTATCCTGAATAATAGATACATAACGATGTATAAGAAATATGCAAGGAAGTAAAGAGACACATAACACCAAGATGTTTTTTCTTTAACGCAAAAACCCTGCAACAGGGAGAAAACTGCGTGCTCCTAACTCTTGAGAGACAAACATTTCCATTATGTAAAAAAACTTCTTACAAGATTTTAGTTTTCAGGATAGAAACTCGCTCGTCTATCCTAACCAGTATCGCATAATAGTCTAAGAGCTACACTCTCATCTCTAAGTGTTTACATACAAAGGTACAAAAAGCTTCTACCCGAAATTCAACTCCCATAGTTGATTCCCAAGAATACATGCAAAATCACACTCACAAAACTACAGCTCAGAGGATAGATACTCGCTCATCTATCATGTCTAGTATCTCACACTAACCTGAGAATTTTACTTCATTTGTCTCTCAGTGTTTATACATATGAAGACTATGCCGCCAACCAATGTGGCCGTACCCAGAAAAAGTAGTTGGACCAGCGAGACTTTGCCGAGGTTGCCAAGCGTGACTAAAGGGGGAATAGAGTAGGATAAGAAGGAATGTATAGGATAGAACGGAATTTTATTTTTGAATTCCAATGCATTTTTACATCCCACAGCTTCGGCAGATCGCTTAGCCCCGTTCATCTTCGGCGCACTTTAAAAAAATTTAGAATTAGAAAGCATTTCTTTTTCAATATATCATTAAAAGTGTTCAAGTGCTCGGAAACCAAAAGTTTCTCTCAAGAGACCAACCATAGCATGACTGATTCTTTCAAAACACTTCTGGGGTTGCTTGCATCACCAATCCGACTCATGGCATGCAATATGAAATGAGTATGAAAAAAATGTTTTAATGCAACTCTAAGATTTACAATCAACAAGAGGAATACTTAGAGAATAAAAACCTAAAGAAAAGACTCTACATCACTAAGAAATTATGCTATGAAAGTTTCTACATTTTGACAAACAAGTTGTGATGAAAGAGTATGAGTTTTGAAAGGTTTTTATACTTGCATAGAGATATGAAATCTCAAGAAGAAAACCTTGAATAAAATCTCCTAACACATGTAGGAGTTTTGAAGAGTTTTTATGATTGCATAGAGATATGAAAAACTCTTGAAGAAAACCAAGAAAAGCTCTTAACACATGTAAGAGTTTAAAAGATAATAGAAGAGCATTGTGAAAATGAAACCATGACAATTTTCACAAGTCCCGAAACCTTCTCAATGTCATGGTGTTTATAGGCCAACAAAAGTGGCAAGTGGAAAAAGCTAAATCCATCTTGGCCATCCATCGTTCTTTACTCACTAAGAGAACACATGAAAATAGCCAAAATGAAATATGACAACAACCATGATTCAACCGGTTATCAAGAGAGACACCCAAGTTGTTGCTTTTCCATGAATTAGGGAAGAGCCATACTCTTCCATTTCCTACCAACTGAAACTTATAGGAGAAGAAAACACATGTTAGCTCTGACACTTCTACATGGAATAAGGAAGAGACATATCTCCTTTTTTAGCAATTAACCGAAACTCTTTTTCAAAAGCTTTAGATAGAGAAACAAGGAAGATCTATTCTTAGAAACCTTGATTTATAATGATGAAAAGATGTATGATGTGCATATTTTTATCTTTATCAAGGGGACACCTGAAACTAGTAGAAGAAGAAAACACATGCTATATCAACCACTCTCCTTTAAAAAAAGGTTTAGATATGGGAAGAACTATTCTGTCCAAAACCAACCAAAACTTGGAGAAGAAGGAAAGACATGCTTTATCAACAACTATGCTCACCATTAAATGAGAGCCATGCTTGGGCAAAAATCTTCCATAACTTTTGTGATGACTCATCTTTAAGGGAACAACATTCCCTAAAATATGGTGAGGAGAGAAAAAGGTTTTGCGGGTTTTAGGGTGTCTCACAAGTAAACTTGATGATAGGGGTCATCATTTGGCCCGTGGGCCTCGTGGGCCCGTGGAGGCCCGCAAGCCCGGCCTGGCCCGCAAAAAAGCCCGCCAAGGTGGTTGGTGGGCCGACCATGGTTTAGAGATCTAAAGCCCGGCCCGGCCCGCCAAAAGCCCGTCAAGGCCCGTTAGGCCCGGCCCGTCAAAGCCCGTTAGGCCTGGCCCGTCAAAGCCCGCACACATATTGACATATATCATTAAATCATTTAATGAATTTTAATTATTATACAATTTATACTTAGTTAATGTTTACCTACACACATATTGACATATATATATATATAATATAGTGACTAGTAGTCTAATAGACTAATACTATATAGATATATATTTTACATTTGTGTATATATATTAATATATTACATATACATGGATAGATTGAATATTTGAATTCCATATATAATTAAATTTGTGTATCTATTTTACTATTAAGTCATTATTTAAAGTTTAGCATAAGTTAGGGTTTAGGTTTAGGGTAAATTAGGGTTTAGGAGATTAAGATTTATGGTAAGTTAAAGTTTAGGAATTTGAGGTTTAGGGTAAGTTAGGGTTCCGGTTCTAGGATTTTATTGTAATTTTTGTAGGGTTTAGGGTTTGGGGTTTAGGTTTTAGGGTTTAGGGTTTAGGTCCAAAATTTATAAAAATTAGGGACGGCCTACTTAGAATATTATGAACAACCAATCCAACAGTCAATTTTTTATATATATAAGATAGTAGTACGTATATCATTATACCTACACTTATATATATAATATAGTGACTAGTACTATATATATATTTTTTATATTTGTGTATGTTTATATTAATATATTACATATACATATATTGATCAAATATTGGAATTCCATATATAGTTATATTTGTGTATCTATTTTACTATTAAATCATTGTTTAAAGTTTAGGATAATTAAGTTAGGGTTTAGGTTTAAGGTAAGTTAGGGTTTAGGGGATTGAGATTTATGGTAAGTTAAGGTTTAGGAATTTTGAGGTTTAGAGTAAGTTAGATTTTAAGTTTTAGGAATTTTGAGGTTTATAGTAAGTTAGGGGTTAGGGGTTAGGGGTTAGGGGTTAGGGTTTAGGGTTAGGGTTTCATTGTAATTTTTTTTATCGATTTACACTGTAAAACAGTAAATATAATAGATGGTTCAGATTAGATCTTGTAATTTTTCAATGGTGAGAGTTTAATTGAGAGTGTGTGAAATGACATCAATACCCTTCTCTTATATATTGCTTATTTTTCCATGGAGAAACTAGATAAATTAAATTTTTATATCAATTTTTTTGACACTATGAGATAGATATGTAATTTACAAGAATGTGTGTTAAAATTTTGATCTTAAAAAATTCCTTTAGGGATGGGTAATTTATGTTTTAGTTGTAAGGGTACTACGGTCACATTTAGCGAAACTCATAGATGTAGGTCTAAATCAAGTCCAAAATTTATAAATTTTTAACGGCATGCTTAGAATATTATGAACAACCAATCTGACAGTCAGTTTTGTAAACTGATGATACATGATCGATTACGTTTCACAAAGGACTTTCAACCCATATAACCAAGTAATAAAGGTAAGAACATTAGTGTGCATGTAGAGAATTCAAGCAATATAGGAATTAAAAATGTTTTAACAATAAAGAAGGCCATATATAATAGTTCACCTTGTAATAAAAGACACCGTACGTAAAAATTAGCCTAATCGAAGTACGTTTGGATCCCAGTCAATACAATTAAACAAAATTTGTGAAAACACTAAAATACACTTATCTTATTTTCCTTATTTTCCTATGGGGGGAGTAGATAAATCAATTTTTTATGTCAATTTTTTTGATACTATGAGATAGATATGTATTCCATAAGAGTATGTGTCCAAAATTTGATGTTAAAAAATTATTTTCGGGAGGGGTAATTTCCGTTTTAATTGTAAGAGTACTATGGTCACATTTGGCGAAATACATGGATCGATGTCTAAATCAAGTCCAAAATTTATAAAATTTTAAAGGCATGGTTATAATATTCTAACCAATCAATCTAACGGTCAATTTTATAAAATAATTAAACATGTCCGATTAAGTTTCACAAAAGTATTTCATTCCATATAACAAATGAACAAACGTAAGAACATTAATATACATATGGAGAATTCAAGCAATATAAGAATTAAATATGTTTTAATAATAAACGAGGACATGTAGAAAACTCCATCTTATAGTGATAAACATCGTACGTAAAATTTAGACTCGTCGGAGTACGTTTAAACCCCGGTGCATGGATGAAGGTTATGTTTATTTTGAAATGTCTTAATTTTTTAATAATTAAAGCCCGATAGGCCCGGCCCGCAAAAGCCCGCAAAAGCCGCTTGAATGGGCCGGGCTCGGATCCTTATATAAAAGATAAAGCCCGGCCCGGCCCGGCCCGCATATATTAAAATGTTGTTGAGGCCCGGCCCGTGCCGGCTATACATGGGCCGGGCCGGGCCGGGCCGGGCTTTTTGCCGACCCCTACTTGATGACCACATAAACATCTTTTACTTTGTAAAAAGATCTTCCTTAATCAAGGAAAATGTGATATAAGTTTTACATGCTTTCATGCTTAAAATAAGACAAGTTGTTTTATAGAAAACAAAACTTATTTCACTTAATAAAGATGACTTTAATTATGTTTGAACAAGGGTCACAAACAAAAATGATGCCTTGAAAAATCTAGACACACAAAACGTCAAGGCACTAAGGCAGAGGACTCAGGATTTAGTCTCTTCAGTGAAAAACTATGAAATGCATATGCATGTTTTACCTGAGACTATGAGAACATCTTGGTTCTTTATCTTATTCTTTAGCTCTATTCTTTACTTGTAAGGACTTATGTCCATGATAGATTGTGTTTTTTTCAATAAGAAGATTGACAAAATATGTCACACTAACCCGAAGGACTAGAAAATTTAATTTGGTCAGCTTGACAATGCGAGATGGGATTTGACCATTGATTTTATTGTAACCCAAGTTTAAGTCTGAAAGCTCAGTCAGATTAGCCAGAAAACATGGAAGTTCTCCACTTAAGTAGGTGTATGCAAGTCCCAAGTGGTTGAGATTTGTTAGCTTTCCAATCCAAGACCAGGAATTAGAAATTTGGCCATTGAGGTACGTACTTTTTGAAAGATCAAAGAAAGTATAACTATGATCAAAGAAGAAAGAGAGGCCAAGAAAACTGAGCTGGGTAAGGTTCCCGAGTGAAGTTGGAACACGAGGGTAGAAATTACAGTATGCAAGGTTCAACAAAGAATGCACATCTCCAAGTGAAGCTGGTATGTGACCAGAGAAATTTTTATATGCAGCATTCAATTCCTTTAAGTGACTGCTTCTGTTAAATTCCGGGAAATAACCAGTTAGGTCTTGGTTATAAGACAACTCAAGAACCTCTAAGTTTGGTAGGTGAAAAATTCCTACAGGAAATTCCCCATACAATCCACAGTCCACAAGGCGGAGAGATATTAGAGGATCTATTTGTCAAGATGTCAGGAACCGCAGAGAGTATCTGAACCCCGGTAAGATGAAGATGTTTTATGTTGGTTAAATTTTGTACGATGCTTCTCAGGTGGGACATTTTCAAATCTAACAAATTTTGATTAGGTAAAGGTTGCCGGGTGAAATATGTTATACTGCTAAGATCAAGGGTGGTCAGTTTGGATAACATTGAGAATTCTGATGGAACTTCGCCAGCAAATGAGGACAATGAAAGGTTGACATATGTTAGACTGGTAAGATCATGACCAAACTTTGTTGAAATTTCAGAACCATTGGAGTTGTTACCTGACAAGTCGAGTCTCTGCAAGTGAAAAAGTTTGAAAAGGCTACTGCTCGAGTTGAAAGTACCATATAGACAGCTCCAGCCGAGATTGAGCCCAATTACATAGCCGGAGTGCTCATCGCACTCAACACCATCCCATGAGCAGCAGTTGCTGTTCTTTTCTCCTTGAACCCACGACGCGGCTTTTGGATAAGCGGAAGAATCTCTAAAAGAGCACAACTTGTCTAGTGTAAAGCTTTACGTGAATTGCAACAAGGTAGAGCGCTCGCCGTCGTGGCAAAGTGTCTGTGTGTGCACAAATGAAATGTAGCAGGCAACACCGAACAACAACAGAATACAATATTGCAGACATGGGCGGTGAGACCCAGACGATCCCATTGCCATGAACAGTCTATGTGTTTGTGTTTTCACTTTTCACAAGTCACATCCTTTTATAGACATCAGGTCATACCCTACCATAACCGAGTAGAATTTTAGTTCACTTTGATTTCATTCATTCTAATTTTGAGGTTAATAAAGATGTACAATTAATTTTTTTAATAAGAAAGAATATTTACATTCCGATCACATCTATATAACTTTAATCCTAATTATAAAACAATATTTATCATAATATTTTACAACACTCCCCCTCAAGTTGGTGCATAGATGTCAATCATGCTCAACTTGTCAATCCATCCAACAAATGCATGGTGTGACAACCTTTTAGTGAGTACATCCGCCAACTACTCTTCAGACGTTACAAAAAGAAAACGTATATTCCTCTTATCAAGGTGATTCTTGATGAAATGTCGATCAATCTCCACATGCTTGGTTCGATCATGTTGTACAAGATTATGAGCAATTTCAATTGCAACGGTATTGTCACAATGTAATTCCATGACTTTATGGAGCTTAAATCCTATCTACTTCAATACATTTCAAATCCACTGCAGTTTACACACTCCATTTGCCATTCCTCGGTATTCAGCTTCAGCACTAGAACGGGCAATTACAATCTGCTTCTTATTGCGCCAAGTTACTAAACTTCCTCCAATAAATGTGAAGTACCCAGATGTAGACTCCCTATTTGTTTTGTCACCAGCCCAATCTGCATCAGAATATCCTGTGATACAAAACTCACCATCTTTGGAAAACAATAAACCTTTTCCAGGTGAAGACTTCAAGTACCCTGAGTATTCGCATCACAACTTTCATATGCTCTACACTAAGATCATGCATGAACTGATTGACAACACTCACAACATATGCAATATCATGACGAGTATGTGACAAATAGATTAACCTCCCTACTAATCTTTGATATCTGCCTTTATTTGTTGGAACCTGTCCAAGACACAACTCCAGGTTTACAAGCCAACATTCCTGTTTCGGCAAGAAGATCAAGCACATACTTTCGTTGAGACAAGGTGATTCTTAACTTGGATCTTGCAACTTCAATTCCCAAGAAATATTTCAGTGGACCCAAATCCTTCATCTCAAATTCTTGGGATAACCGCTTCTTCAAATCCTCCATCTCAGTTGGATCATCACTTGTAACAATCATGTCATCAACATATACAATCAGAGCAGTAATCTTACCACTCTTGCGTTTAATGAACAATGTATGATCAAAGTTGCTATGCCAATATCCAAACTTCTTCATTGCTCCAGAAAATCTCCCAAACCACGCTCTAGGAGATTGCTTCAATTCATACAGTGACTTCTTCAATCTGCAGACTTTTCCATTATCACATTGCTTACAGATAACACTTGTAGGAATATCCATGTACACCTCCTCTTCTAAATCTCCGTTCAGGAAAGCATTATTCACATCAAATTGATGCAATGGCCAGTCATGTCTAGCTGCTAAAGCTATGAGAAAGCGTACAGTGCTGATCTTTGATACTGGGGCGAATGTCTCTTGATAATCTACTCCATATCGCTGAGTGTAGCCTTTTGCAACTAGACGAGCTTTATATCGATTAATGTTTCCATCTGCCTTTAGTTTCACTGCATAAACTCATCTACATCTAACTGTATTTTTTTTTCAAGTAAGGCAGGAGCAAGCTCCCATTTTCTATTTTTCTGTAGGGCTTCTAATTCTTCATTCATTTCTTGCTTCCACTTTGAATCCGCCAAGGCATCCTGCACATTACTGGGAATAGCTACTGTAGATAATTGATTAATAACAAGTGCATGTGATCCAGACAACCTATGGTGGGATACAAAGTTAGCAATAAAATATTTGGTTTTTACTTCTACGGTTGGTTCATATTGTTTCTTTGGAACCCCTTTTGTTTCCTGTTGTGACCTCTTAAGCACACTAATTTCTATACTACCCAACTCATTTGTATCAATACGTACCTTAGGGAAGACATTCTGGGAAGATTCTTTAGTTGATGGAGTAGAAGGGGGGTCTTCATGGGACACTGCTTCAGAAGAGGATTGAACTTTAGGTAATACTGTCTCAGCTACAGTTCTCGACGGGTCGAGAATTTCTTCATGAATTTCTCTCGACGGGTAAACGGGAGAAGACTGTCCCATTTCGGACCTTTGTCTCGACCAGTCGAGAATATCTCTTGACGGGTCGATGTGATCATTCTGCTCCGTTTCAGACCTAATTCTCGACCGGTCGAGAATAATTCTCGACGGGTCGATGTGATCACTCTGCTTCGTTTTGGACACAATTTTCGACAGATCAAGAGGATTTTTTGACCGATCGAAAATTTCTCTTGTACCTTCTTTCGTTTGATTTCTTTCAAGTTGTTCCTCCAACCTCTCCAAGTCCTCAAATTCATCCAAAGACAGAGAATTGCCTTCATGTATACTTCTCTCCCTCTGAAGGGAAGACTCTGAAACTCCCAATGAGTAATAAGGGTCAGACTTACGGAAAGAAACATCCAGAGATACATGTATCTTGTTCAGAACGGGATCATAACAGCGGTAACCTTTCTGAAATTCAGCATAATCAACAAACACACATTTCACAGCACGCGGATCAAGCTTTCCATGCAACTCTTTATTGATGTGAACATACACAGTACATCCAAAGACTATTGGTTTTAGATTCGGCAGGGATGGCGCCTGTACCAGTTCATGCAATTTATGATATGGGTTTTGAACTCAATCACACGAGAAGGGGTGCGGATTAAATATGCAGCAGTACTCAAGGCTTCTCCCCATAGGTTTGTTGGGACATTCATACCAAATAAGGAGGCACGAACAACCTCCATCAATTGTCGGTTCCTTCTTTCAGCTAATCCATTTTGTTGAGGAGTATAAGAAATGGAAGTTTGATGCCTAATCCCATGAACACCTAAATATGCTGACATAGCTCCATTCATATACCCTGCACCATTGTCAGTTTGGAGGACTCAAATTGGCTGCTGATATTGAGTTGCCACCATTGTGTGGAAGTCAACAAATATTGCATAGACTTCACTTTTGCACTTCATCAAGGAGACCCAAGTCATTCTAGTGCATTCATCAATAAAAGTAACAAAATATCAAAATCCAGAACAAGAAGAAATTCTGGCAGGGCCCCAAACATCCGAATGAATTTTCATGAAGGAAACAAAACTTTTATTCAAACTTGGAGAATACGTAATACGATGGCTCTTGGCCAGTTCACATACATCACACTTAAAATCGGAGTCATCAACAACTGAAAACAATTGAGATTGTAATTTTCTAAGATATCCAAAATTCAAATGGCCTAAGCGGCTATGCCATAACCACATTGTTTCCTTGGCTTTATTCAGGCTACGAATAATGCTTGCTCGACTAATCTGTTGTTGTCCACTGCTTGTCAACTCCAGATAGTATAATTCCCCCCTTCTAACACCATAAACAAGATACCTCCTTGTCAGAATGTCTTGAAAAATACAGAAATCGGGATAAAAGGTTAAAGAGCAAGAGTGGACCATAGTGATCTGACTAACAGATAAGAGTTTATAAGCAAGAGAGGGAACAACAAGAACAAAATCAAGAGTGAGTTCATGAGAGAGTTGGATAGATCCTTTACCAAGAACAAGAGAAGACGAATCATTAGCAGTAGACACAACATGTTCAGGGGATGGCTTAATGGTATCAATTACACTAGGATTATTTGTCATATGATCAGTAGCACATGTATCAATTATCCAAGATCTATTCGCAGAAAATGTGGTAAGAGAAGATGCCTTGTCCCTGTTACCTGTTTTAACCACAAGTGCAGCTGGTTAAGCAGAAAATTCAGTGGTGGTTACAGCTGCTTTTGAGGTGGTCTTACACGGCTTTCGAGTAAAATCTCACCACTCAAGATATCCAAGAAGCTCATAACATCGCTCCTTTGTATGACCGACCTCCTTACAATGAAGACATGTAAAGTGAGGATTTTTTGGAGGAGGTTTTCCACCAGAACGAGGAGGGTCAGAAAAGTCAGGTGGAGGACCCTGGCGGCGCTGGGACTGAGCAACGTTAACTATTAAAGAAGAAGACACCTCCATGACAGAGGCTTCACGCAGAAGAGGTGCAGAGAGAGTTGTTTGATTGTTGTGGAAGCGTCGGACATAAGCATATGTTTGCTCAAAATCCAACTTTTGTTCTCTCCTCAATAGTTCTTCACAGACTTGACTGAATTCAGCATCAAGTCCCATAAAAAATATGTAGACTCGTTGGCGGGTCATACAGGAAAATTCATTCACAACACCATCAACAGTTTCTTAAGAGTGCATCATGCAGTGATCCATTTCATCGAGCCATTCAAGAAGCTCGTTGTAGTATGTGGAGAGAGGTCTTCTATTCTGTTTCGTGGTATAACACAAACGATGAACCTCAAAAATTTGAGTTTCATCAGAATCATCATAGCAGGTTCTATATAGGGCATCCCAAATTGCTTTGGCTGTTGGCAACCTGAGATACCGTTTTCGCACTCCAGGAGACATATTCTCAATGAGCCAGCACTTCATCTTGCCATTGTCGGTAACCCATGTTGAATATTCAGCAGAGGCAGTGGCAGGAGAGTCTTTGGTGAGGAGATCAAACTTGTTTTGTCCTTCAAGACGAATTTTCATGTATCCAGAACAACTAGAGTAGTTAGTTTCAGTGAGGAGTTTGCCGATCAAAAAAGCTGAGTTGTCTTGAATGGTGTTGTGGAAGTGATTGTGAACAGGTTGTATGGCTACTCTATTGTTGGAGATGAGTACTCCATCATTCATGTTCTCCATCTCTTCAAGGTTTGCAAGAATTCAGAATTCAGATTTTAGATTTCAAATTCAGATGCAGCGAAAGGAAAAATTTGGTGGTGGTAATTTAGAGTTTCAATTCAATTCAATTCATGGTTTTTTTCATAATCAGAAATTCGGCTTTGATACCAAGTAGAATTTTGGGTCAGGGATAATTCATTGATTTTATTCATCCCAATTTTGGGGTTAATAAAGATGTACAATTGATTTTCTTAATAGGAAAAAATATTTACATTCCTATCACATTTATATATCTTTAATTCTAATTATAAAATAATATTTACCATAATATTTTCTACCAAGCTGCTTATTTTGAATCGAATTGCGTTGAAGGGAGAAAGTAATAGTTGTATAACTAGTCTCAAACACATTTATCTGTTATTGATATATCTCGTGTACGTATCTCAGGATATATATTTTCTTGGTCAAGTGTGGTGTGCCTCGGCCTGATGCTTCTGAGACCTCAGAAGCTTACTGTCATTTTACTTTGGCATTTTTCTTCTTGTTTGAAAGGTACTCGGGCATTTTCTACTCCCACTATATTCAATTCTTAGGACTCCTTAATTCTTCTTTAGTTTCATTTGTCTAGTGGCGTGCTCGCTCTTGGACTTGGTCTGCATCCTTTCCACACCTTGGCTTTCAACGACCACATCTAATACTATGGCTTTTAACTAGATCGACTTGTTAAAATGACTTTTGTTTTTATTTTATTTGCTTCTAGATTCTCAACTAATTAGAAAGAGTAATGTTGTTACGTGGGTAGGAAGCTAGGGTAATCGATCATCACACTCCGGTGTAACCACAACTAAGTTCTCCATCTAAAAGGTGTAATTTATTGTTGGAGATTGTTATCTAGTTCAGTTAGCTTTGTTTGACTTAGTTAGCATTGTTTGGTTCAAGGTGCTAAAAGTGGCCGTTTCTCTTTTCTTAGCTTTTCAGTCTTGTTGCTGTCAAGCTTCTCTTGAGCTGAGCACCAGCCTCTCTTGAGCTGTTCCTAGTCTCCTTTATTCTTTATAGCTTAGCTTTAGTTTGTCTATATATATCTCTTCTCCTGTATAGCTTCATTCATCAAGAAATATACTGAAAAACTTCCTAGCAACTTGTTTTTGTCTTGATCACATTTTCTTCATGGTATCAGAGCAGGAACTTTAGTGTCCTCGCTCTTGATTTCCCCTTTCATTGAAACCTCTGTGAACCATTTGCTTCAGTCTTTTCCATGGCTGAAGCCGAAGGTTCATCGATGGATTCAGTTCTTAGTTCCGCTGCCAATACATCTGAATCCGATGGTAATACCAGTCAGCGTCTCAGTTATGTACTTTTGAATGAGTACAACTACCTCCGATGGTCAAGAGCAGTTTCACTTGCTCTTGGAGGAAAATCCAAACTTGGTTACATCAATGGTACCATGTCTACCCCATCTCCTCTCACGGATGGATATGAAGACTGGTCAGCTAAAGATCAGCTGGTCATGACATGGCTGTTAAATTCCATGGAGCCTCAAATCTCTGAGATCTTCCAATACTCTGAATCCTCCCTTCACCTCTGGAAAGCATTGAAGGAAATGTATGGGAACCAAAACAATGCTGCAAGGGTCTTTCAACTGAAGAAGGAGATCTCAGATATTCAGCAAGATGTGAAGACCTTCATCAAACATTTGGGGACTTTCACTACACTATGGAATGAGCTGAATCTGTACAGACCTCACTCCACTGATCCAACTGTCCTTCTTAAGCGAGCTGAAGAAGATAAGATTTTCTCTCTCTTAGCTAGCTTAAATTCTGAATATGAGGATATGAGAAGTATTATCTTGATGAATCCTGAGCTGCCATCCTTCACAACTGTTTGTGCTACTATACAAAGGGAAGAAACTAGAAAGAAGGTGATGAATCTGGAAGTGAAGACCAATATTCCTGAGTCAAGGGCTTGTGCTGTAAATCACAATACCTTTGAAAGTAAGAAGTTTAAGGGGAAGAAAGCAGATCAGAAGTGCACTCACTGTGGTTCTCCAACTCATGCTGTTGAAACATGCTGGATTCTCCATCCAGAACTTAAGGCAAAATTCCAAAAAGAGAGAGAGTTGAAGGAGAAAGAGTCGAAGACAGGCCCTAGAAGTTTTTCAAATAATCGATTCAAAGCAAACATGGCTTCCACTAGTTCAGCTGTTGACATGCCTGATTTCACAGCAAATCCTGCTGCTCTTATCAATGATTTTGCCGAATTTCTTCAGCAGAGACAGATGCAAGGAGAAGTCAGTAGTGCAAATAATCACACTGCCTTACTAGGCAAATTTGCTGGTTTCTTGGCTGACTCTGATCATGCTTCCTCCTCTGAGGCTCCAGGTATTCTAACAGCTTTCTCTACAGCTTTAGAGATGAATGATAAATATGATTGTTGGATAATAGACTCAGGAGCCACATATCACATGACAAATCAAGCCTCAAATCTTCAAAATTTTACAAAATTATCTTCTAGTGTTTCTGTTGCTAATGGAAAAGGTGCTAATGTGTGTGGAAAAGGAAAAATTAATCTTCTCTCCAAACTTACCAAGTCCGAAGCCTTATTTGTTCCTTCATTCCCTTTTAAACTCTTGTCCGTTGGCCAAATCACAACTTCACTAAATTGTTTTGTTATCTTCACACCTGATAAGGTGCTTTTTCAGGATATCATCACCAAGAAGATGATTGGTGAAGGATTCTTTCGAAATGGACTTTATTATTTGTCAATAGAGCCAACCTCTTCCAAGGCATTTCAAAGTAGCACTCAAACTGGTCAAGAACTTCCGCTTTGTCACAACAGACTAGCTCACCCTTCTGCTAAAGTTTTATCTATGTTATTTCCCAATTCCTGTAATGACAAAAATCAATGTGATGTATGTCAATATTCTAAGTCTACTAGACTTCCTTTTTCTCCTTCCTTATCTAGAGCTAGTCATCGTTTTGAAATCATACATTCTGATATTTGGGGACCAGTTGTAAAATCTATTGATGGTTTTAAATATTTTGTGACTTTTGTTGATGATCTTACTAGAGTTACCTGGCTTTATGTTATGAAGGCTAAAAGTGAATTGTTTGAAATGTTCAAGGACTTCCAAAATCTGGTTAACAATCAATTTTCAACCAAAATTTTGACCCTAAGATCTGACAATGGCTCTGAGTATATGTCTAACAAAATGCAGCAATTCTTGAGTTCTTGTGGTATCCTCCATCAGACAAGTTGTGTGGGAACACCACAACAAAATGGCATTGCCGAGAGGAAAAACAGAGATATTCTTGAGAAAACTCGAGCCATTATGTTTCGAATGAATCTCCCAAAGGAGTATTGGTCTCATGGAGTCCTTACTGCCACATACTTGATCAACAGGTTACCAAGCAGAGTTTTAGAGTTTAAGTCTCCTTTAGAAATGCTAAAAGGAAGGAAAATTGACCTCTCCCATCTCAGAATATTTGGCTGCATTTGTTTTGTTCACATCCAATCTCAAAAGAGAGACAAGCTTGACCCTAGAGCTGTCAAATGCATTTTCCTGGGTTATTCTTCAACTCAGAAAGGTTACAGATGTTACAATCCTATTTCCAAAAAAATGGTTGTGTCTAGAGATGTCAGGTTTCAAGAATTGTCACCTTATTTTTCTGCTCCCACTATGGTTAATGATCAGGGGGAGAAATACGAAGACCTAATACCTATGCCTGTCACAGGTGAGGTACTAGAAGCTGACAGATCCTCATCTAGTTATATGCCTGTCACAGATGAGATACCAGAAGCTGACATATCTTCTCCAAGTTCAGAGACTAACTCACCTATTGAGGCCCTCAACCCAGTCATAAATGAAGAACTTGAGGGTATCATTTCTGAAGATGAAGTTGCAGATGCACCAGATCAAATGATAGATCAAAATGTTGATCATATTATACCTATCAGGAGGAATCCTAGTCGAGCTAGAAGAATTCCAGCCAGACTGAATGACTATGTTCTTCTTACATCTAAACATTCCATTGCTAATGTGTGTACTTACAAGAGGTTGTCTCCTTCACATATAGCCCTTTTAAGCAACATTGATGGAGTTCATGAACCTCAAACTTTTGAGGAAGCAATTCAACTCAGTGATTGGCAAGATGCTATGAAGGAAGAGTTGAAGGCTCTTCATGAAAACAAAACTTGGTCTGTTGTCAAGCTCCCTCCTGGAAAGAAAGCTGTGGGAAGTAGATGGATATTCAAAACCAAGTTCCAGTCAGATGGTACGGTTGAAAGGAAGAAAGCGAGGTTAGTAGCTCGAGGGTTCACTCAGACATATGGAGTAGATTACAAGGAAACATTTGCTCCTGTGGCAAAAATGAGCACAGTCCGTGTGTTGCTATCTGTAGCAGTTAATCAAGCTTGGAGTTTTCATCAGATGGATGTCAAGAACGATTTCCTCCATGGTGAGCTGGAAGAAGAGGTGTTCATGCGCCTGCCTCCTGGTCATCCTCAAGCTAATAATCCTGACATGGTTTGCAAGCTTCACAAGGCTCTCTATGGGTTGAAACAATCTCCTAGAGCTTGGTATGCCAAGCTCAGCTCTGTTTTGGAAGGAGCTGGATTTCAAAGAAGTAATGCTGATTCCTCTTTGTTTGTGAGAAATAGTTCCAGTGGAAAACTTGTAGTTCTCATCTACGTAGATGATCTCATCATCACTGGAGACAACCTGGAAGAGATTGCATCTTTGAAAGCAGCTCTTCATAAAAAATTTGCTATCAAAGATCTTGGTAGGCTGAAGTACTTTCTGGGAATTGAAATGGCTTCATCCAAGAAAGGGTTGTTTTTAAATCAAAGGAAATATGTCCTTGATCTCCTCAAGGAAGTTGATATGCTGGAGTGCAAGCCTGCTCGCAGTCCCCTGTCAAGTAAGTTTCAAATGAAGATTGATAGTGAGAAACTTACTAATGCCAACTTCTATCAAAGGTTAGTTGGAAAACTCATATACCTCACAATCACTAGACCTGATATCTCCTATGGAGTGAGCATTGTGAGCCAATTTATGCACGACCCAACTATTGATCACTTATGCATTGTGAAGAGGATTCTTCGATACTTGAAGGGATCAATTGGTCGTGGCTTGCTGCTAAAAAACAATGGAAGCACAAACATTGAAGGCTATGTGGATGCAGATTGGGCTGGCAACATGTTAGATAGAAAAAGCACAACTGGTTATTGTACTCTAGTTGGTGGTAATATGGTGACATGGAAGAGCAAGAAACAAAATGTGGTTGCTAGGTCCAGTGCAGAAGCCGAGTATCGTGCTATGGCTGCTGCAGCATGTGAGTTAATTTGGCTCAAAGGGTTACTAACTGATCTCGGTTTCCAGCAAAATGCTCCTATTGTTCTTCACTGTGATAACCAGGCTGCAATGCATATTGCATCTAACCCTGTGTTTCACGAAAGAACAAAACATATCGAGGTTGACTGTCACTATGTTCGAAATCAAGTTCAAAGCAAGGTTATTGAAACAGTTTATACTCGAAGCCAAGACCAGCTAGCTGATATCTTCACCAAACCTTTACCTACAGCTCCATTCTTGCTCATTCTGTCCAAGCTTGGATCCATCAATCTCCTGGATCCAGCTTGAGGGGGAGTGTTGGAGATTGTTATCTAGTTCAGTTAGCTTTGTTTGACTTAGTTAGCATTGTTTGGTTCAAGGTGCTAAAAGTGGCCGTTTCTCTTTTCTTAGCTTTTCAGTCTTGTTGCTGTCAAGCTTCTCTTGAGCTGAGCACCAGCCTCTCTTGAGCTGTTCCTAGTCTCCTTTATTCTTTATAGCTTAGCTTTAGTTTGTCTATATATATCTCTTCTCCTGTATAGCTTCATTCATCAAGAAATATACTGAAAAACTTCCTAGCAACTTGTTTTTGTCTTGATCACATTTTCTTCATTTATAAACAAGGATAGTAAAGGTACATATACATATACTGATATACAAACATAAGCTGGATCTGTTCACATGTACATTCTAGACATCATTCTTGATAGAAGAGCTGTATCCATCGAGATCATCATAGTACTTGGACCAGAGCATGACACCTCCATATTTTGCCGAATTTTTGATAGCCGGAAGGACTTGTGAGTTGAGATCGGTTGCAGGAATAAACCCACTACCAGCAGCTTGAGGCGCAGCAGGAAGTCCTAGGAAAATCTTGGTTGCAGGAATGGCGGAAGTCCATTGCTTCCATGAGTCTTCGAGACTAGTAACGTCGCCAGAGGTGTACTGACACGGAGGGTTGTTGTAGAATTGAACCCAAACATAGTCGAAGAGCCCTGTGGTAAGTGCATTTCCAACATAAGCATCAGGGAATGGACACTGAGGAGCAGCAGTCAAGTAAACTTTCTTGCCCTTCTTGCTGTACCCGGAAAGGTACCTAGCGAGGTCACCCCAGTATTGGTCATCCCCTGCTTCAATGTCGAAGTCAACTCCGTCCAAAACAGCATCTCCGAGTGGTCTCGAAGAGGACTGTCCACCCAAGAAGTTGTTCCACAAGTAAATAGCAACTTGGCGCGCATCGTCGGATGAAGCCAGAGAGTAGCTGCCGGCACCTCCTCCGATGGAGAGTATGACCTTGATGCCATTGGCCTGGCATGACTTGATATCCGGGCTCAACTTGGTGCATTCTTTTGTGGACGGGTCACAGTGACCGGCAAGGTTTATGGTAGGCGTTTGGCCATTGCCGAATGAAGAGAGGAAAGCTATGTTAACAAATTGGTAGTTCCCTGAAGCACAAGTTTGTGCTAATGTGCCTTCATTTCCATTCTGGCCCCAATATATGGCAATTCCTCCTGCATTGGAGCCGACCGCCAGAATTAGTATAGTGACTAAAGATAGCAACATTGCTACTGAGACTCTAGATTTAAAAGCCATCTAAAAGCAATGTTTAGGTGAGAGAGAAATATTGTCAATGAGCAACGATGGATGATATACACTGTGAGAAGAGTTGGGTTTCTTTTATAGAAGCAAAGGCATAGCGTAATGGGCCTGCTATTGTTGAACCGTGGCATTACAGTCACGTAGGCCTTGCTTTGTTATTTTCTGCTTGGCTTCAATCTTGTAGACTGTCTATATGCAGTTGTTCATTAGTATCTTTTCTGGAGTTTTGTGAGGGAATGGGGTTAGGCTACAATATTAAACACGTCGATAAATCAATTTGGTTGCTGTCAAGAATCTTTGGGATGAATTCTGTTTTGGAAATGTATGTATATCTGTAGCAATCTAAACATTGATTGCTAATTTGCTAATTATATTCACCAAAAAGAAATCGAAAACTACTAGTCAATTTGTCATTTCTCATAGCCATTAGTCATTCCACATAAAAATTTACCCTATATCAGTACGTGAAAACCTCCGGACGACCTACTACGTGTTAACGAAAATTGATCCATGTGATTGATGTGAACAGATGTACGAAAAACAAGAGCACTCTGTTTTCACTTTTCAAAACAGAGTTACCTCATAGACTTATAAAGATACATAAACAACATAAGAATGGTTAAATCATTTACTTTATAACTCTCTTACAACGATGAAAATACACACTATCGAAATGAAGAAAACGATGAAAATATCAATTTATTACAGTATAAACTAGCTAGTTTCCCCAAGATAAATTCAAATTCGCTACTCCTTGAGTAACGAGTTTCTTGTTATAGTCATGCTCGAAAGATGCATTCAAGTTAACTCGGACATGAGGTCCACTATATGTCATTTGAGGTTGCTTCTTCTGTGGAGCCGGTGGACATGAATGCTCTTCACCCACTACGACTATTTTGGATTCTGGAGTTGTCGAAGAAGTTGCATGTTCCGTCATCGACCACCAGTTGTTGCCTTGTTGCGCCATTGATCTTCAGTAAATTCGTCTTGGATTAACCTCACAATCTAAAATAAATATAATCACTAATCAAAGCTGTACTCAAATCGTGAAGAATACTTAATGCTAGAGCTTTTTTATATGGGCTTGTCAACTAGTTTAATTTTTGTTGCATTTCTAAGTGCTCAAGGACTCCTAGTTAATCCAAGGAAATGTACTTTCCCAACCAAATTAGAAAATTAGTAGACCCTAAGAGGTAAGGAAATAGGAAAGTACAGCCAATTTGTCGTCCTTCATTTCGATAAAACTTTACATTCACTTTTCACAAGAAAAGAAGAAGAGGAAAAACAGAACTCTGTTCTTAGCATGATAATGTAGACCGAGTACTATAGGAGTATAACTTATTAAGGTACATAAAACAAAGCCAAACTCATTACAGAACAAAATATGTGCAAAGACCAGAAAAACATGATAGCCTTAAAGTCACAAACAAGAACTAATCGGCAACATATAACTTCGACTAAAATGACAAAGATCAGTGTAGCCTGTTCCACCTTGTGCCTCTAGTTTGCCGTCTCCTTCTGCTAAAAGTGTTTACAATCCATTCATGCTTCTTCGTCGCCCAAATGTTCCCAGCAACCACTCCAACTACTAACCCACTAGCAACTCCAGGCAGAACCACGTACCAATCTAACTCGAGTCCAAACCCTCCGGAGTCTTCATCTTCTTCTTCAGAATCTGATGGTGTCCGAGTTGAGGGCTCAGAGTCTTCACATTTCTTTGACAAAGGCTTCCCACACAACCCGGAGTTCCCTTCATACGAATCAGCTTGGAATGTATCAAACTGTTTCCCTTGTAAGATATGCCCCAAAAAATGGTTATGGGATACATTAAAGTAGGCAAGGAAATTGAGTTGCATCACGCTGCTGGGGATCGTTCCGGAGAGCTGATTTTGGGACAGATCCAAGGACTCAAGAGAACTCAAGTTACCTAAAGATGAGGGGATAAGACCAGTTAGAGTGTTGTTTGAGAGATTGAGCAGATGAAGACCTCTGAGATTCCCAGTGTTACTAGGAATACCTCCTTCAAATCTATTGCTTGAAAGATCCATGGATTTGAGGCGATTAGGAGTCTTGAAATACTTCAACTCCACACCTTTGCCGAAAACTGTCATCGAGTAGTCATAATTGTAGATTCCAAATGTCGAAACTATTAAAGACTCTCGCACATATGTTTGTTCATCTTCTTCATCAACAGATTTCTTCATGCAATTGAAGTTCTCGAAGTACTCAGATGGCAACCAACTTGAAAATCCGTTGTTTGATAAGTCAATGATGCACAAATTAGGAAATCTTGGTCGGTAGAAGGCTTCCCAATAATGCCATGGAATCGGTTAAACCTTAAAATGAGAACCCTCAACAGTGGAAGTTCTCCTAACCAAGATGGGAATGTATCAGTGATCTGATTGTTTCCAAAGTTAAGAAACTCTAAATGACTGCAGTTTCTCATTGATCTTGGTAGCATCCCAGATAACCTGTTAAAGCTTAAATCAATAAGTTTGAACACCTTACTTCCATTTGAGCACATTTGTGGCATTTGACCCTGGAATGAATTGTTCTGTAGTTTCAGTATTCTGAAGAAGCCAGGGTTCCCCAAACAATGTGGAAGTCTACCACTCAATCTGTTGTTAGCCAAATCAAGAACAACTAGCTCACTCAAGTTGAACAAGGTTGAGATTTCTCCAGTCAAGTTATTGTTTGAAACTGAATAGAATCGTATTAACTCCGGTGGGATTGGTAGTGATCCTTGTAACATGTTATATCCAAGGTCCAAAAACATTACTTTCTGCCAAGGAATGTTGATAACCGAACTATCTTCAAAACCGGTTAAAGAGTTGTGAGAGATGTTGAGGTACCACAGGGATTCTCTGGTTGATTTCCACATCCAATTCGGTATATGACCTTGAATTTGATTGCCAGATAGGTCCAGCTCCTGCAGTTTACTATTATTCTTTAAAAGTTCTGGAAACTCTGTTAAGTTGCATGAACCTAATGCTAAACTTTCAAACTGGGGAACTGTAACACTTGCTCCAGCTTTCAGCCTCACAGACAACTTGTTGAACGATAAACGAAGGACCTTCAGGTATTTGAGGTTAAACAAGTCTTCCACTTCTACCAATCCACTAAAGTTATTTGAGCCGAGGTCAAGAAATTCCAAATTCTTGAGTTGGTAGATAGTCCTTGGAACTGGTCCTTGGAATTTGTTAAACCTGAGGTTTAGATGAGTTAAGTGGTTCCACTTCATAAGGCAAGATGGAATTTGATCAGCTATTTGATTGTAGCTCAAGTCAATTTCTGAAAGTTGTGTCAGATTAGCCAAAAAACATGGGAATTCTCCTAAACCCAAATGGTAGAGTCTAGTTAGCTTTGTAATCCATGACCAAGGATCGGAATCCAAATATTGGACACCAAAATGGTTTCTTGAGTCGCCAAAGTATAGCTATGGCCAAAAAAGAAAGAAATATCAAGGTAATAAAGTTGTGTAAGGTTTGCTAGTGAAGATGGAAAATGAGGATAAAAATTACAGAAGCTGATGTCTAGAAACTCTAAAGAATGAAGGTACCCTATTGAACTAGATAACTGACCAGAAAAATTAGTATATGCAACATTTAATTCCTTGATCAAGGGTCTGCTTCTGTTAAAATCAGGAAAATAACCAGTTAGGTCTAGATTATAGTACAGATCAAGTACCTGTAAGTTTGGTAGTTGGAGAATGCCGATGGGAAAGTTTCCATATAACCGGGAACCTCCAAGGCGAAGAGATACGAGGGAGGAAGCATTCAACAAGCTATCAGGAAAGGTGGAGAAGCTCTGAATCCAACTAAGATGAAGATGTTTTAGGTTGGTTGCATTTTGTACTAGTCTTTTCAGGACGGCCTTGTCCATCTGCGAGTCAAAAGTGATGTAGATGACATTAAAGATTGGAGAGGAGATTGGTCACAGGGAAGGCAAAATTGGTAAAATACAGGTATGAAAAATGGTGTCTGATTTGGGCGAATAATACATTTCTAGAAAGGGAATGACGCAATAAATCAGATCCCCATGGGGCTTGCTCATGGGTATTGTGCTCCGTTTCACGATCTGGGATTGTTTAGGCCTCGAAAAACGTGTTTAAGTGTTTTGGGACTTTTTTAGGATTTTATTTATTTTGGGTTTTATTTTATTTTCGACCCATGGGATTGAGTATGCATTTTGTTAGCGCCTTAGGGTTTTGTTTTAGTATTTAAGTGTCTTTTTGTGGCTGCTAGACTTATCTTTCATATTATTAATAAAAAAATAAGAATTTTTCTCAAATTTTGATGGATTCCAAACTATCTTAGTTTTTTCTAGGTTTAACACTTGTTAACCTATATACTTTACAGCGTCAAAAAGTTTCAGTCATTCCAAACTTGACAGAGAGATCAAGGGTGGACAACTTGGACAGCTTTGAAATTTCAGCTGGAACTTGGCCAGAAAATGAAGATTGTGAAAGGTTGAGATACGTTAGACTAGCAAGATCATGGCCCATTCTAGATGGAATTTCAGAGGACCTAAAATGATTATCTGAGAGGTCAAGCTTCTGCAAATGAACAAGCTGGAAACAAACTGCTGCTGGAGTTGATGGAGCCATAGAGGCAGTTGCTGCTGAGGTCTAGGCCAATTACATGGCCCGAATCGTCGCACTCAACACCGTCCCAAAAACAACAGTTAGTCATTTGATGATCATGATCACCTTCGTTCTCCCAAGAATCAACTTTTGGATAAGCAAAAGGATCTAAAGAAGCAGAACTGTCTATCTTAGAGCTTACTTTGAACTGCAACAGGGCAGAATGCTCCTCTTTGCGGCAAAGCGCATTTGTCTGCACAAAGGAGAAGAAGTAGAGGCCAACACTGAGCAACAATAGAACACGAAACTTCAAACACGAGGAGCTACACCACAAAGGTCCCATTATCATTTCTATAATTTTTGCAGTTTGTGATACTTGTTTAGCTATCTCATATGGCTGATATGGCCGATCGAGGAGAAACTATACTTGCATTGATCTGTTTGTTTAATTAAACCGGCGTTTACCTGAAGTCAAGCTATTTAGGCAAATAATTGATAGCCTCATCTTTTTTTTGTTGATCCAATGCTAGCCTCATCTTGAACGATTGAACCACGTACAATGATTAAGTTAGCTAGGTTGAGGATATGTTGTTTTAAGAAATACAAATAATGTTCTCTCTCTGAGACATATCATATCGGGCAAGCCCGCGTCTATAGTTCTCTCTCTAAGAGAGTAGTTTTCTGGGTAAAACCTAGTTCATCTTCTAGTAGCCGTCAGCTGCTCCTCTCAATTTTCTCTCTCTACACCTCAGATCAGATCTTTTTTCTTCTTCATGTTCTCTTCTTCACTTTAACAGCCCTCTTGAGCCAAAATTTGGTTTCTTGGTTCTTGTGTTTCTCGACAAGAGATGGATCTGTGGTGTCTTGATCAGAGTTACAAGCGGTTCATAAGGCGGTGGAGGTGTGGGACTCCGGTCAGCCGACTTTGTGGCATGAGTTTACCGTTCGCCCATCGATGGCAGCGGCGTCGGGTGGAAAAGAAGAGCTCATGTGGACTGTGCAGATGATGACGACGACAACCGGCGGCTGCAATAGTTTTTTGCTGGTTAGGGTTTGTTAAATGCCATGACCCAAATTTTTTTGACGTAACTAAGGTGACATAGTTAAATAGAATGTGGAGCTCAGATCTTTTTTTAGTTATTACCCTACATTTAGCACATTCAGGTACTAGGAAAAATTGTTTTAGTATAGGTTATATAGGAGGTTTCTCTGATCAGGCCGGTGAATTGGTAAATCTCTTGTAACCTATCAGTTTCATCAATGGACTACCATTACCATTTTGTAAAAAAAAAAGTTAGCTAGGTTTTTTTTTGCTGGAAAAAGAAAAATTACAAGATTGAAAGCCCTCTTCGGCAACCGTTGTCTTCCATATCAAACAGATGAGCTCGAGCTGTAGAAAAAGGAAGAGATCGATTCCAGAAAACAAGGGAATTAGCAGAATGACCAAGCATGGCTAGATGATCAGCCACAAAATTAGCTTCTCTGGGAGCGAAACTGAAGGAAATGTAATCAAACGAGGCTGCAATATTTTTGATGTCCTTGATAATCATTCTAAGGCTCCAAGGAATGGAATAACTCATCTTCAGACAATTGATGACCAGTAACGAGCCACCCTCCATAATAATTTTCCTGAAAGCACCATCTTGATCATGGACCAAACTTTCTCTAAGGGATAAAGCTTCGGTGAGAGCGATATTGTTTGAACCGAAGGACTTTACATGAGCAGAGATGACAGTACCATAATTGCCTCTTAAAACAAACCCACCAGCAGCTCATAAACCATTTTTGGAGATTACATAAACATCAAAATTAATCTTCACACCATCACGGGGGTCTCCATTTAATGATCTTGGGCCTATTCCTGGTTTGGCTAGGAAAACGCTGGATACTCTTGAAAGTACTCCAGGAGGAAGCCGCACAAGCATAGACAGCTAAAGGAACAAAATCCAGCTGTCTAAAAAATCACATTATTTCTTGCACACCAGATATTCTAGCAAGTGTTTAGGGCCTTAGCAAGGGCCTCATGATCATGAACTTTAGTATTAGCAAGATTATACAACTGTTTAATTAAATCATCACGATCATTAATCAGTAAATTTTGATCCATTTGCCAAATTTGCTTGGTATTAGGGCACTTACAGAAAAGATGATCCATAGATTCCTCCTCTGTACCACATAAAGGGCAAACATTAATGTTAATCAATTTCATTTTGAGAAACCTATCCCTAGTTTTCAATCTGCCTCTGACTAAGATCCAACTGAAAATTTTCAGCTTAGAGCGAATGTGAAGTTTCCAAAATTTTTTAAGCAATTTGGCATGTTTATGCTTAGAGCTATTATCAACCAATAAACTTGATGCATACTTAATTGAAAATGTACCAGAAGGGGCAGGTCCCCACACAAACTCATCCTCTTGCATAATACATGGCAAAGGGATACTGCAAATAGCATGGACAATGTCCTCATCTAGAACTGTGAGCAATTTATCTCTGTTCCAATGGCCATTACAGATGTAATTTTCCACAAGCTCATCTTCATCAATTTGAACATTTCTTGATTGATAAAAAAGCTTGTACAAAGGGAAGGGAAACACCTAGTTAAAGTGCCAAAACTTTGCAGATTGACCATTGCCAATAATCCATCTCAGACCTTCTTTTAGTAATTCTCTATTCTGAAGAATGCCTTTCTAGGCTAGGGAATTACCTTGTTTAAACTTTGTTTGGAAGAAAGAGGATCTCCTCAAGTACTTTCTAGTTATGATCTTGCCACCATTTATTTTTATCTGTAATCATTTTTCATCATAATTGAGTCAAAGCAGCTTTGTTAAAATGTCTTACTTTTCTAACACCAAGACCCTCAAAGTTCTTTGGGGTACACACATTGTCCCAGGCAATAGGAGGACATTTAGAAGAGGTGTCCCAAAAGAAATTCCTAGCTTCAGAATCCAACTCCTTAGCTAATTTATCTGGACAGGAGAAACAAGAAAGAACATTATTATGTATGCATGTTAGACTCGATTTTATCAAGGTTAGTTTACCTTCCCTTGAAAGGGATCATTTCTTCCAACCTGCTAACTTATTGGACATTTTAAGAAGGAGGTCCTTTGCATTAATAGGGTCCTTCCATTTGATCTCATTATGAATAGCAATATATTTTCCAATTCTACACTTGTGTTGGATACCAATGACAGCCGCAATTCTATTTTTATCAGCAGTAGGGATATTGGGAGAAAAATAGAGAGATGATTTGTTAAAATTCACTTGCAGACCAGTGGCATTAGAGAGTAAATCCAGCTGCTTCCTCACAGACCTGAAAACCTTTAAAGAAGCCTGACAAAACACTAAACAATCATCAACAAACATGAGGTTAGAAATTTTGAAGACATTAGGAGAAGAAAGAATCCCAACATTTGATCTAGGAGATCTAGCCAGATAGTTAAGGTTCCTTATAAAAGGTTCAACACAAAGCATAAAAATGTAAGGTGATAGGGTCACCCTGCTTAATGCCTTTAGAAGGAGAAAATAAACCAGTGGTCTTACCATTAACCAGGATGGAAAAGGACACAGTAGAAATGCATGTAAGTACTCTATTAACTTAAGTTTCATGGAAGCCAAATTTAAGCATGCAGACTCTGATATAATTCCAATCAAGCATGTCATAGCTTTTTTCCAAGTTCTGTTTGATAGCTAAGGATCCTCTCCTTTTCTTCTTCTTCTGAAACTCATTGAACAACTCATAAGCAATAAGAATGTTGTCATGGATTGATTTACCTGGTGCAAAAGTGTCCTGGTTATCAGAAATGCATTTATCAAGCAAAGGTCTTAACCTAGAAACCATTATCTTAGTAATGACCTTGTAGCACACATTACAAAGACTAGGTCTTAGGTGACTAACTATCTCAGGAGACTCCACTTAAAGAGATTAGAGCTATATTAGTAAAATTTATAAGATTAAGGTTTTCACGTGTTTGAAAAAAATTCTGAACCATAGGGATGAGAGTATTCTTAACTTCATTCCAGCATTTTCTGGTAAAAAATAGAATGGATCCCATTTGGACCTGAGACTTTTAAACCAACAATAGAGTTAACAGCTTCCAGGATTTCTACTTCACTGACTTGTTTGAGCAGTAGCTCATTATCACTATCCATGATGCAAGGTTGAACCTGTTCCAAAAATCTGTTAATATTAGCAGAACTAGGTTGCTGAGAGTTGGTAAACCTTTGTTTGGAAGTCTTTAACAATAACTTGAGAAATATCCTCAGCTTGGTAGTGCTAGTTGCCTATATCATCCTTAATTTTTGAAATCCAATTCTTCTTCTTTCTAACTTTGGCCTGCAAATGAAAAAACTTGTTATTCTCATCTCCTAATTCTAGCCAGTTGGCCTTAGCTCTTTGGGCTAAACAGATCTCCTCATCCTGCTGCAACTTTTTTAAATTTAAATTTAAAGTGAAGTTTCTTTCTTGCAAGTAATTCAAATTAGGGTTAGCCATAAATTGTTGTTGGACAATATCAAGTTCTTCTTGTAAAGCCTTTAATTGTCATGTAAATTCCCAAACACAGTTCTGCTCCACTCCCTGGCTTTGGTCATGAAATTATGACAAATGGTAACCAAATTTTTTTCAGGATTAACATCATAAACAGTATGCCATGAGCTCTTAACAAGATTGATAAAATCAGGGTGGGTAAGCCAAATGGCCTCAAACCGATTACCTCTTCTATGATGAGTAACAGTTCTATCCAGATGTAAAATAATAGGACCATGATCAGAACCTATTATAGGGAGATTTAAAACCCGAGCATCAGGATAATCAAGAAAACACTCAGAATTAGCACAAGCTTTATCAAGTCAAACATCAAAGTGTGATCCTTATGGTTGTTGATCTAAGTAAAAGGGACCCTTTCATGCTGAACAGTAACCATATCCAGATTATTCAAGAACTGCAAAGTTTACCATATGCCTATTGACCACATTCACACCCCAGAATGATCCAGGGTTCTCCCTGTAAAGGTCTGATTTGTTCAATCACATTTCACAACTCATGCTGTTTATCTTTCTAAGCATAAGCATAAACAAAAGTTATAAAGACATGCTTGCTAGTTTGTAGATTGGTAACACAACAATGAAAAAACCTTTCACGATGGAAAATAACATTAATATTAATAGTACTAGACTTCCAAAGCAAAATAAGGCCGCCACTTTGGCCATTGACAGGTTCTACAAAACATTCATCAAAAGCTAGGCTGCTAGCTACTCTAGTTCCTACTTCACTTGAAGTTCTGGTATCAAGAATACACAGAATATCAAGGGCATAAACTACGACATAGAATTTATCCTTCACATGGAGGCCTTACTAGGAACTACCCCGGTTATTCCATGAAGCTATCTTCATGTTATTTTATTCTCAATAGGTTTAAGGGCGGACTCAGCATCGTCCTTATCATCATCATCATAAACCATGTCCCTGGTCCTTTTCTTGGCACTATTGATGGAAGAGGCAACATCCATGTAATCATTGGCACTAAGCATAGGGTCATTGGCACCAGAACCACCATTGTTGAGGGCCAGAGCCTCATCAGGTTCAAAGGCATCCTCAAAATTCTCGTGGAATACATTGTAATGAAGATCAGGGGTATGATCCAAAGTAAAATGATTCAACACAGGTGGATAGGCCATAGGGGTTAGGAACTCATTCAGGTTATTAGATAAAGGATCACTAAAGTAGGCTA
Source organism: Geum urbanum (assembly GCA_946800695.1). Classification (NCBI taxonomy): domain Eukaryota; kingdom Viridiplantae; phylum Streptophyta; class Magnoliopsida; order Rosales; family Rosaceae; genus Geum; species Geum urbanum. The sequence goes on along the minus strand of OX327008.1, from coordinate 44,702,480 downwards.
CAAGGTCAAGAACAGAAGTAAAGGATTTGACAGAGGGTTCATGATCGAGAAGAAGATAAGATAACCGCATCATCCTCCCTGGGAGGAGAAGGAGCTTTGGGGGTATAGTCGGCAGCAACAAAGGTTCTGGGTTCACCAATGACAATACCACCCCGAGTATGGTTCATTATGGCCTTCTTATAGGAGGTACCTCTTCTAGTAGTCACAACAGAGGCAGGGAGAGACCTCATTCCAATGGTGGATCGCCCGTGTCCCTTAGGGAAAACATAAATATTCACTCCAAAATTAGGGTTTGGACCAACGGTAGTCCAATCCACATCATCAACATTCGCATCATCTATGTCATCATCAGCATCAACAACTTGAGCTAGAGCATTCAGATCAGGAGTGATGGTCTTGAGAAGTTTCCCATAGGGTTAAGGGAAGAAGATCATTGTATCATCTGTTGCCAGAGCCAAGACTTCTGGCGAAACATCTCTTCTAGCTGGAGCAACCTCTTCGTCATCAGATTGACGTTCCATGAGAAGAAAATCCTCATCCCTGGATCGGTTAAGGCATTGGTGGATCTTATGCTTATAACTACCACAATGAAAGCAGGTAAGAAAGAGGCCTTCATAGGAAAGAAACACCCATATAGGCTTATCATCTTCGATATCTCGAGTGTGAATCATAAGAACACGTGCAAGAGGTTTCCTGATATTTATATCCATGCATATACGAGCAAAGATACATTGGGTAAGTAGGGTAGTGCCATCATCGAGCATAACAAAGGTACCAAGGGACCGAGTTGCATCATTAATGACATTCTCATCCCAGTATTAAAGTGGTAGATTTGGGAGACGGACCCAGATACGAAGAGTGTTGATTATGGCCAAGATAGGGTTAAACCTGGCATACCAACGCTCAAGGTGGAAGATATATATGTCCATTGAAGTACCAGGGTTTCCCTTCTAGGACAGTGAAGAAGTCCTCTTCAAAAGAGAACTCAAGCTTGAACAACCCATTAGCAAGTTTGGTTATATTCAGTGTCCCCTACGAGTGAGTCCATAGCTCATTGGCCTTCTCGAGCATGGAGTCACAGTCAACACGCTTTCCAAAGATGCGGCCAACAAGATAGTAGGTCTCCAAGTGAGAGAGTTGAGAAAACGGAGGTCTCTTCACATGAACATGAGTTTCATTCCTTTGAACATAGAATAAAGATTGACCCCTGTGAACATCAAAGGAGTCTGAAGCATCACAGGGGTAACTAGGGCCATCAGACCTCAAAGGGGATGGTTGAGAAGCAACATTGGTAGTGAAATGAGAGTTAGGGCTTGATAGTCTCATATTTATGCATCTATTAAGTGTTTAATTCATTCTATATATTTAGTTATTGTTATATATTTGAGTATTTAATTAATATTTATTGTTTTATAGGTTTTGTGGAAAAATAAAGAAAAAAGAAATAAAAGAGGGATTCCTAGCTCAATATGGATTCAAGAAGGAGTTTTGTGCAATTAAAGAAGCCTATTCTAAGAAGGACTTGAGGAGATCAATTTGGAGATATATATAAACCTATTATAGGTTTTTAGAGAGGCTAATCAAGATTTTAGAGAGAAAAACTCGACCAAAGGAAGAAGCAGTCGCAAGGAATCAGAAGCTCGGATTCGATCCATCGAAGCTGGACGACAACTTCTATTCTTCAACCCTTCTTGATTTGTAAACTCTATTATTTGCTTTGATTCATTCATTATAACTTTTAGTAGCTAAACATCTTGTTAAGGGGCTACTTGAAGCCCCGTACATGAAGTCTTTCTAATTCATATACTTTAATCTAGTTTTGCATATTCAATTGGAATGAGGTTTCTTCTCTATATGACTCACCGTATGAATTCTTGTATGTTTTCTTTGGTGCATAACTTTGTATGAATGCTAGGATTCTATTGTCTTGAGATACGGGCGACTGAAGATAATTTCTTCCACCGAATTCTCTATAATGATACACCGATTTCGTCGGGTGATTGAAACTTTAGGTCTAGCAAGACATGCCTATAGTGTACCTGTGAACCCTTGTAGATTCTCAAACCTTTTCTAGAACTTAATACTTTCTTATTTGTAAACCTTGGGGTCCATGACTCTGGGTTCAATAGAGGGATAAATGTGGGGGAGGTCTATGACAAACTCACATAGGCATATGATTAGGTAATAGGATGTGTCGTGTCTGTCAGAATTTTTGGGAACTTTCATTCATTGGATATATGCATTCAATTAAGTATGTGTTAGATAGATAAAATGGCGGTGGTGGATTGCATTTCTCTTAACTCATTCATCATATAGTTTAAACCTCCTGCATTCACAAACATATTTATTTTCAGCATTTAGTTTCTGCATTAGCTGTAGCTTAACTGATTCAGTTAGGTACCCAAATCAACTCCAAATACCCTAATATTTTGTGTGGTAGTTTTCTACTGTGTGTAGTTTATTGTGTCCAATTTTCGTGTCATTTGAGTCTTCTTAGTGTAGGTTAGTAGTGTCATTAATATATTGTGATTGAGTCTGTCAGCATTTTAATTTCGTGTTAGGATTTAGTTTCAAAAATTCCTTGTGTTTGATAACCCCTATTATTGATTATTGCAATGATATATCCAACTTGAGAATATGGTTTTTTTAGAGGTGGTTCTACACATCATCAAATTTTGGCACCGTTGTCGGGGAATTGCTTAATTTTAAGTTCTAATAGAGTCTTTCATTTTCAGTTTTGTTTTGTTTAGTTTCTTTTTCTTTTGAGTCTTATAGTTTCTTCTATGTTCAGGAACATTGTGTATGCATACTAGGCACACTAGAAGCACTAAGCCATTACTACTTGATCCAGAGATTGAACACTTAGCAAGGAAAAACAGAAAGCAGCAGGGACACCGGTTCATGAATGTGAATAGTGGTGGTGGGCCATCTGAGCAAGAAAGACATTCAGGTTCAGAGTCTGAGTTTGAGGAAGAGGAACATATCCCAACAGCACCACCATCACTAAGAAGAATGGAAAACGACACAACCAAGTTGAGAGAGTCCTTTATGCCAGGCATAGGTGCAGCAGATACACAGATCGTTTTACCAGAGAATTTGGGGTCTTATTCTATTCCCTCATCCCTTATATCGAATCTGCCACACTTCAGAGGAATGCCTTCTGAAGACCTTCAGAACTATCTCAATGAATTCACAGCATTGTGCAGAAGTTCTTGTTTTCATTTTCTCTGAAGGAGCAAACAAAAGCATAGTACAATTCTTTAGCTCATCTATCTATAGACACAAGGGAGAAGATGTGTTGTGCATTTATGAAAAAGTTCTACCCTACTTCCTGCACCAAGAACATGGAAAAGCAAATTAGCACATTCGGGCAGAAAGATAGTGATGAACTACATGAAGCCTGTAGCCAGTTTAAGAGTCTTCTTCGATAGTTCTCTCATCATAAATTTGACCTCAACACTCAAATGGAGTTTTTCTATGAAGAACTTGATTCTTTTAATAGGTCAAAGCTTGATTCAGCTTGTGGGGGCAATTGGTAGAATATGATTGGAGTTGAAGCCAAGAAATGTGTTGAGAATCAAGCCGAAAACTCAAGGCAGTTTTAGTCAAGGGATAGATCCATGAGAGCAAGTTTAAGATCTGTCAATGCAGCTGCAATCGATGGAGCCATGGAAAAAAGATTGAGCTCTATGGAGAATGATATTGCTATGATTGCTAGTAGTTTGAAAGTGGGTAAGAAGACAACAGTTGCTACAGCTCAGGCTGTGTGCACTCTATGTTCAGTTACAAGCCATCTAGCAGAAGATTGTTCCCAGTTCAGAGCAGATGAAGAGGTTGGTGAACAAGAAGAAGCAAATTATTTCCAAAGGTAACCTAACACATATGGTGGGAAGAAGGACCTGTTGAGCTATAGGAGAAACAATGTGCTCAATCCTCCAGTTGTTCCCCCAAGTTTTTAGCAGAGACAACCTATAGGAGATGAGCAACAATTTGGCCAAAGGCGTGTGCCTCAGCAACAACAAGCTCATGTCCAAACATCATCAGAGAATTCTAACTTGGAAGCCATGATGCAACAAATGATGTTTGACAACAAGAAGGAACGAGAGGAAAGTAACGCTTTTTGCTAAGAAATCAAGGCCATAACTCAAGAAATCAAGGCTACATCTCAGCAACAAAGAAAGTCAATTGACTTGCTAGAGAGACAAGTGAGCCAAATTCAACAAACATTTGCTCAAGATAATCCCGGAGGTCTTCCTAACAACACCCTCCCCAATCCCAAGGGCGAATATGAAGCTCATGCAATGACATTGAAGAGTTGGAAGGTGTTAGAAGAAGTGTCCAAGCCAATAAAGAAAAAGTGGGAAGAGCCGGTGACCAACCCAGTTGCATCGAGTGAACCGTTGAAAGGAATCCCAGGAACCCCAATTCACCAAGACGAAAATGCATCTAGAGTTAGTTCATTGACAGAGCCTAAAGAAGGTCAGGTATCATCGATTCCTTCTCCTTTGATCACTCATAATATGCTCTTTCCTAGCAGGTTGAAGAAGCAGGTGAAGGTTGACAAAGAAAAGGAGATGCTTACTGTGTTTAAAAAGGTAGGAGTAAACATCCCATTATTGGATGTGATTAAGCAGATACTACAATATGTAAAGTTCCTAAAAGATTTGTGCACAACAAAAAGAAAATTCTATGGAACTGAGACTGTGGTTTTGGGAGAGAGAGTATATGCAGTTCTTCAAAGAAAGCTTCTACCTAAGTTGGGCGATCCAGGACATTTTACAATCTCATGCACTATTGGTGATCACAGGTTTGTGGGTGCTCTACTTAATTTAGGTGCATCAATAAGCTTGATGCCTTATACATGTATGACAGATTGAAGATGAGAAAACTCATTCCCACATGTATCACCATTAAACTTGCAGTTTGGTCTAACTGTTATCCTCGAGGTATTATTGAGGATGTTTTGGTGCAGGTGGGACATTTGATATTCCCAGCAGATTTCTTTGTGCTGGAGATGGAGTATGAGCCAATGCCATCAGAAATACCATTCATTCTTAGGAAGCCATTCTTGAGAACAATGCGTATGAAGATTGATTATTTTGATGGATCATTGAGCATGGAAGTGGCGGAAGAGAAGATCCACTTTAACATTTAGAAAGCTCTCAAACATCCCAATAGTGATGATGCTTATTCTGGTTGTTTAATCGATACTTTTGATAGTTTTGTGTAGGAATTTATTCAGTACTATTGGTGATCATATGTTTGTGGGTGCTCTACTTAATTTAGGTGCATCAATAAACTTGATGCCTTATACTGTGTATGACAAGTTGAAGATGAGAAAACTCATTCCCACAGGTATCATCATTAAACTTTCAGTTTGGTCTAACTGTTATCCTCGAGGTATTATTGAGGATGTTTTGGTGCATGTGGGACATTTGATATTCCCAGTAGATTTCTTTATGCTGGAGATGGAGTATGAGCCAATACCATCAAAAATACCATTCATTCTTGGGAAGCCATTCTTGAGAACAACGCGTACAAAGATTTATTATTTTGATGGATCATTGAGCATGGAAGTGGCGGAAGAGAAGATCCACTTTAACATTTATAAAGCTCTCAAACATCCCAATAGTGATGATGCTTATTCTTGTTGTTTAATCGATACTTTTGATAGTTTTGTGTAGGAATTTATTCAGTACTCATTGGATGATGATCCTTAGAGATAATTCATTGAAAAAGTAGGAGAAAACGACCAATCCAGGGGGTATCCTTCGATGGATCGAAGGATCCCTTCGACCCATCGAAAGGAATCGGCAGGAAGGTCCAGGGAGGTTGCCTCGATGGATCGAGAAGAAATTCTTCGAGCCATCGAAGACTAGTTTTGATACATCAAAATCCAACCTCGGCCCATCGAAGAAAAGCCCCTGGATCGATCCGTGCAGACCTAGTTTCGATCCATTAAAGCTAAATCTCGACCCATCAAATTTTAGCCTGTTTTTGAGATTGCTTCGCCGGAAGACCTTGAGATGGAAGAGGATTACTATGCTATGGAAGAGACACTCGAATCATTGCCAAGTATGAAAGGTAAGTCATACAAACCTATTCTTCTTCCAGTTTCAGATGAGATTCTTATTCCATCTATACAGGTGGCACCTACATTAGAGCTGAAACTTCTTCCCGAGCATTTGAAGTATGCTTTCTTGGGGGAGAATAATACACTTCTAGTTATCATCTCTTCAAACCTCTCAACATTACAAGAGGAGAAGTTGTTGAGTGTACTTAAGAAGTACAAAGCCTCAATTGGATGGACAGTGGTCGATATTAAGGGCATCTGCCCAACATTGTGTACTCACATGATACATCTGGAGGAGGGAGCTAAGCCCACAAGAGAAGCGCAGCGTCGACGTAATCCTCCAATGATGGAAGTTGTCAAGAAAGAAGTCATCAAGTTTCAAGATGCAGGTATTATTATGCTATTTCTGACAGCAAATGGATTAGTTCTGTGTAGGTGGTGCCCAAACGTTCAGGAATCACAGTGCTAAAGAACATCGAGAACGTGTTGGTTCCTCAAAGAGTCCAAACGGGGTGAAGAGTGTGCATTGATTACCACAAGCTGAATGTCACAACAAGGAATGATCACTTTTCACTTCCGTTCATTGATTAGATGCTAGAAAGATTGGCTGGGCATGAGTATTATTGTTTCTTGGATGACTACTCTGGGTACAATCAAATAACCATTCACAAAGATGATCAAGAGAAGACCATATTCACTTGCGCATATGGTACTTTTGCCTACTGGAGGTTGCCCTTTGGTCTATACAACACACCTGCAACATTTCAGAGGTGTATAGTGAGTATTTTCTCAGACGTGGTTGAAAAGATCATTGAGGTATTTATCGATGACTTCTCTATTTTTGGTGATTCTTTTGACTTGTGTCTACATAATCTATCTATGATTTTAGAGCGTTGTGTAGAAACTAACCTTGTGCTTAACTGGGAGAAATGTCACTTTATCGTTGAACAAGGTATTGTTTTGGGACATGTCATATCAGCTAGAGGCATAGAAGTAGACAAAGCTAAAGTTGACATTGTGCGGACCTTACCCCCTCCTCTACTGTGAAGGAGGTGAGATATTTTCTTGGCCATGCAGGTTTCTATCATAGGTTCATCAAAGATTTTTCCAAGATAGCCCGACCATTATGTGCATTGCTGTAGAAAGATGTTTCATTCGACTTTACACTTGAGTATCTTCAAGCTTTCAACAAACTCAAGAAGTTGTTGACCATAGCTCCCATCATTGGGCACTGGATTTGAGCCTTCCATTTGAGTTCATGTGTGATGCTTCAGATTATGCTATTGGAGCAGTTCTAGGCCAACGCCCAGAGAGGTTACCTCATGTCATCTACTATGCCTCTAAGACCCTAAATGATGTACAATTGAATTATTCAACTACAGAAAATGAGCTCTTAGTAGTGGTTTTTTCTTTTGAAAAATTTAGATCTTACTTGTTAGGAACTAAAGTTATCATATTTTCTGACCATGCCGCTTTGAGATGTCTGGTGACTAAATAGAATGCCAAGCCTAGACTGATTCGATGGATGCTCTTGCTTCAAGAGTTTGATATTGTAATTAATAACGCTAGAAACATGCATTAAATATTAACACAAAATAGACACTTAACACATAACTCACACGTATGCAATTTAAACCCTTTTTGTGTAGATGTAGTATTGATAAGTAGGGTATCGTTCTAAACTGGGGATTGAATAGTGTATGCAATAATTGTGTATAAGAAAAAGGGGTATAAAAGTTTATTAATTATTTAATTACTTACCTAAAAACGTCAAAACACATAGCAAAGAAATTGTAGGACCCTAACATGCATCAACTCATAGACAAGCAAACCACATACAAATAATCCAAAAAACCCTTACCATATTTCGACAAAAATAAAACCTAAGCTAAATATTTACAAGTGATCAACATATTTAACCTAGCCAATTTTCCCTACCTAATTAAGTTACCTACGAAATTCATGCTCAAGATTTCATAATTAACATGCCATGTGGTTTAAAGTTTAACGCCTTAATAGGTAAAAATTATTGAATAACTTCTAGGCGAGAGGCTTAATGCAACCATCCTACACTACCCAACTCATTAAGAACTAAACATAGCATGCTTAAAAAAAAAAACAAAAAACAAATGGAAGATAAACTCAAATAAGTATTAAGAATCCAAATAAACATACTACAAACCAATGTCAAACAAGAAGAAAACAAGAACAAAAGAGAACTACGGAGTAAAGGGTTCATGGTTACACTTTAAGAAATTCTGCTTAACGCTGCAAACACCCAAGGTGTAGATGAATCCAAGGATGGTGATTCTCACTTGTAGTCGGCTTTGCACTTGGCCTTGGTGTTTGAGAGAGAGGTTTGGAGAGTATTTATGGGAAGAACTTAGGCTAATAAGAGATGATCTTAATTTGGGACGTGCCTCTTGTATTTATAGGCATTACAAAGTAGTTTTCCTACTTCACCCGGGTAAGTCTGGCAGTCTGCAAAGAATTGCACTTTTCAACCATAGATTAAACGTTGTCTAACTTATCTTGAGCTGTTCTCAGTCGTCCTTCGAAGTTAGCTGACCTGCACATGCAGATTCTTCTTTCCTTATTCTTCATGATTTATTTCTCCTACTCAAACTTGGGAATCATTTTCTTGCCATAACTTGTTCTCCACGAAATTGGCTAACTTGGTCTTCAAGTTTAGACTTTTCAAATGGTATTCTAATTAATTTGGTCCATCTTCATTTGTTCTTCTTCAAGATCCTTCCGGAAGCATTCAAATTCTAGTCAACATAGGAAATGTTTTCTCTTCAATTTTTCTTCTTTCTTCCTTGGAATTTTGAACCAATTTTTTCTCTCCAATATTTGTTGCGTTTTGCGGGTTTGTAGACTCATTTACTCTGTCTCTTTTGTCCTACTCCTAAAAATAACAAAATAAGTAAAAACTAATAAAACTAAACAATTAACAAAGTAAAAATGTAGAGAAAGTACATTAGATATTATGCCAAAAATGCAAAGATCAATAATCAAAGATAAGAAGGGCACTGAGAATGTGGTAGCTGACCACTTAAGTAGAATCACTCATGGTTCTAATGCAGAAGAGGATAATCTTCCTTTTAGAGACAGTTTTCCGGATGAACAACTCTTTGTTATTCAAGATGAAGCTCCATGGTATGGTGATATTGTAGAGTACAAGGTCAGTAAATACTTTCTGTGGGAGTCAGTTTTGGCCACCCAAGCTGGAGAAAGATGAGCTCGGATAGAACGATTCTGGATGGGGTTCAATGAGGTCAGATATGGGCCTGGTCTCAGACGATTATGGGCTTGATCAAAGAATGAACGATTTAGGGATTTCTAGAAGTCTCTGGAACGATGTGGAGTCTTCTGGAATGTTCGATGGGCATAATAATCCTAAGTAAGATCAGACCTCAAGGAGGCTGAGCAATCAAACCTCGAGGGACAGTTCGATCGGACCTTGGGGTGTTGACAAATTATGAGGAGGAAAAGGAAATATTTGTATGTATCATAGCAGGATTATGCCAAAGGGCATGTGGTAATCATGAGATTTGATTGGCCTTGGATATGGAGATCCATTCCTTAATGGATTCCTCCTGTCCGAAAGTAAAGTAATCATATTCGATATGGATTATGCTTACACCTAGCTCAATCAATATATATATAGACCATCTCCGCCTGGTCCGAGGTAATGTTACTCTGCCGAATTTTACTGTTCGATTCTTGAGATAAAAACTGACTTGAGCATCGGAGGGTCTAAGCACGGTGGTACTGTACTCCGACTTGTTTTGCAGGTTCATGGATATCTAAGCTGAAGCGGAATAAATCTGCTCTCACAAATTGATGTTCTCGTTGAGAGCGGAACCCTAGCTAACTCCTGTGAACGGGAAAATTATGGAAGACAACACCAGCACAGGTAATTAGCATGATAAGGAAGCAACCCTACTGACGGGAAATAAGCAGATCACCCCTGACTCAAGAGCATCGAGATGCGGGAGTGCCCTCACACATCAGGTTCAGCCGAGGAACCTCGTGGAAGAAAGACACATGAGCAACGAAGACGGTTCTGACCAGGAAAACGAAGGGGCCAGGGGATGGAGGGCCAAGGTCGATCAGGACCTCCACGTAGCCAAGGAACGATTCATGAACTTGAGAATCGACATGGCTACGCTACAGCAATCTACTGAAGAGGCAGCTAAGAACACGAACTAGTTGGTAGACACTGTAGCTGCCGTCCAGACCACCCTGCTAAATCTGGTAGAGCTATTGAAAAACCAGAGATTGGTCCCACCCGACCCACCAGAGTTGGAGGTGCAAGGGGCCCCTAGAGGCCGATCAGAACAACCAGCAGGAGGTGATGCCCGAACCAGAGACCTAGGAGGTAGCGGCTCTCAGGAACTTGATGGAGGAGTTTATGGAGACGCAACGTGCCCATAACGTCCGGGCTAACCAGGAAACAGAGAGGCTGAGGAAGGAAGGGATGTCCAAGAAGGAATTAGAAGTGGAACAAAGGGCTCGAAGGATGTCTCAGAATCCTTTGGCTCAGTTCATCCAGGACGTCGAGCCTCCCAGGAAGTGGAGTCACCCCAGGTTTGATAGGTACTCGGGGGATTCAGACATGTACCAGCATGTCAGGAACTACCGATCTACCGATCTGCCATGGCCACTAGCTAATCGAACAACGCTTGGATGTGCAAGATGTTTTAGGCAAGCCTGAAGGACCACGCCTTGCAGTGGTATGAAACACTCCCCTCAGAATTGATCGAGGATTGGCGAAGTCTGATTTCTTCAAAGATATGAAAGTAACGCTGAGGGAACAAAGGACATGACCTACCTCACATCCCTCAAGATGAGGAGGGGGAAGGCCTGAGGGATTGGGTTATGAGGTTCAGAAAGGAATATGCGATGGTCGACTACAAAGACGACATCGTAGCGGCCACGACGTTCATCAACGGGCTTGACATGGATTCGGAGTTGGCTAGCAAGTTGATTAGGAAAAAGACCAAGGACTTATCCACGGTCTATCATTAGGCTTTAGATTACGCTCGGGTAGAGGACATGAGGACTTACAACGCCAGGGATGCTCCGATGGAAAAAGTACCCAGAGTTGGGAACAGCTCTAACTCGCGGAGAATCACGACCTACAACAATGCTAATCAGGGGAGGAGCAACAACGATAAGAAGAGGATGGCCTCAGGGCACCAGCCTGCCGCTCAGGGTAGAAAATTGTTTGTTCCTCCCACAACAATCCCGATCTCAACCATACTCCATCACATCAAGAATGAGCCTTGGCTCAAAAGGCCACCATCGATGACAGCTAAGGGCAATTCAAGAGACTTTTGCGCCTACCATAAAGCCAACGGGCATAAGACGGTCGATTGCGGAGTCCTCAAGCAGCATTTTGGAGAATTGGTGGAATAGGGATACTGTAGGGAATACCTGACAGAGGATTACAAGAAAAAGCTCGAAGATTCACTGAGGCCGTAAGGTAATGGCAAGCATCAAAGAAATAATGGAACCTTGCCACCACCACCTAAGAGCCAAGATGAGAAGTACCCAGTGTTGAATTATATCCTCCAGGTCCCCAAGTACTCCAGAGATACCACCTTCCCGGACTTAAATTGTATTATGGTAGAGGTAGAGGCAGAGGAGTTAAGGGTCACCCTTGAGGAGAGGGAGCATGAATCGAAGAAGCCCAGAGCTGAGATCGAACCCGCGCTTCAAAAAAGGAAAAATGCATTCGAATTTTTGGATGCAGATCTCCCTGAGCAGGGCGAAGACCACGACGATGCCCTGGTCGTCAACATCAGGATAGCTCACATGATAGTGGCCCAGGTACTAGTCGACAATGGAGCCACCGTGAATGTTATATTTAAGGATGCCATAAAGAAGATGGGCTTGATGGAGGCAATCCAAGATCATCAGACGACCTTTATGGGGTTCGAGGGGTCACGAGTGAGAACCTTGGGGACTATTCCTCTCTAGGTGGGCATGCCCCTCACCAACCCGACCACATGGTTTGCTGTGGTGGATGCCCCGTTCCCCCATAATGCAATCTTGGGAAGTCCCTGGCTCCATCAGATGGCAGTGGTGGCATCAACCTACCACCAGATCCTAAAGTACCCAACCTCCGAGGGCACCATCATGATCCAAGGGGACAGAGCTGTAGCAAGGTTATGTATGGTGCTGGCCACCAAAGGTATGGAAAAGAAAGCAGTGGGTGAACCTGGCAGCACGGTTGCCCCATTTCCGTTGGAGTAGCAATCACAGAATGAGGGTCGGGACACCGAGAGCAATGAGTTAGATATAGCGCTTGATCTTCAGGAACTACCCTTCAAGGAGAAGGCAGAGGAAGATGTGGTACTTGAACCCTTCGACAGAGATTGACTGGATCAGTGTGCAAGAGTTGGATCGGGCCTAAGTGGAATCGAATGTCAGAATCTGATGGAATTGCTGAGGGTGTATAAGGATGTGTTTGCGTGGTCAGCACAGGACATGTCGGGGATTAACTGGCAAATTATTGAGCACTAGCTCCATGTGGATCCCAAATTCAGGCCCGTAGCACAAAGGAAGAGAATGTTCGCGACGGAACGTAACAGGGTAATTGAACAGGAAGTAGAAAAGCTACTCGCAGCGGGGTTCATTAGGGAAGTCCCACTCTGAGTGGCTCTCTGATGTGGTCCTTGTCAAGAAGAAAAATGGGAAGCCGAGGGTCTGCGTCGACTTCACGGACCTCAACAAGGCATGCCTCAAGGATGGCTTCCCCTTTCGCAGGATCGATCTGTTGGTAGACTCTACTGCAGATCATGAGCGGCTCAGTTTCATGGATGCCTACGGTGGTTATAACCAAATCAAGATAGCAGAGGACTATGTGGAAAAGACGGCATTTGTGACAGAGAAAGGAGTCTACGCCTACGAGGTAATGCCCTTTGGGTTGAAAAATGCAGGGGCGACGTATCAAAGGCTAGTGTACAAGGTATTCAAGCCTTTGATTGGGGACACAATGAAGGTGTACGTGGATGATATGCTGGTCAAAAGAAAGAGCAGGCAAGACTACGTGTCTGACCTAAGGGGATGATTTGACCTCCTGCGTCAGCACAACATGAAGTTGAACCCTGAGAAATGTACGTTTGGGGTAGGATCTGGAAAGTTCTTGGGCTACTTGGTGACGCAGCGAGGAATAGAAGTGAACCCGAATCAGGTCACATCGATTGTCAAGATGAAATCCCCATCCACGGGGAAGGAAATCCAGAGCTTGAACGGAAAACTGGTGGCCCTAAGCAGATTCTTATCCAGATCGACCGACAAATGTAAGCCGTTCTTCACGGCACTCAAAAGGACCAAGGGCGAACTCTAGACTGAAGAATGCGAGAGGGCATTCCAAGAACTTAAGAAATACCTCGTCTCTACCCCCATGCTAAGCAATCTCGTGCTAGGGGAAAATCTGTACTTGTACTTGGCGGTTTCTGATGTAGCAGTGAGAGGAGTTCTGGTTCGAGAAGATACTAGGGGGAAGCTACCCGTATACCACGTGTCTAAAGCTCTCCTCGACCCAGAAATCAGCTACCTCAAGCTTTCGAGGCTGATACTAGCCCTGGTCGGTCGTCGCGTAAGCTTCGGCAGTACTTTCAAGCTTTCAAAGTCATCATCATGAATGAATATCCACTGAGAACGATCCTCCACACTATGGACTCCTCGAGCAGGGTGACTAAATGGGCCATCGAACTGGCACATCACGATATTAAGTACAAGCCTAGAACATCGATGAAGGGGCAAGCTCTGGCAGACTTCTTAGCGGATTTTATTGTGCCTGAGCCAGAGGTGCAGGAAAAGAGAGAGAAGGAGAAAGAGGTGCCGGGGATAGATCACTAGACGTTGTTCATGGAAAGATAAAGGGGTTGGAGCTGGCTTGGTGGTCCCAGACGGAACGATCATGGAACAAGCCCTAACTTTGGGATGGAAGCCACAAATAACAGAGCTGAGTACGAAGCCCTCTTGGCAGGGCTGAGGCTGACAAAGGAACTGAATGTAAAAAATCTCAAGGTGTTTTGTGACTCATAGATGATTGCAAACCAGGTCCTAGGAGAATATGCAGCCCACCATGTGTTCATGGAGGCGTATCTAAGGTTGGCTAGGGGACTGGCCGCTCTGTTTGAAGAATTCTCAATCATGCAGCTCTCAAGGTTCAAGAACACGCGCGCAGATGCTCTAGAAAATCTAGCCTGCAGCGTTGACTACCAGCTCAGAAGAACGATTCCTGTAGAGCACCTGCCTAACCCGAGCACGGACGAGCAAGAGATCTTGATTGTAATTCTCCTGGATGGATGAAATAGTGAACTACATAGAAGCAGGCATCTTGCCAGAGGACAAGGTGGATGCTAGAAGGATAGTATGACGAGCAGCAAGATACAACATCAGAGAAGGGAAGTTATACAGGCGATCCTTCGGAGAACCTGGCCAGTTGGCGGTGCATCCCACCCAGGTGAGAACGAATATGCAGGAGCTCCACTCCGGGATATGTCGCATGTAGATTGGAGGTAGGAATCTTATGGTATGATGTTTGACCGAAGGGTATTACTGGCCAACGATGAAGAATGATTGTATGGAATACGCTAGTGCTTGCAAGACCTATCAGATACACGCTCCTCAACCCCCCTGCATCTGGTGGAGTTACACCCGGTTTCAGTACCGTGTGCCTTTGCACAATAGGGGTTAGACATAATGGGAGAGGTTCCAACCGGAGCTGAGGACAGACAGAAAAAGTACCTCCTAGTAGCCACCGACTACCACTCCAAGTAGATTGAGGCTGAGGCCTTGTCTAAAATCAGGGGAGTTGAGGTAAAAAAATTCATTTGGAAGTTTATAATATGTATGTTCGAAATCCCACAAACGATAGTGGCAGACAACGGCCCTCAGTTCAATTGCCAAGAGGTTAGGGATTATTGCGCTGACCACGGCATTAAGATCCGATTCTCAACCCCCAAGTATCCTCAGGGTATTGAACAGGCAAAGGCTTCAAATAAAAAGATACTGCAGGGACTAAGGAAGATGCTAGATCAATCAGCGAAGGGGCAATGGGTGTCCCAGCTCCCAAACGTACTTTGGGCTTATAGAACGAGCAAGAGAAAACCCACGGGGGAAACTCCCTTCGCCTTGGTTTACAGAACAGAGGTAGTCATTCCAATAAACCATAAGATCTCTAACTTCAAGCTAGCAGAACGGACAAAGGAGAGCAACTCAGAGAGCCTGAGGTACAAGTTGGACCTGCTAGAGGAGCGAAGAAAACAAGCTCAGATAAGGGTTGCTTCCTACCAGCAGAAGATAAAAGCTTATTATGATAAGAAGGTTTGACCTAGAGTTTTCCTCCCTGGAACCTTAGTGTTACGCAAGGTGTTCGAAAATAGAAAGGTCTCAGGAGAGGGAAAACTGAGAGCAAACTGGGAGGGGTCATATAAGATCGTTAGAGAAGGCTATAATGGGTCATACGAGTTGAAAAATCCTAGAACCGGAGCCCTGGTGGATAAATGGTGGAACACCCTCTACCTAAAGGAGTATCACTCAGAGTAGAGCTAAAGGTCTAGGGTCTGAGGGGCCATGCACTCTTCCTAACTAGTTTAATCTATACTGTACGATTGTTTGAACAAGTTTGGCGAGGCATGTAAGACACTTTTTTGCTCGATGTGATTGATATAGTACGATATGCTCGATGTGATAGATATTATATGATAGTGTACGATCATTCAATACAAACCCCTGATCTCAGTGGCTATGCTTCTTCTTTTTTTAATAATGTACGAAGTGTTTAAAGTACGATCCCATGTGTTTGATCTTTTGAGTACAATTCTATGTGTTCGATTCATTAAGTACGATTTCGTGTGTTCGATCTTGGGGGTATGATCCTCTGTGTTCTGTAGCAGCTCAAGGGCTGATAAATATGATTAGGAGCAGCTTAAAGCCTAAGAAAGGCAACGAGCTTTAGCGGGCAGATTACGTTGGTTCCCAGGGAAGGACTTTCACTCTGCGAGCTAGTCAGCCCTTCCAAAGGTAATGCACCTCGAGGGAGGGAGGACTACAGCATTGAGAATGATGCCCGTGGATAGACCACAATATTTGGAGTAAAACCCCATGAGAGCTCACAGTAATCTTGGGTCAGTAAAGTCCTCGAGGTTAGAATGTACGTGGTAAGATTAACAAACACCCCAGTGGTGGCTTGGCCATATTCTGGCAAACTGGACATCCTAAGTCCCAAGCGTATACACCTGACGATGCCCTAGGGATAAGTTAAAATTGATGAGAAAAAGTGTTGGCAAACCCCATCTTGGCACTGCAGACAAGCCCCCCTGGTGAGATCTAAGCCTGAAAGGCAACCCTGATCAGGTGCCCCTATGAAGGCTAAGATCCCCCGGGACGAAGGAGCTTAGTCAAGGGAAGGGTCTGGAGTATGATGGTCTTTATACAGACCGGGGTAGGCATGCACATCCCCCATTAGGGAGGCAGTCTCAAAAACGCGAGCACCTCCCATGAGGCCTTAAGGTTACCAAGGCAATCTCCTTAAGCCTCTTCCAATAGCATTTAGTACGTGTGGGGGTCCAAGAGTCGCACTAAGGCCACATGCACTTAGAGGCAGATCCCCTAAGCCCCATAAACTAAGATTGATGGGCATGGAATAAAAGAACGATGCGGAAAGGTACGAACCAGTTGAATACAATGAGCTAAGAATGATAAAGCAAAGTACGATGAACTAAGTACCATACTTGCTCTTGGCATAGAAGTTTTCTGGGCTAAAGGCTCAGCCCAAGACAAAAATAAGTTATGTACGATGAGAAACAAAAAGAGAAACATTTTTCGATGGTCCTAACATTATTACATATGCTACACCCCAAGGACAGGTTGTGGGCTTCATTCAAACTCGATCTCTGAGGTAGCAGCAGAAGGGTCGTAGGCGTGGATCAACTCTGCTCGTTCCTGTTCCCAGTCCACTCATTGGGATTCGAGTTGGAGAAATGAGAAGTCTCAAGGGAAGCCAAACGATCCTCACACTCCTTGTCCTTAGCATCCAGAGCCTCATTGAGCTTGGTATTGGTAACCTTCGCCGCCTCTCTCAACTCTAATCGGGTCCACTCAATGCAAGCTCGGACTTCAGGGACCTGACCTCCTTCTTGTGAACGGAGCATGTGGCCTCCAGGTTCTTCTTGCCTTGATCGATCATGTGGAAAGCAAGGTCTTGGGCCTTCCCAAGCCCCTTCACGTGGCCCTCGAGCTCCTTGACCTTATCCTTGGCCTCCCTAGCCTTAGCGTACATGCATTCAAAGGCTACGGTGAAGGTAGCAGAAAATTGAAATAGAGGAAAGAAAAATGTGTCAGATCCAAAGGCAGAGATTGAGTAAAACAAGCATGACAAGATGTTAGACGCGTGAAAGGAAATATTACTCGGTATAGGGAAGTCTATGACGGTGTCATCAGATCCCCGGTCTCTAATGATCCATGGTCCTCGGCATCTTGCTCGAGAATCATGGAAACCAGGGACGGGCATGCGATGTCAGCACGAGCCAAACCCAAGTAGAATTGGGAGGGGTTGAGTTCCCCCTCACGAGGAAGCACAGTGCCCTCGCCAAGGGCCTCTATCTCCGCCTCAGTTTGATCGCGAGGAGGATGAACGATGTAGCCCTGGTCCAGCTGGGACCTCTTGAAGTAAACTCGGGGATAGTCGGGCAAGATCCCTTCAACCACCTTCCTAAGAGGACTTACACAGTCAACGGTATGAAAAAGCATGTATATTCAGCAAGCATGGCACATGCAGACAAAATTATAAGGGAATGCAAGGTGATATAAGAGCTATAAAGTGTGACCAACGACACTGGGGATACGAGAAAATGCGAACTTACCAAGAGAGAATTCCTTGGGCCGGAGGGCCTCCGGGTCAGTTCTCATCTTCTTGAGAGGAGGAGATGGTAAAGGAATAGCAGCAACATCAGTGTTGGTAGTAGTAGTAGTAGTAGTAGTAGTAGTAGTAGTAGTAGTAGTAGTAGTAGTAGTAGTAGTAGTAGTAGTAGTAGTAGTAGTAGAAACCAGATCCTGAGCCTCTAGTGGCTCCACGACTTGGACATTATCCTTGACAAGCTCGGAAGCCTTCACCAAGCTCTGCTTCCGGGGCTTGGAGCCCTCCCCCTGCTCAGTAAGAGCTTTGACATGTGCGGGCATAGGGGTCGGGGATCCTTTCTTGTAGACCTGGGGAGCTTGAAGGACCTCGATCACCTCTTGGCGGTTCTCATGCTAGAGGGGCACGATGCCCTATAGGCCTCTAGGTCTGAGGCGTTTCTTGCTCCATAGCCACCGGCACTTGCGATACTTAGCGGGGATGGCTAGAGTGTCGTTGACAAGGTCACGATGAAACTCGTTGGCCCTGGTCAGATCCTCTGAAAGCTTAGGAAGGCAGTTGATGGCAGTGGGGACCTTGAAGCTGGCTTCTCGGCCGAGTTTCTCCCAGTCCCTGAAGACGAGGATTGAGGTCTTTTTCCAGTCCTTTGGAGAATATAGCGGGTCAATCAGTAGAGACTCCTTGACATACATGATCCTTTGCGAGAGGTAGAACTGATTGACCGGGGTAGGCTTGACTTGGACAAGAAGCCTGAACTTTGACAGACCCATACGACAGTCAAACCACCAATTGAGCCTGTCAAAGCAGACCAGATAACAGAAACTATCTGAGCACCATTGCTCCACAGAAATATCGTAGAACTCAAGGGTGGAACAAATGAAGGCATGGATTGGGAAGGAGAGCCCGTATACGATTTAAAAGGGATGAACGAGTAGGCCTGGGCCTTGAGCTTTTTCAAGCTCCGACACTCTCGCTTTGTCTTGGACGAGAGCGAACTGGAAGTTGTCGTTGTCCCTGGTGGAAAGTCTGAATGAATGAGGCAAGGTCCTAAGCATAATCAATCTTCAAGGCGGAAGGATAAAGTTCTTCACGAGTTTTCTTAGGAGTGGCCTTGGTAGTACGCGGCTGGAGTTGCATGAAGGAAGGGTCAACTTGAACTTCTAGAATGGATGGTTTGATGACTTCAATCTCATCCACCTTAAAAGTAGTAGGTGAGGGAGGATTTTTTACGGCCTCAACAAGGGGCTTAGGGATTGATTCGGTGGCGGACGGCTACGGTTGTGGGAAAGGTCCAACGGAGGTGAGTGGCTTAGAGCAGTCGATCAAGTCAATGGCTCTGGGATTTTGAATAATGGTGACTTTGATCGGGGTGGAAGAGGAAGTATTGTTGGAGGCCATTGGATAAATCTGAGTTTTTGGAGAAAAGTGCTGAAGATTTTCTAGGTTTTTCTGGAAAGAACTCTGAAGGCTGAATAGTTGCATGGATGAGCTCTCTTGGTTCGGTGTGAGAATTTTGCAAGCGTAAAAAATGAAAAGGGAGAGGGCCTTTGATTTATATACCGTGAAGGGATGTGAAGTGATAAGAAGTGGCCATTTGAGGAGATAAGCTGCTTCGGATTTCAAGGGATATAATTGATCTTTTGAAAATAGTTAGAGGTGGGAAATGTTGGGTTGGACGGGGAGAAACGTAATGGCTGATGAGGCGTGATGACGCACGGGTTATGATGAAGTTAGAGCAGTACGAACATGCTCTTGGGGTTTAAAGCGTTACTTATTGGGAAAGAAGGAAGTGTCTCGAAGACCGAAGAGCTTGGGCGAACAACATCGCGAGGTCAACACGTGTCGAGCCTCATGCTATTGTGGGAGTCGGTTTTGGCCACCCAAGCTGGAGAAAGATGAGCTCAGATAGAATGATTCTGGATGGGGTTCGATGAGGTCAGAGATGGGCCTGGGCTCAGACAATTATGGGCTCGATCAAAGAATGAACAATTTGGGGGTTTCTAGAAGTCTATGAAATGATGTGGAGTCTTCTGGAATGTTCGATGTGCATAATAATCCTAAGTAAGATCAGACCTCAAGGAGGCTGGGCAATCTGACCTCGAGAGACAGTTCGATCGGACCTTGGGGAGTTGACAGAATCTGAGGAGGAAAAGGAAAAATTTGTACGTATCATAGCAGGATTATGCCAAAGGTCATGTGGTAATCATGAGATTTGATTGGCCTTGGATATGGATATCCATTCCTGAATGGATTCCTCCTGTTCGAAAGTAAAGTAATCCTATTCGATATGGATTATGCTTAAACCTAGCCCGATCAATATATATAGACCATCTCTACCTGG
This sequence comes from Geum urbanum, assembly GCA_946800695.1. Taxonomy (NCBI): domain Eukaryota; kingdom Viridiplantae; phylum Streptophyta; class Magnoliopsida; order Rosales; family Rosaceae; genus Geum; species Geum urbanum. The sequence goes on along the minus strand of OX327008.1, from coordinate 44,682,185 downwards.
TCCGAGGTAACGTTACTCTGCCGAATTTTACTGTTCGATTCTTGAGATAAAAGCTGACTTAAGCGTCAGAAGGTCTAAGCACGGTACCACATCGTGCTCCGACTTGTTTTGCAGGTTCATGGAGATCTAAGCTGAAGCGAGATAAATCTGCTCTCACACTTTTCTTCTGATTTCACAAGAGCACAGAAGGACAAGCTAGTCAAGGAGGCTAAGCATTATGTGTGGGATGAACCCTATCTGTGGAAACAATTCACTGACACCATCATCCGTAGGTGTGTCCTTAAATCTGAATTTCATTCCATTCTAGTTTTCTATCACTCACATGCAGGTGGTGGACATGTTGGAGGGAAGAAGACGACTCTCAAACGGCTTAAGAGTGAGTTTTATTGGTCTACCTTATTTCATGATGCACAAGTTTTCCTTAAATCTTGTGCCAGGTGCCAAATGACAGGTAACATCAGTCTAAAAGACCAAATTCCTCAACACCCCGTTCTTGTAGTCGAAATATTTGATGTGTGAGGTATTGACTTCATGGGGCCATTCCCAAATTCTCAAGGGTATTTGTTTATTCTTGTTACTGTTGATTATGTATCCAAATGGGTAGAGGCTAAAGTCACAAGAACTAATGATTCTAAGGTTGTTCACAGTTTTCTTAAGAAAATATTCAGCAGGTTTGGAACACCTAGATGCATAATCAGTGATGAAGGATCCCAATTCTACAACATGACCTTTGATGTCTTGCTTAGGAAGTACAATGTGGCACATAAGGTGGCAACACCTTATCACCCTCAAACAAGCGGGTAGGTGGAGGTATCAAATAGAAAGATCAAGCAGATTCTTGAGAAGACAGTTGGTCCAACTCGGAAAGACTGGAGTTAATGCTTTGATGATGCGTTATGGGCTTACAGGATAACTTATAAAACGCCTATCGGGATGTCTCCTAATAGGTTGGTGTATGGGAAAGCCTGCCATCTTCTTGTGCAACTTGAGCATCGAGCGTATTGGGCTGTGAAAAAGTTCAATTTTGACATGGATTAAGTGGGTCTGCATAGGAAGTTGCACCTCAGTGAGTTGGATGAAATCTGACATACTGCATATAAGTCCAGCAGGATATACAAGGAGAGAACCAAAGTTTTTAATGACCGGAACATTAAAAGAAAGAATTTGTAGTTGGTCAGAAAGTTTTGTTGTTTAGTAGTCGTCTACGCTTATTTCCAGGTAAGCTTAAGAGTAGATGGACTGAACCTTACGTTATTACTAATGTTTTTCCTCATGGTGCTGTAGAGATTATGAGTTCAACAACAGGGAAAACATTCAAGGTGAATGGACAACGACTCAAGCCTTTTTATGAGTCGTTTGTGGAGCACATGTTTGAAGATGCGGATCTTCAGAATGCGCCTCCTATGGAGAATTGAGGACAATGCAACTTTCAAGTGTGGGGTGGGGCTATATCATATACTTAGCGTCTAGATATAGATTTTTAGTTCTTTGAGTCAGAATTTTTTATTTTTGATGTAGTGTGATTTTTCGGATATAGCTAGATGTCTCAGAAAATTCTGAAATTTTTAGTGAGTGTTTTATATATGTCTAGGGTATGCTCACAAAATTCCAGCCCATTCGAGCATGTGATTAATTCTGTAGAAACTATGAAAATGAGAGTGCGCAGTCTCTTCAATTTTTTCCATTTTGCTTAGAATGTCCAAGTTGTACCCTTCGATCCATCGAGGGATATCCTTCGACCCATCGAAGGGTTATTCCAGAATGAAACAAGAGAGCTTACCTCGATCCATGAAGAAGACAGTGAAGACGTCCTCTTCAAAAGAGAACTCTACATTGAACCAGTCGTTAACAAGTTTGTTGATATTCAGTGTCCCCTGCAAGTGAGTCCATAGTTCATTGGCCTTCCCGAGCACGGAGTCACTGTCAACACGCTTTTCAAAGATGCAACCAACAAGATAATAGGTCTCCAAGTAAGAGAGTTGATAAAATGGAGGTCTCCTCACATGGACATGAGTTTCATTCCTTTGAACAGAGAATGAAGATTGACCCCTGTGAACATCAAAGGAGTCTAAAGCATCACCGGGGTAACTAGGGCCATCAGACCTTAAAGCGGGTGGTTGAGAAGTAGCATTGGTAGTGAAACGAGTGTTAGGGCTAAAAAGCCATTGCGAAAGGAGTTTGAGAAGTTGAGATATTTAGAAGACTGGTTTAATTATCGGTGAAGGATTATGGAAACAAGTCCTGGATAAATAGGGTATAAATAGTGGAGATCTCAGACTCCGAGATGTTACACTTGTCATTGTTAATTGGGTAAACAGTGCGCATGCACTGATAGACGTAGATGAATCTCCAAGCCTAGATATACTGAGCTCGAGGCCACATAAAAGTTTCATCATGGTTACTCCCAGAATCAAGAAAGATGATCTTGGAAATAGAAGCGTTTCCAAGGCACTCGATGGAGTGCTTAGAGCAGATAAGAGCACAATTATCTATCCAGTAACAAGCGAGTAAGAAATGATTATCATTAAAGCATAGCTTGGAAGTCGGAAACCCGCATAAATAACTTACCTCCTTAGGCTAGTTCACATGGAGGTGGTCTTGATCTAATAGAGAGTCAATCCAGAGCGTTCAAAACTGATAATTGTAAGCTGAAAGATTTTTGTGAGATATGGGATTAGGGTTAGGTATTGGATTTGGGGAAAAATAACTAAAGCTAGCTTTGGTTGTAGTGATTAGATTATGGATAATCAAAGGTAGATACGCATCATTTATGGCAATTTCTGGACTTAATAATTTTGTAAAGGCAGGCCATGGGGGGATCCAGGGGCCAAGCCATTAGAGGAAGAGGAGAAACACGAAGAAGAAAGCAAACCTGAGCGGAGCAAAATTAGGCTTAGCGCATGGAGTGTGTTTCATCATTTTACCTTATGCGGATGTGTATGTCTAGTTAGCTAGGTTGAGCGTTTGCCTTTGTTGACTGTCACAATTCAATAGTCTCCTCATTTGTCAACCTAAGAAAGTAAGAATAGAAGGACCAACCATACACAAGAACAATATCGATCACATGCCCTTATCCTATAGTTTATGTGACCACTTTTTATAATTTGTAGCGTACTTATTAGTTTAGTACGTTAACTTGATATACTAATTTTTTTATAGGTAAAATGGTAGAATATGAAGCTGGTAAGTTACAAAAGAGTTCACCGATTGACGACCCAATAGAACGAATCATCCAAAAGCAACCTACACTATTATAATTCAATATGGTACCTAACAACATAGCTAAACGTGACTAGGGGTGTAGAAAAAAGACTAAAAAAATTGAGGACCCCACACCCTATCTAGTTATGCACCCTAAACTACATTAAAGTCATCTGACGCTCCTCCGCTTGTATCTTCGCTAGTGCTTCCGGATCCATTGGTACATTCTTCTACGGGGACTCCAACTTGTGTGCCCCTCTCTTCCTCCCATTATCCCCCTTAGCTTCTAGCGGGGGCATCTCTTCATGAACCAAGAGCTTCAGCGAAGATGCCTCATCTATATAGGGGAAAACTTGTCCCTTGAGACGGTTATTAGGCCTGTTGTCGATCCGATCTAACATAAGAGACAAAGTCTTCGGGGTGCCATCTTTACCCGAAAAGGTATTGTAGGGCACCCCACCGGTCGTGCAATACCATTGGTAAGTGAACCGGAAACCTGCATAGAATAAAAAAAGTCAGTGCCCCCCTCTTCTAGGGGGACTCCAACTTGTGTGCCCCGCTCTTCCTCTCATTATCCCCCTTCACTTCTAGTGGGGGCGTCTTTTCATGAATCGAGAGCTTCAGCGAAGATGCCCCATTTGCATAATGGAATGCTTGTCCCTTGAGACGATCGTGAGGCGCATCATCGATCCAATCTGACATAAGAAACAAAACCTTCGGGGTGCCATCTTTACCCGAAAAGGTATTATAGGGCACCCCACTGGCCGTGAAATACCATTGGCAAGTGAACCAGAAACCTGCACATGGTTAGAAAAAGGCAGTGCCCCCCTTCTACGGGGCCTCCAACTTCTATGCCCCGCTGTTCCTCCCATTATCCCCTTTCGCTTCTAGCGAGGGCATCTCTTCACAAACCGAGAGCTTCAGCGAAGATGCCCCATCTTCATAGGGGAAAGCTTGTCCCTTGAGACAGTCGTGAGGCGTATTGTCGATCCGATCTGTCATAAGAAACAAAGCCTTTGAAGTGCCATCTTTACCCAAAAAGGTATTATAGAGCACCCCACCGGCTGTGAAATACCATTGGTAAGTGAACTAGAAACCTGCACAGAATCAGAATCAGAAAAAGTCAGTGCCCCCCCCCCCACACCCCGAAAAAGAAGAAGAAGAGGGTTGTCCTGCATGTAGGACACTTTTCCCATGAGCTCTAACCAAGGCTCCTGCATGGGTGACATGTGCATCACCTCGGGATTCGAGCACGTCTCCAAGTCCGCCACTGTCGTTGCTGTGATGCACCCACCTCCGCCGTAACCAACACCTCCTCCATGACAGAATCAGCAGGTACTCGAGAGGATGCTGCCTCCGGCCTTGTCACACCCCGAATTTTAGAATTAATTTAAAAATAATTTTACCCCAAAAACCGAGGTGTGAGTACAAAGAAAATTTGGACAGAAAATATAAAATCGAAAAGTTGTTCTATTCTTATAAATAAAACTTTGTACAAAAGAGGTTTGCACAGAGATTCTGTCTAAAGTTATGTTGATACAATTCTAACTACTCTAACTTTGGTTCTTCTAGCTTTGGTACTTTGGATATCTTCACTCTTATCGAACACCTGCAAAATCTGCATAGGGGTGAGCTCAACCTGTCAACTCAGTAGGAAGCAAATCCTCTTCAAACAACAAAAATAACACAATAATAATATAATGAGTATGAATGGTTTCTATCTCTGATTAATTCATACAGTATAGTATATTGAGCCTACATTAGGCCAAAATGGTCGATATACAACATAACTATTCTATTGTTGGATAGCTTCAAATCTGTTGTTTATTGTGTTGCCGAGTGATAAGGCCTTGAACAACAGAAATTTTATGTTGTTAAAAACTGTTTCCAACAACAGCGACTTATAACTTATGTTGTCTGTGAGTAACCAAAATATTATGCATTTTTGGACTTATATGTTGGTTCAAGTCTGTTCATACCACATATATTAATCATATCTGAAGTTGGCGTTTGTCAGTGACCAACAAGAACAACAACATATATTTTATCTTCTATTGTTGGAAAGTTTCTAAACCTATAATTATCTATTTGTTTATGAAGTTTTGTGGTGCAAGAAATAACAAAAAATGTGAAATTTCTATTGTGCAAGGTTTGAAAGAACTGCAGATTTTTTGTAGTTTTTGAAGTGCGGAACAACAGAAAATGTAGAATTTTGTTGTAAGAGGTATGAATGAACTATAGCTTTTGTGTACATTTTGAAGTGTGAAAATCATAACAACAATAGACAAGAGCAACTATTTGGTCATTCATCAATTCATTTTCTACCAAAAATGTGCTCATACAATAGGGTCATTCATCAACATTCATGAACATCTATTTGTGCAAAAAGGAACATACAATAGCTAGCTAGCATCTGAAATACATCTCCCTTGTTGACACAGAAACTAATGATATCTTTAAGAGCCGATTTCCTATAAAGCCTACAAAGAGCCACAACAATTTGAGTCTTATTATTTTGCTTACTGACATCAATGTTCAATGCAATGTTAAGCTCATGTAACGGAATGATCCTATCAAATCTGATGCCCCAGGCCATAAAAGCATCTATGCAAGTACATTGGCCCCTTTACTCATTAGTTTCCTCATAAGATTCCACCCATGTATGCCTCTCTTTAACATAACGGGTTCCAGTAACTATATCTGCATCAGTCTCCGACTGTTTCTTGATAATCATGCCATATGTAAATTACAGAACATTTCAATGTATCAAGCACACTTGGTATAGTAAGACAATGCACATGAAATGGAATTTCTCTTACTTGATGAAGCTAGGCAAATATTTCGACTGCGTCACAAGAAGCAAATTGATCAAATTAATAACCACTGATTGTTTGAATAACAATTTGTACCACATCTTATGAACTAATAACAATTAAAGCTGCATCTAGTTTAGTAATTCCAAATCATCTAATCCAAAATAGATATCTCATTAACAAAAGCATAACACATACCCAACTCAAGCTTCTAAGCTATGGCTCTCTAAAGCTGCAACAACACATCATATCATTTTTAATAATAAAAAAAACAAGTACCAAAATTGATTCAAGTGCTTGCAAAAAAAAATTGAAAACATTGTTGCTTACAATGCGATCGTGACCGTAGAGGTCTTGCAAATACTGAATCATCTGTTGAGTACCGTCTAGGCTCCTGTCGTCAACAAAAGAGTAATTAGTAAACTGGGTATCCTGGGATGCAACCAAGAAGCAACATTATGACCTTGTTTGTTTACTTAATAAGTCAAATATGTATACCCAACTATATCCTACAAATAATCAGCTTAGTTTATTTTTAATCAGTTACATGCTTGGTGTTGGTGGTATTAGTTTTATGAAATCAAATGGGACTCCTGCCCTGCTTGCTCTATATAACAGTATAATAACACAGCTTACTCCTAAATAAAAAGCAAGTATCCAAACCTATTATCTACGTATATACAACTTGCTGGATCATCACAGAGACTATTCACAACTTCTGAAAAAGAACTCAAGATCAGTCTTCCAGCTTCCTATTTCCTGAACCACATACACAAATAGAAAAGTGAGCCATGCACCAAATGAATTAAAGTATGTGTATTTATAGAACTATGTTGATAGAACTGGTAGCAAAATAGAAATGCAACAATTCTCACAATTCAATTCAAATCACCCCCAGGCCAACAAAACATATAGACGTATATGAAGCACCACAGTTATAAGACTGTACAAAGGTGGTCCATAACGTTGCCAATGTTCTTCCATTGGCCTATTAACAAACCATAGAGTTAGGCATTTATTACTATGTAAGATGCACTTAACTTCACTCCCACATAAGACCTTACCCATCATCGTCAAATATCTAGCAAACGAAATCTAGTACTAAAACCTGCAACAAAATCAAGTGTGCAAGAAAAATTAACTATAGGGTCACAAAAGTATCATATTGCTTGGTAGACACATGGTAGATGCTCCAATGTAACTAATTAGTAATTAGCATGCCAAAATAATTTAGCTAATCACACCACTATGGACAAATAACTCTGGCAATAAACAAAATCAGAGGTACACAAGGCTCAATAAAAATAGCAAGAAAATGTAGGAAGACTATACCTTTGGTACCCCAACCAAGTACTTGACAAGGTCTTTGTAAACACCGGTAGCAGAACCAAGCTGCGCCAACGTTCGCCTCCTTAAAAAGTCATGACAATTACTATATGAGGCGACTGCAACCAACTCGCCCAAACATATAAGAGCATATAGAGTCTCACCTCTCCATTTGATGTTTTGATAAGATAGCATAACGTTCGTGTATACTTGCTCCCAAAGTTTCTGTGTTTCCAATATCCCTTGATATAAAGGATTACACAAGTTGGTCTTAGAGGGCTACGAGCAAATGAAGTATTTATTTTCTGCTTCAAGCTAGATGTTTATAATAAGATTGGTACATGATTACCCTGAGAGCTACTACTTTTTACAGATTCTTAAAGACTCAAGCATTGAAGATATGAATTTTGATTAGCATGCAAAAGTCTCTTGAAGCTGCAACTTCAGACAAATAGTCAAATACTATCAGAGCGTGTACAAAGCTTGAACCACATTACTAACAATTCCAAATCAAACTTAGCCAAACATATAAAAACAAATATTCAGGTTGCAAATACACTAATTCATGCACATTTCTACATATGCATATATTCACAACAAAATCATCAGAACTAAAACACATTACTACAAATTGTAACTCATTATACGAACATGTACCTCTGGTGATTACGAATTATAAAGCCCTTGCGAGACTCGCCATGTCTCATTATTACTTTAATTTGGTCCTCGAGATGGACTTCGATTAGAACTCTATAAAAGCACCATCTTCAATTAAACGTCAGTCTTCTTTTTTATGTATTAATCTGAGACATCAAATATCAATATTCAAATTAAATTTTCACCAATTTTCAATACATTCAGAAACAAAAGAGACCCAAAAGAAAGTACTTTCCTTAGTAGTTGGTTCACTTTCTGACGAATTTGTTTCTTGGGAAATTCCATCTTCGCCATAGCCACAATGGCCGCAGCCATTCAGAGGTGCATTTTGGAGCTTCGTCGAAGTAGGCGACGAGGAATTCTAGGTTTTTGGTGATCTTGATCTCTGGCGTGAGAGATTGGAGAGAGAATAATGAGAGCCTTCCCCGCGATGGGTATTGAATTTGAGCTCCAGAATTGGGCGTCAACGACGGGGCAGGGTGGGGCGGTCGAGTTTGAGAATTATATTTGGTGTCTGATTTTTTCGACTTGGCTCTCCAATTTCTCTGGCTCCTCTTCTCAGTCGATGTCATGGGTTTGACAAATCGAGATCGAGATCGAGATCGAGAGAGAGAGAGAGAGAGAGAGGAAAGTGTGCGATAAGCGTGTTATGGTCTAAACCCTAACACTCAACATATCTCAAATGTCTAATTGAGTAGGTTGGGTGGGGGTATTGGGTACACAAGACCTGGGTATTTTGGGTCAAAGTCCAAAAATTTTGAAGTCAACTTTTTTTTCTTCTTTCAAAGTCAAGTTTTTTCCTTTGAAATGCAAATCCTAATCATGAATTGGGGGGAGAATTAAATTTTTTTGCCAAACTTAACAACAGAAAATTAGTTATATGTTATCTGATTCATTTTATCGAAGGGGTGAAAATTTAAATTTTTTCAAGTTTCAAACTCTAATTTATGAACTCAGTAAACAGACAGCATATACATCTCAATTTGTTGTTTACAAAAATGCACAAAGTTTTACACTATTCATCACACAACATAACATAGAAATTAGTTGTCTGAGTATTACCTAGTCCAAATCAGACCACTTTATCATACAACATATCCATTTTCCTGTTGTGTGAATCAAAAATACCAAAACATAAACAACAGATTAAAATAATTTCTGTTGTTATAACTTGTCCCCAGATATATCGTTTTTGATAACAAAATTATGTTGTTTAAATGATCTTATAACAATAGTCAGCAGAATTATCTGATGTTTTTATCAATATTTTTTTTTGATTTTCATGTCACACAACGGAAAACAACGCATTTGTTGTTGTAGTGGTGTTGTTTATCGACCATTTTGGTGTAGTGTTACATGTCCCATACCATGTATTTTAACCACAATGGTGACCCTGAATACTCTACAGTATGAATCAATCATCCTAAGTTTCATCTAACTCTCTTTTGCTAGCCTTCTTGTTCATTCCCTTGTCGTCAGTCCTGAATTATCCGTTCTTATATTACTTTGCATATTATTGGACATACATAGTAACATGGTACCTGCCGAAATTATAGACTCAACTACGCAAAAGTTAATAACTTAAAACATAATAATATTTAACTTAAAACATAACAATATGTTTTCAATTAATTAAGCCTGTATTGATTCGTGTAGGTTTTGGTCATCAAGTGCTCATAAACTTTAATTCGGTCTAATTAAACAGTTTGAATTCAAAGATCGTTATTGGTGCACCTAACCCTAATTTGGACCTAATGCATAGTACTAAACATACGATAATTTTGGTGATTAATTACTATTCTGGTTCGCGGATACTATTGCGACCACAACTTTTCCATTTTTTTTTGTCGAAAATAGGACGTTCTTTAGGAAGATGGCAGCCAGGATACTATACATGAAATCATGAAATCATCCTCCATCCTCCAAAAGGCGGCTTCAAAATTTCTGCATGCCCTTCATTAGTTAGCTAAGAGCGATATGAGCTGAAAGAGGCCAAGCTTAACTTAAGAATCGATCCATATATGAAGAAAGTAAGTAGATATATATCAGTTCAAAAGTCTGACAAATCTACTGAAAAAATATATGAAAAGCTGAACATATATATATATATATTGTATTAACTCATTGTAACCTTTTCGGATATATATATCATGCATTGACGTATACCTCACTGCTCATTGACCCCTAATAGGTGTCTTTCACTTGTGAGCAAGAGAATTACGTACACTATTAATTTTTTTTTATTTAAATTGAATGAGCTGACGAGATTCGAACACGATCAATCTCAATGATCACAATACGAGAATCATATATAATAGTTTTTTTTTTTAATATCCTTGATCCACAATCTTCTTAAAATCAAATGATAATTTCATCTATCAAAGGGTACGATTTATTCATGATCGATCTAATGATCAATCGATGCATAGGCGGTATAGCTATTATATTACATAAAGTTTAAAGCTTGCACAGGAGTTTCTATCATTTCTCTTTGTTGCTCAAGGCTTTTTGTTTCTTTTGATTTTCACTTGGGAGCTTGACGTTCGTTGCAAGACCTACAGCTTCAAGTAACCTGATCACGTACCAAGTAATATCGATTTGCCACCACTCCAGACCCTGCCTTGCTGAGTACTCAAAAGCATGGTGGTTATTGTGCCACCCTTCACCACCTGCTAGCAATCCTAAAACCCTATTTACATAGCGGTTAATTAAAATTCATTGGGAACAAATAGTTTTCCAAATAGTATACATACTAGCTTCCTAAACATAGTTATATAGTACATGTCTACAATGTGTTCATACCAGTTGTTTCTAGAAAAATCACCAGTATCCCAAGCTTTGGTTCCCCATGTATGGCAAATTGAATTTATAGAGAAAGTTACGTTATAAACATATACCATCCTCACTCCCTACAAAACACAAACCATATTTTTAACTTTAAGACAAAAAGAAATTATCAAAGTAATAAGGGTTCTGATACGTACAACAGAAAGTGGTATACTGTATGGATCAGTACGTTAAATTATGCTTACCATTCCCCAAACTAGAAAGGGGAGTCCTCCGATAGCATACAATACAACTCCGACAGAAAGAGCGTGAAAGATGTATGTATAGTGAAGAAACCTATAGAACCACTGCTTCGTTAAATCCCCAACGTTCTTGAATGACTTGGCTTCGTCCTGCAAAAGTTCAATCAATCATAACAATTCTTATTAACTAGAGAGAGAGAGAGAGAGAGAGAGAGAGAGAGAGAGAGAGAGAGAGAGAGAGAGAGAGAGAGAGAGAGAGAGAGAGAGAGAGAGAGAGAGAGAGAGAGAGAGAGAGAGCGAGCGTACAGTTACAAACCGAGAATGATGCGTATAAATCCACCCCATATGACTATACCAAAGTCCTTTAACGGGAGAATGAGGGTCGTAAATTGTATCGGTTAACTGGTGGTGTGTTCTGTGTGAGCTCACCCACTCAATCGGACTTCCCTACAAGCCAAAAAAACAATAACATGCATGTATATATGGATTATACAACATCTAGGTAAAGCTAGACTACGTACATGCATATAAGTTGGAATGTTGGATCACAAACCTCAAGTGCAAGAACACCACAATAGGCAAAGTAGTATTCGAGCCATCTTGGAAGCTTAAAACTTCGGTGAGAAAGGTTCCGATGGAAGGAGAGAGTGATGCCGAGACCTGTGATATAGTGGATTGCCACGGCCGTCCAAAACGCAGGCCATGTAAAATAAAATGGCCCTAGAAGAGCTAGGCAATGTATAGCCAAAAGGAGAAGGAAACTCACTATATCCATGGCCGTCCATATCCTCCCTAAAAACTGTGTTTGCCATTGCACCACCCTAACAATCTCTTGTTCTCCCATGGTCGAAGCTCGTGTTTGTTAAAAATGATAACCCAGAATCTATTATTTATACATGCATGCATGAGTGATGTCAACAATTATACTGTTAGTACGTGTACCGGTGCTCAATAAATGGTGTCGATCGGCTTTCATCTATTATATTCGATCATCTATCATCTATATACATACATATACATATACGTATACATATATAAGAATGAAACTAGTCAGCTGGTCCAAGTGTCCAACAGACCCAGCTACGTACAGCCCTTCGAGCTTCAGTGATCGTGTTCAGAACATCCAAAACAGCACTCCTAGCATGCACAGTGATGTAGAACAGATGAAATAAAGATTGAAGGGGAGATTGGCAGCAGGAAAGACAAAATTAGTAAAATACAGGTTTGAAAAACGGTGTCTGATTTGGACGAATAATACATTTCTGAAAAGGAAATGACGAAATAAATCAGGTTTCCATGGAGTTTACTCATGGGGATTATGCTCCGTTTCACGATCTAGGGTCGTGTAGGCTTCGAAAAACGTGTTTAAGTATATTTGGACATTTTAAGGATTTTATTTATTTTGGGTTTTCTTTTATTTTTAAAACCTATAGGCTTGAGTATGTCTTTTGTTAGCGCTTTAGGGTTTTGTTTCAGTATTTAAGGATCTCTTTGTGGCTGCTAGACTTATCTTGCATATTATTAATTAAAAATGAGAACTTTTCTCAAATTCTAATGGATTACATACCATCTTAATTCTTTCTAAATTTAACGTTTATTAACCTCTATATTTCGTTGCGTCACAGAAGAACATGCATGTTTACGTGTTGCCGCCTACTTTTTTTCCTTCTTAAAAAAGTTGCCAATATATCCAATATTATCTCTCCCGAAATTAAGTGATCGGCCATGTGCGAAGTGTGTGCATGTACATGTAGAACTTTTTGTATGTATCTCCATCATATTTGACCCCGGCCGGCCGGTCTGACGATCTCTATCGACCGTAGTGTTCTCCAAGTCTATAACGTTCGGTTTGCATATATAGTACATGACATAGGAATTTTTTTGGCGATTAATATTGTGGTTGGGGACTTGGGGGGATGTGAATACGACTTCTATTAATTTTTTAGAAACAAATAATCATACTGTTTGTTTCTTTCAAAACAACTCGCGATCGTATTCAAAACCCCAAAGGGAGATTAATCCGTAGGAACAGAAGGTTACATAAATAAATAAAGTTATGAGCCAAATAATTAGTTTGACGAAAAACATGTAATAAATAAGAACCTCACACGTGAAACTAATGTCTGATGATGAATAATATCATCATACACACAACGGACAATGTTTGAAATGACACTTTGATCTCGTACACATGAATATTAATGTGCTAGAAGAAGATAATCAGTCTCAAAGATCTCTTGAGAGAGGCCATACATGCTCAAGAACAAGTGAGACTGCCGCGCTCCCTTCCAAAACCTAGCTCCACATGCTCCTTGAAAAATACATCCCCAACAACAACAAAAAAACAACCACTTTTCCACTCTCCACCCGATTTAATTCTGGATCGATCATATATTCGACAGAACATACGACATTTTTGGTGATTAATATTCTGGTTTGGTGATACTGTTTCGGCCACCACCTTCCCATTAATTCTTCGAAAAAAATAGGATATTCTTTAGAAAAAAAATATTAATATATGAAAGCATCCCTCATCCGCCAAATGGCTTTGGCACTGGGAGATGCTGAGAAAGTAAGAAGATATCAATTTAGAAGTCAGAAAAATCTGCTGAAAATAGATAGGATATATAAGCTGGACAACATTTGTGCGGAACTGATACCCAGTTCCATCTCCTAGCTAGGATTGCAGCAGAAAAGAATTAGTTTTCCATTCTGGCTCCAATATGTACGTTCCATTAACGAATTCATGTTATAATTAATCTGTTTCATAGGAAATCTAGTATTTACAACTCAACGAAAACAAACCCTAAATTAGTAAATTTGGGATTCGCATGATATGGAATTAAAAGAAAGATCTCAATCACATGCATGCATGGACGTACCAGATCGTTATTGTCTTTCACTAGTGAGTTGTGAGCAAGGAATTATCATGCATATATTAAGGGCTATGCCCAGTATTTTCAAATGATTGACTCCGATCTTATAACCGTAGTTTCATCTTTCAAATTAAAGGCCGGATTTATTCAAGATGAGATGATTGATCAATACATTAATTAAGAAGAGCGTACATTATGGAAGAAAATGAATCTTCAAATATGTTAGATATTTAGGGAGTTTCATCCGTCATTTCCCTTTGTTGCAAGAAGTTTTTTGTTTCTTTTGAGATTCACTTGGGAGCTTGACGTTTGTTGCAAGACCAACAACTTCAAGAAACCTGATAACGTACCAAGTAATATCGATTTGCCACCACTCCAGACCATGCCTTGCTGAGTACTCGAAAGCATGGTGGTTATTGTGCCACCCTTCACCTAATGCGAGCAATCCAAAAACCCTATATATTTACGTACGAATCATTTAAATAAATTAGGAATAGATGAGATGAATTTCCGCAATAGGTACGTACTAGCTAGTATATAGAGAATATGTCTACAACGAATATATACCAGTTGTTTTTAGACAAATCATCAGTCTTCCAAGCTTGCTTTCCCCATGTATGGCAGATTGAATTAATCGAAAAGGTTATGTGATAAACAAGTACCGTCCTCACCCCCTTCAAACTCAAAAGCATATGATTAATTCAAGGGCAAAAAAAAGTTACCGAAATAGTGAAGATTCTCTCTGCATGCATGCATGGGTCTCCATGTACGTAATGTTGGTACGGATCAGTATGCATATATACGTATATACACTTACCAGTCCCCAAACTAAAAAGGGTAGTCCCCCTACAACATATAATAGAATTCCCAGAAAAGATGCGTGGAAGACGTATGTATTATGAAGAAACCTATAGTACCACTGGTTCTCTAAATCTCTAACGTTCTTGAGTAATTTTGCTTCGTCCTGCAAATATCCGATGACAAAATTCTTATTAATAAGCACGTACGTACTTCAATTGAGAGAGAGAGAGAGAGAGAGAGAGAGAGAGAGAGAGAGAGAGAGAGAGAGAGAGAGAGAGAGAGAGAGAGAGAGCGCTTACGGTTGCAACCCAAGAATCATAATGATATAGCCAACCGATATGGCTATACCAGAATCCTTTAACGGGCGTATGAGGGTCGCCCAATGTATCAGTAAATTGATGGTGGGATCTGTGAGATCTCACCCACTCAATTGGACTTCCCTAAAACCAAAAAACAACATTAATAAGATTACACAATCTAATCAAGATCATACAACAGATGGATCACAAACCTGAAGTGCAAGAGCACCACAATAGGCAAACAAGTACTCCATCCATCTTGGAAGCTTAAAACTTCGATGAGCAAGGTTCCGATGGAAGGAGAGAGTTATGCCGAGAGTTGTGACAAAGTGGAGTGCCACTGCCGTCCAAAACGCTGGCCAACTAAAATGAAATGGCGCTAGAAGAGCAAGGCCATGTATAGCCAAAAAGCCAATGAAACTCACTATATACGTCCATATCCTCCAGAAACATTGTGCTTTCCATTGCAGCATCCTAACAAGTTCTTCTGCCATGCTCGAAGCTCGTGTTTAATTCGGGAAAATGAAAACCCAAAATCTGTTACTTATATATATATATATATATGCTTGTTACTTATACATGCATGTTTTATATCGATCGACAATTATTATCGTAGAAGTTTGTTGTATAAGATACCTTTTCTAGCTAGCTGTATACGTTGACTTTTGGAGGTGCATGCGGTGTTTATTGATTTTGTGGCTCCTTACGTCAATTACCTTATTTGGGTCAAAACCAAATTATGTATGCTTTGAACTAAAGCATAATTAATCTAGTTGTAATTGGATTTGGAAACATGTTTGACGGCAAGTTTTGGGGATTTGGTAACATGCTGGACGGCAATTTTTGGTGCTCTGATATATATGTTGCTGGTTATTGATCAAAGTAGAGAGATGACACGCTATACCATGACATACCTGTCGTGGGTAAATTCAGAAACAAAGAAGTCCTTCATCGAGTTGTCTCGCATGGACCTTGAATTGGTTCTTCGAGTATGTGACAATTGTGGTGGAGCAAATTTGATAGCTTCACTCTGGTACATATGGTTATAATTAAAATTACCACGATAAAGGCATGGGCGAAAGTGAATGTTGTTGGTGGTAATTTGACAGGTCTTATCATTGTCTCTGAGTGGTGGATTACCCTAGGCAACAGCCTAACTAGGCAGGTATATGGATTACAATTAGTATAGTCTGCATGCTTTTGAGGATATTCGTCTAATTATGGAAGTTGATCTTTAGAATAGACTGGCGACCAAAGTTAGTCTGTGATTAGGCCAGCATGCATTGATCGATTGTGATATTGTGTATCTTACTTTGAAAGACTGCTGCAATTGTTGTAGTAACTATGATCACTCAATCAATAACCCTCATGTGCACCACGCTTATGCGGCAAAACATATGGATGTGGCCTATGAAACCCGGGTGGAATCTGACATCTGGGGATTGGATCGGGAGATCCCAATTCTGACTAGTATTGATGGTGGGGCCGGCTCATCAGAGGAGGAGGTGGCTGACAGCTTCCCAACGACTACTAGCTCGGCTCCTCCGGTGCCTCCTGCTGTACTAGTCACGGATAGGGTCGGTGATATTATGGATCGCCATACTGTTGGATGCTACCAACTACTCCTGGTTATTCTGAATTGAGGCATTTCTACAATGTTCAAAAGATGTATGGATTTATGGATGGATCCATTCCTTGTGCACCACAATTTGATACTGATGCTCATACCAAACAATGCCTACACAGTATGGAAGGTGCAAGATCAAAGCATTGTTAACATGCTTAGCTAAACCTTGAGAAATGATGCAGTAAAGTGTGTTGTAGGATCTAAGAGCTCTTATGACATGTGGACTAGATTGCGACTTGAATTTACTGCTCCTAATCGTTAGAACATACTGCAATTGAAGTCTAATCTGTAGAATATCAAGAAGGGTACTGTGGGAGCACGATTTTCAAGGTTTAAACTTGACACCAAGAAATGTGATTAAAGATCAAGCGAGGAACAAAAACATTGGGAGTTAAGTCTTCGAGGAGTATCTCAAAGATCCCTGTCGGTTCCGGATATGAGGATTGATCTTCAAGCTTCAAATCTTGATGAAGAACCTCAAAGTTTGAAGAGAGTCTCAAACTTCGAATAACGATGATCCATAGAGAGATTCGGATGGATCATTGGGCTGGGAGCAACGCTTGAGCTCCAAGAGTCCAGGGTACGGTTAGATATGTCCAAATGGAGGCCACTAACCTAAAGAAATCTGAAATGAGGAGTAGTAGGAGGAGTGGAGCATGATCCTAGGGACATGTCACCGAAATAGGAGGTGGTTGCTGGACATGGACGAGCTTCGAGGCTCGAACCTAGGTGTAGGAACTTCGAAGTCCAATCACTATATTAGTGGACGTAGTGGCTCCTATTTTGGTGGGAATCCGACGGTATAAATACATGAACTTGGTGAGTTTTTCTAGTTCGACATCTTATCTATACACTTGCATTGTACTCTCACTTACTTGAGCGTCAGAGAGTCTTTTGCAAGTACCCCCCCCCCCCCCCCCCCCAAAATTGCTCAAACACAATTTCGGCCATCGCACCGTCATCTTCGAACTGTCGCCAGAGGAGATATGTGTTTGATCATTGGAGAAAACCTTGTAGAGTTTCTAACCGAAGCCTGACTTTTTCGTGCACCCATAAGTAGGCACCGTCTGTGGGAAATGATGGCAAACGATATCCCAGAGAACGACGATGAAGTGTTGCACCATAACGATGACAACCGAGTTGAAGATGACCTCGAGGAAGGTAATCTAGAAGATGGCGAAGTTGACGAAAGAGCTTAAAGAAGGCGAAGGGAGAAGAGGCTAATCTTCGAAGTCCAGGTGGTAAGGGAGAACGGAGGTTTGAGTCGCCACCAAGGAGGACTGACCTACCAGGAGATAAGGAACCTCTAAGCCGAGTTAGCTCGCTTCAAGAAAGAGGAATGAGCAAAGAAGAGGAGCACGACTAGGTTGAGGAAGAATCAATCATTGTCACCGGAGGATGAATCCCTACTTGATAAAGAAAACATGTCTAGGGAGGCAGACTTGGCTGAAGATGGCAGCGAGACCGACGACGACTACGTGCCACCTCCTAGTGGTCATGAATTGAAAGACTCCGTGGTAAAAAGGGTGAAAGAAACTCGAGTATCAAGGCCACGCGACATAGCGGCCAAGGTTTTAAGGGGAATTACTGATTCACCTTTCACCAACAGCATATTGAATGTTGAGAAGCCGAGATGATTTTTCATCCCCTCATTCACATAGTTCACAGGAACTTTTGACCCGGAGGACCACATCAAGGAATACACTGAGGCAATGAGGGTTGAAACCACCGATCATAACCTAATGTGCAAGTTATTCCTAACTAGCCTCTCCAGGCCAGCTGTGAAATGGTTCTGAGGATTGAAGCTCAGATCGATATCAAGCTTCGAGAAGCTGAAGGGACTCTTCATCGCTCAGTATTTCTACAATAGGAGGCAGAAAAATGACTTCTCTACCTTATTCATTGTTAAGCAAAAATCAGGGGAGAAGCTGGAAAAATATTTCAAGAGATTCCAGGATGAAATGGCAGTGACAAAGACCAACTCAAAGATCGCAGTTGTCGCATTCCAAGAAGGATTACTCGAAGGATCACCACTGTTAAAAAAGTTAGTGAAAAAGGTTCCAAGGACTATAGAGGATATCTTGGATCACATAGAGGGAAAAATCCGTCTTGAAAGGATCAAAGGAACTCAAAAGGGCAGGATCTCAGCAAATATCGAAGTTAAACCAGGAGCTTCAAAAATTGCGGAAGTTCGAGATCCAAGACTGAAGCCCACTTTGAACCCTTCCTTGAAGCCCTTGGAGCAATGGTTCACAATCAATCTGATGACCATATTCTATAGGCACGAGAAGGAGATGATATTCAAGAAGCCACCACCGCAAGTTGAAGCTAAGGGTCCCAACGAGAAGAAACAGTATTTTCCATACCACCAAGACTGGAGGTACAGCCTTCGAAGGTGCTAGGCATTGAAACCAGCTATCCTAGAACTCATGAACCAGGGAAAGGTGCAACAATACAAGGTGGGTAGTGCCAGTGGGAGCCAAGAGCAGAAGGCCGTGGATGAAAACTTTCCGGTGCTTGAGATATTGGCCATATAAGGGAGTCCATTCACAAAGGAAGAGGACAATAGGTGAATTAGAAGCGAGACCCGACAAACAGAAAAGATTAGAAGGGTATGCTTCGCTGAAAGGAGGGAGATCTCCGAAAAGGAGGCGAATGAAAGCATATCCATTTGTTTCTCACCCAAGGATAGGGAAGGGATTCAATTCCCCCACCGAGACGCATTGGTCATCTCAACTAGGATTGACAATTGCATGGTGAGGAGAGTAATGATCGACGCAGGGAGTAATGTCGATATTTTGTACTTTGAGGCTTTCTGCTAGCTCGGCATCGATTCAAAGTTCGTCAAAAGGAGAAAATCACTAGTGATAGCCTTTGACAGTGCCGAGACTTGGCCCTATGGAGTGATTACCCTCTCGGTGACCATAGCTGGCAAGAAGGTCAATGTGAACTTCGTTATCATAGACAAGCACTCAGCCTACAAATTATGCTTGGCAGAGATTGGCTACACCACATGGAGGCAGAAGCTTTGACGAGCTATCAAGTTTTAAAATTTATCTCAGAAGATAAAGGCCGTGTTGTTTCAGTCCGTGAAGATCAGACGTTGTTGAAAAACTTGTATATCATGGAAATCAAAAAGAAGTTCGACACAGCACCCCTATCTCGAAGCTCACAGATCCAAAGCCACTCACCAAAAGGTAGAGAAAGCTTGAAGCTGCTGGTTAGAGTTGGAAATCTGACAGTAAGAGGGAGTCCAACTTGAAAATGAAGATCAAGGAGGACAACCAGATTGTCAAATAGCAATCAAAAGAGGGCCTATCAAATGAAGATGAAGAAAGGGTTGAGCAAGAGATGACACCTACCTTAGAAGAGGTTCGCGAAATGTCCCTTAGTGATGACCCAAAGAAGAAAGGTTTGGTAGGATCCCTCCAAACGGAAGAGGAGGTTCGAAATCTTGTCTACTTCCTAACTAAGAATCAGGATGTGTTCACATGGTCACATCGAGATATGCTAAGTATTGGTCCGAAGATAGCCTGTCATAAGTTAAATACTGATCCAGATTTCCTACCATACACGCAGAAACCGAGGAGGTTTGCGCCGGAGCTTAACCAGTTCATGAGTGATGAAGTGGATCATCTCCTCGAAGTTGCACATAAGGGAAGTGTGGCGCCCAACTTGGATTTCGAATGTGGTGGTGGTGAAATAGAAGAATGGGAAGTGGAGAGTCTACGTAGATTTCACCAATTTGAATAAAACATGCGCAGAGGACTGTTATCCGCTTCCAAAGATCGATAAAATGGTGGATGCAACCGTGGGCTTTAAGAAGCTATCATTCCTTGATGCTTACTTAGGTTACAACCAAATACCATTAACACCGGAAGACCAGCTCAAAATCGCCTTCATCTCGGAAAGAGGCCTCTTTTGTTGTACGGCTATACCCTTCGGATTGAAAAACACAGGGGCAACTTACCAAAGTTTGGTAAAGCTTATGTTCAAAGATCTGTTGGAAAAGACGATGGAGGTATATATAGATGATATGGTGGTCAAGAGAAGATACAAGGGAGATCACATTGAGGATTTGAGAGGTACGTTTGAAGTTTTAAAGAAATACAAAATGAGGCTCAATCGTTCGAAGTGCATTTTTGGAGTGTCTTCTAGCTAATTCTTGGGATATATTGTGTGTAAAAGAGGGATCAAAGTGGATCCAAGACAAGTTGAGGCTATCCTAAGTATGTAAGAACCCCGCATAAAAAAGAAAATTCAAGTCCTAATCGGGAGGATAGCTACATTGAATAGATTCATCTCTCGAATGATCGATTGGTGTCGGCCATTTTTCAAAGCTTTGAAGCTCAAAGCTTCGAACTTCTGGGGTCATGAGCAGTTGGAAACATTCTGGGAGCTGAAACAATACTTGACAAGCAAGAAATTCTTGGTAGTGCCAAAGGATATGGAGCCACTTTGTGTTTTCTTAACTGTGTCAGGAGCAGTGACGAGTGTTGCCTTATTCCAAGAAGAAGGAATGCATTAGTGGCCAATATCCTTTACTAGCCACTACCTTCTCGAAGTTGAGACAATGTACATTCCAACTGAAAAACTCATATTGGCATTGATACACGCAAAGCGCAAGCTTCGACAATACTTCGAAGGAAGAGAAATTGCGGTGTACATTGATTTCTCTATCAAATGAACTCTCACGAAATCAGATATGTCCAGACGAATGATGAAGTGGTCTATAGAGTTGAGTGAGTTCGATATCACCTAAAAGCCATGAACCTTTGTGAAGGGACAAGTCCTAGTTGATTTCCTCGTTGAATGCCATAACCCATTAATTCTATGGGAAGAGCCGAGATTGAACATGAACATCGACGGATCCTTGAACTTCGCTGAGGCAGGGGTTAACATAGTCTTGAAGAATTTAGAAGATTTCGTGCTAGATTGTGTCATACGCTTGGATTTGAAGCTTCGAACAACCTGGCAGAGTATAAAGCCTTGTTGGTCGGAATGCGAGTTGCACGTCAATTGAGAATTAGAAGCTTGCAAATACATTCTGACTCACAACTTATAGTGGGACAATCCAATGATGAGTACATGCCATGTGACGAAAAGATGATTCGATACCAAGCGATGGTGAGAAGGATGATCTCTGAATTCTCCCAGTTGTCGTTGGTAAATATTCCAAGAGAGGAAAACTAGAGAGCCAATGAACTGGAAAAGATGGCATCTAGATGTGTCGAAGAGCCTTTACCAATGAGGATCGATGTGCTCGAACGTCCGAGCATCAAGAAGCAAATCGATCATGAAGCAATGATGATCGAATCGATCCCGAATGATTGGAGGGGCATAATTATCAATTATTTGGAGTTTGACATCCAACCGAAAGAGCCCATAGAGGCCGGGAAACGCAGATTCAAGGTAACAAGGTACTCAATGGTTGGAGAAGTGTTGTATCGAAGGTCGTTCATGGGGCCTTTATTGAGGTGTGTTGGGCCGGTCCAAGCTCGTGCTATACTTAGAGAAATGCACGAGGGGACATGTGGAGGACACGCCGGGGGCAGAAGTCTAGCAAGGAAGATAACTTCTCAAGGTTACTTCTGGCCGTACATACATCGAGAGGCAGAGCAATATGCGAAGAAGTGCGAAGGGTGCCAATACCACTCCCCGGTAAGTCACATTCCCGTTCATGAGTTAGTAATGCAGGCAGGATCATGGCCCTTCGCGCGGAGGGTAATGGATATTATTGGTCCATTACCAGAGGTGCAAGAAGGATTGAAGCACGTGCTGGTTGCAACCGATTACTTTTCGAAGTGGGTCGAAGCTCAAGCTTACCCAACAATTACGTTCATGGATGTCTAGAACTTCATTTGGAACCAAATCATATGTTGGTTTGGAGTGCCAAGAGAGATCGTGTGTGACAATGAGACTCAATTCAATAATGATGGATTCAGGAACTTTTGCGACAAGCATGGAATTCTTTTATAATTCTCTTCGAGAAGCTACCCGAGAGGAAATGGTCAAGCTGAAAAGGCTTGCACCGGAAAGGAAGATGGTTACTCGAGTTGCTTAATGTTCTATGGGCTTATAGGACCATACCAAGAAAGCCAAAGAACGAAAGATCGTACACCGGTATGTACAGAATGGAGGCAATCATCCCCACCGAGAAATTGGTGCCAACGGCACGGACAGTCACCTTCGAGCAAGGTGGAAACGAAATCCGGATGGCACAAGAGTTGGATTTTGCAGATGAAAGAAGAGAGGCAGCAATGCTCACCTTTTGAACTATCAAAACAAACTTCAAAAGTATTTCAATCCCTGGATAAAGCCAATATCGTTCGAGATGGGTGAGTGGGTCCTTAAGCGAACAGTAGAAAGCATCAAGGCACATGGTTCAGCAAAATTCCAACCAGTATGGAAAGGGCCCTTCGAGATCACAAAAGTCTATGGCAAGGGGCATACCGGTTGAGGAACAACAAAATCGGGCCAACGTCTCCCAAAACCATGGAATGTAATATACTTGAAAAAGTATTATACGTGAAAGATTGGGAGGTATGCGATTTGCTGTTTATATGCAAATAAAGAATTTGTTAAAGATATTTAGCAAGTTGGAACTGTTATAGGCAAGCTCCTAGTCAGGAGGAAAATTAGCTCTTAGTTAATGTTTATTTTAAGTCTTAAGTGTGAATAAAACATGTGCATTTATTTCTAATATAAGTTTCACACTTTGATCAATTACATGTCTATAAGTGTTGGATGTGTAAATACATGTGTGAAAACATCGATGATGGGAAACATATCTCGGTTGAAGTTCGAGAACTCGAAAAGCTAAACCTCTGATCTCAACTAGGATCAAGTTCGAGGGATAAAAGAGTGATCTACGCATTTTATGCTTGATTATTAATGTTTTTCTCTCTATATTTAACTTTTTTTTATGCTTAGTAAATATGATTCTAACCTACTTTATGTTTTTAGGTAGAAATAAAGGAGGAAAGAATAAAGGAGGCGATTTGGAGCTAAATGCATGCTAAGGAGGAAGTTCCTAATTTCGGAGAAGAAATGGTCTTCAAAATGGTTACTAAAATGCATTCCCAATGGTGTCAAGAATTGGAAACCAAATGCCAAATGCAAATGGATACCAAAATGGTGGACAAGAAGATGAAGACATTTCTCCTGTGCAATCCAGGAAAGAGCGAATATGGTGGAATATATGGATTAAATAATAGACGGATTTTGGGAGGATATTCTATGAAGATAAATACCTGATTTGAGGGCCAAAATATGTGCAAGTATATGGAAAATTCGGCCAAGAATTATTAAGGAATAAGGAATGCAAGATATGAAGATTTCATTTTCCTTGAAGAAGAAGAAAACAGGGCAGCCAGGTCATACACATTCTAAAATCCTTAAGAAATTAAATTCAATCCCAAATATGGTGTTCCTTATATTTATTTTATAGCCTTTTGAATAAGCTTTCCAACGCAATAAGAATCAGAATTTTCTCATCTCTACAGCTTCGGGAAAACGCGTTTGAAGACAGGATGTCAGATTTACCCGAGTACATAAGGAAAGTCTTGTTTTTGGTTGGAAAAGACCTAATCTTCTTCTATAAATTGGGGAGTTCGACTCATTCATGATCATCTCTCAATTTACTAGAAAGAGCTCTACCAAAACACCTACCCTCTCCTCCCAAAGTCGAAGATCTACAAGAAGCTGCCTCCTCCATCATCACAAATCGTCTCCATCACCGACGCAACTCTAAGGCAAATTCCTTGAGGGCTCTGTGCATCCATCTCCATGGAAGGGTCGTCGCATAACTCTTGTATAGGGAAAACTCCATTACAAAAAGTGTAACATGATTCCTTCTACTATCTTCTTGTATTTATTTTCGGTTTTGAATGATTGGTGTTATGTATTTTGGTTAAACACTCTTCGAATATTTTATGTAATCTAACCTTGTGTTTATTTCTTTTAGCAAAGCATGTGTACTTAATGCGTCAATTGAGGCTAAGGCAAATTCCTTGTCAAGTTGATAGATATGTCATAGGGCAAATTCCCGAAGCATGAAAACGAATCACATGTGAGCTAAAGACTTAGATACTTTTAGGTTGCATATAATATGACTTAGTGTAAATAGTTGAGTGAAAAATTGAGATGATCACATGTAAATATTAGCTTAGAATTTTCGACAATGATGTATGTTTAGTAATTTTAGGGTTCTTGATTGTTTGCTTGTCTATGAGTGAAGCATGTTAGAATTCTAGGATTCCTCGATATGTGTTATTGTCAACGTTTCACCTTTGTAGGAAAATTAGTAAAAACCAACTTATAAAACCCCCCTAAACCATAGCGTAATCATGCATGCACCCTCAATCTCCGGTTAAGAACGATACCTTATTTACTAATGCTACATCTACAATAAAGGGTTTTAATTGCATGCACGTTTTGAGTGATTTCTAAGTGTTTATTTAGGAGTTAGTTTTAGCGTGTATCAAAGAGTTAGGAACAAATCTGCCGAAAGTTAGTTAAAGTTCAAGAACTCAAAAAATTGAACCTCTAATCTCAACTAGGATCAAGTTCGAGGGATAAAAGAATTAGGAACAAATCTGCCGAAAGTTAGTTAAAGTTCGAGAACTTAAAAAGCTAAACCTCTAGTCTCAACTAGGATCAAGTTCGAGAGCTAAAAAAAGTTAGTAACGAGGTTGGCGAGTAACAATCAAGTTCAAGAAGCTTTAAAGCAAAGAACCTCTGGCCAAAATAGTGTGAGTCAAGTTTGAGAAGCCAAAGGGCCGAACCCATGACTAGAAAGATAAGTCAAGTTCGAAAAGCTTTTGAGCAAAGAACCTCTGACTAAACAATAAGTGTCCGTTCGAGAAGCTTAAGTGCCGAACAAATGACTAAAGGTCAAGGGATAAGTTCCAGAAGCTTAAATAGGGTTGAATTTCAACTCAAGATCGAAATATTAAGTTCAAAAGGCTAATAAAGAGCCAAACTTTGAAGTAATTTGTTGGAGAAGGTTCAACGAGGCTTAGAGAGCAGAACCTTTAACCAAGTTTAAGTGAAATCCCAAAAGCTTAAGTGTGGGACAACCATACAAAAATAATTCAAAGGTTTCATCTAGAACCTTGCATTACAACAAAGATTCAATATATATGAAAATGCATGTAACACAGATCCAAAGAAGTCCCGTAGTCACAGCTTTGAGGAGAGCTTCTGGGATAAACTTCGAGATTGAGCTTCGAGGTCAAAGTCGGCTTCGAGATAATAAGTAAGTTTTCCATACATGCGGAATAATCTTCCCTTCGATATTTAAAGGTCGAAAAAAGATGTATTATTGGGGGCATGAGGTATGGAAGCTATATGAAAAAAATACTTGTTATATACAATTACATGATGCAAAAGTCATAAAAAATTATTTTGCCACCAAAATCCTTAGTGGACTTTTGAAGAGTACAACAATGATAAAAAAAAAACTGGAAATTCGAAAAGCAAAAAGTGCAAGAAAAACCATGTTATTATTGAAGGTCGAGACTGCAGGGAAACAGTTAGCGACAATAAGTGAGGCCTTGGTAAGAGGGCAGAAAATGTGCAAGCACACCCTTCTCAATGAGTTCGAGTCGGTAAGAGCTGACTCCAGCATTGAAGCTGCGAGAATAAGCCGCGCCAACATTAGACCTAAGACCTCGAACTGTATCCAAGAGGCAGTGAATGATTTAGTCATTACGAATCACATCCCTTCGAAGGTACAACAGAGCATCCTCCAAAGCACTGACTTTGGCCTTGCTAGCTTCGAGTTTAAGCTCAAGGTCACGAGAATCGTCACGGTCGGGAGAAAAGTGATCTCGAGCAGTGGCAGCTCCTGCTGTCACAAGGAGATGAGAAAATGTTTTAGTTGTGGCTGGACTTGCTAGGATCACGACAATAACGAGAACGCAACAACTCCTTAAGACGAGTAACTCTTCATTCTAAGGTTATGCAGTTTGTGCTATGACTACGAGAATTAGAACAAGAATAAGGCGACATCGATTTATCAAATCGAGATCTAGACCTACAAGAAGAAGAAGAAAAAGCAAGTAAATAATATTACGAGAAATAGTATTGTGCTTAACATGCAGAGATTACAAAAAAGCGATAACAAGTGTTGAAGATTTTCTACCCTCTAAACTTATTGAATTATTAACTAACTCATAAGTGTAAAGAGTTCTTCACCCGTAAGTATACGGGGAAAGTTATAGTATTTCTAAGGTAGTCAAGTGTCGAACCCACGAGGATTAGCTACTACAACTCCTTAGCTCGGAATGAAAATTGCTTAAACTACGGATGCCCTAGACACTAACTTGACACTAAATGAAAAGTAAAATGCGGATGTGTGTATCTCACACTACCAAGTTCTTTGGAGACTTAGCATTGTGAGGGGTGATTGATTTACGATGAGTGATTAAATGATGGTTGGTTGATTGGTTGATTATGCTAAAATGCACAAATGAGAAGAGTAAAAAAATTCAATAAAGAAAGATGGTCAAATAGGGAAGTTCCGCTAACCATGTGACGCATCAAAAAATGTCCCGGTTTATGTATTGGATTAAAGTACGTTCACACAAGTGGATGTTCAAGTCATGACCTTGTGGATCATGTTTGATTTTGAACCCAAGTTCCTAGGCCATTTTGGACTATAGACGACTTAGGCCCAACATTGAAGTATTTAGTGAACTGAAACCAAGACCTAAGCTATTTCAGGCTTACATCTTAGTTGTATGTCACGTGAGTGAAGCTAACAAATATACTATGTGATAAATATGGAAGGTTCCCCTTCTTGAATCTCTATTGGAGAGTCTGAGAGGAAGTCTAGGTGAATCCCCCAACTCGCACCTAGTGAGTTACGAGCCAAGAGATTCTACAATTGACACAATAACCTTTTGGATTTAGTGTGTGCTTGACTAGAGTCCCTTAAGTCTATTGAGACTCAAATGAGCTCTAGTCCATGCTAAGTAATAAGGGAACCAAGTCACAAGGTAAACCTCTTAGAAAATACCCTAATCATGTTTATATGTTCATCTAGCTTAGGTGAGTGACTAGTTCACTTAAGTTCATTATTAGCTTCCCTAAACATATTTCAACTTAGTCATAACTTAGACATGCATATAAGAAACTAGACATGAGGCTCAAGCACATAAACATCCATAAACACACAGCAAACTCATTCACAACAGACAATTACATAACATACACTAAAATCAAAAGTCATACATAATCCAAGACATCATTTTGTTCATCACGTGGCTAGGGTTCTAACCCTAGCCTCCCAAATGAGACTACTCAAAACACATAGCTATAATAGAGAATAGACACATAGATAAGAGACGATATGTAATAGAAATAACCGAAGAGTCCCCAAAAGCCAAGCTTTCAAGCTCTTCAAGCTTCTTCTTCACTTATTGCTCCCTTCTTGCTTCTATGCTCCTCAAAGATGATGAACCCACCTTTAGGCTTAGATGAGACGGTATAGATGAGAGTATGGTGGTAGTGATGGAGCTTTCTAGGCTTTTAGGTGGTGCTAAAGTGAGTTTTGGAGGTGGAGGGGAAAGCTCAAAGGTTTTGGTATGGAAGAGGGCTAAGAAAATATGTTAAAAACTAAGAAAATGTGAAAATGGAATGAGTTATGTGTTTGGCCAAGGGGGAGCTCGACCCTATATGCTTTGGAGAGATATTTTGGGTGCAAATAATTCAAAAATCAAGCTTAGACATGATCCACATGTTTAGGCTTTAAGTGGTGGTCCTAAGATGGTGCTAAAGTGAGTTTTGGAGGTGGAGGGGAAAGCTCAAAGGTTTTGGTATGGAAGAGGGCTAAGAAAATATGTTAAAAACTAAGAAAATGTGAAAATGGAATGAGTTATGTGTTTGGCCAAGGGGGAGCTCGACCCTATATGCTTTGGAGAGATATTTTGGGTGCAAATAATTCAAAAATCAAGCTTAGACATGATCCACATGTTTAGGCTTTAAGTGGTGGTCCTAAGATGACTAACTCATGTCCTATGAGTGGCATGTGCATGTCTCCACACCAAAATATCTTCTCATGTGGGCTTGGGCTTTGAAGTCTTGGGCCATCATATCTGACCATGACATTGTCCGATGAAGACTCGCCGGAGTTGACCAGCAGTTGACTTTTTGCCTTCTTCCCGATTTTACTCCTTCTTCTCCAAATGCTTAGGAAACTTGCTTGGCTTCTTCAAAAAGTGGTTAATCTCCGTCTTTAAGCTCGTTTCCACGCAAACTCACCATTTTCTAGCATGACAAGGAAACGTATTAAAAACGATGCATTATTCCAAGAAGGCAAGCATTAAGCATAAGGTTAGGCACATTATTAGAACGTAATTATGAACCTAACAAACTCCTCACTTAAACTTTGTTTGTCCTTAAGCAAACTAAGAATAAAAGAAATAAACTAAGCTAGACTCAAATCACATAAGCACACAAAGCATGTAAGTGTCCCAAATGGATGATTGTTTCTCTCAAAGAACCATGGCTAGATGAATTGAACTACTTTTGAGCAACACTTTTAAAGCACGAAATCAATGCACATGTAACAAGCCGAAATGATCATGCTATATGCTAAGCCAAATGCATCACAATGAGATATATTCAAATTAACATGTCCCCTAACCATCAAACTCACTAGATATCACTCAATGCACAGAAGTGTTTGAGGGTTAGTGTTTGCACTCAAAAATCGAGTTAATCACATGTTCTCTGTAAACCTTCTTTTCAACCAAATGCTCCAACAATTCACAAACACAAGTATTTCAAATCAATAGGACTTAATTAAGGTTGAAATGGGGCTAGGGCTAAGGCATTCGAATTTTGGATATGTGGTGGTAAAATATTCCAAAGACTTAGTCATAGCACCCAAAATTGTCATTTACACACTCTTCCCAAGCATCACCATGTAATCTAATAGTCGCAAGGGTCAGATTTCATCTTGTTTGACCCAAGCATTATTCTTAACTGCCCTTTTTTGTTTTGTGGATAGGCCAAAGCCCATGTTTTCTTACTCTTAGGCCTTCACTTAGTAACACACTACATATCCACAAGTATGGGGGGGCATTAATCCAAGCTTATCACATTTTGAACCTATTTCCATAGAGCTCACATATTATTACATTCTTTTCCTAGCTTTCAATCGACTCTTTTTCTCTTTTCTTTTCTTCTATTTTCTTTCGAAAATCTAACACATACAAATTGTTTGAACAAGTCTATCCCCATACACAAACTATGCCTTAGACAACATCATCATCAGAATATTTGGGCCTCTTCTGGTGTAAGTTTTGTTGGGTTTGTGTAAAGATTGCATTTTTTGTACTTGCTTAATTGTAGGGGTCGGCAAAAAGCCCGGCCCGGCCCGGCCCGGCCCATGTATAGCCGGCACGGGCCGGGCCGGGCCGGGCCTCAACAACATTTTAATATATGCGGGCCAGGCCGGGCCGGGCTTTATCTTTTATATAAGGATCCGAGTCCGGCCCATTCAAGCGGGCTTTGCGGGCTTTTGCGGGCCGGGCCTTTGCGGGCTTTTGCGGGCCGGGCCTATCGGGCTTTAATTATTAAAAAAATAAGACATTTCAAAATAAACGTAACCTTCATCCATGCACCGGGGTTTAAACGTACTCCGACGAGTCTAAATTTTACGTACGATGTTTATCACTATAAGATGGAGTTTTCTACATGTCCTCGTTTATTATTAAAACATATTTAATTCTTATATTGCTTGAATTCTCCATATGTATATTAATGTTCTTACGTTTGTTCATTTGTTATATGGAATGAAATACTTTTGTGAAACTTAATCGGACATGTTTAATTATTTTATAAAATTGACCGTTAGATTGATTGGTTAGAATATTATAACCATGCCTTTAAAATTTTATAAATTTTGGACTTGATTTAGACATCGATCCATGTATTTCGCCAAATGTGACCATAGTACTCTTACAACTAAAACGGAAATTACCCCTCCCGAAAATAATTTTTTAACATCAAATTTTGGACACATACTCTTATGGAATACATATCTATCTCATAGTATCAAAAAAAATGACATAAAAAATTGATTTATCTACTCCCCCCATAGGAAAATAAGGAAAATAAGATGAGTGTATTTTAGTGTTTTCACAAATTTTGTTTAATTATATTGACTGGGATCCAAACGTACTTCGATTATGCTAATTTTTACGTACGGTGTCTTTTATTACAAGGTGAACTATTATATATAGCCTTCTTTATTGTTAAAACATTTTTAATTCTTATATTGCTTGAATTCTCTACATGCTCACTAATGTTCTTACCTTTATTCTTTGGTTATATGGGTTGAAAGTCCTTTGTGAAACGTAATCGATCATGTATCATCATTTTACAAAACTGACTGTCAGATTGGTTGTTCATAATATTCTAAGCATGCCGTTAAAAATTTATACATTTTGGACTTGATTTAGACCTACATCTATGAGTTTCGCTAAATGTGACCGTAGTACCCTTACAACTAAAACATAAATTACCCATCCCTAAAGGAATTTTTTAAGATCAAAATTTTAACACACATTCTTGTAAATTACTTATCTATCTCATAGTGTCAAAAAAATTGATATAAAAATTTAATTTATCTAGTTTCTCCATGGAAAAATAAGCAATATATAAGAGAAGGGTATTGATGTCATTTCACACACTCTCAATTAAACTCTCACCATTGAAAAATTACAAGATCTAATCTGAACCATCTATTATATTTACTGTTTTACTGTGTAAATCGATAAAAAAAATTACAATGAAACCCTAAACCCTAACCCCTAACCCCTAAACCCTAACCCCTAACCCCTAAACCCTAACTTACTCTAAACCTCAAAATTCCTAAAACCTAAAATCTAACTTACTCTAAACTTCAAAATTCCTAAACCTTAACTTACCCTAAATCTCAATCCCCTAAACCCTAACTTACCTTAAACCTAAACTCTAACTTAATTATCCTAAACTCTAAACAATGATTTAATAGTAAAATAGATACACAAATATAACTATATATGGAATTCCAATATTTGATCAATATATGTATATGTAATATATTAATTATATAGACATACACAAATATAAAAAATATATATATAGTACTAGTCACTATATTATATATATAAGTGTAGGTATAATGATATACGTACTACTATCTTATATATATAAAAAATTGACTGTCGGATTGGTTATTCATAATATTCTAAGTAGGCCGTCCCTAATTTTTATAAATTTTGGACCTAAACCCTAAACCCTAAAACCTAAACCCCAAACCCTAAACCCTAAAAAAATTACAATAAAATCCTAGAACCGGAACCCTAACTTACCATAAACCTCAAATTCCTAAACCTTAACTTACCATAAATCTTAATCTCCTAAACCCTAATTTACCCTAAACCTAAACCCTAACTTATGCTAAACTTTAAATAATGACTTAATAGTAAAATAGATACACAAATTTAATTATATATGGAATTCAAATATTCAATCTATCCATGTATATGTAATATATTAATATATATACACAAATGTAAAATATATATCTATATAGTATTAGTCTATTAGACTACTAATCACTATATTTTATATATATATATATATGTCAATATGTGTGTAGGTAAACATTAACTAGGTATAAATTGTATAATGATTAAAATTCATTAAATGATTTAATGATATATGTCAATATGTGTGCGGGCTTTGACGGGCCGGGCCTAACGGGCATTGACAGGCTTTTGGCGGGCCGGGCCGGGCTTTAGATCTCTAAACCATGGTCGGCCCACCAACCACCTTGGCGGGCTTTTGCGGGCCGGGCCGGGCTTTTAGCCCACGGGCTTGCGGGCCTCCACCGGCCCACGAGGCCCACGGGCCAAATGATGACCCCTACTTAATTGTTTGCATCTAAATCTTCATTTTTTTTGTATGCCTTTTCTGTTATGTATTAATTGCATCTACTAGTTGTGTTATTGTATATTTACATATAAGATAGAGGTTTATTTTTAAAGTTTGTTTGCATTGTGGTTGAATTTGACTTTTCCTTTTAGTAGAAAGAGAAGGAAGAGAGAGCACTTTGGATGATCAAAGTGAACTTTCTGGAAGTGAGAATTCCAAATGAGCCTGAAGATGACGCTAAAGAAGCCAACAGTGTTCTTCTTAAGCAGGTACAATTTTTTCTTTGAACTTGTCTGGAAGTAGGTTATTCACTCAACTCGGGAAGAAGCAAATTATACACTTGGGCTGGACCTGGATTGTCTACAAGTTGCCATAGACATAGAGATATTCATTGTACATAAACATAGTCTTGGACATGTGTAAGTTGTGTATATTTGAGAAAATCCAGGATGCTTATACTTTTAACCTCATTGTAGTGATATATCTTGTACATTTTTAGTATGAAATGAATGTATTCATGATTGTGGCTTTGTTGTTTATCTCTTATGTAAGAATTTATTGTCAAGAACAAGATTATGGAATAGTTCTGTAATAAAAATCGATGTAAATAAAAGAAAATGTATCAGTGTACAAACAAAAACCAATTTCGAAAAAGCTACTGCACATTGGACTTTGAAATTTTTTTGATGTCTAAGATCAACATAGACATCGGATTTGTAAACAAAACTGATGTCTTTTATTTAAAAACCAATGTGTAAGTTTTAATTGGACATCGATCTTAGAATTATGGTCGATGTTAAATGTCTTAGTTGTGTTACATACTGGTATTGAAATAGACATAAAACTCTAAATATGAATGTTTAAAAGTACCTACACACACGAGAATAGTGATATGATACATAATAAAGCGATGTCTATATCAAATATAGACATTGGTTGTAAACCGATGTCTTAATGGTCACAATCTTTTACATCACTGTTGGAAGCTTTATACCCCCACACTTAGTAAGCTATTGGCTAACTCATAAGTGCAAGAATGATCTTCGCCCGCAAGTGTACGAGGACAAGTAATAGTATAGAAAGGAAATCGAGTGTCGAACCCACGAGGATTAAGCACTTAGATTCCTTAACTCGGAAATGAAAGCACAAAGATTACAATTCACTAAACATTACATTACTTGACACCCAGAGAAAATAAAATGTGAAAGTGTATCTCACACTACCCAATCCTTTGGAGATTTGGCATTGCAAGGGATAATTCAATTATGGTGAGTGATTAACGAGTTGGTTGATGGTTGATTAATTACACTAAATGCGAACTAAATGACACAAATTTAATATAAGGGAAAATAGGTTAACTAGGAAAATTCTCACTAACCATATGATGCACCATACAATGTCTCGGTTTAGATTAAGTCCGTTCACGAGAATAAATGTCCAAGTTGTGACCTTGTGAGTCACGGTTGGTTTTAAATCTAAGATCCTAGGCCATTACGGGCTCTATGCTACTAAAACCCAACATTGAAGAATATCGTGAAGTGGAACCAAGACCCAAGCTATTTAGACTTGAATCCCAATAGTATGTCACGTTGTGAAGTCAACAAGTAAATTGTGTGATAGATGTGTAAAGGTTCCCCTCTCGAATATCGATTGGAAGATCCAAGGGGTTGTCTAGTGAATCCCTCAACTCGTCATTAGTAAATTATGAGCTAAGAAGTTATACAATGTGCCTCAATAACCTTTTGATTAATGTGTGCTTGACTAGAGTTCCTCAAGTCTATAAAGACTCAAAGAATCTCTAGTCCATGTTAGGTGCTAAGGAACCAATTCTCAAGGTAAATCTCATAGAATAATATCATAATTATGTTTATATGCTTATCTTTCTTAGGTGAGTGACTAATTCACTTAAGTTCATTATTAGCTTCCTTAAACATATCTCAACTTAGTCTTAGCTTAGACATGCATACTAGACATGAGGCTCAAACACATAAACATCTACAAACACACAATAGCTTATTCACAACACAATTCAAGAGTTATACATAACCAACACCAAAAGAGACTACTCACTAAACATAATTAAATACAAGATTTGATACATGTTAAAGAGGTAAAAGAGAGTAGAAATAACGAACCCTAGCAAAGCTCCAAGTGACTCTAAGCTCTTCTTGCTCCACTTCTTCTTCTTCAACAAGCACCAAGTCTTCAAGAGAAGGAGAGGCAACCTCTAGGACTCAAAGAAGCAAAAGGGAAGAGGGAGGCAAAGATGATAAGAGGAAGTGAGGGATATTGATGAGGGAGAGTGGAATAGGTTCGGCCAAGGAATTCAAGGCTAGGTCTCTTGGATTTGTAAAGGGTTGGAGGAAAGGATTAAGGGTAGAGAAATCTAGCTTCTTTCTAGAGAACTCTCCAAGAACCCTAGAGAGAAGCTAGAGAGAAAACTAGAGAGAAAATGGCTCTAAACTTGTAAAATGAGTGAAATGAAGTGTGATTGCGTGGGTACTAAGAGGGAGCTCGAATTTGGGCTGGTTAAGGAGGAAAATAATGGACCATTAGATGATAGGAAATGGTGAGATGGAAGATCTAAATTTCAACTTTGAATGAGGGAAACCTTGATCTACTATTTTAGTCTATGGAAGGCTAAGCTCCAAAGTGGTGATATCATGCGGTCCAACTTTTTCTTCTCTTTCTCTCCAAATCAGATTGGTAAGCATAGATGGGCTCAATGGGCATCCATTGGGCTAGACTCCATGTGATTGGATCGTCCAAGATGGGACAGCCAGCTATGGCAAATTCTGGTGGGTTTCGGGCAACTTCCAGTAACCTCCGGTGAAGCTATTTCGTCATTTTTCCAAAGTTGCTCCAAATTCTCCATTGACCTTGGAAATGTATACGTCGTCTCCAATAAGTATCTAATTCCCCATATTTAATATATTTCCGAGCCAACTCTACATTTCCTAGTAAGAGCAGGAAACGTCATAAGAACAATGCTTTATTCATAGAAAACAAGCTATAAGCATAAAGTTAGGAGCGTAATAGGCACATAATTATGGTCCTAACAATCACCCACTAAGACATCGGTTCATTTTTTTTTACATCGGTTGTGGACTGATGTGTAAGAGCATTTTTCTATTAGTAAGAAGTATTGAAGCTATTAGAGTCCTATCAACTACAATGGGGTCATGCATACTAATCACATTTCAAAGAAAAAATGACATTGTAATCTAGCATGTAATATGAGGGCACCTCACACTTAAAACTTGAACACCCTAGCATGTAATGAGTGAAAACTTATGAAGGTATTTAGTTCATAGCACGAAGAACACACATGTATCATACCAACATTACCACATGCTAACACGACTCGATTAAACATTAAGCATTATCCTTAATATAGACATGTCAAGCGAAGGGATAAGGAGAGAGTAGGGAGAAAGAATGTGCAAAAGCTTTGACTATCGGGGCCTAGATCCATATGCAAGGACATGTAAACCAACAAAGGTCAAGTTAGGTCTCTCCATCCAAAGGGTGCATGAGTGAAGTAGGACCGGCAAGCGGCGCCCTTGCCTGAAAAAGTAATGGCATTTGAAAGCTCGAAGGGTATATGATCAAAGCCATGGCACCAGAACTCCAAAAGAACTTGAAAAAGGCACGTTGGGAATGGCCTTCGATGGGTCAAAGGAAACCCTTTGATCCATTAAGGCAGAAGCCCTGGATTCACAATGGTGACAAGCTTCGATGGGTCGAAGGAAACCTTCGATCCATCGAAGTAGAAGTTCTGAGTCTCCCAGGGGACAATTTTGATGGATCGAAAGTATAGACTTCGACCCATCGAAGAAGTGTCCATGATTGTCCTGAAAAGGTGAGAAAAATCATGCCAATATCTGTTCAAGTTCATGTCATTCCCTACACCAAAGATGGACATTCACACACACATCAACCACACAACTAAGCTAAACACATGGAATATGGTAAAATGCATATCTAATTGCTCATATATCATCCTCTAATCACACACATTCAATCAAATGATGCATCACCATCACAAAAACAAAAATCAAACAAAGCACCAAATTATCATCAACCAAGAGTCAAAGATACAAAATAAAGATAATGCCTACAAAGTTTAAGAGAATAGGGGTTAGATAACAAGAATACAAAAGCAAACATAAGAAGAAACATTAATTCTTCACCCCATCATCTCATCATCGTTCCACCACCATGGCCTTAAGGTGCTGACCCAGATGTGCCTTCCCCACTATAGTGCATCTCCAAGCGTGAGACTCGGTTGCCAAGATCACCAATCATGCTCATCGTAGTAGCTTGGTTTTCGAAGACTAGCCCAAATTGGCTGTCAAAGTAGGCCATATCTAGCATTTGCATGTAGTCTTGATCTTGCCTTAACTGCGGTGCAGCTTCCTCCTCCGACTCTTGGTCTTGGGCTTGTACTCGGGCTTGTGCCTTCTTCTTGGTCTTCTTAGCTTTTTCCAAGATCTTAGCCACAATGGCATCCGTGAGCTCCATCTTGGGGGCCTTGAGATTACGGGGAATGTCCTTAACTCCCTTCGCAATGCACATCTGAGTGATTGTACAAGGAAAAACCAACAGTCCTGACTCCACCTTCGCGCTTCTAATTATGGCATCATAGAGGAATCTCCCATACTCTACCAGAATCTACCATGCAACATTATATACATTGTCTTGTAGCCATTGATGTGGATCTCAGCGGGGTAATGGTGGGGCGAGATATTGTGCTTGATAAATAACCAAATCACCTTGTGAATATCCTCGAAGTCACCACTATGACAGCAACCATTCTTCTTTAGGGGAACTGGTTTGTTGCTGCATCTCGCGCTCTTGAATTTCGCCTAAGTAACCTCATCATAGCACTCTCGAAAAGTGAGTTGCGCCACCATGGTGGGGTGAGGCAAAGAGAGGACACCTTCAATTATTTGAGGAGAGAGTTGTATCCTTTTTCCGCTAAAAGTAAAGATGTGGCCAATCCCTTGTGAAGTGGTATTTTCCTTCTTGAGCGCCATGTAGAACTCACATATCAAGGTTGGATCATAGCCTCTAAAATCTTTAGTGAGACCGATGGCTTCGTGGTTTGCCAAGAGCTCTTTCAAAGCTTGGAGTTCGAAACGATTGGGTAGCTCCACAACATTCCTCTTGGAGTGGATAGTGCGCTCCTCAATGGACACTCTGGAGGTACCTGATGTCTTAGGAACTTTATCATGAACCAGTTCTTCATCTGATGCCTCATACTCAACCGGTTCTTACGCCCTTCGCTTGTTTGCATTTTCCTTGCAACGCATGGTGATAACGTGTGATGGCCCAGAACAAAATCAGTATGAGAAATCAGCTTAATCTACGAGCTTGCGCGTAGTCGCAGATTTCCGACAGTTGTTTGAATCGCCAGATTTGATAACGACTAAATAATTGGCCGAGAATTGGAGCTGGGTCTCTTCTCGAGAGTCGTTGTACGTGTGATTTCGAGTTCGTGGGCGGTTCCGGATCGTTATTTGGACGACCGAGGAATAAATTATGAATATTTGAAGTTTTAGATATAATCGGGTTAAATTAGTGGCTCTCTTAACGACTAAATTACCGGACGAGAATTTGGTTTTGGCTTCTTCATGGAAGCTGTTGAGAATTTAATTTTGAGATCGTGGGAATTTCCGGAGCATTATTCCGAGTTACGAGGATTATGTTGTGAATATTTCCGATTGTTGATTATTTAGTCGGTTAAACATGTGTTGGATTGAACCGTTGACTTTTTATCAGATTTGTCGATGTGTTTGACTTTGGGTGATAATTAAAGAATACGTCGAGTCGAGTTTGTTGCCGCGAGAATTATTGGAATCGGAATTACAACGAGGAAGTTACGTGTGTTTGAAGTTTGTCGAAAAGATAATTACGGAAGTTTCTATTTTGGGAAGGTATAAATAGTGGGTTACCATATCAGGAAAGTCAAAAGGAAGCATTAATGTGTTGACCGAGTTGACTTAGTCAACTTGGTGGAGAGAAGTGGGTGGCGCGTCCTCCACGGCTCGCCAGGGGTGGTCCTTCATCCAGCCACCTCCGAGTCCGAGTCCGGTCCCAAACGACTCGCCCCGGCCACCTTGTTCCATTTCCAACCACCTCTCACGGCGTGGGACGCCGGAGAGGAGTGAATTTTCTAGCCAAGTTTGAGAAAAATTGGGTGAATTCGGGTTGCAAGATTCCGTTCGAGTTGAGCTTAATCAAGCACTGGGTTTTGAAGCTCTCATCTCCATGATTCTAACTATATAGGTATGGAGTTCTAATTCGATTTGTGTATGGAGAATTTGTGATTTGAAATTTGTGAGGGAATTCGGTTTTACATGAAATTGACATAGTTAGAGTGAGAATTGGCCTTTGATGCAGTTGTGAAAGTTGCTCAGTGGGTGATTTAGAGTGGAATAGTGGTTGCTCCGCCGTGAAATTTCCCGTTCGGGTGGCGCCGCCGCCGCCGGCGGTGGTCAACGGCGGTCAACGGTCAACAGTTTGACTTTTTGGAGTTTTCGACAAGTTGCATGTCGTTTCACTCAAAATCGCGCCCCGATCGCAGTGGGGAGGTTCGTTTTTCGAATTGATATATTGAGAAATCCGGATGGGATTGGTGC
Organism: Geum urbanum; assembly: GCA_946800695.1. NCBI lineage: Eukaryota > Viridiplantae > Streptophyta > Magnoliopsida > Rosales > Rosaceae > Geum > Geum urbanum. Next base: position 44,642,979 of record OX327008.1, on the reverse strand, counting down.
CCACGGTTTGATTTTTGTGGCATAGGATGAAGTGTATTTTCCGCGTGCAGGTAATGGTAATTCTACGTTAGTAGCGAAACTCTGCCAAAATTTCTACGGTTTTTGTTGGTTCGTGTTTTCAAAGGGGTTTGATTCCGGTTTAGGCAACTAAATCGGGGTTGGGTCCTTCATAACGGTTGTGGAGAAGATGATAATGGATGATGAGATGAAGGTACCTAGAACACATATACTAACAAATTAGAACACACATTACACCTACAAATATTTCACACAAAGATCACATGAACATGCACCTTAAGAGTACTAACATATCACATTCTCTCAATTTCTTCAATGCTAAAGCACAAGCAACATGATACTCCCAAAGCACATATTCACATTATCAACACAAAGTAACATAAGTGCAAAGTTAAGATCATCAAGTTCTAAATTCAAATATGAGTCTAATCGAGCAATTCTATCCAAATTTGAACCAAAACTTAAACAATCTCGACCAAGACAATCACATTACGACAAAAACACACAAGATAACCAACTACACACATGCTTCTTCACAATTTCGGCCAAGTCAATGAGAGTCAACATATCACCAAATTTTTTCCGATAAGTTTTCATGCAATTGGCCTCAAATTTCAACTACCCATTAAGCCTAGATCATGCTTTCAAGCACACAATGACTCAATCAACACCAAACACAAGCTAATCCCAATTTTTAAAATCTAGGGTTCATGCATAACACAACTCTATCAATTTCAACAATTTTATGTATAAAAGTATTAGAATCACACAACCCATGGCTCTAAAGCAAGGAATATAGCAACAACACATCATGAACATCACAAAAACACAACCTAATCTTCCGAAAATTCAAATTCGGGTCAAAGGAGTTCAAGCAAAGTACCGCTTTAAAGATGACTCAAAACCTTGTTCAAAAATTTCAATCACCACACATTAGCAAGTAAAAGCCTCATATTCAAAAAATTTGAAAGATTTTGGGTGATTTGGGAAGTTATGAGTGTTAGGGATGTGTTTGGAGAGAGAGGAGGTGAAAAGAAGAAGAAGAATTTGAATGAAAAGAGAGAGGAGGCAGAGAGAATAGAGAAAAGAGAGGATTTTTAAAAGTCAAACTCGGGTCAATATTTCCCCAGACCAGGTTTCGATGGGTCGAAGGCTTAGCCTTTGATCCATCGAAGAAGTCACCCTGATGGATCTGTTTGAAATTTTTTATGGATCGAGAGTTTGAACTTTGATCCATCAAATCATTCACCCTGATCCTCATCTGTGGAACACTTCGATGGGTCGAAGAAAGTGAACTGTCACTCTTTGATCCATCGAAGGAAAGACCATGATTTCAACAAACTAACACCAATTCGCACACAAAGATCAAAACACATAACCACCTCTTATTACAAAATTTATAGGCACAAAGCTAACAATTTAACACACAAATGCATAAAAAAAACAACAAAATTTAAAGTGAGGTAAGAGATTAGGAGTGCTCCTCCTTGAAGACCGAAAAATATTGTATCCTGAGTCACCAACATGCAAGACCAATATTGGTATTGCCTTCCATGCTCGGATCTGTGGTCTTGCTACTGATCTACGCATTTTATGCTTGATTATTAATGTCTTTCTCTCTACATTTGGCTTTGTTATGAGTTTAGTAAATATGTTTCTAACTTGTTTTATGTTTTTAGGTAGAAAATAAAGGAGAAATAATAAAAGAGACGATTCGGAGCAAAATGTGTGCTAAGGAAGACGTTCCTAAATTCCGAAGAATATGATGCATGGAACGCATGGAGCTTAATTGCAAATACATGGTTGCTTGGAGATAATTGACATGGAGCATAATTAGCTTAATTGCATGGATGGCATGGTGATGATGCATGGAGCTAATGACATGGCTTAATTATATGATGAGTGGTGGTGTAATGCATGAAACGGCATGGAGGTATAATTGCATGGCTGTATGAAAATTGATGCTTAATTGCATAACGGGAGCATAATTGACAAAACGGATATATAATTGAGCATAAAGGAACAAAACGGTCTTGAGCTATAATGAAGGAACGGACTTGTGATGAGATGATAACAAATAATGTTGCTGTACGCATGCATGGTTATGAGATAATTGGAGCATGGATGGAACGGAGGTGAGCAAAGCAAAACGGGAGGTATAATTTTGCATGGAGTTAATTGCTATAACAGAGGCTTAATTGCTACTAAATAACGGAGGCTTAATTGCTAATAAGGGAGTTCTCAAATCACTACTATATAAAGAGAACTTTGGGGGAAGAAAAAGGGATCACTCATTCTAGACGCCAAAGCTCTGCCTCTAAACACCTCCACACGTCCAAAATCTCTCCAAGAAATACCAAGAAGCCGTTCACACCAAAATCCATCATCTACCTTCCTCCATCGAGACTTTCATGGCAATCCTAACTGTCTCCTCCATTCATTGAAGGCGTGGCTTACATCAAGTAGACTAGGGCAATCCCGACATCAAAAAGTGTAACCATGACTTCTACTCTTTACTTCTTGTATTATTTCTTGGTTTGTATGGACAAATTTGTGCAAGTGTTTTTGGTTTGTAATTTTATCAAGTTCACGCGAACCTCCCACGTTTTAGTCTTTGGTTTTCATGCTATATTTTGTGCTTAACGCTTTGATTTATTGCATGGCAATCCTACCTTGAATCAATGGAAGTGTCAGGGCAATCCCTACACTTTACTTTCGAGAGATGTGCATGAAATTAGTCGCTAAAGACTTAGAACTAATAGGTTGCATGTAATTTGGTAGGTTCTAAAGAGTTAGGTGAAAGATGAGTCGATCCTTGTAAATAATAGACTTAGGAACTTATTTTCGGCTAGATGCATGTTAGGATTATGTGTTCTTGATTGTTTGCTTGTCTATGAGTTTAAACATGTTAGAACTTGTGATTTCTTGATATGTATCTACCCATCTTCTTGTTTTATTTCGTAAGAACTTAGAAAACCAAACTTTGCACCCCCATTAAACCAAACCTAGCATAGTTATGCATTCACCCTCAATCCCCGGTTAAGAACGATCCCTACTTACCAATGCTACATCTACAAAGAAGGGTTTTAATTGTATTCGTGTTTGATTGAGTGTTTAATTAAATGCTTGAAAAGATGCGAATCAGCTACAAGGTTGTTTCTCTAGGTCACATGCCAAATCTGCTACCTCACACTTTATTTCAAAGAAAATTCTCTATAGACTCTGGCCATTACGAGTTGTAGTTTAAGGACATAAACGTGGTCTGGTAGAGGAGGAGGTCAAGCCATCATGGTTGGGTCCTTAGAATGATAGACCATCCCATTACACTTGCTTGTTGCCTCCTTCAAGGCCTCCACTTTCTCTGTATGAAGCTCCAAAATCTTCCCCTTCGTCAAGTTCCTCAAGTGGACTACTCTATTTGGCCATATCTCAAGTAGTTTGTAGCATGCATTGCTTGAGGGATAAGAGTTTGTCAAGGTGACCTTGCCTCTGATGGCTAGCTTGATTTTTCCGCTCTTGTCCGGCTTCAACCTTTTCTTTGCATAATCGTTAACCTTATCCAGTGCCGTCACCTCTTCTACACTCAGCTCATCGGCTTCCGGCTCAGTGTAGCTTACATCTTTATCATTTTCGGGTTTTGAATTCACAACCTTCAGGATCATGGCTTGTAGAGAAGGGATCTTTTCTGACTTGTTAAATATCTTGAATGCTCTTGTCTCTTCAAACACAGTCATGGTAAGCTCTTCGGCTTTAACATCAATCTTAGTACCCGCCGTAGCCATGAAAGCTCTCCCAAAGATTAAGGGAAGGTCATCATACCCTCTTGGTTCCTCCATGTCGAGAAATACGAAGTTGGCCGATACTATGAGGTCCTCAATCATAACAAGTACGTCCTCAAATATGCCCCTTGGATGAACAATGCTCTGATCCGCAAGTTGTAATAACATGTCTACCGGCTTCAACTTTCCCAATCCAATGGACTTGTATACCGAATATGGCATCAAGTTAATGGAAGATCCAAGGTCCATTAAAGTTCTCTCAAAGTACTCCATCCCGATAGTGCATGGCACGGTGAAGCTTCCCAGATCTTTCAACTTCTTGAGCGCCTTCCTTTGTAGGATAGCCGACACCGTGGCATTGAGCTTCACCTTCTCTGTCTTTTCCTCCCCTTGTAGCTTGTTCCTTAATCAGTGGTTAGTGCATAGATCCATTAGGAACTTGGAGTACATTGGGATGGTTTGGATGGCATCAAGAAGGGGGATATTAATCTCAACCTTCTTGAAGACATCCAAACACTCCTTGGTCTTTCGATCTAAGCTAGCTTGGGCTCTCTCTTTGTTCAACACTTGAGGATAGGGTAGGTGGATATCCGCATCGCTTCGAGCCTTCTCAGAAGTCCCCTGAACTGAGCCTTCGATGGGTCGAAGGTTGTTTTTGACCAATCGAGAATTTCCGTCTGGTAGACCAAAGAGAATCCTTCAATAGGTCGAAGGATTCTCTCGACCCATCGAAGGAACAAAGCTGTTACTTCCATCCTTCTTCAAACTTGCCCCAAAATGCTCTATATTGCCATCTCTACCTTCTTGACCCTTTCCATAGTTCCCTCGACTACTAAAACTGGTCTTGGACCCCACATGCTCAATTTCAAACTCATCATCTTCGTCATCTGATGCCTCTATATCTTCAAAAGGAATCACTTCGGTCCTCTCTTGGAAACATACCACTCTATCTCTACTTGAAGCACACTTCTCCATCCGAGGTTATGACCTTGACACCAATGGAGTGTCTAAGTCATCATCATCGTCACTCTTCATGATTGGAGCATCCTCATAGTTTTCAAATCCCCTTCTGGATCTCAACACCGCCTTGACCACGTTGACTTGGTGCGTAGGGTTCTTCTCGGTTGTGGAAGGGAACACATGGGTTTTGGTACCCCCTTGAGTGGTGATTGCCTTGGCCAATTGACTAACTTGAGTTTCCAACTTATGGATGGCGTTTTGATGCTCATTGCGGAGAGATTGATTCTCATTCTTTATGTCATAAAAATGTCAAGATACATCTTCTTATTCTCTTCTTGGTTCTTGACAAGCTTGGCAAGCAATTCGTCCGTGTTGGACTTGGGAGCCTGCAATTGTGGTGAAGGAATAGGCGCTTGTAGCAAATGTTGTTGTTGAGTACGGGGAACAAATGGCACTCATGGTGGATAAAGGTTACCACTCGAGGCATTAACAAAACCTCCACTAGTTCTTGGTGCGAATCCGGGAGCTCCTTGATAAGTAGAGACTCCTTTGCTTCCACTTCCTGAAGCACCAAAACTACCTTGGCCTCCACCTTAATTATTATATCCTCTATTTGATCGTTAGAAACCTCCTTGAAAACCTCCATTCAGCCTTGGCGACCCTCCTTGATTGCTTTGCCCTTGACCACCCCAAAAGAAGTTAGGGCGGTTCCTCTAACCCAGATTATAGTGATTGGAATAGGGATCATTCCTTTGTTGTTGGTTATAGAAGACTCATTTGTACTCTTCAATGATTTCCGGGTAATCTTCTTGGTGATGACATTGCAAAGTCTCATGTACCATGCTCTCACAAATTAGGCAAGTCACCAGCTCCACACTAATCTTTGAGAATTGGTTAACTTGGCATCCCTTTCTATTTTGCTTCATCAAGAGCTCAAACTTCTGATCCATTGACTCCTCAAGTCTCTTGGTAGCATCTTCTTGGATAGGGGTTCCTTTTACTTCATAAATACCACCCCTATTGGCTTGGGTGACCTCTCTCATTGAAACCGCCGACTTCTTAACACTAGGCTTGATATCCCACAATGCCGACCTTTCGGCCAATCTCTCCAGTAAGATGTGAGCTTCCTCCGCGGTTTTATCCATAAAGTCACCGCCATAAGCATTGTCAACCTTCCTTCTAGTCTTCATGCTAAGTCCTTGATATAAGAGAGACATAAGCTGAATGGACCCGAACCCGATTTAGTTGCTTAAACCAGAATTAACCCTAACGACAATCTAATCTACAAAAATGTTGCCAGAGTTTCTCTTAAAATCAAGAAACCCAAAAACCTGCAAGGAAAACACACTTCTAAAATGTCCAAAAAAATAAACCATAGGCACCAAATCTCATCCCTATTTCTCAAATCAGTCAAACACTGAATCTACCAGAAATATAAATTGTTTACAGAAGGTGATAAGAAATTCAAATACTGAATGGAAAATACAACACAACGGAAGTAAACTCTATATAGTATTCAGAGCAACTTCTAATTTACATAATACACAGAACTAGCAGGTTAAGCTAGAAACCTACTAGATGAATAAAGTGACACGAACTCTATGCCTCCGTCGCTGATGTGTAATTTCAGGATACAAACTGCATACTGGGCTGAGGAAACCAAAAGCCCAGGGGAAAATATATAAAATAATAAAATTATTAGAGTGAGTGGACAAAAATAATATTTCAATTTAAACTGAAAACTATAAATAATATGTCTTTCACTATAAATGTACATAAAAATAATGCGAGTATAAAAATATAATCATCTAAGTACTCCTAGGTACTATAAAATATGTGGAGACTACGACTCGGGTCACCCGACCCCGTCCTAATACTGCCCAGGTCAGGTTCCTAGCCCTCCTGGGTGCTCTATAAATTTTTGGGTCAGGTCAGGTCTCTGGCCCTCCCGGAGTGTCTTGGGGATCAGCCAAGAAGTAGTGCATCGATGCATCAACTGTATTATGCTCTATGTAAAACCAAATCATATGTGCCTCCAAATGCATAATCGTAAATGCATAATTGTAAACTGTATAACTGAAAAATGCATAATTTCAGATACACAACTAAAGACTCACAAAACAATAGTGAAAATAAAGTGTCCACTCACAGTACACAACTAGCTCCGTCGTCCGGTGGAAATCCCCTCGCCTAAATCTCGATCATGATCTCCTGAATAAATAACAAATTCATTTAATACTAGAATTCGAGAAAATGTGAGAAAATCAACTCAAAAACTATCCCGGAAACCCCCCGGTAAATTTTGAATTTTCGCCTCGCTGGAGCCCTGCCATGGACGGCAGCACGTGGCCCTTATGCGCCTCCACAGGCGACGGCGCGTGGGACCCATGCACTTCCAACGATGACTGCTCTAATGAGAGTGTTTGATACATGGTTGGAAAGGTCTCACCAAGCCCAACAACACTCCTAACTATACTCATCCCCAACTCGCCGTCGTTTGGCCGAAAAACAGCCCGAAAGCCCACGGCCCGAAAATCGCGGAAAATGGATTCCGGCCGATTTCGACGCTGTCGTCGCTCCCCGGTCCTCCAACCCATAAGGGATCGAATCCTAGGGTGAAAGCCTATCGATTCCACCCCACCCTCGCACCAGAAAACGGCCGAAGCTCCGTCGTCGATTAAACCCGAAAACTGACAAGTTAATCAACTCGATTCGTGACCTAAAACCACCCAAAAACCAACAACACATATATAAATTGAAAGAAGGAGAGGATAGCTTCAAAACCATACCAAGAATGTCGAAAACTGTGGCATTTTTCAGTTTGAATTCGGGTCTGGTCGGATGACGATACAGGTCGACGGAGAGATATGGGTCGAGATGAGGTATTTCTGATTTTTCTCCCGTATTTTCTCTGTAAATACCATATTTATACCCCCAAGCACCTGATCCGATCAATGGTTAAGGTTTGATCTGATCAAGATCCAACGGTTCAGGTAAAACCAACCTAAAATAAATATTTTCTTCACGCAGACTTCCAAATGTCATAAAAAAAATAGATCCATTATCCAAAAAATTCTCCGAAAATTCCTACGAGATCGAAACAAAATACTCTACAACTTCTGTGAGAAAAATAAATTATAATTCTCACTCGGTGAAAAAGTCTTTAACAAACCACACGATACAATTAATTAGCGATAATTCTAATTCATGCTGATTTGTGCCTAATTTTTGGTTCAGGCTATTACATAAGAATATCTTGAGATTGCCCATGGTTTGGACAACCAAGCTCTAAGTCTTTGAAAATCTCCCATGCTTCACAAAACAACTCGTCATCCTCTTCACGGAAGGTCATCAAGTTTGTTCTTCTCTCATTGATTTTGGCCGGTGAAAATTACTTGGTAATGAACTTCCTTTGTAGTCCCTCCCATGAATTGATAGAGTTAGAAGAGAGATTGTTAAGCCAATCCTTCGCCTTATCGTGCAAACTTGATAGAAAGACCCTCAACTGCAATTGCCCGGGGTCTATATTTTGGATATTGAGGTGGAAACATGCCTCCTCAAACTCCAATAAATGCAAGTAGTGATCCGAATTGGCGTGGCCAAGGAACAACGGGAAAGTGTGTAAGAAACTTGGCTTGATCTCAGAAGACTTGCCCACTAGTGGTTGTAGCACTATGCACCCCGTGTGAGCTGCCAAAGAGGAAAGAATACACTCCCTCAATGGTCTACCCTCATAAACTGCTCCATAAGTTGCTCCACGGAAGCGTTAACTTCTTCTTCGGATGATGAATCTTCAAGTGGTGGATCTTCCTCAAGTTAAGGATCGACTTGAATTGTGAACACTCGAGCTTCGCAAGCCAGATTCTCTCGTTATGCCTCTAAGGCAAGATCAAACAAATTCCCAAGTGCTTCCTTGCTATTCACTTTCAACACCGGTAAACCACCTTCTTCTTCACTACTAGTGCTTGACCCTTCTCTTGATGGAGCCACGCTGTCAAAAGCCAAATTGGTCTTCAACAAAACGGTTGATGAACTAGAAGATGGTTTGTGTAGACTTGGATGATGAAATGGCATAAACCTGAAATCACACTAAGAAACCACTTAATGTTAGGCCTAAACTCTTAAAGTACTCAAAGCCTTGAGGTCTTTCCACGGTGCTTCTTTGACACCCCCCTCAAGAAAACATCAATGATCACTCTAAGAGTCCATGTGATTTGGTATGTGGCGCAGTGGCCATCATGTGCAATGGTCACCAAGGCAAACTGTGATGTAGGCTTACGTTACCCAATATACCGAAATCAGGAAAATAAGGTCATAAGTATCTCGGGTGTTGCAGTAATTAGGTTTGCTAGATCTAGACACACACTAATTATGATGCATAAAAGTAAGACACTATTGAAATCATAAAAGTAAGACACTATTGAAATATGCTCCAAAAGGATATAGATAATCAAGGGAAATAGATTAGAGATCAAGTGAAACAACCTCAGCACAACCCAGTTTTCGACGGGTTGAAGGTATTCCTTCTATGAATCGAAGCAGCTACCCTGGATGACTAACTGGACACTCTTCGATAGATCGAGAAAAAATGGTCGATGGATCGAAGGAGGCACCTTGGATTGTTTTGCACACGAGCTTCGATGGGTCAAAATGTACCCTTCGATTGATCGAAAATTGTCCAGCAACAAAGGTTATAGCACAAATCTTAACACAATTTCACCCCAACAAACCTACCAAAGTATCCTATGGAACAAAGACAAGCAAAACAAAGTTCTAAGTGCAAAAGTGAAGAAAATTAAAGGCTTAGAAACAAACAATCAAACAACAATTAAAAGCTAACCGGGTTAAGGAATTAAGATAAACTTAATCCCCAGCAGCGGCGACAAAAACTTGTTCAAGAAGATTTATCCCCACAACCTTTCGACTACTGATTAGTCTAAGGCTAAGTGGGTTTTTCTTACCCACAAGTATACAGGGTCAAGTTATAGAATTTGTAAGGAAGTCGAGTGTCGAACCCACGAGGATTGACCACTTAACCTCCTTAGCTTGACTCGATTAAGCACTCAAATTATGGATTAACTAGACACAAGACATGACACTAAAACTAATTAATGAAAATGTTGAAACGTATCTTACCTAACTAAGTTTTTTAGTAACCTAACTATGCAAAGAGTGGTGTAACTATAATGAATGATTGTCTGATTGAATGGTTGGTTAACTACCTAATTAAATGCAATCATAAAGTAAAACAAACGAAATAATGTAAATCTTTGGTCGGATAGAGATGTCACCACTAGCCAACTCAATGTACAAACAATGTCCAAGTTATGAGTTTAGTTCGGTTCACATGTGCCTGTCCAACTTGTGATCATTTCGAGTCACCATCGGTTGTGAACAGAATCTTCTAGGCCATTGGAGCACTGGAAGTGTTCCGGTCCAACATTCAAATATAAAGCAAATTGAAACTAGAATGCAACTCAAATACGAATCGTATCCTAATCATACCACATGCCTAATGAATTCAATATGTGTTCACTTATGATGAATGTGAATGGCTTTCCTTCCTAAGTCCTTATTAGAGGACATAGAAGTAGGTTCTTATGACTTTCCTAATCTACACCTTTTAAAACATGAATTAGAAGAAGTAATAATTAGCTACAAAGCCATTTTGAGTCAATGTAAGTTTAACTAAAGCTCCTTGAGTCATTTGGACTTCAAGAAGTTTTCGATCCATGCTCAAGCCCAATGAAAATCAAACCTTAAACCCATCTTCTCAAATGCAATCTTAGTCATGTTTACATGCTTATCTTCCTTAGGTGAGTGACTAATTCACTTAGGTTCATTTTTAGCTTCCTTAAACATATCTCAACTTAGTCATGTCTAAGACATGAATATGTTTATTGAATCAAGCACAAACATGCAAATATACCATAATCACATCACAAGCTATCAAAGTCATTCACAACATGTGGTAAACTAAACAAAATTCATATCCATAACTCAAACCATAGTTGTATGTACATCAAATTAGCTAGGGCTCCCAAATGGGACACTCACTACACATAGCTACAATAGAGTACAGATACATAGATCAGAGACAATAGGTAATAGAAATAATCGAAGAGTCCCCAAAAGCCAAGCTTCCAAGCTGTTCAAGCTTCTTCTTCACTTCTTGCTCCCTTCTTACTTCTATGCTCCTAAAAGATGATGAACCCACCTTTAGGCTTAGATGAGATGATGGAGATGAGAGTATGGTGGTGGTGATGTAGGTTTCTAGGACTTTAGTTGGTGCTAAAGTGAGTTTTGGAGGTGGAGGAGAAAGCTCAAAGGTTTGGGTATGGAAGAGGGCTAAGAATACATGCTAAAAACTAAGAAAATGTGAAAATGGCATGAGTTGTGTGTGTAGGCAAGGGGAGCTCGACCCTATATGCTTTGGAGATATACTTTGGGTGAAAATAATTCAAAAATCAAGCTTAGACATGATTCACATTTTTAGACTTTAAGTAGTGGTCCTAAGATGACTTACCCATGTCATGTGAGTGGCATGGCATGTGCATGTCTCCACACAAAAATATCTTCTCATGTGGGCTTGGGATTTGAATTCTTGGGCCATCATATCTTGACCATGACATTTTCCTATGAAGATTCACTGGAGTTTGATCGTTGACCGATGGTTGACTTTTTATCTTCTTCTCGGTTTTACTTCTTCTTCTCCAAATGCTTAGGAAACTTGCTTGACTTCTTCAAAAAGTGGTTAATCCCTGTGTTTAACCTCGTTTCCACGCAAATTCACCATTTCCTAGCATGATAAGTAAACATATTAAAAATGATGCATTATTCCAAGAAGGCAAGTATTAAGCATAAGGTTAGGCACATAATTAGAACGTAATTATAGACCTAACACCAAGAAGAGGCCTCAGGCAAAGAGATAATTATTGGCATGCTGGAAAGCTCTTTTCCTATTCCATGGCAAGGAGCATAAGTACTTCCCGATTGTGCAGACGTGATGAAATTAAACTTATAACTGTTAGAGGATGGAGCCATACCTAATCCATCCTAAGAAAATCTAAATGAGAAGAGATGGGGATGGAGAAGGTTTGGTTTCGGTTTTATAAGGGGAATCTCAGGAAGGATCTCCTTAAACCCTAACAAGTTAAAGTTTAAAAGTATTTCGGATAAAGTTCCAAATCGAAATAAATGAAATAAGAAGTCAAAATGGTTTTTGACTTGATTTGAAAAGCCTTTTTGATTGAGCAAACAGTTTTTGGTTTGACTTGGTTAGAAGATAAAGTCGAGAGAGGACTCTTCATCTAGGGATCCCTCCTTGAAGTTCAGATTGAGAGAAGGATCTTCATCTAGGGATTCCATCTCGAAGTTCAAGATTAAGAGAAGGATCTTCATCTAGGGATCCCATCTCGAAGTTCAAGATCGAGAGTAGGATCTTCATATAGGGATCCCATCTCAAAGGTCAAGATCGAGAGAAGGATCCTCCTCTAGGGATCCCATCTTGAAGTCCAAGATCAAGAAAAACATCCTCATTTAGGAATTCCATCTCAAAGTTTAAGCTGGTAGAGGATTCCTCATCTAGGGATTTATCCTTGAAGTTCGAGTTAAAGAGAAAACTCCTCATCTAGAGATTACTTCTCAAAGTCCAATTAAGAAAGGACTCTTCATTTAGGGATTCCTTCTCGAAGTTCAAAAGATCGAACTATAGTTTCAAAGTTGTTTTGAACTTCGAAAATTTCAGGTTGGAGTATAAGTTTCGAAGGTAAGTAAAGTTATTGGAAAAGATAACTTTCTACGATTTAAACTTTGAAATACGAAAGTTAAAGTAAATTAAGCAGTTTGGCTAATTTGGACACTTGAAGGTGTCACCCAAAAGGGCTAAATATATTGTTTAAGCTACAAAACTAAAGAGTTAAAGACTAAAAACAGAAATCAAAGCCTAGCATGAGTCAGAACTCTCTGGGAACTCCACGATAGGGGAAGCCAAAGTTGATGAGACTTGTAGAAACGAGTACGATAGCTGAGCTGGACAAAGGGTCTTAGGGATGAAGAGAATCCATAGCATAGAGAGGGTGTGTGAGAGCTTCGAGAGAATCCTCAGCATCGATAACCTTCTCCTGAACTTTGAGCTGCCTGGTGGTGGTGTTGAGAGGAGCTGGCTCGGTTGTCCGAGCAGTTGCGGCGATTTTAGCCCTGGAGAGGTGAGCATTGGACTTGCCTTCACCCAGAAAGGACCCGAAGAGGGACTTGTACTTGTACTTGCACCCAAACTTCTCGTCAACCTCACTAGGGTCAACGAAGAGGTGGTCCTCAGGAGCAGTGAGAGCTTGGGTCCAGCCAAGTCAGAAGTATTGAGAAGAAGCATATTGAATTAGACATTGGTTGGCTACAAACTTGCCCTCTCAAGCTTGTATAGCGTCTTGGGGATCGGTCTCAAGTTCCTCAATCTTTGTATGAGCTGCATCAAGGTCTTCCTGGAATTCAGAGGATCGATGTTCAAGGAGCTCGGTCGTAGTTTTCTACAGTTTGAGTTCAGCCTCAGCTATATCAGCCCTATGTTTGGCCTCCAAAAGTGATTTCTCCAAGAGAGGGACGAAGGAAGCTACAGTTTGAAGCTCCTGCTCAACCTAGGTGGTGGATCGAAGCTTCTCCTCGACATCAACGAGCTTCAGGGAGATCTCTGCCTTCTCCACAGAAACCAAATCAAGCTTCACTTAGAGGTCGACATTAATGAGTTCCATCTCCTTGAAGCAAGCCTCTGTGTGGAGCATCCCCTGGGAGACAAATGTCATCGTTAGTGACTGGTTTATGCATGTAAAAGGGGGTGATATTAAGTTCGAGTAGTAGAGGATCAAATAACTTACATCAAGTTGACATGAGCACATTGGTCGAAAGTTATCCACCCAGTCTCCTTGCCTAAGGAGATCTCTTTCAGGATCTCTCCTGCCTAAACGCTGGATAAGGATCAAAGCGGCATTGTGGTTACGGAAGACGGGTTGCCCATCATACAGGAATAGGATATCCACAGAGGGTGTGGCCAGAGGAACATCACCAGAATGAGTTTGTGGAGACGAACCAGTGAGGAAAGCGTCAAAAGTGGTAAATGGTGATGGAGAGATAGCTGATTTCGAAGTTCAAAATTAGTAATGAAAAATCAATATAAAAGCCAAAGATGAAGAAAAAAGATAATAGGTAATGAAAGGATTACCTCTGGAGGAACCTTGGTCGTGTGGAGGAGGTGAAGGAGTGTCCTGGGGAGCTTCGAGTAGCTCACTCCCAGCCCGGGAAGTTCGAGATCTCAAACTTGGGGAAGGAGATCCAACTTCGAGATCGATAGTCTCGAGCTCTGAAATGCCTTATGGCTTCTTCTTCTTCTTTTTCTTTATTTCTTGGGAATTTTCAGACTCCTCAAGGACCTTGGTTATAGAGCTTTGAAGCCTCTTCTTCCCCGAGGGGGCGGCGCTAGAAGAAAAGCTTGGTTTCTTGTTGTTGTATTTATATCTCTTGCGAATGGCCTCTTTCACTAGCTTGTCAGTCTCAGCAGAAAGAGCAAAGGATGACTCTATATCGATCAGCCAGTCGAGAAGATCCTCTCCATCTCGAGGCTTCCTAGAGTAGCGAGTGAAAAGAGTGGAGTTCCTCTCCGTAGAACTTTCTGGTTGGCAACTTAGGCTAAATGCCAGTCTTTGCTGGCCAAGAAGTTGTTCAGCCAGAAAAGTCTCTCTTCATTGAGTTCGAAGGAGGAAACATCGAGTTTCATTACTGTAGATGAAGTTCTTGATCAATGTGGAAAATGAATAAATGATTTCACTAAGTAATCTAAAGTAAAAGTGAAGATCAAAGAGTACCTGGAGCGTCAGAGAAAGAGGAGAGGACTTTAAGCCCAAGACCTTCGAGCTCTGGGAGCATCCAGTTGCCTTCGACGAGGACCGGGTTGATATGTCAGTGGGTGAAGTTGGTGGACTTCTGATTGAATCATTTCTTGAATCATTGGGGTTGGAGATTGAAACACCGCTACAATGTTATGATTTTGGCCCACATATGGGTGTAGAAGAAATCGACGAGTCCAATTGAGACCCACTTCTATTGGCCGACGACGAGGAACGCCGAGAGAAGGAAGTACGAGTTGGGGCTAAGTTGCATGGGGTGCAAACCCAGAAGAACCTAGAGGATGATAAAGGCTAGGTGCAATGGAAAGCTCATAAAAGAAAGATAATGCTTTACGAGCACCAGAGTATCAACAGGGGTTCCCTTGCAGGACTACGTGTCGCTACCCCCCGATAGCGCTCGGATAGAGACACTTCCAGGAGGTTTGATCTTCGCCCGTTTGATCTTGAGCTGGGCCTCGGTAGAGTTCCAGATCTCGAAATCGGGGAATTGAGGTGAGACCTCATCGTGGTCGAAATCAACACCAGAAGAGGATTAGGTAGACTCGGCCGAAATTGGGTCGCAACGAGCACTAGAGCGAGAACAGGTGTAAGCCATCAAGATCGACTGAAATCGGCAAGCTTAAATTTTCTGATTTAGGGTTTTGATTTGGGAATGTGAAGTGAGGAAGATAAAAGGCTATTTATATGGTGCAGAATAAACGCAGAATATAGATAGTCAGGAAGTAGAAAAGTTTTATTTGAAAAGGGAAGTTTTGGGGTTTATAGTGCATGAACTCGAGGGAGTGCGGGAAGAATGCATCAAAGGCGAGTCTCAAAGCTTGAGGATCGATTTTGATCGAAGCTTCGAAGTTAGTCACCAGAAGAAGATCGATGGATAAGGTGTGCAAGTTCGAATTTGAGGCTGAATTTCCCCTGTTGGGACCAAATGTAACCCAAAGGCAAAATTTAGGGCATTGTAGGAGCAAGATTTTCAAGGTTCGAACTTGACACCAAGAAATGTGATTAAAAATCGAACGAGGAACAAGAACATTGGGAGTTAAGTCTTCGAAGAGTATCTTGAAGATCCCTGTCATTTCCAGATACGAGGATCAAACTTCGAGATTCGAACCTCGATGAAGAACCTTGAAGTTCGAAGAGAGTCTCGAACTTTGAATAACGATGATTGATAGCAAGATTAGGATGGATCATTAGGCCGAGAGTAAAGCTTGAGCTCCAAGAGTCCAGGGGACAGTTGGATATGTCCAAAGGGAGGCCACTAACCCAAAGAAACTCGAAATGAGGGGTAGTAAAGGAGTGGAGAGTGATCCTAGGGACATGCCACCAAAATAGGAGGCGGTTGCTGGACGTGGCCGAGCTTCAAGGCTCGAAACTCGGTGCTGGAACTTCGAAGTCTAGCCACTATGTTAGTGGACATAGTTTAGTTCTATTTTGGTGGGAATCCGACCGTATAAATACATGAACTTGGTGATTTTTTCTAGTTTGACATCTTATCTATACACACACATTGTACTCTCACTTACTTGAGCATCGGAGAGTCTTTTGCAGGTACCCCCCCCCCCAATTGTTCAAATGCAATTTCAGCTATCGCACTGTCATCTTTGAACTGTCGTCAGAGGGGATATACGTTTGGTCGTTGGAGAAAACTTTGTGGAGCTTTAAACCAAAGCCTGACTTTTTCGTGCACCCACAGGTACTGACTCTATTGATACTTACCTGGACAATATCAAAGAGGCTAGAGATGCTTTGGAAACTATTAGGGTCATTAAGGATGATGAAGACATTGTGGTGATTGTTTTGATAGGCTTACCTAAGACCTTTGCTGCCACCAAAGCAGTCATCCGAGCTCACTTTGTTAACAACCCTCTTGATGAACTCAAGGTCATACTACAAGCTGCATAAATTGATCTTATGAATGATGACAAGGATAAAGCACCTACTCACTTGACAGCTATGGTGGCTAACTCTAATGTGCCTAACTCATCTACCTCATCTTCTATGATTCAATCTGAGCCAACAGAAGTTGTCACAACTTCCATAGTGTTATTTCCTGCTCAGACCTCTTCTATTTCTACCATATTTCCATCTATTCTTCCAGGCTTTCCTCTTATACCTCAAGTGATTCCTACTCAGTCATTGCAATCACCACTATCATCTCAGGCTGCCTATGTTCTAATTCCTACTCTCCTATATGGATTTTCTCCATATCCTGTGTGTGACTTTAGTTCATTAAGGATGACTAGATTCTTTGGTGGAAGAGGTCATGGTAATCAAGGCAGAAATTTCAATGGTCCTTGGAATTTCAATGGTGGTACTTAGGGTAATGGTGGTCGAGATGGTTTTCAACACAACAATGCACTGAGCTTTAGAGGTGGTCATCACACTGGTGGTGGTGATAGATGTCAAATTTATGGAAAAGTAGGTCATTGAGCTCAAACTGGCAGGTCACTACCATCGCATGCTCAATAATTCACTCAAGCTGGTACTTCTGACAATGACATCAGGTGTCAATACTGTAACAAGCCTTATCATACTGCAAACAAGTGCTAATACATCATAGGATTTTCAGGACAGCAACATGGTTCTGATCAAACTAATCCTCAAATTGGAGACATGGAAGTAGCAATGATGGCTACAACTAACAATGCTCCACAGTTCTGGCTTGCAGACATAGGTGCTACCAACCATATGACTCCCAACGCTCAGCTTCTACAATCTCTTACTTCTTACACATCTATAGATACTGTTCAAGTAGGCAATGGTAATCAACTCCACATATCTCATACTGGAAATTCTAATATTGGTCCACTACAGTTAAGATGCATCCTTTTAATACCTGAATTGGCTGCACATCTTTTGTCCATATGTCAACTCTGTAAGCAAAACAACTGTAAGGTATGGTTTGATGAGTTTATGATTTGTGTACTAGACAAGCTACAGGGATAGGTACTCTACCAAGGACAGTGTAAGCAGGGTCTATACCTCATTCCTTTTGTGTTGCCTACGTCCACTTCCAACAATACACTTCACTCCACAGTAGCATTTACTGGCAAGAAGATTCAGAACTCTCTATAGCACAAAAGGATGGGGCACCCAGCTAATGATGTGGTGATGCACACATTGAAGCAACATAGTCTCAAAGTTGATGCTAATTTAGATATTCAGTCTTGTGAAGCATGTCTCTTAGGGAAATTTCATAAACTAACTTTTCTTCATTCACAGTCACAATGCTTAGTTCCATTTGGTTTAGTCCACTCTGATGTATGGGGTCCATCACCCTACATATCCATTGATGGTTTTAGGTATTTTGTGATTTTTGTGGATGATTGTACTCGTTACACATGGATTTATCCTATAAAACATAAATCTGAGGTACTTGGTTATTTCAAATCCTTTTGTGCATTTGTGAGTACTCAATTTCAGACTATGGTTAAGATAATGACAAGTGATGGTGGAAGGGAGTATATAAGCAATGAGTTTAAACAGTTCACACAGTCTCAAGGCATGATTCATCAAGTATCATGTCCTTATACCCCTAAACAAAATAGAGTATCTAAGCGCAAAAATAGACATATTAGAGAAACTACAGTCACATTACTACAGCAAGCTTCCCTTCCAGGTCAATTTTGGTATCATAGTTATGCTATTGCTGTGTTTCTAATTAATAGAATGGTCACTTCTGTTTTGGAAATGAAGTCTCCCTATGAAAAACTATATAATGCACTTCCAGATTAGGATATACTAAGGGTTTTTAGATGTGCTTGTTACCCTTTAGTCACTCCATATAGGAAAAATAAGCTAGAACCTAAAACTGCTAGATGTGTATTCTTAGGATATACTGCAGGTTACAAAGGATTCATTTGTTACAATTCAGCTATCAGAAAGTATATAATATCAAGGCATGTCTTTTTCCAGAAGGATTTGTTTCCTTATGCTGCTACTCGTAAGCCAGTCTCTTCTCAGACTAAGACAAACTCAAGTCCAGCTTCTATAACCTTTAATGTGTATGTCAATCAAATTTTGCACGCTACACCATTTGTTCAACGCATTACTCTTCCTACTACTGATCATTCAAGAGTACAGTCTACGGCTTCCATCCAACATCCTTCTATAGATCTTGCCTCTACATCTAACTCAGACTCTTCATTTATTAATGTTGTGGATACTACTAATGCTGCAGATAGTTCAAATTTTTTAAACTACACAGATTATGATCTTGTCATTCAATCATCAGCAACCACATATGTACCTCTCTTTAGTCCATCATCACACACTATGATACAGTTTGAAGAAGAGCAAGGTGATCTTGTACTTAACTCACAACCAGGGTTTGATGCTATCTCCATCACACTCAATTGTGATCCTTCAAGGCCTACTCATCAAGTCTCGGATGCTAATATACTACATCTTGTGGTTGGATTGTCCAATATTCTTGACAATGAGCATCCTATTTTGACCAGAGCCAAACGTGGTATTCTTAAAAAAAATAGCTTCATATCTATTCTCTCACCAGATTCTACAAATACAACTAATATTGAGCCTGTGTCATACAAGACTACTATACAAAATTCTATGTGGCTACAAGCAATGAAAGAAGAGTATGATGCTCTTATGCATCAAAACACTTGGAGTTTGGTCTCTCTTCCTCTATCCAAAAATCTTGTTTCATCCAAATGGTTGTTCAAAATTAAAAGACATGCTGATGGTTCCATAGCAAGACATAAAGCAAGGCTTATGGTAAGAGGATTTGGTCAAGAATATGACATTGATTATGAAGAAACGTTCTCTCCATTTGTAAGACACACCATTGTTAGACTAATTCTTGGTCTAGCTGCTTTTTAAGGATGGAAATGACAACAAATGGGTGTTAAGAATGTCTTTTTACATGGTATGCTCACAAAGGAGGTGTATATGGCTCAACCTGTAGGTTTTGGGAATTTAAACTACCCTGATTATGTGTGCAAGCTTCACAAGTCCATTTATGGACTCAAACAAGCCCCTCATGCTTGGAATGAGCGTTTCACCAATTTTCTTCCTTCTATTGGTTTTGTCTCCACTTATGCAGATCCTAGTCTCTTTGTCAAGATCTCAGGGAACGAAAAAGTTTGTTTACTCCTCTATGTTGATGACATTATCATTACTAAAAATAGCACTACCATGATATATGAGGTCAAGGATGCTCTTCACATAGAGTTTGATATGAAGGACCTTGGTGGTCTACACTTCTTTTTGGGGTTAGAAATTACTTATCTCAAGTTTGGACTATTTGTATCACAGCATAAATATGCTAAGGACCTCATACAGAAGACAGGTTTGGATGAATGTCATTACTCCATCACCCCATGTCACTCCAGAGTCAAACTTGTTAAAGATCAAGGTACCCCTTTATCACACACAGAAGTTGTTCAGTTTAGAAGTATGGTTGGTTGCCTTCAATACCTCACATTCACATGTCTAGACATTGCTTTTAGTGTCAACTCAGTGTTGCCAATTCTTACACGCACCAACAGACATTCATTATACTGCAACCAAACATATACTTAGATATATTAAGGGCACCATGGATTTTGGTATATGGCTGAGGAAGGGTAAGTCTTCTTCACTTAACACAGATTTCTCACTAATCATGGATGTATATTGTGATGTTGATTGAGAAGGAGATTCAAATTATAGGAAGTCTACCACTGGCTTTGTTGTTTTGATTACCCAAATGCATATCTCATGGTGCAGTAAGAAACAAACAGTCGTGTCTCGTTCTTCTACAGAAGCTTAGTACCGTAGTATGGTAGTACTACATCAGAGTTGAAATGGTTGACTCATTTGCTACAGGATATGCATCTCTCTTTGGCTTCTACTCCTGTCTTGCACTGTGACAATATCTATTCCCTTACATTGGCTATAAATCTTGTGTTTCACTCTAAGCTTAAACATGTTGAAGTGGATGTTCACTTCACTCGTCAACAAGTGAAGAAAGAATCAATTCGTCTGGAGTTTGTTACCTCTTAAGAACATCTTGCTGACTTGTTTACCAAAGGACTTTGTTCTCCTCAGCACACCTATCTTTGTTCCAACTTGATGCTTGGTTCCCCACAATCAAGTTGAGGAGGGGTGTTAACATGATGAGCTAATTAGTTCTTAATCATTCTTAGCTCATCATTAGCTTATGATAGTGTGCTACAGCTATCTGCTATGGGATGGTTTTATCCTACATGTGTCCTTCTTCTGCTGGACTCTTTAGCTTAGATAAATATCTTGAACTAGTCTTGCTATAATAACTCTAATTCTCTATTCAATACAATTAGCTCTGCTAGGGTTTTACAACTCCCTTTTCATAAAGTTCTAGTTTCGTTCAAAGTGAATCTGGAGGTTGCGCATGCTCGACAGAAGAGAAGGAAGTTAGGGGCCCATATTACTGTGCATGGTCCAAGACCCAAGGCTCAAAAGGCTCTAGGTGGGTATACTACACTGGGCGTGACCTCTATTGCTCGACATCAACTAGCGCACTAGGGACCTTCCCCTATAGCCACATTGCACGTACATCCTGAGTCAAGCATAGTCTTTGCAGGAAATAAAGTTGGGAAACAGGCTTTTGATAGTCAGATTGGAGGGGCATAGCCTACCCTGACATTGTCATCAAAATAGAGAAGGCGCCTAGCTAACTAAGGGAAGGTACACCCAAAATTTGATGTTCTCATGCTATCTTGATTTTCTAGTTATGCCTTTAAACGCTTGAATGCATAATATAATAGTGCGTGTAGGGCTTCAAGTTATGGGGTCAGGTAATCCGGTGGAGTCATGTACTATTATCACAATTCAATGATATTTTTGACCTTCCCAAAAAGAAGAAGAAGAGAGACGAGTACGTAGCCTACGTACATAACAACCAGCAACATATGTTTTTGTTTTTGTTGTTGTTTTAGAAGAACCAGCAACATATCAAAGTGCTATACATGCTCAAAAACAAGTGAGAATGTCGCGCTCCCTTCCAAAATCGCCACATGCTCCTTGAAACATACATCCCAACAACAACAAAAACAAAAACAACCACTTGTCCACTCTCCACCCGAATTCTGGATCATTCTATGTGCAGAACATACGACATTTATAGTGTTCGGTTATACTATTTCGGCCACAACCTTTCCATTAATTCATTGAAATGAAATAGGATATTCTTTAGAAAAAAATAAATTAATATATGAAAGCATCCCTCATCCGCCAAAGGGCTTTGGAGCTATGGGAGACTGGAAGATGAAGAGAAAGTAAGAAGACATCGATTAAAAGTCAGAAAAATTGGCTGAAAATAGGTAGGATATATATGTATGCGAGTCCTATTCTGGTAGTCAATGAATTCTGTGGTCAGTTGTGGTTAACTGTGATTAGATCTGCATCCAACGATAGGTAATTAAAAAATAATTAGAAGACAAATTAATATCATGTTGGATGCAGATATAATTGTAATTAACCACGACTGACCACAAACTCATTGACCATCAGAACATGACTGATATATAAGCTAGACAACATTTATGTGGGGGAAAATAATTGGGTCCAAATGAGTTTGGACCAACTTTGTCCAAATTCCTCTTTTTTATATACTTTTCGATTTGTGATTTGATAATCGAGACCACTTAGTATATATGTATATAGTTTACTTCTTAAGGATGATTCATACAAAATTTGATCAAATTGAAGATTGTTTGCTTATCCAATCTTGCAATACAAATGAACGATTGTTATTGTAATACTAAAATTTATCATAATTGTTCATTTATTTGATAAGATCGGATACCCAAATAATCTTCATTTTGAGTCATTTTTTGTAGAGTTGATCTTCAACCAATAGTCTGTAGGATGTCTCGAATTTGAAATAACAAACTAGCATATATAAAAATGGTATAGTTTGGACAAAATTATATTTTCCTTATGCGGAACTGATACCCGAATTAATTGGATTGTTTAAGTGAGTCTCTAGTTCCATTCTTTGGCCTCAATTAGAGCATCTCCAATAATTCTTGTAAAAATTCTCTACTATAGAAGACAAAAACATAAAATCTCTAAAATAAAATGTCCCTAACTTCAACAGCTCCTCTATATTGTTCTCTAAAATTTAATAATGCTCTCTATAATTTAATGATTCTAATAAAAGTTATATATTTTTTATTAAGTTTGTATATATTAAAACTATGAGGTGCATTAAATTTGATGAGAGAGAATGACAAATATAAAGAAAAGATGGAGAAGGAGAAGGAGAAAGAAAACACGAGTTGACATTAAATTTTGAGAAAATTGTTGGCTTGGTCACTCAAACAGCTCCTCTATATTGTTCTCTAAAATTTAATAATGCTCTCTATATTGTTCTCTAAAATTTAATAATGCTCTCTATATATGTACAATATACCTACATTATTTTGAATTTACCTAGTTTAATTTTTTTTAAAGGTTATAAAATACCTAATTTCTTATCTACCTATATTTATGTATATATATAGTACAATATTCACATACAAACTCAAAACTTATTACAATTATCTATATGAATGAAGAGACACTTAGAATTTACCTAGTTTTTTTAAAATGATAATTTACCTAATTTTGAAAGAAAAAAAAAGTAGGTACATCATGTTAGGTAGATTAATCAACAAAAAAAGTATATAGGTAAATTATTCATGATCATAAATGTAAGTATATTGATAATAGGGAATATTGGTCATGAACCTAATTATACTTTTTTCAAAGAAATAAATATGACAGGGAGTTTTCTCTATTTCTCCTTCCCAAATTGAACAAACCCTAAATTTGGGTTCACATGGATTAGAAGAATGATCTCAATCTCATGCATGGATGGGAAGTACCATATTTCACTTGTGAGCAAGGAATTCTCATATATTCATATTAGCTAAGTTTTTACAAGTAAACAAGGATTTGTTCAAGATTTGAAGATCAATCAACAAATTACAGAAGAGCGTACATGGTACATTAGGGAAGAAGATAACCGATCTTCAAATATGTACGTATAGCTATTTAGGGAGTTTCATCCGTCATATCCCTTTGTTGAATAAATCTTTTTGTTTCTTTTGAGATTCACTTGGGAGCTTGACGTTTGTTGCGAGACCATCAAATTCAAGAAACTTGATGATATACCAAGTAATATCGATTTGCCACCATTCTAGATTAAACTAAAGGCATAGTTACACACAAGTTACGGTGGGTTACAGCATCGCCTAAATTTTTAAAAAGTTTTATTTGTAGCTTAATTTCTAATGTAAAATTTCAAAATTTGAAAATTAGCCCCCCCCCCCCTTCTAAATTTGTACATCTAACTCTTACACCATGTATAAACTTATTTAAAAAAAAAAATTTAGTCCCATTTATTATAAAATCGTAACTCCACCCTTACTCCAGACCGTGCCTTGCTGAGTACTCAAAAGCGTGGTGGTTATTGTGCCACCCTTCACCTAACGCGAGCAATCCAAAAACCCTATATATTTACGTACATATCAGTTATATTTATTATGATCAGTAGGTGAATTTCCGCAATATATACTAGCTAGTATATAGAAAATAAGACTACAACGTATATATATACCAGTTGTTTAATTTTAGACAAATCATCGGTCTTGCAAGCTTGCATGAGTTCCCCATGTATGGCAGATTGAATTAACCGAAAAAGGTTATGTGAAAAACAAGTACCGTCCTCACGCCCTTCAAACTCAAACCTATATGGTTAATTTAAGGGAGAAAAAAAGAGTCTCTGCATGCATGCATGGGTCTCTTTGTACGTAATGTTGGTAAGGATCAATATGTATACGTACTTACCAATCCCCAAACTAGAATGGGTAGTCCTCCTACAACACACAATACAACTCCCTGAAAATATGCGCGAAAGGCGTATGTGTTATGAAGAACGTATATAGTACCACTGGTTCTCTAAATCTCTAACGTTCTTGAGTGATTTTGCTTCATCAGTTGCAAAGCAAGAATTGTAATAATATATCCAACCGTTATGGCTATACCAGAATCCTTTAACGGGTGTATGCGGGTCGCTCAACGTATCAGTTAATTGATGGTGGGATCTGTGTGATCTCACCCACTCAACTGGACTTCCCTGCAAACCAAAGAACAACAGATATTCATAGATATCACTACCTAATTAAGAGCACACAATAACTAATATAAAAGCTTGTAGACAGCAAATGGATCACAAACCTGAAATGCAAGAGCTCCACAAGAAGCAAACAAGTACTCGAGCCATCTCGGAAGCTTGAAACTTCGGTGAGCAAGGTTCCGATGGTAAGAGAGGGTTGTGCCGAGACCACCTGTGATAAAGTGGAGTGCCATGGCCGTCCAAACCGCAGGCCAGCTAAAATGAAATGGCGCTAGAAGAGCAAGGCTATGTATGGCCAAAAGGACAACGAAATTGATGATATCTTTGAACGTCCATGGCCTCCCGAAACATTGTGATTGCCACTTGATCGGTGTTTAACCATCTTCAAAGTAACCCTATAATGAACTCAATATGCTTGTCAATGCAGTACAATAGTATAGGGGTCAATCCACAGGAAAAAATGAGACTCAATATTCTAAACTACAAACAGACGCGAAAGTCAGAAACCTGACAGCCTCGACCACTGAACACTAACATAATTAATTAAAATATCTAGACTCAACCTAAAATCACGAAATTAATAAATGACACTATAGACACAGTGGTGGACTACCACTAAAATTTTCAATGTAATCGGAGTTGGTTTGGTTGTTGAAATAAATTCTACAAACTAGATTACGAAACTGAAACAGTAGCGAAATTTAGTGTAAAATGAGAATTCAATAATAAAATGGGTTAAGGGAAGTGCTATCCACCACCGTCACTCCATCTAGACGACAAATGCTTAACTAAACAATGTAAATGTTATGAACGAAAGACTCCCAGGAAGGTCCCGATCTGTGAACACAACCTATCACCCAATCTTTATGTTTACAATGTTGAAGGTTTGCTTATCAACATTGTCTATCCCTCAAAGAACCCAAAGTCACGGACTCGAATTTACGAAGAGCAAAGCATTACGATCTAAAAAGGGTTTGAGAATCTACAAGGCTTCATAAGTACACTACGGTCATGTCTTACTAGACATAGGGTTTCTTATACCAAGCATGTATGGGTTCTACGATTGAAACTTAAGGAGTGTAATAATCACCAACAACCATCAATTTTCTTAGAATTAGATTCCTAAACATGCATACTAAGCGTGCACTCAAAGCATACATAATCAAGAATCATCACCGTATAAATAACAAAGAAACCTCATTCGAATAACAAAAGTAAAACTTAATTAATGTGCATAAGCAATCTAGATATCATGAACGAGGCTTCAAAACAACCCCTTAACAATGAAGTTTAGCTCCTCATAGAATCCATAAAAATTTAGAAAGAAGAAGAAAATTGATACAAACTCATAAAAGAGAAGCTTCTCTTCCTCCCCTCTCGTACGTCTTCTCTTTTTCTCTTCAGAAAAACTCATATTCTTTCAAAACTGCCGAACTCCATCTAGCAATCACTAGCCTCTATATATATATATATATATATAACTTGTATTAAACTGCTTAATACATAAAACATGTAAGTTTAATCTCAGTTTAATATATATATATATATATATATATCCACTAGAGCTAAGTAAACTTAGCTAATTGATTGAGAAAATCACGTGCCAAGCAGACTCCACTTGCAGCAGAACTTCTAATCAACTTCAGTTTTGTTTTCTTCACTTTTTAATCTCAAGATTTCAGCCCACTCGCCAAAAGTGCTCCTCCAATTACTCTTAGTCTTCAAGTCCAAGTCTTCTTCTCGCCAGCTAAATATATATGCTATTGATCAGCTTGTTTAATTAAGCTCTTCTTGCTCACGTGCCAAGCTTCCAATACTAAACCCACTTCCTCTCTTTGTTGTACTAGGAAAACTCATTTTAATTCCTTTATTTATTTTTCTTCAATTTTCTACAAAACAAATAATAATATTAATTTACTTAAAAACGTAACAAAAGAACTAAATATAAGGTTCGGTTAATCACATAAACGTTGCATAAATATGCAACTATCAGAATACCCCACACTTAGCTTTTGCTAGTCCTCAAGCAAAACACTAAACTATGACTCGAAAATAAAGACATAATCTTCAAACCCTACTCTAATGCCCTTAACGAATTGTCTCAGCAATCTTCCAAAAACTGTAACACCAAGTCTCATATGTACAAACAAGTTACCAGAGATGGCTCCAACATATAACACACATGCAACATGTAGGACAAAGATATAATCATGGTGAAAAAGCTGTAGCATGCATAAACAAATCAAGATTCAGCCTCACATTGACATGCTCTCAAAGTGTATCACTCATATGTGTTTAAGGTTAACGCTCAATTTAACTACTTGCCAAATGGACCATACCATATGCTTACTCTTGTAACTAATCTCCACAGATCAAAGGCTGTCATCTTGAGGATCAATAGGACTTCGTAGGTTATAATGGGTCTAGGCTCATTAGGTTAAAGAATAAATGGATAATGAATTCAAAAACAAATTCTAGAACCTAGTAGAGCACCAAATAAGAGACTTTTCTCGGGTCTTGCAACCATGAAATTTCTTATTCCTGTGGCCGAATTTCATTTTGTTGGGCCTTCACATCATTCTTTTCATCAACAGTTAACTCGGGTATCAAGCTAGACATCATAATTTTTTTCTTTCTTTTGCTTTTTTTTTAATGAACTAGCTTGATACCCCACACTTGTTTCTTTGCATCACCTTTGGACATTGCCGCAGTCTTCACACACCTGTCTCATGTATAGCTCTACCAAGTCCTAGAACAAAGGTAAAGAAATAACTATTCTAAAGTTTAAGGTTAGAGATATGTGGGTGATGATAAAAAGTTTAAACATGTAAGCTCAAAGTGGTTAACTAAGGGGTGCACAACTTCTGTACACAAAATCAGGACACAGGCTTATATGGCAATGGTGATGTCCTCTAATTGCCTTTATCACTTCTTCAATCAGAACATGTATTGACTATAAGTTTTGAAAAGTACAAGAGCAAGTTCTAGTAAACTCTAGAGTCCATTAACTTAATCTGTGGCAAGCAATTGACACTAAATCGAAGAAAGCATGTATTTCTCATAAAGGCTCAAAAGCTCACGGGTTAAATGAATCTCAACAAAGTTTAAGCATGTCAAAAGATCTGTACCATGTTAACTTGTTTCTATATCTACTACATGTCCACATATGTAACATATATCAAAATCATCCAAAGAAACTTAAATAACATAATAAACTCTTAATTACAATAATGGAAAATATAGAATCATCATTGACTTTGTTACGGGCATCCTAAGACTCTTTTTTTTTCTTGACACTTTTTTACTTTTGTATTTTGTTTTTCAACTAAGACACTAAAACACACAAGAAAAACAAAGAAAAACTCAAAAATTTCAACCTCTGGCGAGCAACCCGCCAGACTTCCTATACTGCGCAACTCCAGTCGCAAGAATTAAATAGAATTAATGACAGAGTGGAATACGCTGAAATTTTGTGAGCGCCAACTAGACACATGTAGAAACCTTCCAAAAAATTTCAGAAAATCACGAGACCTCTATCTATAGGAAATAAATGACACGATACAGGATACTGCTTAGTACCAAAAAAAAATGAAAAATTTATACATAGACGCTAAGGATATGATATAAACCTCACCCCACACCTGAAATTTGCATTGTCCTCAATGTAAGACAAAACTAAAACATACAATACATCAAACAAGCATGGAATAAGACACATAACACATCACAAATCACACTAACATGGAGAAAAATAAAGAAAAAGAGAAGGGATAAGAATTCAAATCTGGCAGCCAAGCTTCTCCATCAACATTGGTTGCCTCCCAAGTAGCGCTAAGTTTAACGTCTTCAGCCAGACATCTTCAAAACCATCAGGTGGCTGTGGTCTTGGCTCGATCAAGTGCTTGGTCCTTAACAATGATGTCATATGAGCTCTACCAAGCAACTTGGGTACCCTTGGACTCCTACACACACAAGACTCCAAGTGTCTTCTTTCTTTATTCTTCTTTATCCAAAGCATCCTCCTCTTGAGTCCAACAAACAAGGTAAAGAGAATATTCTTGTTGGACATAGTGATCAGGTACCACCATCTCAATATCCTCCAAAATATAAGGGGGCTCGGTAAGTAAATCCTCAAACTCAAGTGTTTCTTTGGTACAAGGAACATGTGCGGAACTTGAGTTTGGCATTGATAGCTCATATGGTTGTTCATGTAGTGGCAGCACCATCTCAATATAAGGAATTTCGATGGACTCCTCCTCAAGGAATTCGCATATCTCATCATCATCAAAGAATGCATCCCCTTCTTCCATTGCAATTTTAGCCCCAGTCACTACAAGAAAAGGAGACATTACCGGCGACGGGAGGTCGCCGGCCTTGTCTTTTTTTTCGCCGGAAATGTCATTCCCGGCGACGAATCGCCGGCAATGACGTCGCCGGAAATCTCCCGCCGGTGTTAACATTGCCGGCGACGCCGTCGCCGGCAATGGTTCCGCCGCCGTGGCCGGAATTTGTGACATTGCCGGCGACTGAGGTCCATGTCGCCGGCAATGTCTGAAAAAATTTTGAAAAAAAAACGCGGTTCTGGATTGGGCCCAATTCCAGAACCTGCATTGAAAGACATAAACCGTACAATCATACAAGTTCAACAGTACACATAAATGTCCAACGTACAGTACAAATAGCAACGACGATACGAAAATTAACTACAACTACAGGTCAGGGTCGAGGAACTTGCGGGTCAGGGTCGAAGTAATCAAAGTACTCATTTGAATTCCGGTGGCTACCTTGGTCTTGCTCTGGCGTTGACTGGTGCGGTGGTGGTGGTGGATAGCTAGGGAACGGAGGGACCGGGACCGGGGGAGGTGTGGGGAACGGTTGTCCGGTAGTCTGAGCCTCGTACATCGTCCGCATCCATGTGTACATCTGAGCCTGCACCTATGTCTGCTGCATTTGGTACTCGGCCATCTGCCTCTTTTGCTCCTCCAACTCTCTCTGCGTCCTCTGAAGCTCCGATGCGAGGTTACGACTAGAATTTGAACTTCTTGACCTGGTAGAGTATTGTGAAGTGGTTTTCAATACTCCTTCGCCCGCCGAGCCCATTCCCCTACAGTAGTAGGTATTCTTTCCAGTCCCGCACGCTTTTGCCATGATCTGAGCCGCTATCGGGGGATCAAGCGGATCGATCTGAGAGGCATACTGGGTGACTTCTTCCTCGTAGCAGTCAGGATGGTTAGTCCGAGCTATACTCATGGTCACTTCTGCGGTCGCCTCCTCCACTCTCGCCTAATTGAAAAGCGAAAATGAACAACGTATTAACTAACAACATCTATTAATATCGAAAAATAGTTTTATTAACACATGGAGAGGCGAAAGACTTACCGCTTCGTCAGGGCACTGCGGATAGAACTTCTGATGAATATACACCAAGGGGTTCACTTCTTGTTGTTGTTGCGCCTTAGTCGACCAACCCATGTAGTTGAGTGAACCTGCATGATGGGCCCTGGTGTTTTTCAATCTATTCGCCCGGTTCGTCTTCGAAATCGCCTTGTTTGATAAACATATGGAAAAAAATTAGTAACTAACTATTTCAATCTGATACGATACATTAGGCTTGTAAGATATATTAAGGATGCATACCTGAGCTTTGGGGTGCTCGAAGTGGGCTATCAGCCACAGCCACTCGTACTCCCTAAACCGGAATTCGCTAGGGGTAGAACCTCGGCCTAGCTCCTTGTATACAGTGTAATGGGAAGAAAGCTCGTTCTTCCACTCTTTATACCTATATTAAAACAAGGAAAAAAATTTAGAGATATTAAAACAGTTGATAAACAAAAATCTAACTCGATATATATTCAAATAAGTCGAAGCACATCACCGATTATGTAGTTGACGCTCTACCCACGTGTGAATAAGAACTTCATCCACGTCAAACCACACCTGCAATATGAATATATAAAAGGTAAAATTATATATTTAAGTGGACTTAATTAATAAATGTAAAATTTACGTAATGAAAATACGATTTTACTCACACTGAGTGCATTATGCACTTGCATCTTCACGTAGATAGGCACAGATTCCCAATCTGGCCAAAGCATTGGGACCTTGTCCCGCACGATCGCACCGGCCATGCTGACATATTTGCGCGTGGTGTCGAATGCCTCGATCACCTCGCCATCCTCATTGGCCCTTATGGGCGTTTTCCTTCCGCCGGTGGCCTGCTCAAGTCTCTTCTCGGTGTAGGTGCCTCTAGCCCCTTTCCGTTTTCCAGTCCCATTAACGAAATTGCCTAATAAAACAATGTCAACAAATTGATATCATTAATTGAACCAATCGCAAGTCTTAAGTAATAATTAAGTAATCAATCTGATGTTAAATAAAATTTACCTGCATCGTCCGTTTGTTGGTTGGTGCACCTCACACTCCAAAGATACACGGGGTCGAACGGGAGGAAGTTATACGCTTCCTCCACGGTCAGGAAATCCGGCCGTCCTTCAATATAAACAGGCATCCCCCTATCATCGAATTCAGGGATGACAGGAATCTCGTCGGGTAGGAAGAGACCGGACGGCGGAGATAGACGAGGCCTGGACGATGAGGCGCCAGCACCACCATGTGCCTCAGATGATTCCCGTGAAACGGGAGTAGGCACCATCCGAATATGGGGCATTCGGATTGAGGGAGTTTCTGATGCCCCCGTTGACTGTCGCTCGTCTGAGGCTCTGCCACCAGAGGGACGTCTGCTGATTGAGCGTCTAGAGACTGAGGCTCGAGCCTCGAATTCCGGTTCCACGGCTCTTGATCGTGCAGCTTCCTCCTCAGCTCGCGCCTCTAGCAAGGCTCTCGTGCGAGCAGTCATCATTGGCCCACTGGGCGTGTTGCTAACTGCGGGCGAGGAGGAAGCTTGACTACTGTTCCCTCCACTATTTCGGGAACCTCTCCGAAGCCAATTAGCCGCAAAACCTCCTGGACATCGTAATAGTCATGGATTCGGTTCAATAACAAATCGGAACCGGAACGGTGTGGAACCGGAACCGTTTGAAACCGGAACTGTTTGTAACCGGAACCGTTTGTAACATAACGGTTCCGGTTACATACAGTTCCGGTTCCAACCCGTTCCGGTTCTATAACAAATCGGAACCGGAACGGTGTGGAACCGGAACCGTTTGAAACCGGAACTGTTTGTAACCGGAACCGTTTGTAACATAACGGTTCCGGTTACAAACAGTTCCGGTTCCAAACCGTTCCGGTTCTATAACAAATCGGAACCGGAACGGTGTGGAACCAGAACCGTTTGAAACCGGAACTGTTTGTAACCGGAACCGTTTGTAACATAACGGTTCCGGTTACAAACAGTTCCGGTTCCAAACCGTTCCGGTTCCACACCGTTTCGGTTCTATAACAAATCGGAACCGGAACGGTTTGGAACCGGAACCGTTTGAAACCGGAACTGTTTGTAACCGGAACCGTTTGTAACATAACGGTTCCAGTTACAATAAGTTCCGGTTCCAAACCGTCCCGATCCCGATTTCCACCTTCATTTATACGATTAATTAACAACTATATCACCTAAATTAACGACTATACATATTCGATGTGTATATATATATACATCATGCATCTTAATTAAATTTATCCATCACATATTCATCCAAATCACAAACCCTAATTAATTTTCCACATTTTTCACACATATATATATCATGCATCTTAATTAGGTTTAATTTCCACATATATATACATCACATATTCATCAAAACCACATTTATACATAATTTTCACATATATATATACATCACTTCATATTCACATACCTAAATATATATATACATCACATATATACATACATGCTAATTTAGAACTTATCACCCTAATTTCCAACTTAGCACCCTAATTAATTTACACATACACATACACATACACATACACATACACATGCAAAAAAATAATTAAAAATTGAGAGAGAGAGAGAGAGGGAGAGAGAGAGGATCGGACCTGCCATGAATTTCCACCTATAATGGTGAGGGGAGGAGAGGAGGGGAGGAGGGGAGGAGGGGAGGAGGAGATTTTCGGAGGAGGAGAGGAGAGGGGATCGGTGGAGAGGAGGAGAGGGAGAGGAGGAGTAGAGGGAGAGGAGGAGGAGTGGGAGAGGAGGAGGAGGAGCACATACACTCACCGGACCGATTTGGGAGGAGGAGAGGGAGAGGAGAGGGAGAGGAGGAGAAATGAAAGGCTCGGGCTCGACTGGGTTTCTATCCAGAAGACATTGCCGGCGAGTTGCTTATAACTCGTTGGTAATGTCATTACCAACGACTTCAACTCGTTGGTAATGACATTACCAACGAGTTATAAGCAACTCGTTGGTAATGACATTACCAACGACGAGTTAACTCGTGGGTAATGTCATTACCAACGAGTTGCTTATAACTCGTTGGTAATGTCATTACCAACGACTTCAACTCGTTGGTAATGTCATTATTTCCCGAAGAATATCCGACAACATTTTCCGTCTACGATTTCCGGCTACATTTTCCGACTACAATTTCGATTATCAATTTCCGTATCCGTACGATTAATGACTACATCTTCCGTCTACATTTTCGATTAATGATTTCCGTATACGTACGATTAACGACTACAATTTCCGTATACGTACGATTAACGACTACATTTTTCGTATACGTACGATTAACGACTACGATTAACGACTACGATTTCCGTATACGTACGATTAACAACTACGATTTCCGTATACGTACGATTAACGACTACATTTTCCGTATACGTACGTACCATTTCCAGCTATGCACATTTTCCGACTACAATTTCGATTATCAATTTCCGTCTACGATTAACGACTACAATTTCCGTCTACGATTTCCGGCTACATTTTCCGACTAAAATTTTGATTATCAATTTCCGTATACGTATGATTAACGACTACAATTTTCGACTACAATTTCGACTACGTACGATTTCCGACTACAATTTCCGACTACAATTTCCAACGTACTAAGGATGATAATCGTAATCATCTTCATCACTTGAGTCTGACTCGGTTTCATAGGTAACCTCTGGCAATATGTGCCGCTCCTCGTCATCTGAATCAGCGTCAACTTCATATAGATTAACATCGAGAAGTTCTGCTCCAGTAATTCGAACCACACTCCCAGATCTCACATTATTAAGGCGAATCGTAGATGATTCCGGAATGTCAAAAGCGTTCGGCTCTTGGTATGCAGTAACTTCCTCATCATCTGCGGTATCACCAAGTGTGGCAGCACTGTATATGTTTCTATGAGCAACATGGTTAACCACCTTCCACGGGACTTTGTTAAGAAGATCGTCCAGGTAAAACACTTGTTTTACTGATGAGGCAAGAACGAAAGGGTCATCTTCATACCAGGTAGTAGCAGTATTCACCGAAAATGTTCCGTACTGATCGGTCCTTGTGTTCTCCGGGCTAGTATCAAACCATCTACACTTGAACAAGTGCACTTTCATGCGGTTCCCATAAATTAGTTCAACAACTGAATGAAGGACACCGTAATAGTCAACGCCATCCTGCCCACCATGGACCATCACCCCACAATTCTGTGTTTTCAGTCGATCGTCTCGATTTTCACATATAAATTTCACGCCATTGACCTGACACATCGAGTAAACTTTTGAAGCAATCGGTTTCATCGCCAGGACCCTCAATTCGTTTGACCACTCTGGGCAACCATCATCTGCTACATGGTTCATCTGAAAACGTCCATATATATATTAATACGTACAGAAGAAATTATGTCATCTTGAAACCACAAAAGCACGTACATACATACATGCTATGTAAGGATATATATATAAAAATAGACATATACACATATACTTACCCATTGACCAAAGTAGTTTGCAAACGTCTTGTTGTGGTAATCAACATTTCCGGCAATAGCAGGGCAGTGAAGATGATAGTTTTTCCAATATTGTACTTCTTGACAGTTAATCAGTACCGACCAGTGGGCAATGGCTACCTCATTTCCATCCAACTTGTACGACTTTGGCAAGCTTCCATGTACTACCACGTCACTGGAGATGATAGAAAGGTTGAACTGGGGTTCATCTATCGGCATATGTTGTTGGGGGTCCTCTACATTTTCGAGGTACACTTTGGTGTACGTTACACACTCGTGCGCAAGATATGCTTCAGCGATACACCCTTCAGGTGCATATTTATTCTTCACATAGTCCTTGTAGGCTCCCAATTGTCTACAAGTTAACAAGTACATGTTAACTTACTTAACCAGAAGTCATTACATATAAAAACCATAGGCAAACCAAATTTATGAATCATTTGTACCTTTCCATGGGATACATCCAAGTGTAGTGTACGGGACCGGTAAGCAACAATTGTTCGGGAAGATGGATCATCAGGTGCGGCATTATGTCGAAAAAATTTGGGGGAAATATCCTCTCAAGCTTGCACATGATAAAAATGATGTCATCTTGCATCTCCCTCAGGTCTGCTTTTTTAACTTCCCTGGTGCATAACTTCTGAAAGAATCTTGACAAGGCCACCAACGGCTCCACCACCTCTTTGGGCATGTACCCTCGAATGAAAATAGGGAAAAGGCGTTGAAGCAGTACATGGCAGTCATGACTCTTTAATCCGTACATCTTATTGTCCCGGAAGTTAACACACCTGCTTATATTTCCTGCATAGCCATAAGGATACCTGCATATATATATAGATGAAGCCATATATATGGACCAATTATATTTCTCGCATATAACCATATATACTCCGCTAAAAATTTAAGGACAAATTCATACATAGCCATAAGAATATATACCTGACATTACTCAGCCACCGAAAAATTTCATGCTTATGCTTCGGCTTTACGGTGTACGGAGCTTGCGGCATTTTTCTCTTACCATCTCTTAACCACAAATGTTTCCGCACACCCATTGCTTTAAGATCAATGCGTGCCTTAGGGATGTCTTTTGTTTTCCCCTCCAAGTTAAGAACTGTGCCCACCACACTTTCACACACATTCTTCTCTATGTGCATGACATCTAGGTAATGTCTGATAAGCAACCTGGGCCAGTAGGAGAGTTCCCAGAATATGCTCTTGTGTGTCCAAAACTTATACCTTTCGGGCTTGTCTGGAATTGACGCCACTATGTCAGGATGATTGCTCAGCTGGCCAAAATCGTATTCATTCAACACTTCCAAAATTTCGTCCCCTGTCCATCGCCTGGGTGCCACACCAGTTTCAACAGTCCCATCAAACGCGTCTGGATCCTGCCTAAATGGGTGATCATATGGAAGCCAACAACGGTGACGCATCGAGACAATTTTACTGCAATGAGGACTGCAACAATCAACCGTCATGCACTCTGAACAAGCCCTGTAACCCCTGGTAACGTTGCCCGACAACATACCGCGGGCAGGAAAATCACTGATGGTGCCAACAAGCATGGCATGCATCTGGAACATCTCTTTTTTGAACCTATCGTAAGTGGGGTGGCCACACTCACTCAGGTACTTAAGCTCCTCAATCAAAGGCCTCAAATACACATCGAGACACTTTCCTGGATAACCCGGGCCCGGAATTAACAGAGTGAGCATATTGTATTCCTTCTTCATGCACATCCATGGTGGAAGGTTGTACGGTACCAAAATAACTGGCCATATACTGTATTGAAGACTCATGTTGCCAAAAGGGTTGAATCCGTCAGATGAGAGCCCTAGCCAAACATTTCGGACCTCTGCTGCAAAATGATCAAACTCCCTGACCATGTGCTTCCAAGCCTCTCCGTCGGAAGGGTGTATAAGGGTGTCATCGTCAGGCAAGTTCCTCTCATCCCACCATCTCATTGCCTCGGCCGTGAAAGCACACATGAACAACCGCTCCAACCTATCAATAAGCGGGAAATATCGAAGTATCTTCACAGCTTTCTTGTTGCCTGCAGGAGTCAACTTATACCTTTCTGTAAAACATACCGGGCAGGCTTCAAGGTCTTCGAGATCTTTTCCCCAGAAGAGAATACAATCATATCTACATGCATGGATTTTGATGTAGGAAAGCCCAAGATCTTTCAGGATATGTCGCACCTTATGATGAGTGGTAGGAAGACGATGACCGGGTGGCAGTAGCGAAGCAGTCCACTTCAACCAAGAATCAACAGCTTTGACAGACATTTTGTTCTCCATTTTTAGCTGCATCACTCCCATCAGACTTTCAAGAACAGTCTTACTACAACCGTCGTACAACGGAGTCTGTTGCAATGCAATCAGGTTGTTGTACTTGTCCATACCGCTTGTGTTGGCATGACCTCCAGGTAATGGTTCGACTGGCTCGATATGGGGGAAACCCTCAACGACGGGAGGGACATTTGGTGCTTCATCAGCAAATACACCGCTCTCATGAGGAAACATATCATTGATTAACATCGATGTTGGATCATAGGATGAACTGCCCCTCTCAGCAAAATCTCCATAATCATAGCGTGGACTGGCCCTCTCACCAAATTGTCCATGATCATGCAGACCCGCTACCGATGTTTCACCGTGATAAATCCAACAAGTGTACTTATCCCAAAACCCGTATTTACTCAGGTGCCTCTGCACTTTATCAATGGGAAATCGAAATCGATCGCTGAAACACTTACATTCTTTACACGGGCAATAATGAAGTGTAGTGTCTCCACAATTAGCCTTCACAAAATCCACAAAACTCCTAATTCCCTCGTGATATCTGACATCCCATCTTTCGAGGCTCATCCAACTCTTGTCCATCCTGAAAATTCTAACAATTTTACGTATTAATTATATATATATACACACATTCACTACTAATAATCGACGTGATCTCTCAATTCAACTCTAATTAAATCAACACATGCATGCATATGTATATATATCGATCTAATCTCTGAATTCGATTCAGTACTCGATGATAGTATTCTCCTTTTTTCAATTCAAAACGTATTTGACTGGGTATATAGGAGGAGGCTCTGTTAAGCCTGGCTCCGATAACAATACGATAATACCAGTCATTGATTCAGACACAAGATTAACTACAAGCTGTTTTCTCGTTTCGGTGACCGTACATCAACAACATTTCATATATATATATATATATATATATATATATATCTCACGAATTGGATTTGATCAACACACACACACACATATATATATACCACATATACGTATATATACACCTACGTACCTATATATATAGCTTCCCGACTGATCGAGTTTTCGACGCCCGCCTTAATTTTGACAATATACCGAATGATCGATTTCAGAGCGTACGTTTTCCTTCTTTCGATTTCTCTGGATTTTTTTCGCTCAAAATGATTGAATGATCGAGCTGCCCGATCCGGCATCTAATATAAGACACATTGCCGGCGACGGAGTAAGTCGCCGGAAATGAAGACATTACCGGCGACTTTACGCCGGAATCTCGCCGGTAATGTTGTAAAACATTACCGGCGACTCCAACCGTCGCCGGCAATGTCTAGGGAGACATTACCGACGATTTTTCGGCGGGAATTTCGCCGGAAATGTCTCCCTAGACATTGCCGGCGACGGTTGGAGTCGCCGGTAATGTTTTGCAACATTACCGGCGAGATTCCGGCGACATTACCGGCGACGGGCTAAGTCGCCGGTAATGTTGAACATTACCGGCGACTTTTCCGGTCGCCGGCCTTGTCTCCGGTGATCTCGCCGGTAATGGGCAAAAATGTTGTAGTGAGTAGTCAAATTCGCAGACCTCTATTCAAGAAGAGCTTCGAGCTCATCCAATTCTTGCTTGATCGGCTTCCATTCTTCAATTTTTGGCTGACTTGATCCAAGCACTGTCTCCAAAATATCCTCATTCTCATTCACCGAGTGCTGCATAAATTCCTGCATAAAATTATCAAATGTATCAATAGAAAAACAGGAATACAAATCATTATCACTAGGATGCCTCATTGCGTCGAAGATGTTGAAGCGGATCTTCTCTTCATCTACTTTTATGGAGAGGGTACCATTGAAACAATCTATCTTGGTCCTAGCGGTCCGTAAGAATGGACGACCAAGTATCAGTGGTAGCTCTGATGGTTGAGGCTCTGCCTCCATCTCCAAAATGAAGAAATCAGCTGGGAAGATCAACTTACCTACCTGTACAAAACATCCTCAACATAACCTCTGGGGTAGCAGTTAGATCGATCAGCTAATTTAATTGTAACACCAGTTTGTTGTAATGCACCAATATTCAAAGTATTATACACAGAGTATGGCATTAAGTTTATTGATGCACCCAAATCAAGTAAAGCTCCAGTGAAATTAGTGTTACCAATTGTACATGGGACGGTGAATCGTCCAGGGTCTCCCATCTTGGGTGGTAGCTTCCTTTGAAGTACCGCTGACACCTTCTTACTCAAGGCCACGGTTTCAGTCCCTGTGAACTTCCTCTTCATTGTACAAAGTTCTTTAAGAAACTTTGCATACTTCGGTATTTGCTTAATCGCATCAAGCAACGGAATGTATCTAGAATCTCTTGCTCCAACTCATCATTCTTCTTGTTTTTCAACCTGCCAGGAAAAGGAACACGTAAAGGAATTGAAGGAGAAGGTTCAGAAATTGACTTACCTGATTTTTCATTTGATGAATTTTTCTGTCCAGGTGCACTCTTCTCTCCTTGATCCTGCATTAGTGGTGGAAATGGCAGCACCTGTTCTAGGACCGGTTCATCTTCTAAAGACTTTCTTGTAGGCTTTTCAATCTCTTCAATCACTCTTCCACTCCTCAATGTGATCACATTACCTTCATGTTGAGATCTTGGGTTCTTAACCACATTGCTTGGAAGAGTACCTTGTTCTCCTGTTGACACTTGTTGCTACAAGCTGTTCAACTGCTTCTCCATCAGCTCGAATGCCTTGCTAGAGTTCTTGTTATGCATCTCAATCTCCTCTAGCCTAGCCAATATTGCTGCCATGATAGGATCAGGAGCTGGAGCTGCAACCGGCTGTTGTACCTGCTGAAATTCAGGTCTTACCTTGAATCCGGTGGGTGGGTTCAGCACATTGTTTGCGTTTCCATAGCTTAAATTGGGATGATTCCTCCACCCCGGATTATATGTGTTTGAAAATGGATCATTTCTTGATGCACGTTGTTGCATAAAATTCACATGTTCTTCATCAGAAATAAAGGGACAAGTTTCGTTAGTGTGATCCAACATAGAGCAAACAGAACATACCTGAGAAACAAATGATGATGATGTCGTTTGGCTCTTGATGGTAGTAGAAATGGACTCCAACTTCTTCTCCATTGCTTTCATTCTCTTGTCCATGTCTGGGTTGGTGGCACCCTCAAATACAGCTTGCTGTTTCTTGCTCGCCAACGTTCTCTCTCTTGTATAGAACTGCTTGGTGTTCTCAGCCAATTTCTCTATGGTATCATGAGCTTGCTGACCTGTTTGGTATATAAACATACCTCCACAAGCAGAATCCACTCTCGTCTTGTTGGCTGGCTCTAGACCTTCATAAAAGAAAGTCATCATGTCCTCTAGATCATACCCATGATGTGGGCATTTCCTCAACAGCTCCTTGAAATGACTCCATGCCCCATGAAGCATGTCACCATCTTTTTGTATGAAGCTATTAATCTCCTTCTTCAACTGCTTAGTCTTCTGGGCTGAGAAATACTCCTTCATGAACGTCACCTTCATCTCATCCCATGACTGTATAGATCTTAGAGCCAAAGAATTGAACCACATCTTCACTCCTTCCTTCACAGAAAAAGGAAATAAAATTAGTTTCAACATATTAGATTCAACATTTTGTAAGTTTTGTGTTGATACTAAAACTTCAATCTCAGCCAAATGTTGCTGCGGATCTTCTGAAAACACCCCCCTATAATGAGGTAGGGTTGAAAGTAAAGCAGGAGGTACTGAATATGTCCCAAGAACCGGCAACACTATTGGTAATGAATTCCCCTGGGCACTAGGTACAAAGGAATTCATCAACGTCCTTGGTTGTTTACCCATTGCTGCTCTTTGTGGTAGAGATTGAGGAACTTCTTCTGAATCTGAACTTGTTTCCACCTCAATCTCAGGTTCTGACACTGTGCCACTCGTGTTTCCAACCTTCAATTCTGCTCGCCTCTTCTGCTTTCAGTTCTTCTTAGCTGAGCGCTCAACCTCTAAATCAAGCAATAAAGGCTCAGTTCTCCTTGACCTTCGAGTATGCATGCACTAAGTACCTGCACATAAGAGACACGTTGCACTACAAAAGAAATGAAACAAAATGAAACAAAACAGAAACAAAAGACACGTTAGAATATAAAGACAAGATCATTCCCCGGCAACGGTGCCAAAATTTGATCGGTGTTTAACCACCTTCAAAGTATAGAACCTCAATATTAAGAACACCAATGATTAATAAGAATACCTCTCTTATTATCTTAAGGAAAATAACTCAAAACCTCAAGTTCTTAATCTCGTAAGTTATACCACAACTAGGTATCTCCTTATATAGATAAGCATACAACATTCTAGACCTTTAATTAGATACCTCCTAATAAAAGGAAAACTCACATATACTTAGATTCTCCTAAATATACTTAACTTATTTCCCAAGTTATTTCAAGCTTACAACAACATTCTCCCCCTTAAGCTTGAACTCTTTCTCCTTCACATCTTCAACTCCAATAAGACTTCTCATTTCCTTGAACTTAATTCTTCCAAGAGCTTTCGTCAAAATATCAGCCTTTTGCTCGTTACCCGGAACGTGTTCGACCTCCACTTGACCATTCTCAACGCATTCCCGAATAAAGTGATATCTCCTATGTATATGCTTGCTACGACCATGGAAGACCGGATTCTTGGTGAGTGCAATTGCTGATTTGTTATCAACTCGAATTGTCACACTTTCACAGTCTCTACCGATGACTTCCGCAAAGAGTTCTTGAAGCCAAATTGCTTGCTTTGCTGCTTCAGTAGCTGCCATAAATTCTGCTTCACAGGATGATAGCGCTACGGTTTCTTGTTTTTGTGAGCACCAAGTGATAGGACATTCATTAAAATAGAAAACATGACCAGTTGTGCTCTTTCCATCATCCTCATCAACATTATGGCTGCTATCACTATAACCTACCAATCCTGCACCGTTTGATCTTTTAAACACGAGACCATGAGATAACGTTCCTCGTAAATACCTTAGCACTTGTTTCAACGCTACTCCGTGAGACTCCTTTGGCTCTTGCATATACCGGCTGAGCATACCAACACTGTACGATAGATCCGGCCTAGTGTGAAGAAGATATCGAAGACATCCGATGGTTCTTCTATAATCCGTTTCATTGATACGACCTTCTTTTGTATTCTTAGACAGCTTCACACATTGATCCATTGGAACTTGAGATGCATTACACTCTTTCATTCCAGCTTCTTCTAGGATTTTAGATGCATATCTCTCTTGTGTCAGTGTTATACCATCCCTGTGTTGATGTACTTCAATGCCAAGGTAATAAGTTAATCTCCCAAGATCACTCATCTCAAACTTGGTTGCCATTTCTTCTTTAAACTCGGTTATCATCTGTAAGCTAGCACCCGTAACCAAAAGATCATCTTCATAGACGGCGACAACAAGAAGATGTCCTTTCTCTTCCTTTCGATAGAGCGAATGTTCCTTTGAACACTTACTAAAATTCAACTCCTTGAGAATCTTGTTCAATTTTTCATTCCATGCTCTTGGTGCTTGCTTTAAACCATAAAGTGCT
The DNA here is from genome assembly GCA_946800695.1 of Geum urbanum. NCBI lineage: Eukaryota > Viridiplantae > Streptophyta > Magnoliopsida > Rosales > Rosaceae > Geum > Geum urbanum. The sequence goes on along the minus strand of OX327008.1, from coordinate 44,600,466 downwards.
TTCTTTAACTTGTATACCTTGTCCTCACTTCCTTTGATTTCAAAACCTTCTGGTTGTGTAACATATACTTCTTCCTTTAATTCACCATTCAAGAAAGCGGTCTTTACGTCAAGATGATGCACTTCCCAATCATTCGAGGCGGCAAGAGAAATTATGAATCGAATTGTCTCAATACGTGCCACAGGAGCAAATACCTCATCAAAATCGATACCATGTCTTTGTACGTATCCTTTTGCGACAACTCTTGCTTTGTGTTTGTTGATGCTGCCATCAAAGTTGCGTTTTAGCTTAAACACCCACTTTAACCCAATCGCTTTGGCTCCAATCGGTAGATCAACTAAATCCCAAGTTTCATTCTTGACGATGGAACGTATCTCATCTTCACATGCCATTATCCAGTACTTTGAATCCTTGGCTTCATTGAAATCACATGGTTCTTCATTTATCAAGAGCAAGAGTCGTTCACCTTCCATCTCCGCAAGACAAACATAATCACTTAGATAAGCTGGTTTATGACGAGGTCTCGTCGAGTGTCTTGACAGAGGCAGAGCTTCCATTTCTTCCCCATCACCATCGGTCCCGATATCATCGGGAACACTAGTATCTCCATTCTCACTTTCATGTTCTTCTCTACTCTCCTCTGTTTTGCAACCAGAATCTTCACCTATTACTCGAACCTTTTGATCGCTTTCTTCAATCTCTATGACATTGAAATCTCTTCTTACCCCTTTGTTCCCAAATTCATCAAAACTTAACGCAAAAGTCCCTTCTTCTTTATCGTTTTCTTCTCCTGTTTCATTCCACTTCTAGATTACGTTTTCATCAAAGACCACGTCCCTGCTAATAATAATCTTTCTATTAGTTGGATCCATGAGTCGGTAAGCCTTTGACCCGGGCTCTGTTCCTAGATGAACCAACATTCTCGATCTATCATCTAACTTCTTTCTACCAATAGCTTCTGTTCTTGCATAATTGACGCAACCAAATACGCGAAGATGCTCAAGGTTCGGTTTCTTGCCTTTGAAGAGTTCATATGGTGTTTGTACATTGAGTGACCGTGTTGCTAACCTATTGATTAGATAGGTAGCGTGTCTTACTGCTTCTCCCCATAGATAGTTTGGACATCTCATGTGTTTCAAAAGACTTCTGGTCATCTCAAGTAACGTTCTATTTCTTCGTTCTACCACTCCGTTCTGTTGAGGAGAATACGGTGCAGTTAACTGTCTCTTGATCCCGTATGTCTCACAGAAATCTTGGAATTCATGAGACATGAACTCTCCACCTCTGTCCGTACGAAAGGTTTTGACCGTGGTCCTTGTTTCTTGTTCTACTATGATCTTGAAACTTTTAAACTTCTCAAGGGCTTCACTTTTCTTTTTCAAAAGGATCGTCCACATATAGCGTGAGTAATCATCAATAATTACAAACACATACCGTTTTTGTGCCCGTGTGGGCGGTGTGATGGGTCCGCAAAGATCTCCGTGTATTAGCTCAAGTACTTGAGACGCACAATATGAGGTTGCTTGTGGAAAAGCTTGTCGTGTCTGTTTTTCGAGTAGACATGACACGCAAGTCTCTTTCTCAATTGATAATTTTGGTATGCCTGTCACGAGCCCCTTGTTGATCATCGTCTTCATGGTTTCAAGATTAACATGTCCCAACCTTGCGTGCCACTTACTTGATTCGCTGATTTCCTTTAAATGTAAGCACTTGATGATATCATCAACATCCAAAACCACTTTATACAATCGATTCTTTGATCTTCTGGTCTCCACAAGTAGTTGACCATTCCGATCAAATAACTTGAGAAGATTCTCCTTCATTCGTACTTCACAACCCGTTTCTGTGGCTTGACCAAGGCTGATGATATTACTCTTTAGATCCGGAATAAAATACACGTTTTTCAGTATCTTCCTTTCACCATTGTCGACAACAAAGCGTATTGATCCTTTTCCTTTTATATCTATACGGGAATCATCACCAAACCGTACCTTTCCCGTAATAGTCTCATCAAGCTCCAAAAAGAAGGACCGATTTCCACTCATATGATTGCTAGCCCCATTGTCTAGGTACCACACATTACTCGTGTCTCGTTCGGTTTCAAAGACTTTTGGTTTCACCTTTTTCTCAATGAGAAACACCACTTCATGCATCATCATCTCATCGGCTTCGTGAGTATCATCATCTCTTTTCTCCATTGCTTCTTGCAGTTTAAGCAACCTATCGGGACACTCAGAGGCGTAATGTCCTTGTTTATCACATCGAAAACATGTGATCTTAGAGATATACTCTTTATCTTGGCTTTGCCTGAAATTTCCACCTTGAAAACCTCCATATCTTCCGCGACCTCTTCCTCTCCAGTAAGGACGACCCCCTCGTCCTCTTCCTCTATTACCGCCACAATTTCCTTGATACGATTGTGGTGTGTCCATGTTGGCATACATGAGCTTATTCTGATCCTCATGTTGCTCTTCTTCTTCTTTACCAATCCTTTCCTCATAAGCTTTTAATCTTCCTACAATATCTTCAAAGCTGGTTTTGTTAAGGTCAAGAACTTGTTCGAGAGCAGCAATAATATGTATATATCTTTTCCGCGGAAGACTATTGAGAAACTTCTTCACAAGCTTTGATTCATCGATAGTTTCTCCAGGAGCTGCAGAGTTGGAGGAGATTTCTGAAAGCGTTCCCACGAAAGCGTCGATTGTATCAGCTTCCTTCATCTTAAGTCTATCAAAATCCGCCATTAGGGTATGTAATCTAGCCTCTCTTACCCTCTCAGCTCCAACATGCCTTGTTTTTATTGCATCCCATATTGCTTTCGAAGTATCAAGATCTCCAACTTGTAGTATCAAAGCTTCGGATATAGATTGGAATAACAAAGCAATTGCCATGTTATTCTTTTCTTCGTCTTCGATTCTGGGTTCGATGGTTTCCCAGACCTTATGCACCTTAAGAGCCACCTTCATTCGCATGGACCATACCGTATAATTTGTGTTAGTCAGCAGCGGACACCGTATAGAAGAAGGTCCGGTTTCTTTAGAGTTGATCTCAGCAACCTCTTTCTTCTCGTCGCTCATAGTGCACACGATTTTTTCTCAACACACCTTATTGAGAGTTTTAAATCTTCCTGTTGGCTCTGATACCAAATATAGAACCTCAATATTAAGAACACCAATGATTAATAAGAATACCTCTCTTATTATCTTAAGGAAAATAACTCAAAACCTCAAGTTCTTAATCTTGTAAGTTATACCACAACTAGGTATCTCCTTATATAGATAAGCATACAACATTCTAGACCTTTAATTAGATACCTCCTAATAAAAGGAAAACTCACATATACTTAGATTCTCCTAAATATACTTAACTTATTTCCCAAGTTATTTCAAGCTTACAACAACACAAAGTAACCCTATAATGAACTCAATATGCTTGTCAATGCAGTACAATAGTATAGGGGTCAATCCACAGGGAAAAATGAAACTCAATATTCTAAACTACAAACAGACGCAAAAGTCAGAAACCTGACAGCCTCGACCACTGAACACTAACGTAATTAATTAAAATAGCTATAGTCAACCTAAAATCACGAAATTAATACAGGATACTATAGACACAGTGGTGGACTACCACTAAAATTTTCAATGTAATCGGAATTGGTTTGGTTATTGAAATAAATTCTACAAACTAGATTACGAAACTGAAACAGTAGCGAAATTTAGTGTAAAACGAGAATTCAATAATAAAATGGGTTAAGGGAATTGCTATCCACCACCGTCACTCCATCTAGACGACAAATGCTTAACTAAACAATGCAAATGTTATGAACGAAAGACTCCCAGGAAAGTCCCGAGCTGTGAACACAACCTATTACTCAATCCTTATGTTTACAATGTTGAAGGTTTGCTTATCAACATTGTCTATCCCTCAAAGAACCCAAAGTCACGGACTCGAATTTACGAAGAGAAAAGCATTACGATCTATAAAGGGTTTGAGAATCTACAAGGCTTCATAAGTACACTACGGTCGTGTCTTACTAGACCTAGGGTTTCTTATACCAAGCATGTATGGGTTCTACGATTGAAATTTGAGGAGTGTAATAATCACCAACAGCCATCAATTTTCTTAGAATTAGATTCCTAAACATGCATACTAAGCGTGCACTCAAAACATACATAATCAAGAATCATCACCGTATAAATAACAAAGAAACCTCATTCGAATAACAAAAGCAAAACTTAATTAATGTGCATAAGCAATCTAGATATCATAAACGGGGCTTCAAAACAACCCCTTAACAATGGAGTTTAGCTCCTCATGGAATCCATAAAAATTTAGAGCTAGAGAAGAAGAAAATTGATACAAATTCATAATGGAGAAGCTTCTCTTCCTCCCCTCTCCGTACGTCTTCTCTTTTTCTCTTCAGAAAAAGTCCTATTCTTTCAAAACTGCCGAACTCCATCTAGCAATCACTAGCCTATATATATATATATATATATATATATATATCCACTAGAGCTAAGTAAACCTAGCTAATTGATTGAGAAAATCACGTGCGAAGCAGACTCCACTTGCTGCAGGACTTCTAATCAACTTCAGTTTTGTTTTCTTCTCTTTTAAATCTCCAAGATTTCAGCCCACTCGTCAAAACTCAAAAGTGCTCCTCCAATTACTCTTAGTCTCTAAGTCCAAGTCTTCTTCTCGCCAGCTAAATATATATACTATTGATCAGCTTGTTTAATTAAGCTCTTCCTGCTCACGTGCCAAGCTTTTAATACTAAGCCCACTTCCTCTTTTTGTTGTACTAGGAAAACTCATTTTAATTCTTTTATTCATTTTTCTTCAATTTTTTACAAAATAAATAATAATATTAATTTACTTAAAAACGTAACAAAAGAACTAAATATAAGGTTCGGTTAATCACATAAACGTTGCATAAATATGCAACTATCACCACTGCATCACCTTACTAACCTCTTTTGCCATGCTCGAACCTCGTGTCTGGGAAAATGAAAACCCAGAATGTGTTACTTATACATGAATTTTATTATATTATCGACAATTATTATTGAAGTTTGTTATGTAAGATGCTTACTATCTAAACGAGTGCATGTGGTGTCTATTGATTTTGTGGCTTGATTGGTTAAGTCTTACGTCAAATACTTTATTTGGATCAAACCCAAATTATGTATGCTTTCGACTAAACCATAATTAACCTAGTACGTTGTAATAGGATTTGAAAACATTCTTGACGGCAAGTTTTTGGGATTTGGAACATGCTCGAGGGAAGTTTTGGTGCTCCTCTGCATATATATAATTAATATATCCTAGTTGCTGGGTTTCTATGGTAATTAAGAACCCATGCATGTACGTAGGTGGTGTACGTTGCCAACTAAATACCATGCTAAGTGTGTCATTGCCAACTAATGTCTCTTAAAAACTTCTCTTCGATTATATGGGTACCATGTTTGAAACGCAGTGTGTACAAAAGTATATGGGGTACTTGGCTGCAGTGCAATGGGAGAGTTAGGAAAAAATTGTTATTAGGAAATTATAACCACTCGAATGACACGAATTTATGATTTAGAAATTATGAGGTTGTATTGTGCAGCACACGAAATTTTTTTGAGGTAACATTTATTGTGATGACCAAATTATTTGAGTAATGGTGTAATTTTATATTTTTCGAGTTTCGCGTGGTCTTTTTTTTAGATCGATCTTGAAGTCATACACTGAGTTTCTATTTTCATTCATTCGCTAACAATGACTTGAATACAATTTCTTTTGAAAATGGAACATTGATCACAATTAATTGAAAATAAAAATTATAAATTCAAGTAAATTAAATGAGAAGGTGAACGTTAGAATAAATGGGATATGATCAAGATACAGAATGCATAGACATTCCTAAGTTATATTCTAATTAATAAAAGAGTATTTCCTTAATTATCATAGAGCATAATTTATTTATTTATTTACATGAAGTAATTTTTTTTTTAATCTCAAAATTCTTACCTGAGCGCAAGCCAATGGCTGCCTCCGCCACTGCTGCAGTGGCATAGCCAAGACAAAATGTTACTTGGACTAATTATGACTGAGAATGTATTGTGCAACGCATAAATATTTTTTTATAAATTTGTGTGATGGTTGAAAATTAACATAATAAATTAAGGAAAAAGGACATGGTCTTACAAACTACAACTCACTAAAATTTTAAATTCTAAACTTAAAAAGACTTGAGAAAGAAAAGTAAATACCAAAAATAGAATCTAAACAAAAAATAGATATGCCTCACTACCAGCAGAACCACTATATCCGACGAGCTGCCAAAAAACAGACCGACGAGAAGGGATCTCGTCGGTTATAAATAACTATAACCGACGACAGGATTATCTCGTCGGTTATAGTTTTATGACCGTCGAGATTATCATGTCGTCGGTTATAGTCGCCGGAATCTCGTCGGTCATAGTTTTCGACTATGTCCGACGAAATTTTTGGACTATAACCAACGATTTTTTCATATCGTCGGTTATAGTTTCTTATTTCAGATCTGGGCAGCAGCTCGATCTGTCATTCAAAAAACTTTCCATTTTTTCGAATTATTCTCTGAAATCGATATTTGGGTGATGTCGAGAATGAGTTCGTGATGATTCGTGCGCATGCATTATATATAGCTAGGTACGTGCTTAATTAATATATATATGTGTTGTGCATGCATGTATTTCTTAATTTGTTGAATTAATAGATGGATCGATCGATCGAGTTAATTAATTAATTGATTCTTGATCGAGTTTGAGTAATTGATCGATGGTTGATTTTGATTACGTATGCGTGATTGATCGTAAATATATATATATATATTAATTGTTGTTAATTTTAATTTGATTATTGTGAATATATATATAGCAATTATATATATATATATTTAGATTTTTGTGATCGATTATATATATATATAGTTAGGGTGTACGTGTGTGTGTATATATATATATTAAAATTATGGGAATTAAAATAATAAATATTTATATGTAGCTATGAAATTTGAATTAATAAGATCATGGGTATATATACATGCATGCAGTTATAATTTTGAGGATGGATAAGAGTTGGATATGTCTTCCAAGATGGGATGTAAGATATCACCGTGGAATTAGAAGTTTTGTAGAATATGTGAAGGTTAATTGTGGAGGGATGACAATTCATTATTGTCCGTGTACGAAATGTCAGTGTCGCAGCGAGCGATATCGTTTTCACATCGATAAAGTATTGGAGCACTTGAAGAAAAACGGGTTTTGGGATAAGTACACATGTTGGATTTATCACGGTGAGAGCTCAACAGTTGGTCAACATGATCACGGACAATTTTTTGAGAGTGGCAGTACATCCAATGAACCAACAACAAGGTTGATCAACGATATGTTTCCTCATGAGAGCGGTATATTTGCTCAAGCACCGGATATCGATATCCCTCCCACCGTTGGAGACTTCCCTCATATTGAGCCAGTCCAGCAATTACCTACAGCTGTCAACACTGCTGGTATGGACAAGTACAACAACCTCATTGCCTTCCAACAAACCCCGTTGTACAGCGGGTGTAATAAGACTGTTCTGGAAAGTGTTATGGGAGTAATGAAGCTCAAAGTGGAGAACAAAATGAGTGTGAAGGCTGTTGATGATTGGCTGAAGTGGTCTGGTTCGTTGTTGCCCCCCGGTCATCGTCTTCCTACCACTCATCGTAAGGTGCGACAGATCCTTAAACATCTTGGCCTTTCCTACATCAAAATCCATGCTTGTAGATATGATTGTGTTCTCTTCTGGGGTGAAGATGCTTATGGGAATGATCTTGAATCCCTTGATGAATGCCCGGTATGTGGTACAGATAGGTATAAGTTGACTCCTGCCAGAAACAAGAAAGCTTTGAAGATACTTCGGTATTTTCCCCTGATAGATAGGTTAGAACGGTTGTTCATGTCTGCACACACGGCTGAAGCTATGAGATGGTGGGCCGAGAGGAATTTGCCCGACGGTGATACGCTTATACACCCTGCTGACGGAGAGGCTTGGAAGCACATGGTGAATGAGTTTTCTTATTTTGCATCAGAGGTTCGAAATGTTTGGCTGGGGCTTTCATCTGACGGATTCAACCCTTTTGGGAACATGAGTCTTCAATACAGTATATGGCCAGTTATTTTGGTACCGTACAACCTTCCTCCATGGATGTGCATGAAGAAAGAATACAATATGCTCACTATGATCATTCCAGGGCCGGGTTATCCAGGAAAGTGTCTCGATGTGTATCTGAGACCCTTGATTGAGGAGCTTAAGTACTTGAGTGAGCATGGTCATCCCACTTATGACAAGTTCAAAAATGAGATGTTCCAGATGCATGTCATGCTTGTTGGCACCATTAGCGATTTTCCTGCACGCGGGATGTTGTCGGACAACGTTACCAGGGGATACAGGGCTTGTCCAGAGTGCATGACGGTTGAGTGTTGCAGACCTCATTGCAGGAAGATTGTACAGATGCGACATCGTTGTTGGCTTCCACATGATCACCCATTTCGGGAGGATATGGAGGCATTTGATGGGACTGTGGAAACAGGTGAGCAGCCGAGGAGATGGGCGGGGGATGAAATCTTAGAAGTGCTAAATGAATACGATTTTGGGCAGCTAAGCAATCATCCTCAGATAGTGGCGTCAATACCTGACAAACCCGACAGGTATAAATTTTGGACACACAAAAGTATTTTTTGGGAACTTCCTTATTGGTCCAAGTTGCTGATCAGACACTACTTAGATGTCATGCACATAGAGAAAAATGTGTGCGAGAGTGTGGTCGGCACAGTGTTGAATTGGGAGGGAAAAACTAAAGACGGCCCGAAGGCACGCATTGATCTTAAAAGGATGGGACTGCGAAAACATTTGTGGTTGAGAGATGGGAAGAAAAAAATGCCACAAGCTCCTTATACCGTGAAGCCTGCCCAGAAGAGTGAAATCTTTGGTTGGATGGGTAATGTCAGGTATCCTTCAGGCTATACCGGAAATATAAGTCGATGTGTTAACTTCAAAGACAACAAGATGTACGGACTAAAGAGTCATGACTGTCATATACTGCTCCAACGCCTCTTCCCTGTTTTCATTCGAGGGTACCTGCCCAAAGAGGTGGTGGAGCCGTTAGTGGCTTTGTCAAGATTCTTTCAGAAGTTATGCACGAGAGAAGTGAAGAAATCGGACTTGTTGGAAATGCAACAGGACATCATTTTTATCATGTGCAAATTCGAAAGGATATTTCCTCCAAACTTTTTCGACATCATGCCTCACCTGATGCTCCATCTTCCGGAACAATTGTTGCTTACTGGTCCAGTACACTACACATGGATGTATCCTATGGAAAGGTACGTAATGCATCTCTAAATCTGGCTATATATATGTCGATCTTTAATATTATTTATTCACTTATATATTGTTGCAATAAGCATAACATGCTCGATCTGTAATTACCCATTTACAGACAATTGGGGGACTACAAAGACTATGTGATGAACAAATCTGCACCCGAAGGGTGTATCGCTGAAGCATATATTGCGCATGAGTGCGTAACGTACACCAAGTTGTATTTGGGAGCATTGGAGGACCCTCCACAACATATGCCCGTAGATGGAGGGCAGTTCAACCTTTCGATCATCTCCGATGATGTTGAAGTTTCTGGAAAGTTGCCCAACTCGTACAAGTTGGAACCTTATGAGCTCGTCATTGCCCATTGGTCGGTATTGATTAACTGTCCAGAAGTTCAATATTGGAAAAATTTGCACCTTTACTGCCCTGCTATTTCCGGTGATGTTGAGTACCACAACAAGATGTTCATAAACTATTTTGGCAACTGGGTAAGTTGATACTTAAATTGACCTGTATATGATCGATGTTAAGTGCATGTCTCGCATCCTATTTATACGTACTTAATAAATGATTATTTTCAGATGAATCATGTACAAGATGATGGTATCCCTCAGTGGTCACACGAATTGAGGCTCTTGGCGCAGAAACCGGTAACTTCCAGAGTTTATCCTATGTGTAAGGTTAATGGCGTGCTATTTATTTGTGAACATAGAGATGTCAGACGAAAAACACAGAATTCTGGGGTAATGGTGCATGGTGGGCAGAATGGAGTTGACTATTACGGTGTTCTCCATTCAGTTGTCAAATTAATATATGGGGAAGGCATGACCGTGCACTTGTTTAAGTGTAGATGGTTTGATACCGACCCTCAGAACACAAGGACCGATCAATACGGGATTTTTTCAGTGAATACTGCCACAAGCTGGTATGAAGATGATCCGTTTGTGTTGGCCACGGCGGTAAAACAATTGTTCTATCTTGATGATCTTGTGCATAAAGGCGCGTGGAAAGTGGTTAACCATGTTCTTCCACGAAACATATACAGTGCCTCCACCCTTGGTACTGTGACCTCGGATAATGAAGAAGTCAGTGCATACCAAGAGCCGAACGCAACTGGTATTCCTGAAACCTCAACAATTCGTCTTAATAATGTGAGACAGGGCAGTGTGGTACGAATTCCTCAACCGAATCTTCTTGATGTTAATCAAAATGAAGACAATGAAGACTCAAGTGACAAGGACATACACATATTACCTGAAATTAACTAGGAAACAGAGTCAGACTCAAGCGATGATTCTGATTATGCGCCTTAATTAATTAATTAGTGTATATATATATGTATGTTATTTTGACTTAGAACGTGCAATGTAAAATGAATTTTATTCGATCATATTATCGATCGACTTTAAATTGTGTCGATCGATCGGGAAAAAAATACAGCCGATTGATTAATAATTAATATCGATCGATCGTATTATTAAATAATTAATTTTGCTTTACTAATTTCGTATTAACTATTAATAATTTCGTATTAATTAACTATTAATAAATATATATATATATTAAAACACTACACATTTAATTAGTTTACCGGCCGGCATAAATGAAAAATAAAAAAAGGAACTATATCCGACGAGTTGCATAAGTAATCTCGTCGGATATAGTTGAACCGAAACTATATCCGACGACATTCATATGAAATCTCGTCGGATATAGTTTCGGTTCAACTATATCCGACGAGATTACTTAACTCGTCGGATATAGTCTGTTTTATATCCCGATCTGGGTTTCGATTTGGGGCAGAAACGAAACTGCCCCAAACCGGAACAGTCGCCTCCTCTCCGCCTCCTCTCGATTTTCTACGCAATCTTCGTGTTGGAAGCAAGCAATCGAAGGTCAAGTGCTATTCCATCGATCCTCAAGCCAAATTCCTCGTCGATTAGTGAAAAAACAGGTTTAAAATCCCTAATTTCAAATTTTCGAATTTTTTGAATTCGGTTGCATACCAACGTTGTGGAATGTGTTGATTGTCAATGTGGATGCATGTATTGATATAGTTGTGGAATTTGTGGATTTTATGCATGTATTGAGTTATATTAGAATAATTTTGATTTTTAGGTAAAATTTAGGTTATTTTAGGTTAAATTTGCATGAATATTTGTAAATATTATGTTAAATTTAGGTTAAATTTGCATGAATATTTGTAAATAATATGTATGTTAAATTTAGGTTAAATTTCGATTTTTTTGAATTTTATGCATGTATTGATATATATTGGAATAGTATGAAATTTAAGGTGAAATTTAGGTTAAATTTGGATTATTTGGTTAAATTTCGAATTATTGGGATTTTTTGCATGTATGTTTATATAGTGGAATATATTGGAATTGAAATTGAAATTGGAATTATTGTTGGAATTGTTGGATTTGGAAATGGAATTATTGTTGTTGGAATTGGAATTATTAATTGGAAATGGAGTTATTATTGTTGGAATTGTTGGAATTATTGGAATTGTTGGAAATAGAATTATTATTGTTGGAATTTGAATTATTCTTATTGGAATTGGAATTATTGGAATATGCATGTGCTAGATTTTTTGGATGAATTAGGAATTTTTTTTAATTTTAATAATTTTATAGCAACGATGCAATGGTTTAATTGCGGACCTTCCTGAGGGGCCGGGTCGAGTACTTCGAGGGGGAGGTCCAGAGGGAGAGGGAGATCGGGACGTGGGGATGAGGGCTCGGGAGCTGGGGATCCTGATGGCACCGGAAGTCGGTCCGCATCAGGATCCACCAGTGTCCCCAACACTTACAGTGTTCCGCTGACCTCTCGACACCGTCGGCTGATGGGCGAGGGACAACCTCAGCAGCAGCAGCTCGAGCCGGCTCGATCCTCAGGCGCGAGGAGGGTTCAGCAGGTCAGTCGCACGCCGGAAATGGATAGTGCGACTCAATCCTCGGTCCGAATGCCGGACATTCATCGCGAGGAGGGTTCCCCCGTCATCCACCAAACAGCTCCTCATTCTTCCGAGGAGGCTGGTGGATCTACTCAGTCCTCGGCGAGGATGCGACTGTGCCCGCCGCCTACATTATTCTTACCGTTGGAAATCCCGACGATACCTCACGTCGATTCCGACGAGATGCCTATTCCGGGACAGCTAGGGTTCATTACCCTGGAGCAGGCATATGCGTATATACCCTTCCCGGCACCTCTATGGAGTGCAAGGATTCCGGGACAACGCATCGAAGAATCAGGTAAATATTAATTAGTGATATCTTTTTACTCCCTAATATTTAAATTCAATTAGGTGTTGATGTTTACAAAATCGTCTACATATATATGTGATAGGCGAGATCGTGCCCGGTGCCAAACAGAAGAGAACCAGAGGCCCCGTCGTCGGCAAGTTACTGGACGAAGCCATTCAGGTTAGCGGTGGTGGCCAACTTATGATTCCGACCAGGGATAGAGGGCAGGTGATCGAGGGAAAGGTCACTCGAAAGTACGTGGGGATGGCGGGCAGCCTCATACGGGATAGAGTCCCAATGTTGTGGCAAGATTGGAATTCAGTGCCACAAGCCGTCAAACATCAGCTGAATAATGCGTTGTCGGTGAGTTGAATTGTATATTCATTATGAAAATTTTCAATAATAAATTTTTAATATTATTGATATATATATATATAAATATATGCATTGCAGAGGTGGTTCCGCGTGGATAAAGACATTAGACCCACGTGGGCGGATGAAGTGCATGTGAGCAGGTTTGCAGACGACCATTTGTTTCAATTTTTTCGTTTCTTTTGATTATGTTCATACAATGTTGTTAGTTACTAACGCTTGATTTTATGGGTATATATAGGTATAAGGAGTGGAAGGCCGAGCTGAAGAAGCATTGGAAAAAGTACGGGGACGATCGTGAGGGTACCCCTAGCGAGTTTCGTTATAGGGAGTACGAGTGGCGATGGCTTGTGGTTCACTTCAACAACCCTCGATTGAAGGTACGCAACCTTCAATCGATTTAATTTTGGTTTTATTGTACTTCCTGTAAATTATTTGGCTAATGAGTGTTTTTTTATGTTGACTTAATCGCGCAGGCTCTTTCTGAAATCAACGCAAGGAACCAGGCCAAAAACACAACAAATCATCATGCCGGTACCAGATCATACTCGGGTTGGATCGAGGAGGCGGCCAACCACCCAGAAGATGATCCCCTTGTCTATACGATGCAGCACGCGTATCCGCAGAATCCCGAATATGCTGTAAGTGTCCTTATAACAAAATAAACTTATTTCTTATTTATTTAGATTGTTTTTTTAATTAATATTTTATTGTTCTTTGTCAATTAGGCGAGAATTCAGGAGGCGATTCCGGAGGTGTTGACTCAAGTGGCGAGAGAGCTCTATCCCGACACCCCGATGCGGAACTCCCGATTGATCAGATTGATCGATCTGATCCGATCGTCAGGGCCAGGATTACGTCAACTGCGATCCCTCCAGGGAAGAACACATTCTACTGCAGGGGTTCCGGAAAATGGGGTCAAGGGCTGCTGAAGCAGACCCCTGAATTCTCTCGCGGATCGGGATCATCATCATCATCTTCGAGGACTAATGAGCTAAACGACCGGCTTCATAGGCAATCAATTGAGATGGAAGCTCAACGGCGTCGGATAGAGGAGATGGAGCAAGCGCAAGCTACAAAGCAGAATCGGTTGGCCGAACAACAGCAGCAAATGGGGACATGGATGCAGCAATGTTATGCACAGTTGCAAGCATCTGGAATCCAGATACCTCCCCCGCCCATATTCGATGAGTCACAGCCACAGTCTCAGCCTCAGCCGCAGCCTCAGCCACAGCCAGACCAGGACCAACCTACTTATGACGACCCGTTTGACCACATAGACTTAGGACCAGGACCCCCCTACATTTGAACAATTATCGGTTTCATTTTTATTTTCATTATTTACTACGCATATGTATATAGATTTGAACTATTTCGGTTTTTTATTAATTTATTTATTTACTACGTACTCTAGTTTCAATGGTTGTTGATTTTCAATTTGAACAATATATAGATAGCGTGATTTTTTGTGAATGCAGGTTTTGGGATGAAACCCAAAACCTGCAAAAAAAATTTAAATTTTTCCACTATATCCGACGACATGTGTCAATATCGTCAGATATAGTTTTCTCCAGAGTCAACCATTTTGACCATGGAGAAAACTATATCCGACGATGACATCGTCGGTTATAGTTTAAAACTATGACCGACGCAAAACCGTCGTCGGATATAGTGTATCCTTTTTTCAACGATAACCCTAACTGGTCGTCGGATATAGTATGACCGACGGTCTATTACCGACGCTACTATATCCGACGACACATCGTCGGATATATCTATGACCGACGAGGAGCCCAAACAGACCGACGACACCAAGTCGTCGGTCATAGTAATTGTTCCGGTAGTGCCTTATATAAGTATTGAATTCTTGAGTATATGTAAAAGCTTATGCAATTGTTCAGGAAGAACAAATAGGCAATAACTTTAAAAATACGATATCATGACGAATAGGATACGTGACAAAGAGTGACATAAAAAAGAAAATAAATTATAATGAGAAGTTTTTTTTTCCCAAAGTGAAGTATGATATTTTTTAACTTTCTGAAGTCTTACTTGGGCTTAAGCCCAGGTAAGCCCACACCTGTCACCGCCAGTGCTCGGCTGCCGGACGGAAATTCGAGAGCCGGAGCAGTTTTGGGTGGGTTTCTTTGGCTGCGCCTTTTATTTTCTGGTGTCGCAGGTGACTTGGGTTGTCATGGCTTCTACGGGTGGCGGTGTTCAACAAGATCGAGTTTTCTCTTGGCTGGTTCTTGTTTGTTTGTTTGTTGTGGTGTCAACCATGCCGTGTTGGGAACATGGATACGTTGGGGATCAGAGTCGCGACAACATGATGGCCAGGGCCGGCCTTGAAAATTTAGAGGCCTAGTGAAAAAAAATTAGGGCTCCATCACATGAGTCTCGAGTTCGAGTCACGTGATTATCAAAAATCTTGGATAGATCATAGATATATATTATTTAACAAACAAATCATCGATCTTATAAACATACAACAAAAACTATCCAATAGGTAAATCAAACATAATCCAAATATTTAAAACCAAACTTCGATCAGATAGATATAGTTATATTTACCGAGTTAAATAACCAAAGTGCTCGGATAAAATTTGAAAGAAATGTTTTTTTTTCCTTTCACCAATCGAAACACTGAAACCTATAAACAAACATAACAAAGATTAATCAAAAGAAAGAAAAAAGTACATAACTAACCAACTAAATGCATGTAGACAATTTAATTTGAGTGAGTTGAGTCTTAAAAACATGAGGCCATAAAGATGTCCTGAATCGCCTGATACCATAACCATCAGTTAATCAGCCTCTATCAAATTCTCAGTTACTAGTAGTCGAATAAAACCATAAATGAAGAATGGTATGGAATCAAACTAATTGAAGCCAATTTGACCTATCTTAGCTCTATGCCAAAAATCTCAGAATGGTTAGAGATTTTTTTGTTTTTGATTATCAGAGCTTCAATTTTGGTGTTCGTGATTGTGAGTTTAGAACTCTAAGACGCACGTCATATGACGTTGAATTCTCACAGTGAAGAGACACGAGACGGTTTGTATTATACTTATTTTTTCATGAACTTACATATATGAGTTTTTGCAATTGAGGACCCCTTGGGCTTAGGAGTCCTAGATGTGGGTCTTGTCAGAGACGGACCCATGAATTAAAATTATGGTATGCTAAACTTATCTATGAAGTGAAGAAATAATAATAAAAAAAAACTAACAAGTAATAGGAAATGAGAAATAAGTCAAAGAAACTTCAATTCAAATATAAATTAGACTACTTAAGTTGTGCTCTTCGGTTGCCTAAAGCAAAAAACTCATCAACAACCGAATTTGAATCTACAGTATTAACAATCTCTCTCTCAATATGCACTGTCATTAAATCTGCAAGAAAATCATCACCCATTTTGCTTATAAGTCGGGTCTTAATGAGCTTCATTGCTGAAAATGCTCTTTCTATGGTAACTGTAGAAACAGGAAGAGTCATCACTAGACAGAGTAGTCTCTCGACCAACGTGAATGGTGTACGTGTGTTAACAAATTCCTAGCATAACTCAGATTGAGTGTATAAATCTTGAAATTCAAAATGTTCAGAGAATTGATACTCAAAATGCTCCAGTTGGTCTCTTAAATCTTTCAAATCAGGCACATCATGAGGATAAAACTTCTCACCCAAACTACATATATTATCAACATCAAAAGACTGAAATTCAAATTGAGAATCCAATGCAGAACTAAGAATTAAGAGTTCCCTTGTTTGGTCATTGAATCTACTATATAGTTTCATCAACTAAAAATTAATTACGACATTGAATACTTCAACACGATAATAATGCTCAATAGTGACACAATTTTGCTGCTGAGAATAATACTTGTACCTTCCATATGGCGAGCACTAAAATCAGGAGCAGTGATTGTATAGGTGTCACAAAACGATACAACACTAGAAAAGAAATCAACCCAACCATTTTCTCTCAACTTTTCAAGACGTTTCAAGACACCTTGAGACAATTCTTGCAGTGACTATAGAATATTTGTGATTCACATTATTTTTTTTTCCAAAAATAATAAACAAAACACAAAGTCAAATGATCTTAGAGCTCTGTAGGCACCCAAAGCCTCACCACGTATTTTTCCATTAAGGCCATCATCCATCATGTTATTCAAAACAAAACTAATTGAGTTAAACAATTTCATTAAGTTCTTGATAGAACAATACCTTGAACTCCACCGAGCAGATTACAAGTCTGATTAGCTCCCTTGTCAGTTTCAAGTTCCCCAGCAGCAATTTGTTCCATAACTTCAATTTCTTGAATAGACTTTAACTCAGAAACACGCTTACTAGATGAATCCACAATATTGATGATATGAGTCAGCATTTGAGAGAATAGATAAACAACTTTCACTTCTTTAGTTGCATCATTCAAAACTAGTTGCAAGCGATGGGCAAAACAATGGACATAATATGCATATAGGCACTCTTGTAAAAATAGTGTCGGCAAATATTCAACTTGAAGATTGTATTCTTCCAGAACATTGTCTATCTTACTCTTAAGAGTTGTAGCACAAGTATCACTAACACTTACAATATGAAAGAACCGTTTACGAACAAAACCATGAGAGTCGACAGATCTCAAGATAATAGTCATTTGTTCCTTTTTAGAGGCATCAAGTGCTTTATCAACCAGTAGACAAAACTTAGAATCCCCAACCTCTTCACGAATTTTTCTTCTAACTTTATTGGCAAGAATACTTAGAATTTTCTTTTGAATCTTTGGTGAAGTATAACTAGCATTTCGAGGGGCATTTTCTAAGGTGACTTTTGCTACTTCCTCATTCATTCTCATTCTCCCATAGTAATCCACCAACTCTACGACATTCCCACAATTAGAGGAGTTAACCAATTTATCATCTCCTCTAGAAGCAAGTGCTTGCTTAGCCAAATATCTCATTGTCTCTATAGTAGCCTTAAGCCTCAACCTATTTTGTTGTACCAACTCCGGTGGTTGTGGATTCATCACTTTATTAATATGCCTACACACATGCTTCAAGCTAAGACAATCATGCATAGACTTATAGTGTGATGAACCAGTCTTCCCTACATGCTTTTTAAAGCAACAATATTGTCCCCCAATCCTTCTCCGATTATCAAATCCACTAGAACTGAATTTAATCTGTTTTGAGTTATCGGTATCAAAAATAAAACATGGAAAACAATATGCCTTATCTTCATCAACAGAGTACTCAAGCCAATGATACTTCTCAAACCATTTCTCATTAAATTGGCGTTCCTAATCTCCACAAAGATGTGTTGGATACTCTTCCATTTTTGGTTGATAGGGCTCACACAGTATATACTTTCTTCGAAACTCATCATATTCATTAATAGGATATGATGAAATTGCAGGAAGTTTTCCTGGATCACGCTCTATATGGTTAACATCAATCTCTGAAATCTCAACTCTTGCAGTCTCAACTCTTGCAGAACTAGAAGGTGCTTGATTATCTGCACTTGGAATATAACTTAAAACAACATCATTTATCTGTAAGTATGAACTCACTTTCTTTTGAACTTTTTGTGGCCTAGAATTTATCACTTGATCTGCCATTGTAAACAAAACCTGAAAGACAAATAGAGAAACATATATCAATGAGTAGTTTATAGTTGGTCTCTGTGACTAATCTGTAACTTTTTTATAAACCAATCAATATCAATTTATTTCAATTACAAACATATATCAATTACAAATTAAAAAACCTATATCAATTACAGATTACAAAATCTATATCTACAAACTCCTAAATTCAATAATTTTAATTGGATTCAATTGTAGACCTAGAAGATTGAATATAAGTAAATTGAATTCTGAGATACCTTGAGAGTTGGAGAGACCACAGTAACTAGAGAATGAGAGATGGATCAAGATTTGATGATTTGAAAATCCGGAGAATGGCACTGGCATGGAGAAAGAGTGAAAAACTAATGGTTGACGAGCAAGGAAATAGAGAGGAACGTACGAAGAGAAAATTTTGTCGGCTGAACTTTTTTTATATATATATGGACTATTTTTATTTGGACTTAAAATCTTAAGTGGGTTGCAGCATATCCCAGCCCACCTCTAGGTCTGTCTCTGGGTTTTGCTCGCATTCGCTCAGGGCTGGCTGATGATGGCGAGGAACTTTGAAGCGGCGGTGATGTTGTCTTCGTTGGTGTTGGTGCGGTTGTGGACCTGTGGTGACTGCGCTGGTTGCTAGGGCTAGGGTGTTGGGCTAGTATGGGGCCTTCTTTGTGAGCTGTTTTTTTTTTTTTGCTTTTATTTGTTTTTTAGGTTTTAAATTATCTAATTTAATAATGTTCTATGTATTTGGGATCCTAGATATTTTTATTTTTTGAGTTGTTTGTTGCAATATTGAGCTAGAGGGCTAGATCAAGCTTGATCAGGGAGTAGGGCACCATTTTATTTTATTTTTTAACTTAGAGGTTGAAACCCTCGACCGCCTTACTCCTCTTTGTTAAGCCTATTGTGTTGGGCGGAAAAGATTATATATAATGTAGTTTATTATAGAGACTCGATTCTATCGTTATGATAAAGTGACAATCGATTCATTATAAATTATCAATTTATAATAATATTATATTGTTTCACCTCGAACAAACGCAATAGACTTATATAAATGGAATCCGTGTGGTCTGAATGAGTTACGTATTTACAAAACTCTGAAATGGGATAAAGTTTCTTCTTCTTCTTTTTTTTAGAGGAAAGTTTCTTTTCTAACCGAATTAGCTAGTTAGCCCGATAATGAGTACGTCTGTGGAGTTGATATATAGCTGGCCCATAATCTGTTGAGTTCAACAAAAAGAAAAGAAAGCTTACAATATACATGTTTCCTAAACTGCTAGGTTCTCATTCTCTGTTGCGGACAAAGAAAAGAAAGTTCACGATTTACATGTTTCCTAAATTGTTAGGTTCTCATTCTCTTCTCCTGCAGATAATGTTTGCCATGTCGAAACCTTGAGGAGTAAGGCGTCTAGCTTCCATGAGTTCCATCTCACTGCATAGCAACTCTACCAACTCTTCATCTTTAATAATCTGCTGACAAGACATTTTGGCTCAAAGAACATATTCATATATTCTTAATACGTTGAGAGAATACTCTGAAGTTCCAATATCTTGTGTAACATAGTAGAGAAAGGGATCATAAGACCAAAAAAATACATCTTCCTATTATTCAGACCCATGACACTTCCCAGACTGCAAAGAGAAAGAGTGACGTAGTCCTTATTAGCACACAGTAAAACAAGCCAACTGTTGTAGATACATTTGATGCCTCTATATAAGCTAAGATTTAATGAGTTAAACTTTAAAACGCAGAATATTAAAGATAAAGGGTTCTACATTTAGCCAAAGAACGATCTTTAAGTGAAATTTTGGTTCAAGGATAATTTATTGATTTCATTCATCCTAATTTAGGGTTAATATAGATGTACAATTGGTTTCCTAATAGGAAAGAATATTTACATTCCTTATCACATCTATACAACTTTAATCCTAATTACAAAATAATATTTACTTTCCAACACTCCCCCTCAAGTTGGAGCATAGATGCCAATCATGCATAACTTGTCAACCATCCAATAAACGTGTGGTGTGACAACCCTTTAATGAGCACGTCTACCAATTATTCTTCAGATGTTACATACGGAAAGCAAATATTTCTTTTATCAAGGTGATCCCTGATGAAGTGTCGATCAATCTCCACATGCTTGGTTCGATCGTGTTGTACAGGATTGTGGGCAATTTCAATTGCAACGGTATTGTCACAATGTAAGTTCATGGCTTTATGGAGCTTGAATCCTAGCTCTTTCAATACATTTTGAATCCACAGCAGTTCACACAATCCATTTGTCATTCCTCGGTATTCAGCTTCGGCACTAGAATGGGCAATCACATTCTGCTTCTTACTATGCCAAGTTACTAAGCTTCTTCCAATAAATGTGAAGTACCCAGATGTAGATGCCCTATTCGTTTTGTCACCAGCCCAATCTGCATCAGAATATCCTGTGACACCAAACTCACCATCCTTGGAAAACAATTAACATTTTCCAGGTGAAGACTTCAAGTACCTAAGTATTCGCATCACAGCTTCCATATGCTCTTCGCTAGGATCATGCATGAACTGATTGACAACAATCACAACGTACGCAATATCAGGACGAGTATGTGACAAATAGATTAACCTCCCTACTAATCTTTGATATCTACCTTTGTTTGTTGGAACCTGTCTAAGACACAACTACAGCTTGTGGCTCATCCCAATAGGAGTCTTAGCAGGTTTACAATCCAGCATTCATGTTTCAGCAAGAAAATCAAGCACATACTTCCGTTGAGACAAGGTGATTCCCAACTTGGATCTTGCAACTTCAATTCCCAAGAAATATTTCAGTGGACCCAAATCCTTCATCTCAAATTCTTGGGATAACACTTCTTTAAATCCTCCATCTCAGCTGGATCATCACCTGTAACAACCATGTCATCGACATATACAATCAGAGCAGTAATCTTACCACCCTTGCGTTTAATGAACAAGGTATGATCAGAGTTGCTCTGCCGATATCCAAACTTCTTCATTGCTCCAAAAAATCTCCCAAACCACATTCTAGGAGATTGCTTCAATCCATACAGTGACTTCTTCAATCTACAGACTTTCCAACATCACATGGCTTACAGGTAACACCTGGAGGAATATCCATGTACACCGTACCTTTTCTTCTAAATCTCCGTTCAGGAAAGCATTCTTCACATCAAATTGGTGTAATGGCCAGTCATGTCGTGCTGCTAAGGCTATGAGGATACGTACAATACTGATCTTTGCTACGGAAGCAAATGTCTCCTGATAGTCGACTCCATATCGCTGAATATAACCTTTTGCAACCAGACGAGTTTTATATCGATCAATGCTTCCATCTGCATTCAGCTTCACTGTAAATACCCATCTACATCCAACAGTCTTCTTTCCAGGTGGTGCAGAAATAGTCTCCCATGTTTCATTTTTTTGTAAAGCTTTTAGTTCTTCATTCATGACCTGCTTCCATTTTGGATCTGCCAAAGCATCATGTACATTACTGGGAATAGATACTGTAGATAATTCACTAACAACAAGTGCATGTGTTCCAGTCAACGTATGGTGAGATACAAAGGCAGTAATAGGATATTTGGCTTTGGCTTCCATAGTTGGCTCATATTGCTTCTTTGGAAACCCCCTTGTTTCTCGTTGAGATCTCCTTGGAGCAACCTCTACAGTGTCTGATTCAATATTATCAATACATACCTCATGTGAGATGTTCTGGGAAAGTTCTTCAGTTGATGGAGTAGAATGGAGATCTTCATGAGGTACTGCTTCAGAAAAGGTTTGATCTTCAGGTAGTGATGCCTCAGCTTCAGTTCTCGACCCATCGAAAATATCCTTCGATCCATCGAAGGTCCTTCTCAGGTTCGTTACTTCTGTAGTCCTCAATGGATCGAGAATTTCATTCGATCCATCGAAGGGTGCCATCAGGTTCATCTCTCCTCCAGTCTTCGATGGATCAAGAGTTTCCTTCGAGCAATCGAATGGTGCCCTCAGGTTCATCTCTCCTCTAGCCTTCGATGGATCGAGAGTTTCCTTAGATCCATCGAAAGAGGGTCTCGGGTTTGCTCCTGAATTTTCAGCTTCAAAACTTCTCTCCAAGTTTTCTACTTCTTCAAATTCTGGTAGATTCAGAGAATTTCCTTCATGTATATTTCTCTCCCCCTGAAGGGAAGACTCTGAAACTCCCCCTGAATAATATGGTTCAGATTCACGAAATGAAAAATCTAAAGAAATATGCATCTTGTTATGGAGCGGGTCATAACAACGATAACATTCTTGGAATTCAGCATACCCAACAAAAATACACTTCACAGCACATGGATCAAGCTTCCCCCTCAGTTGTTTGTTGATATGAACATACAAAGTACACCCAAAAACTCTTGGCTCCAAATTTGGCAAGGATGACACATTCAGCAACACATGTAACTTCTGATACGGATTTTGAAACTCAATGACACGGGAAAGAGTGCGATTAATTAAGTATGCAGCAGAACAAACAGCTTCTCCCCACAAGTTCGATTTCACATTCATGCCAAAGAGAAAGGCCCGAACAACTTCCATGATCTGTCTATTCTTCCTTTCAACTAATCCATTTTGTTGAGGAGTGTAAGCAATGGAAGTCTGGTGTTGAATCCCATGAGTACCTAAGTAAGTTGTCATTTTACCATTCACATATTCGCCACCATTGTCTGACTGAAGAACCCGGATTTATTGCTGATACTGGGTTGCCACCATCTTGTGAAATTCAGTAAATCTATGAAACACATCGCTTTTATACTTCATTAAGGAGACCCAAGTCATTCTGGTGCATTCATCAATAAAAGTCACAAAATACCTAAAGTCAGAGCGGGTGGGAACTTAGGCAGGACCCCAAACATCCGAGTGAATTTTCATAAAAGGGACAGAACATTTGAATAAATTTGGCGAATAAGTACTACGGTGACTCTTGGCAAAATTCACATGTTTCACACTGAAAGTCTGAGGCATTTACACGTGAAAAAAGTTGAGGTTGAAGCTTCTGTAGATATTGAAAATTCACATGACCCAAACGACGGTGCCATAACCATACATCTTCCTTAGCTTTATCCAAACTGATGGTATTATTCGCATGTCCCCATAATTTCAATTGTTGTGCTCCACCGCTTGTTAGATCAAGATAATATAATTTCTCCCTTCGAATGCCATAACCAAGAATTTTTCTAGTCACAAGATCCTGAAAGATACAAAAGTCTAGATAGAAAGTGACAAAACATCCAAGCGCTGCAGTTATCTGACTAACAGATAAAAGGTTATAGGCAAGAGAGGGAACAACGAGAACAGAGTCTATTGACAGATTATCAGATATCTTGACAGAACCTTCACTAATAATAGGAGATGGAGAACCATCAGCAGTAGACACAACATGTTGAGGGGATGGATTAATGGTCTGTACCAGACTGGGGATGTTCGTCATGTGATCAGTTGCACCAGTATCAATGATCCAGGTAGGAGTCAAAGATGATGCGGAGAAGGATGATGCATTATACTTCACCCTGATTCAACTATATGAGTAGAAGTAATTGATGATCCACGCGATACCAATAACTTCATGTTTCAAACAATAAGGTTTGTGAGATTCAAGATTTCAAGGGTTCAAGGGTTTCAATTCAGGGATTTCATGTACAGCGGAAGAAATAATTCAGTGGTGATGGAAATTCAGGGGTTTTCAACTTCAATTCGGGGTTTCAAGGTTCAGGATTTTGGCTCTGATACCAAATGGAATTTTAGTTTAAGGATAATTCATGGATTTCATTCATCCTAATTTAGAGTTAATATAGATATACAATTAATTTCCTAATAAGAAAGAATACTTATATTCCTTATTACATTTATACAACTTTAATCTTAATTACAATATAATATTAACTTTCCAATATTGTACCAAACAGAAAGATTGACACTTAATTACACATTACTGGGATCTGAATCTGCCATATTACTATCATTCAAATTCACGTGCTAATTTACTTGTATTATTCTTGATAAAGATCTACAGACAAGGCAGAGATGAAGTCACCTATCTAGCATACTTAACTAATTGATAAGGCATCAAATTGCCGGTTCACATGTTGTGCAGATTGTTGACCGTACCATTTTGGCATTTAATATTGATCATACTTAACTAATTTGTGCAGGTTCACAATTTGAAGACCTCAACAACTGTTCTCAATTCATTTCAAGCTCTTGGATGAAACAAAGCAATTTTCAGATGATCCCAATGTCGACAATCAAGTTAAGAACTTAAGATAATCATTTGCAGAAACGTACTAAACAACTTATATTTTTAATTTTAGACTCCAATTGTGTACTTGTGGATCCAATCTTCCAATCTGTTACATGATACAGTAGGTAACATGTAGGACATCAGTGTGAAAACCCTAATTTCTTCTTTCACAAGGACGGATTTATTCAAGATTTGATGATCGATCAACAGATTACAGAAGTGCGTACATTAGGGAAGAATATAATCGATCTTCAAATATGTAAAGCTATTTAGGGAGTTTTAATCTGTCAAATCCCTTTGTTGCATAAAGCTTTTTGTTTCTTTTGAGATTCACTTGGGAGCTTGACGTTCGTTGCGAGACCAACAACTTCAAGAAACCTGATGACATACCAAGTAATATCGATTTGCCACCACTCCAGACCGTGCCTTGCTGAGTACTCAAAAGCATGGTGGTTATTGTGCCACCCTTCCCCTAATCCAAGCAATCCTAAAACCCTATATATATATTTAGGTACGTACATATCAGGTAAATTTCCACAATATATATGTACTAGAATATATATACAGAGAGAAAATGTCTAAAACATATATGGAATATATACCAATTGTTTTTAGACATATCATCAGTCTTCCAAGCTTGGTTTCCCCATGTATGGCAGATTGAATTAATCGAAAAGGTTGTGTGATAAACTAGTACCGTCCTCACGCCCTTCAAACTCAAAACCATATGGTTAATTCAAGGGAGAACTAAAATAATCATGCATGGGTGACGGGTCGTCAGATTTGACAAAATGATATCTATGTACGTACGTAACTCCTGAAATTGAGGATATATAAGTATGTATAGATACTTACCAGTCCCCAAACTAAGAAGGGTAGTCCTCCTACAACATACAATACAACTCCCAGAAAAGATGCGTGGAAGACGTATGTATTATGAAGAAACCTATAGTACCACTGGTTCTTTAAATCTTTAACGTTCTTGAGTAATTTTGCGTCGTCCTGCAAAATATTCGATGAGAGAGAGAGAGAGCACGTACTGTTGCACATCAAGAATCATAATAAATTATCCAGAGAGAGAGAGAGAGAGAGAGCACGTACTGTTGCATACCAAGAATCATAATAAAATATCCAGCCGATATGACTATACCAGAATCCTTTGACGGGGGTATGAGGGTCGTTCAATGTATCAGTAAATTGATGGTGGGATCTGTGTGATCCTACCCACTCAATTGGACTTCCCTACAAACCAGAAAAACAACATTCTTAGATTGCACAACCTAATGAAGTTCATACTTGTAGACAGACAAGAGATGATGGATCAAAAACTAATTACCTGAAGTGCAAGAGCACCAAAATAGGCAAACAAGTACTCGAGCCATCTTGGAAGCTTGAAACTTCGGTGAGCAAGGTTCCGATGGTAAGAGAGGGTTATGCCGAGACCTCCGGTGACAAAGTGGAGTGCCGTGGCCGTCCAAACAGCAGGCCAGCTAAAATGAAATGGAGCTAGAAGAGCAAGGCTATGTATGGTCAAAAGGAGAACGAAACTGACGATATCTTTGGCCGTCCATAGCCTCCCGAAACATAGTGTCTGCCACTGCATCACCTTAACAAGCTCTTCTGCCATGCTCGAAGCTCGTATTTGGGAAAATGAAAACCCAAAATCTGTTATTTATGCATGTTTTATATCGATCATAGACAATTATTATTAAAAATTGTTATGCAAGATATTTTTGGCTAGCTGTATATTCTGATCGATTACGTGTGGTATCTATTAATTTTGTGGCTTAATTTAATCAAGTCTTACGTCGATTACGTTATTTGGATGAAACCCAAGTCATGTATGCTTTGGACTAAAGCATATATAATTAAACTGGTTATGATAGGATTTGGAAACATGCTTGCTTGACGCCAAGTTGTGGGGATTTAAACATACTTGAGGGCAAAGTTTTGTCGCTCCTATATATAGCTTTTGAAATGTCGACGTAATGGTAAGAATTTGATTATTTAATCATCTCCCATTTGATTTTAACAATTTAAACCGTTGATGTTATATAGATTTCTTTAAGGAATAGACATACAAAATTTCAGCCAATTTGAAAATCGTTTGGTCATCCAAATCGGTGAAACATTACAAACAAATAAGGAGCGTCGGATAAATGTTGACGATATATGAACAAAAATCAAATAGCCAAATGATTTCCGATTAGACTCAAATTTTGTAGCTGACTTAATTGAAGTAGTATTCATAACATAAGTGGTCTTGATTATCAAGATTTGATATCTAAATGATGTAAAACGGAAAAAATCTGCACCGTGTAGATATCCTTAACTGAGAATTACTGTGTATATATATTGGTACATATACTGCCGGATATTAATCAAAGTAGGGAGAAGAGTATGTATATATCTATGTTCGTACGTATCTGCCGTGCACGTATCAACCGTGCAAACAGCTGGGATTCTCTTCGACCATATTGGTACTAGGATTTGTTTCATCTCTTTCGGCATTATATTTCGAATTAGCTACTTGGATTTAGAACCGTTGTGTTTACTTGTATTGTTTCACTTGTACACTCACTGACAAAAGAAATTGCTCACAAACTTTGTGTTCTCTTCCTTCGGTTTTCTTCAATTATGTTTGTTAGTGTACTAGTTCTTGATTAATGAGGTCGGCTTTCATTTCTATTCTTGTTATAGGGTTGGAAGCTAAGACCATGATTTAAGTGGTGTTGCCAACAAAATGCCATGCTAAGTATGCCATTGCCAATCTAATCTCGTAAAAACTTGTACTCGATTATATGCGTCCCATGTTTGAAGCGTAGTGTATACAGAAATATGCAAAAAGTAAACTCAAAATTTGTTATATGTATCTTGATCATATTCGAACCCTGCCAGCTTCCTAATTGAAGTATACGCAAGTAAGGCAACACGAACTCATACAAATGTAATTCGTGTGGTCTGAATGAGTTTGGTATATACGCAACTCTGAAATGGAGTCTGGAACTGATAAGTTGGCTGATAATTGTTGAGTTCAGCAGAAAGAAAAGAAAGTTTACAATTTACATGTTTCCTAAATTGTTGGATTCTCATTCTCTACACCGCAACAGATAATGTTTGCCATGTCGAAACCTTGAGGAATAAGGCGTCTAGCTTCCATCTCACTGCATAGCAACTCTGCCAATTTTCCTTTCCCACATCGGTGAAAGTCCCAGACATAAATCAGATAAGATGCCTGAATCAGGAACAAATTGTTTTTCCAACATTTCTCTCAACACTTCAACTGCTCGATCAAAATCCCTATTATTGCAGAAGCTCGACAACAACATCATAAGAGTACGCTCATTAGGATGACAGCCATTCCTTACCATGCTCTTATACAACAGAAAGGCTCGATCGGAGTTCTTTCTCACACACTGCCCACCTACAAGGGCAGAAAAGGTCAAGGCATTTGGCACAAAGTTCTTTCCATCAAGTTCTTTAACCAGATATGCAGCTTTCTTCGTTTTACCCTCCTTGCACAGTCCCAAAATCAAGCCATTGTAAGTCAGGATATCAGCAGGAACTCGATTCTTTGACATCTCCTCAAAAAACCTACTGGCCATCTCACTATTACCTGCTTGACCATACCCATTTATCAAAGTATTATATGTTACTATATTAGGAGCCACATTTGCTGTTTTCATCTCGCTAAAAATTATATTTGCTTCTTGTAGCTTTCCTTGCTTGCAAAACCCACCAATAATTGTGTTGAACGTTACCACATTCGGATGCAATACATTCTTTGCCATCAGGTTCTTGAACTTCACAGCCGAACTCAGAAGACCCTTATCGCAATGTCCTGCAATCAGCGTATTATATGACACAACAGTAGGACTAAAACCCATACTCCATCTTCCCAAGATTCTCGACAGCCTCCTCTAACTTCCCCACTTTACAATAAGCACACATAACCATATTTAGAGTATAAACATTAGGCGAAATCCGACACCGTCTCATTTCTCTATAGAACCCCAAAGCAACATCAGCTCTATGCAAATCAAGCAACGAGCTCAAATAAGCATTACATGACTCAACTGTTGGGAAAAATCCATAATCCTTCATCCTACAAAACGTATCAGTGGCATTCCTAAACTTCTTCAAATGTGCAAAAGTCTTGAAAAGGGAATCGAAAACCCAAGGAGACGAATCGCACAAGCGATACGAATACAATATCGCCTCAAACAACTTGGAAGGCAATTCTATAGACTCTGGCACAAGAACTTTCCTCAAAATGGACTCAGCCGATTTGAATTTCCGAAACTTGGTGAGAATGTGGAGGATCATTGAATGTGTTTCAAGGGTATGTGAGGTGGGTTTTTGGTCCCCAACCCAATTGAAAAACTCTAGAGAAAGAACATAGTCCTGTTTAATCTTGAGCAATATATGCTTCACTCTAAAAGCAGTTAAACCATTGGCTAAGGAACTAAGCTCATCCCAGTCGGAGTGAATCAGATGACTATTTGCAACATTAACAAAATCAAGGTCTTGGCCTTTTGGTTCTTGAAGTGTTCTATGAGGTATAGGAATTGGACTCCAAGAAATTGAGGGTTTTGTAAAAATGGGTTCTTTGGCAATTGAATTGGGCAAGATTGAAACTTGACGAAATGGGAGCTTGTTCATAGTTTTCTATGGTATCATAGACAATCCAGTTTTGTGTTCAGGTCTGTGAGTTGTAGCAAGCTTCAGGGATCGATATGAAGATTTGTATCATAATCATGAGATAATGAATCTGAAAAATGAAATGAATTGAAGCTGGGTTTATGACAAAAAGAATGGAACTGGAAATAGGTACATGAAGATTCACTGACCTTTGTAGTCGAGAACGGTGAGCCCTGAGACTGCTTCACTCTGTAACGAAGCAGCAAATGGTTACAACTAGTCAGGAGGTCCGCGCCGAGGCGCGGGAATGTAAAAGGCAGTGTAATGGGAAACAGAAGTCATTTAGATAGGGAAGATAGTACATTTGTACAGATAGGAGTTGTTTAGACTATATACAGATAGTATGTTTATACACGGAGAATACTGTGTTTACATATAGCAAGACTCTTCAAAAATGTTGCTAATCTTCTATAATCTCTATTGTTATTAATCCAAAATAGCAGCCATCATTGCATTTGATGATGTCTGTAACATGTGAATCTCAGTATCTTACAAAAGTCAGAGATAGTTTTTTTGCATTCATTGTCTTTCTTTTTTTTCTGGTGAGTTGAAGTGTCGACGCATTTTTTTTTACTTTTCTACTATTCGAATGTTTCAGATTTAGTCCAATGTATATTTTAATATCAAGAAATTAAAAAGAAAATCATGTATAAGATTTATGATTTGTTCTTACCTCTTGGTTTTCTTGTTTGTGTTGGATTGGAAATT
Source organism: Geum urbanum (assembly GCA_946800695.1). Classification (NCBI taxonomy): domain Eukaryota; kingdom Viridiplantae; phylum Streptophyta; class Magnoliopsida; order Rosales; family Rosaceae; genus Geum; species Geum urbanum. The sequence continues at coordinate 44,570,140 of OX327008.1, read as the reverse complement.
GGAATAATGCTTTTGCTGGCATCTCTGTTTCTCTTTTTCTTTGCTGGTGAGGATGATCAGGGTCTGAATGTTTGGTTGTCTATATAACCAATATTCATCAAAATCAGGTATAAATGAGTAGCCAATATCATCACCAATTACCTTCACAAACCAAACATCGTACAGTTCAAAGAAAAGACAATAAATCATATGAAACAAAGAATACAAATGAAAGTGACAATGGCAAAATCAATCATACAAACAGGACAAAATCCAAAGAATCCAGTTTCTTGTATCTCAAAAGAAATTTTGCTTTATACTATATCAGATGAATTTGAGCAAAAATATTCATACCAGAGTTATGGAGGAAATTGAGATAATACAGGATAACAGACAGGAGAACAACAACCGTGTAACACAGTTGAGAATTTTTTTCAAAAGTCTTTGACACCCTGCAAAAATATACTACAAAATTTAGAACCTAAAATATATATAATTGTACGACCTTCATGACGTAACTACAGTCTCAATTTTAATGTAAATACAGTAACTTCATTTCAATCTAAGAGCGTCATTTGATAACCCATCATAGTTTACAAGCGCTGCTTAATCATGTAAGACAACCTCAAAACTGATTGATAATACAAACGAAATAACACTAAGGTGACTAAGAATTTCATTAAACAAATCAATGAAGATGGCAAATTGGATTATAGTCTTCGTTATTCCATAACACAGAACTACTATTTTTTTGACATGGATACAGACAATAAAAGGCATATATCATTTGGTGCTGTAGGTGAATAAGAATTTCATGTTTTTAATTAATTATAATATCAGTTTAAGTGACTGAAACAAACATTGAAAGACTTGTTAATGAACTCTATAGTCAAAATAGCAAATCCAAAACCAAAAAACACAGTGAGTATATGACGGTCGTATGCATGAGGCAAACCTAATAGTTTTTAATACTTGAAGGCAACAAAATACGGCAGAATCTAAACCCAACACAAATAAAAAGCTAATATATTTCTTGACAGGATGCTAAAATGGAAGGATTTCCACAAAACACATTCTGTGACAAACCATTAAAAGCTAATCCATTTACAAAGTATGCGGCAAGGAAAGACGGAGAAATTGGAAGTTGATGAAAGAATTTGCAATCCAAAGATTCAAATTTTGGGTAATATAGAAAACCAGCGAGCCAACTAATTTCTCCCTAGTCTTAGCTTTTTGTGACTAACCATAATGTAAAACCCTAATAATTTTTTGTAATCTAAATTCTCGAATGTGATAAGAAATTCCCAAGCATATGAAAAAACTATCAAATCTAAGTAAAATAACATGTACGATGCAAAACCTAAAACTCAGAAAAATATAGAGGGCAAATGTAGAATAAGCTCCAGAAGCAAGAGCTCATGTATAAAATCAGTTCTTTCAGCCAATTTTTCCTAATATTAAACAAAGCTAGTACACCAATCTTGAATAAATTTTACTTGAAAAGAAGAGAAGAAAAAAAACATATAAATAAACAAAATCTCACAACGGACATATTTAAAAAGACTAATGACTTTCAGCTAGATTAACATGTTGTATAGAGCATAGACTTCATTTGCATTTTGACGTCTCTAACAAACTGCGGAAATAATCAAAGTTGTGAAAGCTAATAATTTCAGGTTTGCATTTCTTAATCATATTTAACAACTCAGCTATTAAAAGTTAACTTGAATGAATCTTAAATTCAGGCAAGCTAAACTAAGCTAGAGGAGAAGTAATTATACATAATCTTCACAAAGCAAAAGGGAATAAATTTCAAGGACAAGGGATGGCCAAAATAGTCTAAAAAATGCTTGGAGATCAAGTTAAGCACAACATATTTAGTCTTTGTATAACTTTATTATCTCTCCCTCAAACCCTCGTCACCATCACCATTCCACAGTAATTTTCCTCCTTTCCAGTTTACCTTACCCGACAACTAGAATAACACTACCAATATCCATTTATCCATGCCATCATCACTCTCTTTTTATATAGATTCTCCACATACCACACACTTTTCCTCTTCCTCGGTTTCTCCTCACTTGAACTATGATCATATCGGTATAGGAAATCAAAGAAAGCGAACTCAGAACCATAAGTCCATCATGGTTTAAGAAGGGCAAGTAGTTAAATTCTTTCTAATACTAAACGAACACATTTACAAAGACTCATCACATTTGAGCTAAATCGAGATGCTCTATAGAGAGAGTATAAACTCCATCTGCATCCTTGACCTCTCTAACAAACTGCAAAAATAGGCAAAGTCTCAAGAGCTAAGAACCTTAGCTCCACGATTCCTTAAGCAAACTCAAGTACTCAACTTTAATAGTTGATATAGAGTTTAAATACATGAAACCCCATTAAAAATCCAGTTATATAAAGTCGTGAAGCAAACTATAAAAGTCTCGGGCCAAACCTGGCTTTGGTAGTCTCAGCAGAGATGCAAGTGGGATTGATGAGACGCCGGCCTCTAAGGAAAAAGATGTCGTGATCTCAAAAGTCGCCAAATTCGGACGTGGTTGTGGCGAGAGACATAGGAATTAGGAATTAGTGAGAGAATTCAAAGTGAGAGGTAAATGGCAGAAATGGGGCAAAAAGGACATTTGGCATTATTGGCTCGGCTTCGGTAACACTGTTCATCGACTCAAATCAATCACAATTGTATTATAGTAAGAGTTTTTCTATTCGGACCTCTACATTTTTGTATTATTAATTTATATATTTATCCTCTTGTAAAATGATTGTTACATACCTCCTTTGAACCATGATTTTTTGAAAACAATTATGATCTTTATTCTTATTATTTGATCTTTTTCAAGACTTACGTTTCTTTATCAAACTAAACCAATTTCATTTTAATTTTGCCTTTGATTATGCAAGAAGTTGTCGCGGTCATCTCTCATTGGTGTGCATGATTAACTCCAACACTCTTTATCCACTCATCCCTTCGAAGCTAGAAAGCCCTAATATAGATTGAACTTGGGAGCGGCAGATCCAATGCGTAGATGAAAATATGTGTACGTTAATACAAGCTTTTGTGATTTGAATTTTTCGGAATCAGATGGAGTCGGAGAGTCTATGGAAACGGATTGAGAGGGTTGGGTATGAATTCGAAAATTAGAGAATGGCGTATCTGGTAATGAAAGCCATCGATTTGGATTGTTAGAAATGTAGATGTTCTAAACCTTAAGTTCTTAATTAGAATTCTCAAATCATCCACCATTGTTAGAAGCACAAGAGCTAAGTTTGAGACTCAACCAAACATATTATTGTTTTTGAAACAACAACGAAAGAGTGACTTGATTATGTCCAAGGTTATATTGGAAATTTAAGAGGAGGTATATTGAGTAAACCTTTGTTTTGGAAAAATATAAAGGAGGTGAGAAGAGCAAGGAGGTCTAGTGAGAAAATTTGAAGGTTCCAATAACAATACTCTTATAGTAAATATATAGAAATACTTATATAGTCGGATATTTTTATTTTTCTTTTCAATTTGAAAAATAATATTTTCAGTATTTCTGGACTTTTTTCCTTTCAAGAACATTGTATAGAGTTCATAGGAAAATCTCAAAAACATGTGAATGTTGATTGGAGTTCATATTCCGGAGAACTTATGTCTCATAAGACCAATGCCACAAATAAGGAGAATATTTTGACTACAAAAAGCTTTGGAAACAATCACACTGTGTTTAAAAGCATGTCACTACAAACATTGGATGAAGGTGCCAAAATGGAATACAACAGTTTGAATGATCAGCATAGCTTTTTGTACTATCAGAATTACAATTTTTCATGTAACTAGGACCTGTTTGAACCCACCTATACCTACTTTAAATGTATCAGAGGTTCTAATTTTATCATCAAGACTCATCTTCACCAGCTTCAGCAGCAGCAATCTGAGAATCCAATGTGTTCATCAGCCTCTCACTTACATCTTGTGCCACAGATATCATGTCAAGAATGATGCTTGGATCTAGGCCTGCACCACCCCTTTTCGTCAACCCGCATACGTTTCTATGCCTGTTGATGGAAATAGAGACAGCTGAGCTCATTTGGGATTCCTCTTCTGAAGTGGCATCAACTATGTAGTGCCTACCAACCTGAAAAGCAGATGGATGAAGATCAATAACTGGAAATAAACATTTGCTGTTTAATAAAGACAGAAGAGGTGGTTCACATTATATTACCTTCGTTAATGTAACGATGACAGGGACCTTGGATGTGTCAAATTGCAGAAACTCCTCATCGCTTACGTCGACCTCTGGTTGCTCATCGTCTGCTGCACCAGCTGCAACATTTACTTTCGGAATGCCTGTATTGCTCAAAGCAGCCTTAATAGCAGCACCCAGGGCATCTAGTAGATTGCCATCTGAGCTAACAACAAGGCCTTCAATGTAAAGATCCCAACAAATCTTTCCTTCCACAATTGCCAGAGAAGAGAGATCAATTCCAGCACCTGGGACAAATAAAAACAACCACTGCTATCAGCAGCAATAAAAATGCTTGCACAAACTGAATGATATTGACCAAAATGCACATATGAACATAACAATTTAATTGTGCTCATATGATCTCAATCAGAATACAGACCTGATCCACTTTTTCCACCCAATAAACAACGCTGAAGGGCAACGGATAGTTCCGCTGACAGCTCCTCACCCCCTCTACCCTGTAAAAATGAAACAACCAACAGCTTTATAAAATGATATACATACATAGATCCCACGGAGACAAAATAAATATATATCCTTTACACGTTTTAGTGTTTCAAAAACTAAAAGTAAAAGTTCAGATCACATTGAAGAGTTATATGGAATGACAACACATAAGCCCTGGTATCTTCATGACAAGAGTTCAACATCACTAATAGTATTACTTTCAAGATGGTTGTGAAGAAATCAGAATGTGTCTTTAGCCTCAATTGTAAAGTAAATCATGAGATTTTAGCAGATAACAAAAACTCTAACCTCAAACATTGGCGCCGCAGTTGGACTGCAATCAACATTAATAAACACTTTTCCTTTGTCAGGGTGCAATGCACTCGGCCTTCCAAGTTCAGCCTACACTCATTCGAATATGAACACAAGTGTAATGAGATGAAAATAGAAGACTGGAAAATCCAAAGAGCGAATATAACTAAGACCTATATGATACCTTCACACTGGCAATAACTTCTGTGGCACCAATCCTGACCCTTGATGAACCATTTGACTACAAGAAGACCATGAAGAACACAGAGCAACAAATGTAAAACTTATGTCAACCAGGAACTTCAAAATTTACAATCAATAGCTCACTTGGGGTTAAGCATATTAAACCTGAGCAATAACTCCAGTTTCAACAAAGATGGGTCTAGGAGTCAATCGCTTTCGACCATCCGTGCGAAGGTCTTGGGCAATGCCACCCTGTATGAAATACTTCTCTCCTATAGATAGTCCCACCATTTCTGAATACAGTAGTAAGTAAGAAACCATTAGGTCTCAAAAAACAAAAAAGTAGCATCATGCGTCAACAACAAAATATACAGTATGCTCAATCAAAATGAACAATTGAGTCCAGTAAACATTAGTCATCCAAATCGCTACATGTAATATAATTTTGTGATTCCCAGAAACCCGTTAAATCCTTTCGCTCAAAATCGGAGTCTCCATTCTTAGCAAACCCAATTGAGTTTACCCATAATTCCAATTTCAAATTCAAAAGTATGGTTTTTCAATTCAAATTAATCTATAAATGCTTTGCCCAACCCAACTCTAAGCACATTTATTTACAAATCTATGAGCGAATGAATAATTTCAGACAACAAAATGAGAAAAATTACCGAGCCAGACGATACCTAACTTAACCTGCGACGGCGACTGAGACAAGTCTGCGGCGGCGGAGCTGCTGAAAACCGAAAAAGGAGGAGGGTTTTAGCCTATTTAGGGTTTTACAAAATCCAATTCGGCCTTTTCGACGCCGCAACCAACCACACTGTTTTTATTTTTACCGGGAACGTCCTCTACCTTATTAACCTCTCATATTCCTCTACGGACGATTCCACGCTTTATTCGGTGGACCTAACTACTAAGTGCTAACACGTGGCGAGTCTGCTTACGTAGCGCACGTATATCAAAATTACTGAAAGCTTATGAACCGTCGATGAAATCCTGCAAATGTTTATTCCATCTTTGCCAAAAATCCCCATTGGTTTCGTCACTGGAAATTCTAGGGATTTGAAAAATCAGGGCTTTCATTTTAGGGTTTGGCTCCGGTGTCTCGGTGCAATTCAATCAATGGGTCGGTCGCGAACGGTTGCGCAGTCCGCCGCCGGCGAAACCCATCAAAGGTCGGTTTCATCTATATTATCAATTCGCTGCAAAATTTGAGATATGAATTTGGCTTATTGTTTGAAGGTTGATTTTTTTTTTTTGTTTCAGTAGAGGTAAGAGAAAGAGAAATGCTTCAGGTGAGCCAGGTGAGAGTAGTAACTCAGCTCAGAAAGGATTGGCCCAAGAGCTCAGCGAACCCAAAGGAGCTTTTTACCACTGTAATTATTGCCAGAAAGATATATCTGGGAAGATTCGGATCAAATGTGGGGTGTGTCCGGATTTTGATCTTTGTATTGAGTGTTTCAGTGTTGGAGTTGAGGTCACACCTCACAAATGTAATCATCCATATAGGGTTATGGTAAGTGAGTTTATACTTATACTCAAAGTTACCGTCTTTCTATTGACATAAGTTACTGCTACTGTGAAGATTGAATTCTTATCATTGGGTTGTTTGTAGTTAACTTAAGCTAGTAGAAATGTTGACAAAGTTTATAACTTCGGAATCTAAAACTCGAAATTGGGATAAAAGGCAAGTTTCCGTATTAACTGAATAAGGTTTCAATCATTTGATTTGGTTTCTGGTCATTGTGCTATTCTTCAAATTTTTGTATATCAACATGTTACTGGAGTGTTCTTTCATATGAGATTTGCATAGGTTTCAAAGTATATCTTTGGTCTACTGCATGTAATGACCGAGGACATTTGCTATTTTCTGCAGGACAATTTGGCTTTTCCGCTTATATGTGCTGACTGGAATGCTGATGAAGAGATGCTATTGCTCGAGGTATTTAGTCTGTAAGTTTCTTTTATTTTTCTTCAGATAATCCTGCATCTTATACCAGTTGTTCTCTTTCCCCATCTTCTGTGTAGGGTATTGAAATGTATGGCTTTGGTAATTGGACCGAAGTCTCAGAGCATGTTGGAACAAGAACAAGACAACAGTGTATTGACCACTATAATGCTATTTATATGAACTCCCCTTGCTTTCCTCTCCCTGTAAGACCACTGTTCTAAGTATTGCACATCCATGCATATGCGCACATACAGTAAAACATATATGGTGTTGCTCAGAAAACTAATAATAAAGAGGATCACTAATATGCTTCCTGATCTATTTGCTTAGGACATGTCTCGCACTATGGGTAAGAGCAGAGATGATCTTCTCGCCCTGGCCAAGGGGTCTGGAGAAATCAAAACAGGTAGTTCACATTTCTGCATCATTAGCCTAGCTGGAAACCAGCTCTGCACATGCTGAACTTCAAGCAACTATCTGCTTGGCTTTATTAGAGTCGCAGAATGCACCATTTGTTTGCTGAAGCCACTTTGGTGAAGTGCTGCTTGACTGAATGTAGTTTTGTTGTTTGGAAAGTAATCAGTGATTTGCTAATGGATTATTCATTGTTCTGTGTTGTCTGTCATACATGCCAACTAATCCCTTAGATTTATCAGTTCATATTTCTTCTTTGAAATTTTTTTCATTTCATTGTGCCCGCTGTCTTCTGGTCTATTTAAGACCCCTCTAATATCTTTCGAAAATTATAATATATGATAAAAAGTGAATACTTAGAAAGAAGTGGCATCTGCCTCTCTGCAGAGCTTCCCATGCTCATGGAAATAACTCTGAAAGAAGTGGCATCTCCTTCGTCGGCAGGAATAAAGTACGTTTATTTATAATACTTTTTCTGTCTAGTGGTTGTAGGTGCTTGTTCCTTATATAATCATTCCATCTCAACTTTTTTCTTGATGTGCTTGATCAGATCCGAAGAACCCAAAACGACCACAGCTTCCCAAACTTCAACCCAAAGAGCTGGTAGAAATACTAATATATGTTATGGGTTTCCTTGCTTCAGAAATTACATGGTTGTATTGTTTGCAGTTTCGTGCATGCTCTCGCCAAAGACTGATTTGCTGTTTTCCATCAGATATTGCCTCAGGTTTGCTCTCAGGCGTAGGGAAGAAGGCGTCCACCAAACTGCAGATTAAGGATGAACCCAAAGTCACCAAAGTTGAAGGTATGCATTTAGGATTGTTCTCTTACATCACAAGAGACCAGAGCTAAGACCTTATGTAAGAGGAACTATATATATGGTTAGAAAAGAGATGCTCATTTTTCTTGGTAATTTCTCTACAGAATCTCAGCGGAGCATTGGAGCAAAGAAACTAAGGAGTTTAGTGGAGGAGGGACCTTCAATGAAAGAATTGAGTGGCTATAATTTCAAGCGACAAGAGTTTGAAATTGAATACGATAATGATGCTGAGCAGATATTAGCCGATATGGAATTTAACGATACCGACACTGATGGTGACCGTGAATTGAAAGTTCGAGTTCTGCACGTGTACGGAAAAAGGTAGTTGTAGATTAACTTTATAAATTCACGGCTGATAGGTGGATTGAATTCAACCTGGCTCATCAAAGGCTTTCAAAGGAGTAACTCGTAATAAAATGTGGCTCATCAAAGGCTTTCAGAGACCAGAGGTTCTGGGGCCTGTTACTCTTTTCCTTTTCTTCTAGGTTGCAGTCACAGTTCTGGTTCTGATTAATTTCTTGTTGCAGTATAACCAGTATTTCAAGTTGTATGAAAATCCCTTGGTTTATAGGGTTAGTAAAGTTTGGACCATGTTTGATCACCAGAAATTACCCGTTTAGTACACTCCAGTTGTCAATAGTCAAGAGATTATTGTGTTTTATTCTTCATATGCTGATTTAAAATGTTGGAATTTTGACAGGCTTGATGAGCGGAAACGCAGGAAGGAGTTCGTAATTGAGAGAAATCTGCTTTATCCTGATCCTTCAGAAAAGAACCTTTTACCCGAAGTGAGAGAAATATATCAGCGCTTCAAGGTCTTCATGCGGTTCCACTCAAATGAAGATCACAAGCAATTGTTGAAGAGCATCATTGAAGAACAACAAATAGTCAAGAGAGTACTAGATCTTCAGGTATAAGGCCTCCCGATTGACCTTTATGTATGTTACTTCCTTTCCTTTTTTATCCATGTGGATTGCTCAATATCCATACAGATCAAGACTAGATTCAACTTATTACAGAAGAGATACTATTTTAAACATGAAAACATCATGGCTTGTAACGGCAAACATAACTACTTAACTAGCAAGACCATATGCAGCTCAGATGAACTCATAATATTGCACCTCTTTAAGCTCAATTATGATCATATGCTGCTATGATTAGGAAGATGCTCATTCATTCAATCAATAAGCAATCATGGCAGAGTATTTTCTGGTCAATTGCTTGGCATAATAAATATGGGGATAATTGTGTAGGATGCTCGAGCTGCTGGGTGTAAAACAGAAGCTGAGGCAAGTAAATATCTTGTGCAGAAGAGGAAGAATGAAGCGGAAGAAAGTGCTGTAAAGCTGAAGGAAATTGCACAGGCTGGTGTAAGTGGTAAAGTGATCAGTCCCCGAGGATCAGGTAGGGGATCGGCTGGTCTGCCGCCTCCTCACCCTCCTCCGGGCATTAAAGACCTATCTTTAACTACACAACCTATTTCAAACTCTTTGGTTGAGTGGGATGTCAGTGGATTAGTAGGAGCTGATTTACTCTCTGAAACCGTAAGATTCCCTTTGAACTGCAGTTGATTTTACTCTTTGGTCTCTAAAGATTCTACTTTGACAAACTTAACATATACTCGCAGGAGGAGAGACTTTGCTCTGAGATCCGAGTCCTCCCATCTCATTACCTGCAGATGCTGCAGACCATCTCGACGGAGATTTTGAACGGGAACGTCAAGGAGAAATCTGAAGCGCACAGCTTGTTCAAAGTCGATCCAAGCAAAGTCGATAGAGTTTATGATATGGTCATACGAAAGGGATTAACCCTCGCATAGTTACTTTTTGTATTCATCCCACCTTGTAAGAACGCTTTTGTACAGTAATTATCTGTTTAATCAAAGGTAAAGATCCCCATTTTATTAATGTGGTAACTGTGCACAGACCATGTTTATAACGTGCAGAAATTTTGTAGCAATGTCACTATCTCAACAACAGTTCTCAAACTAAATATGACGAGACCGATCGTGCAGGTTACCCTGCAAATTGTGGGATGGTTATAAAAGGAGATAGAATTGATGAGAGCCAAAGTCGATTAATACTAAAAGAATGAATTATACATAACAGTGATTGATTGCAGAGCACAGCGAGGAGAGATGAGGGCCTCTCTTCAGATTTCACATAGCTTAAATCTCTTCCTCGTAGTAAACATCGAAAATCAAAGTACAAGCGACAGCAACTAGCCGGGTACCCTCCGAGAACCTGAACAAAACTAGAGGGCACTAGAGTAGACTTTGGATTTCGTAGGGTCCCCTTCCTAATATTTCAAAGTACACTTGCTATGTCAGAACCCCCCATAAAAAAAATTATAAAAAAAATCCAATCTTCATTTTGCTTGAAGCCTTTTGTTTTGTTTTGTCAGTATCACATGAATCCCCACACCCCCTTTTCTCTCGTCTCTCTCTCTCTCTCTCTACGGTACCGTATCTACTACGATCACGCGCCAAAGTCCCACAGGTGCAGCGTCGTATCGCTAGACCACGCAGCGACATGTCGTTCGTCGCAGACGATCGCGTTGACGGGACCCACGCGCTGACTGAAGCTGTAGAGGTACTCGCCGCGCTCGACTTCCCAGACTCTTATGATCCCACCCGCGCACATGAGCGCGTGGCCGTTGTTCATGCACCCCATGGCGGCCCCTCTCTGCCCGGCGTCGCTCACCATGAACCGGCAAATCTCCCGGTGCGGCGCGTCGGCCCTACGCACCCTCGCCAGATCTCCTCTGGTTGGACTGGTCCCGACGATGACGTAGGCGGAGTCGCTGACGTCGAACGACGTCACCACCAGGCGTCTCCGGTACTCGTCGTCGGCGAGGACGACGCCTTGGTTGCGGAGGTCGAAGACGATGACGCGGGAGTCGGTGCAGGCCACGGCGGTCTGCTGGGCCGTGACCCGGACCCGGCCCACGAACTCGGTCATCTCCGTCAGCATGTTCCAGCCCATCAGCGCAGCCGGGTCGGTAAGTGACCCGCCCACGAAAACGAGCTCATAGGTATTGCTATCCCATATGTGGATGGCCCGACCCGGCGCCCCGGCGTAAAGCCCGACCCACCAACGCCCGCAACCCGTGAAGTCCACCAACGCGCCATCGTTGACCACGTCGCCCATGTGGACCCTCTGCGTGATCAGCGGGCCCGGAATGGTCGCCACGTGGACGTCCCCTGCCAGCGTGGCGAATGTGAGACGGAAGTTGTTGCTGATGACGATACCCCTCACCGCGCGTGGAAAGGGACCCAGCCCGTCGCTGTGGTGGGCCCGGTAAGTGCTGATGTGGAGGCGCGTGTGGAGGTCGAAGAGCCTGACGGTCCCGTCGGCGAATCCGCAGGCCAAGTAGTTGTCGGAGAGCGTCAGGCAGCGGCAAGTGAGTCCGTCCGGGTCGTCCACGTCAGACGGGTCGAAGAAGAGCGTCGTGTGGGAAGACCGGCCCATCCGGAAGTTTCTGGCCGTCCGATGCCAGTAGGCATACTCGTCCTGCCACGTGTCCTGGAGGAGATGAGTCCGGCCCCATATGCGGCTAGTGAGGCGATGCCATAGCATTTCCGAGCGGGAAACGGCCCGCCACGTGGAGCATACCTGCACAATTCAAAAACAGTGACGTGGCGGAGTTAGTAACACAAACTAACAAATCTCCTCCATGGATGCACGTGGTGAGAGCATTATAAAAACTCCAGTCTCGCTAGGGCTCTGACTCCCTTTAGCCATGGTGTAACTTACAGTCGAGTAATTTTAATCCAAGTAAAAAACACCTCTTTCGACAAATATTGACATTCCACACAAGAGGAAGAAACGAACAGAAGAAAACAAACTAAGCAGAGGGAGAGAGAGTCTCGGCATCGATGACCACCATGGAATTGAAAATCTGCAGAGAGCCCTAGACACAGTCATGTCCATTGTTTGTATTAATTGCGAGACGGGGACGGAAAAAATATATATAAACCTAGAAGACGGAGCCTGGAGTGGAACACGAGAGAAGATCAGAGAGAGAGAAGAGAACGTAGGGAACAGAGTAGTAGAGTATCACAGTCTAGACCGAATAGGGTTGAGTACGTAAAGGAGGGAGAAGGAGGAAGACATATCTCAGTCAGGTCAGACAGTAAGTACGTCTGAGAATCTATCTATCTATCAAGACCTAAAAGCAGTGTGGATACTACTGCCATGTATTACCTAGTCGTCACCTTCATCATCATCCCTCCCTCCCTCCCTCCCTCCTACGTACTCCGTCTCTTCCGCCATTGAAGAGCGCTCTGATTAAGTACGTGGGGGACCTCCAAGCACATGAACACGAATAACGTGAAAAGTTGAAAGCTAGGGTTTTCGAATAGTGATGTACTTTGTAGCGGGCATATATATATTGATCATGAAGGGGAGGACCAAGCTAGCTAGAAAAGACAAACATGAACATGAGCTTACTTTGTGGGGTGGTCCTAAATCCTAACAAGAAATATGTAACCCAGCAAAGTGAGTGAGTATACACAAACGAAAACATGGGATTGGGAATTATATTTCAAAAAAATTCAACTCTTGAATGCAAGCGTACGTGCTTCCCCACAAACCACTATTTCGTCTTTCATTTCCAAAAAAAGGAGGGGTGTAGCCCCAAAGCCAAACCCTGTCTCGTTAAAAGCAACGAATCTTTTACCTTCTTCTTCTCCTTGATCTTCTTTTCTTCCTCTTCCACAGTTCGACCCTAAGCTAAGATAGGCTATACCCAGCTTTTCTGCATTTTACTGGTGACCAGCTTCGCCTATCTCTCTGTGCGTGCACTAGTCTCATCGTGTAATAGTACTCTTTATATGACAATAAGACCAAGCTGCTATGCTATCAAATCATAAATACAAATTATGATTTGATGATTTGATGCTTTATTTAAAAAATTGCAATGTGTGACCTCATAGTTCAAAATAAAAACAAAATTCTGTTGGCTAATATCTAATATTAATGGTAGCAAAACTAGCTAAAAAAGACTAGGTTGTATAGTAGTTAGTTATCCTTAAAGAAAAATTAAAACATATGTACTATGCACCATCTTTAAAAAATATTTGGATATACATGCAAACATATAGTTGTGATTAAAACAAAATATGTAACAATAAAAACCTTCCCAATGCTGCTTATAGCTCAAAAAACACAGCAGCTTCAGTGTAGAGTTTGATTCAAACTCCTGGCTCACAACGAACGCTGGCTATACGCTTTAACACATGCAATGCAACTAGAATGAACTTTGTCATGATCATACATAAGCACCGGGTGCACTGAATCAGTTATGTGTCATGCAATCTCAACCATTCATTTGTTCTAACCATTTAAATGACTCTCATATCAAGGACTCACGGTCAAGGAAACTACTTCATTTTTCTAGCTCATCTCACAGGTTCATCAACTACATTTACTTGCAAACATAATTCAAACATACCAGTTCACCAGGATTTTAGGCTAATTTGTTTATAACAGGCTCTACAGAAGATTAACGACTTGCCTTGTTTAACTAGATTTGCTTTTTATCATTAGACCTTGGACTTTCTATAAAAATATCTATCTTAGTTCTGCCAATGGACAGTTGGAATTTAAAGTGGTTTAAAAGTAAATAAATATTAGTCACGAGTATATATAATCTCCACTTGGTTATTCCAAAATTGGATAGTAACCAACTACACCCACTGACAATTTCCATTTCTATTTTCTATTTCTAATATTACAGTTCAAATTCAATATCCCTTGCCAACTAGATCATGAATTAACTTGCTGGAAAGTATCTATCAATGTCTAAGGAGTGATGATAATGTTCTAGAAAAGAGACATGGAAACATACACATAGCCTACATAAGTTATTGCCTAAACATGGAACATGAAAAAAGGGTATAATAATAGCAGTATGACAGGAATGTTTGCTTCACATAACTGAAAAGAAAATAACTTCGTTAAATATAGAAAACGATAAGCACTATTCAAACAGGAACAGGACCTAGCCACACTGCAAATTTGCTATATATTAGCACCCAACAAAAAGAAGGGAAATCCAGAAGAAAATAAAAGTAACATTCTGGTAATAGATTACAAAGCTATAAGAAAGTTGAGTCAAAAGGTTGAGGAAGATAGCTACTTTCCTATAGCTGAAAAAGGATTACATGCCAATAAAGGGGAGAAAAAAACACAAGGAGAGGAAAATTTCAATTCAGAGCCAAAAGAACCCTTTTCATTAGATCTGCTGAAAAAACAGTGCAAAAACAGACTTTTTTTTTTGTTTTGTAATGGTCAAAATAGCCTCAATTGAGAAAGAGACATCAATGATCTATAGAATTGAGAATGACCCATTAACAGTCAGTTGCTTTCAGAAAAATAAACACTCAATTCCAATTCCTTGGAAGCAAATTTCCATACTATCTGCATTTTGCTCCCTTCTTCAAATTTGAGCCTAATTTCCCACAATCAAAAACCACTAAAAATTTGAAAATAAGTCCTAAGCAGTTTCCTAGAGCTCTTTGACTGGACAAAAAACTTTGTCCCTTTATGGCATTTGCAAAACCTTCAGTTAACTTATTATTCTATTGTCTAGACCACGCAAGAAACATAAGAAATTCTTGGATACAAGTCCTATAACCGTTGTACAAAAACTTCTCTCACAAATTAAACGTTTGAGAGATGAACGCTAAATTTTGACAAAAGAATGAGTCTTGAGAGAGCGAGAGAGAGCGTACCCGGAAGAGATTGGCGAGGGCAACAGCCACGGCGAGGCGGCCAAAGCTGCGAGAAGCGGCAATGGCGACTTCGGCAGCGAGGGCTTCGACGAAAGGCTCCGGCCAGACCTCACTGACCGCGGCAGGCTGTCTTCTTCGTCGTAGTCTTCGAGACGACGACGGCCCTGCTTCTTCCCAATCAGGCCGCCGTACGGCGCTGGTACCAGCCGCATTGCCACCACTCTCGTCGTGCGACGTCGTAAATGGCGGTGGTGGTGATGACGACGACGAAGAAGTAGAAGACGAAGAAGAAGAAGACATGAATGGAAAGAAAGTGATAGTCGACTATAAAAGGAAGGTAGGGAGGGAAACAAACTTGAGAAAAAGGAACAAGGACAAAAAGGTACCGATAAAGACACAAAGTGAGGGACCCCGAAATCGATGATAAAAAAACTTCGACACACTCAGCCTCGACCAATTTTGATCGTAAATGTATATTTTTCTTTGACTGTAGAAACTAGATAATACTGTGATTGAATTTAGGGTTTTATATAAAAATGGGGTTTGGATGGAGGAGGAGGAAGGAAGGAGGGGTTTGAATTCCCCGCGCTGCAAAGACGGCGGAGGTGGGTTTGGGTTGGGACCGCAGGACTTCTCCTTCTCTCTCACTTCTTCTCTGGGTTTCGAGTTTCTATCAGGGCATTTGTTTAGAACAAAACTATCTTTGGTCCTTTTGGACGTCTCTCTCTTCTCTCTCAGTCTGTTTTTTTCTGTGTGTGCCGAACTGTATCTCTGTCAAGAAAATAGGCCCTGCACGTTTGTATACAAAATGGGAGTGGGACTGTTGGAGTAAATAGAATCCATTTTGAGAGTATGTTTGGTTAGTGTGCTGCGTGCATGGTCAATACCGATGCTAGGAGAAAAGTGTGAGAAGTTGGTTTATGTAAAACATGAATACAAATTGTTTACGATAGTTAAATTGTTAATACTTAAGTTGTATCAATCACATTCCATATCAAGAATGTAAAGTAGAATTCGAAACTCACCGTTAACGTCCATGTTGTAGCCATTGGTGTTCTAGTGCTTTTGCCTTTTATCAAAATTTAAGTATGTATAACGTAATACTTGTAACTCATGGTAATAACAGAGACCAAAACATCTATTTATAGAATTTTGGCCCTTAAGATATCTTTTATAAGTACTCAGAAGTGTTTTGAATATGTGCATCACATAATTGGACATTCTTGTAGTCCAATAATAAATTCCGACATCTAACATTGACTATATATTGAGAAAGTCTAGTGGATATGTCAAAATTCACTATGACAATATATTGGTAACTTTTGACCATAAAATTTCACATTTCAATCTCTCTAACCTATATGTCAATTTCACATAAATGACATATATAACCAAAAATATCAAATTTGACATCAAAAATTAAATTTGTCAAACTCTATTTCTATCTCTCTTTCTTTGGTATTCGATATATTTATTTTGACATTTGTGTCTCTTTACTTTGAAATAACTATTATAAATAAAATTTGACAAAATAATATGTTGTCCAGTCAACCCTTATATTTAAATTTGTCAAATTTAATTTAACTAATCAATTAAACTTGCTTCTAGATTACTAGTATCTATTTCTATATACATGTTATATTAAATTTGATCTCATATATTAGGACAAGTGATAATTGTCCACTATATTGGACAATTATGGGTCTATATTCTAAGAATTTGTAATTGCTTCGATATATTTATATGAGAGATCAATCATGCTCTTTTTTGTTTAGAATATAAAACTGCTACCATATAAAAATCGAAGACTAATTTGTTAATAACGTAATTTGAATCTCACACCGGAAACTAATTGTATGCGATTAGTTTCCAACAGTTCTCAATGCTCTCAATGCAATCTACATTGTTGTTCTTTGATATAATGTTTTAAAACGTAAATACGGATGCGACGCGGTTTTACGAGTGCTTCATATATGTGAATTTCAACCCGTTGTGAAACACGTAAAAACGTATAATTTTTTAGAAAATAAAAATAATACACGAAATTTTAATAAACATAACATTCAAATCCCAAAATTTAAATAGAAACATAAACATTAAATCAACTCCATGTTTCTAATTCAAATTCATTGTCTTCATCAAATTATAAATCACCATATAAGCTATCACCATCATCACTACCTTACACATCTCTACCATCACCATCTTCATTACTATGCTCAGCTAGCAATGAATTAGTATCATCATTACATATTAGTTCTTTCATAGTCATCATCTTCATCATACAAATCATGAGCTTTCATGGAACATTTTTTTGCTACCTATATACGGAGAAAAATTGATGGAGAAAACGGCATCATTTTAGAGTGAAATTCTTAGATCTATTTTAAATAAAAAAAAAATATTTAGAAAAATAAAAATATATAATAAAAAACAAAATACACCACGTTTTTACGCATTATTTACTTTTTCGTGTGAGTGATGCAAATTTTCATACCTTGCACGGAGGTGGGCCTCTACGCACAAAACGTCACTTTTTAAAACATTGCTTCGATCGTCGATATCAAGAGTCAACATCGTCGTTCATGTGTTGTGCTCCCTAATGTGGATGGTTACAAACTTACAACTACTTCACTAGCACTACCGTCATGTATTATTTGCGTGAGGCTTTTGCAAAGGTGTTGGTCAGGGGATTCACAAGAGAGGTGAAAGTTTGCCAGTAAGAGATGTCAAAAACTGGATTACGAAAGATGTACTAACATTAATATATAAGATCAGAAGGAGGTAATACGGGCGGACATGGGAAGGGATTCACAAATTTGGAGTCAATGTGGGCGGGCAACTTATTTCTCAATTACGAGGAGCATGAGCAACTTTTACTGTCAAAACTAACTGCTTATATAATTGGATGGAGTTTATCAAGATCTTTATAGAAATCCTTCACATTCTCAAGTCTCGACAAGTATGAAATGTGACAGCTCGATTTCCTCTAGCTGATCTCAAAAAGCTCATCGTCTTCCTCCTGTCACGACGGGCTAATTAGCTCAAGCGGATAATTAAGGGAGGACTGGCTGAGCCTAGCCTCAACCAGAGGTGGCCGGCAATAAGACGACGCCTAGCTTGATTGGTGGTGCAAGGAACAAGGATTAGGCGCAACTGCGCAAGATGTGCCCGTTGTAGTTGACTAGTCGGTCTGTTGAGGACTATTTGAGGCTTCACATTCTCAGCAGAAAACAAATAAATAAACGATAACCCTAAGGTTGAGGTTAATTAAACAATTAATACAGAATATTTTTTTCTAATTTCGATCATGTAGTTTTCTTGTCTTGCCCATCGAATCAGTTGAGCACATTGTCTAATTTCGATAGACTATTTTGAATTTAGAAGAAATTAGGGTGCACTTTTAGCGTTCAAATCAGGTAGTTTTTTATATATATAACAAGTTGCACATAAGCTAATTTAGAGATCTTATTTTTTTATTCAAGTTAATAATAATTTTTATCCTAAATAGAGTCAATTTGACTTTTTCTTTTTCCTTGACATTTTTTTTACCCTTCTTTAAATTTAACATCTAAAATAGGAATCAAACACCCACAGATCTCTCGTTTCCAAGAAAGAGAAAGATAGTTCATCTTTTTAATACATACTACCGTCTTTATCAAATACGCCACTACTTCACAACAAAAATACTACTAATGTTTGATAAACATACTACAACATAAGCAAACACTACAGATAGAAGAGATAACTCATCTTTTTAATATATACGTACTACTATTCTTTATCAAACACACTAATACTTCGCAACAAAAACACTACTCATATTTAATAAACATACTACAACATAAACAAACACTAATATAATGCTAGCTACTTATGGAGGTTCTTTGCTGTTTTGTTGTTTATTTTCTGTTGGGTACTCAAAATTCTCATTTATGTTCTTCATTTAATTATTCTCGTTTTTGTTCGTCGTTTAACTTTCCTTACCTTTAATGTCTTCCCCTTTCCCCTTTGACGAACCCACAACGATAGATTTATCCTCCATGCTTTGCAATCTTAATCATTGGAAATGTCCAGTACATAATCTCATGAAAAACAAAAAAGTTCATAAACATACTACTTACAACAACTAAACATACTACCTCATGCAATGAAACGTGTTACTACATAATCATAAGGATACTACGACAGAATTATAAAGTTCATAAACATACTACTGACAAAAACTAAACATAATACAGCAAACAATTAAACGTACTACAACATAATCATAAGGATACTACCACCATAAGAGCATAAAGATACTACCATAAAAGAATAAAGATACTACCACAGAGGTACGATTATCTTAACACGTACCATCAAATATATTGCAACATCCTCATGTCTAAATATACTACTTAAGACCTATAGTACACTACGACAGACCATCAAACATACTACTGAGATTATCAAATCTACAAATACTACTTCAGGCTTGCAAAAGTATTATCACCGACCATCTAACATACCACTGAAATTATCAAATATGTAAAATACTACTTTAGGGATACAAAAGTACTACAACAGATCATCAAACATACTACTGACATTCAAATCTAACATTTAACTACATAAACCTCAAAATAACGTAATTTTATTGATAAATGAGGTAGATGAGTACCTAGAGGAGAAAATGAGGACGATGACTTAGTTGATGTGGCGACGCAGCGATCAGAGCTAGTGAGAGAAGGAGGTGACGACTGGAGCTATTGAGCATGTGTGCGTGTGTGTGTGTGTGTGTGTGTGAGAGAGAGAGAGAGAGAGAGAGAGAGAGAGAGAGAGAGTCAGCGATCGAATCCAATTAGAGAGAGAGTCAGTGGCCGAAGCTTGGGAGCAAGGCGCAGAAGATCAAGTGAGACGCGACGAAGAGAGGCGCGACTAAGTGAGTGAGAAACAGGTGGTGATGGAGCTACTGCGACAAGGGAGTGAGGAATGATATAGGTGGTGAGGACTACAACGGCGACAATCTAGTGAGGGAGAAGAGATATGGAGCCATGTTGAGAGTTTTCAGTCGTGAAAGATGAAGAACGAGATAAATGAATTTTTTTGTGTGATTCTTATGTTTATATATAATTTTATATACGATGACATATTTGCAAATAGATTGAATTTTAAAGTTATAACTGTTTTAAGTTTTATGTCACGTGACCTTATTTAAAATAAAGATGTTAAGCGAACTAATTTAGTATAAATCTGTTGTAAATGACCTTATTTGTCCTTCTTTATGAGCTTAGTTTATTCTGATTCACTCACCGGGAAAGAAATGTGTCCACAATTTAGCTATAGACAACTTTGATGATGAAGAAGGCGTATTAAAACAAGTTCGATAAGAGAGGAGGGAGGGAGGAGGGATGTGCATAAACGAAGGTAGGACCGAGAGGGAGAGAGAGAGAGTACTTTGTTGGGTTGGGGATAGTGCTTTTTGACTAGAATGGCATGCTCATGTCTAATCATCGATTCTCTTTCTCGATGGAATATAACTGAAAGATCTTCCCTAGTCCAAAAGAACATCAACCCCCCACCTTCCATTTTTTCTACTCTCTCTCAAAGGAGAGAAAAAAGAAGGAAGAGAAAACTGGAAAAATATATGACAGACTGACTTGGATAGAAAGATGGATGGAGATGGAGAGCAGCTAGCTAGCGGTCACTCACTGAGGACCTAGTAGTCTCTCATATATACTTGTAGGTATGGCACGCATACTTAGCCTCTCTGCTCTCTTCTCAGAGTGTCTCAGTCTGTAACTATAAATCATACACCCCATGCCTTCACTTCTTCTCTCTGAACTTAAATTAAATTCAATCCCTTTTCTACTGTCATGGACCCACATTTCCTTCTTCCCCCTCCTTTCTTCTCATCATTCTCTCATTATCATCAGCTGTAATTTAAGTTTCTTGCTTAAGGGGTTAAGATTCGTTTGCAAACTGGCTAGCTACTTAATGACAAACTTAGGACCAGTTTGGGAGGGTGGTGATTATGGGATTATGAGATTCTAGTTTGGGTGTTTGTTAGACCAACAGCTTCTAACTTATTTGAAAATCTCACATAATCTAAAACAGATTATGGAAGCTAGTATTACCATGCTTTCATAAACTGTGGTTTCTAAAAGCTGCTGAGATTTCTACTTATTCTGTCATTTGTTGTCATTTGTTGCCGCAGAAATTTATTCTTTCATTCTAGAATTTTGTAACTCTTCATTGCATGCTTAATTAACTTCCTATCGACTACAATTCTAATTATATGGACTTAGAAATTAGATGAACAACAAGCTATGATAACTAGAGTTGATATTTGTGGCACAGTGTCGTAAAATATATATGTTACATATACAGTATTTATATTATATAGTGAATAACCTAATAGCAAGATTATTTTTAATTTACATATATATATTTGTGTCTATTTTGGTCATTTTATCTATTGATTGCACTTTTATAGTTAAATTTATCAAACACCTAATACTATCGATTAAATTCACAACAATTTTACAAATCTAATTACCAAACACTCAACAACTTATTTTCACAACTGATTATTCTCATAGCACAGTTAAAGTTTATTATTCTCACAGCACAACCCTCTCAAATTGGACCTTAATGCAGAATGTAGGAGTCTTTTCTAGGACGTCCGGAGGTTTTACCGTTCGAAAGAAGATGCTCTCATACAACACTGGACTTCCTCGTTATGTTTCGTCTAAAATTGGATTCTACATTGTTGCGGTTCGGATCA
The DNA here is from genome assembly GCA_946800695.1 of Geum urbanum. Classification (NCBI taxonomy): domain Eukaryota; kingdom Viridiplantae; phylum Streptophyta; class Magnoliopsida; order Rosales; family Rosaceae; genus Geum; species Geum urbanum. The sequence goes on along the minus strand of OX327008.1, from coordinate 44,548,276 downwards.
TCCGAGCAAGTTTTCTCGCTAATTAGCTCGAAGGATCAACCTACAGATTGGTGCAGCAGAATGAAGTTGCTCTATGACATAGAAAGTGTCGAAAAGGGCACATTGGTGCCGGAAGAAAAAGGACTGTAGGAGGCACTTGGCTACTTAATTAACAGTTAAGCCTAAGTTAACTGTTAGTTACAGGCTAATTTGACTTACAAAGATGCTCAAACATTACTGGTGAAGCTACGGAGTGGACTTTACCTCATCATCACTATTTGTGGGCCCAAAATAACTGTGTTCCAACTGTAATTGAAACGAGCAACAGTTGAAGACATGGGGACTATGGACTAGCTCAGACTGCGCCAGGTTGGGGGATCACAGGGTGCAACACAAATAGTGAAGGTTATTCTGATGCTATTTCTCTCAGTATTCAACTTGAAGCAAATAGCTTCTTTGTTTTGCAAACAGTTTTTACTACCATTGCCATGAAATAATCTCTATTGACCAATGAAAACAAGCGAAAATGGGAACAAGAACCATGCATGCAAACATGAGAAAAATGTTTTTCACCCTTTATAACTCATCTTCGCCGAGATCTCCCCATCGAACATTGTACTTTGCCGCAAGATAATGGGGTCCTACTGGCCCTCTGCTACCATATGGGTATAGCTCAGGAGCAATCTTTTTCTCTTCAAGCTCCTTCAACAACGGCGAGAATAGTGACCAAGCAGCATCAAGCTCATCACTTCTTATGAATAATCTTCGTTCTCCCTCAATTGCATCCAACAGCAGTCTCTCATATGCATCTGGAATTTCTCTTGGATACCTTCACATAAAATGTACACCCTTAGTTGGAATCACAAGTACATAGATGCTGTATTTTAACTTTCACTCACTTAATTGTCAGTCCTGGGTTCTTCTGTCAAGTTTGTAAATGAAGATTGTACCTTGTTGAATAAAGCAAATTTAGGTTGCTTCGATCTAGCCTCATTCCAAGACCAGGAACCTTGTTGTTGATCTTCAAATATATGGCTTCATCAGGTTGTACACGAAGAACAAGCTCATTTGTAGCCTTATCTAAATCAGTTCCAAAATTCCTCTTGTACAGGTTACCTGGAACATGTCTGAATTGAACTCTGATCTCTGCTCTGGGTGGTCAAAGAAAATAATCCAGGTCAGACATTTATTGAGATCCTTACCATATAGGGAATACAAAAGGGTATATACTCAGGAATATGAAACTTTTCCACATACCCTTTAGTATGGAGAGCCTTTCCTGCTTTCATCAGGAAAGGAACCCCATCCCATCTGGCATTATCAATAAAGAGAGCTGCTGTTGCAAATGTAGGGGTGAGACTGTCGTTTGGCACAGTTGGGTCATCTACATAAGCAGGAAATGATTTACCACCCTTGTTGTGTCCCTTATATTGGCCAATAACTACATCTTCAAGTTGCAATGGCCTCATTGATCTTAGAACCTTTACCTGAGTTTTATACAATTTCCACTGAGCAGTAAGGAACATTTTGAGAAGAAAAGTTCTAGAAACCACAAGTTTTGATACTTGAACCAAATAACTATGGATACCTTTTCATTCCTAATGTCCTCAGCATCTAAGCTAACCGGTGTTTCCATGGCAAACAGTGCTAATATTTGCAGAAGATGGTTTTGCATTATGTCCCGTATAATTCCATACTTATCAAAATATCTGTAGATAAGAGTAACAAACAGTTAGATGATTGATTGCAAATGGTCGAATAATAATTTTATTGCTTTCAACATTGCGTAGTTAGAAGCTTACCCCCCTCTTCCCTCTGTGCCAAAATCTTCAGAAAAGATCAGCTGCACATTGCGAATGTAGTTCCGTGACCAGACAGGCTCAAAAACAAGATTTGAGAAGCGAAGTACCGATAGATTCTCGACAAGCTCTTTCCCCAAGTAATGGTCAATCCTGAAATGTAATAAAAAAAAATCTAGTTTCTTCTTCAAGGTCTAAATTATTTAACTAATTAAAGGAAAAGGAGAGCAAACTGCACCTAAATATCTGGTCTTCAGCAAGGTACTTTTTTAGAGATTTGGTTAGCTCAGCAGATGATTCAGAGTCACGACCAAATGGCTTCTCCACAATGACCCTCGTCCACCCATTTTCTGAAGATGCTCTAAGACTAGCACATCTCACCACATCCACAAATATGTTTGGAGGTATTGATAAGTAGAACAGCCTATTTGACTCTCTACCAGCCTGGAAACGGGTCACATTATATTAAACCATCTATTGAAAGTAATAACTTTCTTATTATTCTATCCATCAATCTGATAAAAAGTGCACCACAGAATTCTATCAACGAGATAATTCTGCATGCCACATAGTTGAAACCGTTATGTATTTTCATATCAGTATCTGAACTGTTGCCCCAACCCTTAAGATTTTGATGGCTTTCACAAACTTCCCAGTTCCCACTTTAGAATTGAATGAAAATAGAAGTTGGGTATGTGGATCTTTAACTAGAAGCTCCTTTTGAAACGTTGTATCTTCTTTGATAGTACTATCTATGCAAATTTAAAGGAAACTGTAATTGATGTTGACCTTCACTCTTAACAGCAATATATTAAAACTAATATAAAGCTTTGCTGTCAGACTATTTTTTGGTTTTTTAGAAAAGCCGAAGTGATAGTAACCAATTTAAAGCACCTAAGCTATAGTACTTGATGAAGTTTTTAAAGCACTACTATTGAAAATTACTATTTTCTACTCTTGCAAAGCTTCTATGAATTATACAAGAAGAAACTGTAGTAAACACCTTACCTCCTTCTCTTTCAGCTTGATGTTTAATTCTGCAAAATCCTCCTCAGAACTATACAGACCAGCATGGTAGAAACATCGTTTCAAGAAATAGTCCATTTTGTCCTCGCAATTTTCCCTATCAGTCATTGCTGCATGTCAATTTATAGAAATGTTTCGTGTAACACATTCTCACTGTCGCTTAGAAAAATAACAAACCTCTGATCTATTCTGCAAGTCAAGGTTCTGCTAATCATGTTCCTCAGCTCGCCATCAGTCATTTTAGTTCGAGCAAAACCAAACACTACAAAATCCTACATGAAGATAATCACAAACAGATTGCCATCAGTGATTTTGATCGGTACCATTACAACGTAACATTCATGTAAAAGATGAAGAGTAGAACCTCTGGTAGACAACCCTCGTAGTAAAGAGCAAAAAGTGCCGGGAAAATCTTCTTCTTGGCAAGGTCTCCAGAAGCACCAACAACAGTAATGGTCAACTTAGAATCTCCATTTTTCGAATCCGGCATGTGAAAGGGCTCCTCTATGCCCTGAGACTCAATATGTTCTAGGCCCGGAGAAATTCCATCTGAATAATCCAAATTATCCATTTCAACATTGAGCATATATAAGCTAAACAAAATGCAGACAACTAAATTAAGCACAAAGGGCAAACAGGGAGTAGCTTCATTATCCAAAAACACTTCAATCTTCCAAAGATAGTTTACTTTATCATCAATGATTGCTTGCACATATGTTTTCATAGATCATGCTTTGCTGTATTCGCTTATTTAGCATTTGAGATTGTTGAAAATGCACAATGTCTGACAATGAAAGATTGAATCTTGCTCTATAGCTCTAAGCATGATTGTTATACTAATTCTTTCCCGGGCAATCACTCAAATAAGTAATGAAACTATCCAGAAACTAATTGAACAAAAAGCATATAACCAAAGAAAAAGAAGAAACGGACCACCATGACAAGCCACAGCATCGAGAGGATGCCCATTTGAGGATTTGAGCTGAAACGGATTTCTCCGTTGGATTTTTGGCCGAATCTGGTTGACCCATTTGGAGGAATGGCCATCTCTTATCAAAGTGATGAACTTGGAGAAGTGGGTAGTCCTGTTGTGGAATGAAGAGGGTGTGAATGAGGTTGAAGGAGAAGAGCAACGACTCAGGTGGGCAGCCATGCTTCAGTTAAGAAGAAGAAGATGAAGAAGCTCAAACTCGAGAGCAGACAAGTATCTACAAATATCTGTAACTATTTTTGTTGTTGAAGGAACACTGGAGTGGATTACTTGCTTAGCAAAAGAGAGCACAATATTGCAAAACCAACAAAATAAAATGAAGGAAAGTATCTTTTGCCCTTTTCCGTTAATGAAAGGCCAATTGGAGGGCACCATCTCTAATAAGCGATATTACAATATAGCAAGTTATTAAGTTGACAACTCTCTACTTTGAAAGCAAATTATGATCCTTTGTCATGGGTGTGTGTTGACTTTGTATTTGATCGTACATGTTTCAAGTGCAAGAGCACTCGAGTGACTCGACTCCATTGGATGATTATGCTTCTGCACGATCAGCTTGTGTCAAAGTTAACATGTTAGGTTAAGTGTCGAAACAAGTACATCTCTTAAGTTCAATTGCCACCGTTGAGTTTGAAACCCAAATCAACACACATACTACTATTCGCGCGAGACAAAAGTGTTATATTTTGAACACGTGACCTTGTAAATAAGTCAAGAATTCGGTTATGGTTTGGCGTAATTAAGAAAATATCCCAACCTAAGGGATTGGGCTTTAAGAGTTGCCTCAAAGATGGAGGTCTATTTTAGAAATGGACCTGGACCTTGACCCTGACCATTTGCTAGACACGCACACATTTACGCGATCCCAATCTCAAATACACCAAAAGAAAAGGTCTGTGTCTTGGAGAATAAAAGTAAAAAGTCTTGATGTGAAATGTGAACGGTCGATTTTGTTCAACACTCTTGTCACACGTTTTCGATTTAGATACCATACTCGCTAAGTCGTACGTTCTAGGTAGATCTATTGATCATAACCATACTAGTCAACTCCTAAACAAAGTTGATCTGGAACTTCATGAGTCAATTCTATTGAAGGAAATTGATTAGGAGATCGATCACGATTCACCAATCTAGAACATAAATGTTGGTTATTAGGAGTGACGCACCCAAGATTAAAATGTTAACTGGACAAATTTTTTAATTTCTTTTGTTACTTCACCATGTTTATTGAATTTTAACATATTAAACCAATGAACAATAACATAATCCTACAAACTACAATTCATCAAAGAACTTGAAACTTAAAGGGTTACAAGAAGCAGAACAAACACCAAAAATATGATCAAAATCAAAAATAGATGTTCTATATATACGAGCATTGAATCATTAAATTTGCAAAAATCTCGTACAATTATGCTGAGGAAATATGCGGTGACTTTGAGAGAATGGTGTCACGAAAAGCAACACGTGAATGAATGGAAGGGAAAACATATTATTATGTGAAATCAATTATTTTTTTAACTTGAAGTAATTTTTGTTTACTTCTCAAATCTGACCTAAGCTTAAGCCCAGGGTGGCTCCGCCAGTGATTATTAGTATGAAAGAAAAGAATGTCATGAATCAGATGATCAAAACTTGAAACAATCCTCAGTGCTGGGAAATCACGGGTAAATAACAAAAATCACAACTACGTAACTCTTTTTATCGACTTAAAATATAAAGGTAATAATGCATCGTGTAACTGATAGGTAGAAACTTTGTAATAGTTGTTGAAAAATAAGACGTAGGATGTCGAGATTTATAACATCTCTAATGATACTCTCTATTTTTTCAATAAATTTGTTAATTTTCAGGTATTTTTTCAATGAGATTTATGACGTTTTTCTTCGTCTGGTGCTTATCCATATACTATATTTTTTAGGTTATGTTAACTTCATTAGATTACCATCTTGGACATTAAAATTTTGAAATTACTATTCATCTAGAAGTATGAAAATGCTATCGAAATCAATTCCATTCAATTTCTTACTATCTTTCAGGTAGAGGCTTCACTTTTAAACTTTAAACTTTTATTTGAAAGTTTCATGAAAAAAGAAAGTTAATAACCACCAAAAAGAGATGAAGTTTTTAGGTAAAAACTCAAAGCCAAACCTAGCCTTCGATGAATTAATAACTAAAGAAGACAGCTAGTAGAACCACCAGAAATTTCTTTTCTGTTGTCTTGGATCAACCATGAAGTTGAACTACCTTTTACTACTTTTTTTGTTATTGGAAAGACCCATCTATGATTTCAAGTAGTCTTGGTCTAGCAAAAGAAATTATTAAAGAGGTGGTGGTTGACTCAATTAGGGGTCTCTTTCTCATTTGGCAAAATGAGTTTTATATTCATGGTTCCAACCTTACATAAACCTCCACCATTTGCACATTCCTAGCCATATTCCAAACCAGCTTAGCTTCACTAAGCTTTCTGAGCACACCCACCATCGAAAGCTTCAGTCTTTTCTATCAGAAAACCAGCCATGGATTTCATCAACCATAACAAATCCATCAAAGTTTTGCTTTCGATCTCAGTCTGCTCAATCCTACTTTCTCATTCTTCTCTTGTGTCTTTCCTGCTCTACTTCTCCAGTGCCATAGCTTCACCTTCTGTGAATCTGTTCAGCTACAGTTTTGACAAGAACTACATGTTCCTGCTTTGCAACGGACTCCTAGTGTTCATTGTCAAGAACTCTGGTCTCATTGGGACTTCTCCACCAGGTTCTAATAATTTCAACAGTGATCAACATGATGGGAAGATAACAGGGGATGTGGTAGCGGTTGAATCAGCAGAAACAAGGGCACCAAAATCAAAGGAGGCTCAAGTCATCAATGTACAAGTTGAACATGAGCCAGAAGAAAAAGAGAGAGTCTTGATCACTGAAGGAGAAGATGAAGTAGAATGCAGAGATGTGTTTGTCTCTGTGGAAGATCATGATGAATTTGAAGGAGAGGAAATTGGCTATCTGAGTACAGAAGAGTTGAACAAGAAATGTGATGATTTCATAAGGAGGATGAAAGAAGGGATTAAACTTGAAGTCCAACAATCTATGATCATGGTTCAATGTCACTGATCACTTGATCAGAAATAGGAACTTTGTTATTAGAAGACTAGCTAGCTTACACATTTTTTTTTCCTCCTAATCTGGTCTGAATTAGAAGACCACTCTGTAACTTCCTAATGTTTTGGAGATTGAATTATTTTAGAAATTGCCCTCAAATGAATCTGTCTTGTTCATCTTCTACTTCTCATTATCATATTAGTTAAACGGTCAATTTTAAGCCAAGCTGTGTTGCAGGTAGCAGTAGAACTAACTTTTATGTTAAGACCATAATGTAAATTGAATGCAGTTTATGAACGTTATCCACTTATAGGCCTAGTGCACACAAAAATTAAATAAACCACTAAATTGATTTATCCATGACATTACTACAGCGGCACATATATGAAATCCGCCATAATGTGATCATTAAGTACTATACCGTAACAGTTTAGCCAAAGCCATGAGTTTCAAATTTTCAACTCTTTATCTCTAAGATGCATTTAGGTATAAAATAAGGTGATAAGATTCCGTTCAGTGATCCTTGATTTCACTTTTGTCTTCATACTTTACACGTTTAGTGAATATATATTTATGATTTGATTCCATTTGTTGCTATATATGTGTGCATGTTAATCTATATTCATTGAAAGAAAGAGACCGGGAAGTTTCTCACTACACTTTGGTTGCATTTCAGGGTCTTCCAGGAAAGGACAATTGAAGGTCTCAAAAGCATTATTCCAAGTACTAACCAAGAGGCAGTCCTTCTCAAGAGAATTTAAATTTGTCTGATTATAGTTTAGAATGTAGTCAAACCTTCCAGACAAATTTCACAACAAAACAAGATCTATGTGTATATATATACACACACACATATATAAGTTGTCAAACATATGTGAAGCAAGATCTCGAAAAAATATCGTTTAATACAGTCTGATATGTCATGTTGTCGAATTGTGAAACTAATTGAACCGGTACATATGATTGTTGATCAAACTTTTGGTGCCAATTTCATCACCATACTTCTTGGATATTAGGGAAACACAAAAGGGACCACCTCCGACAATAAGAGACCTTCAATCTGATTGATATCAACATGAGATGCAAAACATTGTGTCTCAAATCTATAATGTGACGAGAAAGAGAGACAAAATTGTAAGACCAAATAAGTACACGAGTCGTCAAATACCAACAGCAAATCCATTTCATAAAGATTTGGCTGATTTGCCTAATCCTATGTCCCCAAACACACTCAGGGACCAGATGATTAAAATAGCCTGCAAGATTGAAGCTCTGCCGGTACGGTATTCATGTACTCTCACACAGTCACACTGGTGTCACTCTGTTCTACCAAATACGTGAATAAACACCTCTAATTTTCTATACCAATAAGAATGATTGAGAAACTAATTTCCTCACGATGAACCAGACGACGCCAAAGAGGAATACAATGACTCAATGAGTGGACTTGGTTGTTCACTTGACCTGGTTTCTTTGGAGCAAAGCACTCTAGGATATTGCAATGAAGAGACGAGAGTGAAGTGTGGGAGACATCAATATGCAACCGTGCTCTACCTGCCTCCCCAACCCCAATCATACTTTTTCATCAAATTAGTCCGTTGGTACCTCATGAAAATCAAAGACATTGATTCCAATTATGAACCAACACAACCATGCCATTGTCTTCAATAAGTGAGGAGAAAGAAAATTTATAATTACTTCAGATCCATGAAGAATTGAAGATCAGCAATTCTCACCGAGATAAGCTTAGATTTCTGGCATCATTAGTCATACAACATTGAACACTTATTCCAGAAGAACAAGAAAAGACAGAATACTAACATATTTTAACTGAGGAAAGGGAACACAATGTTCCAATTTACAAATATAGATGGAGTATATTCTTAATCACAACTTTGCATTACAGACTGAAAAATCACCAGCTTACTCCTACCCTCTTTCCAACATTTACTTAAATGTAGGTATACTTTTTTACCCAAAAAAGAAAAGTAACACTGTAAAAATGACACCCTTCCAGAACATATGAGCTCGCTTGCAAGGGTATAAACAAATAAAATGTATACCTGTTTCTTTCTTTGCAATTGATCAAAGTGTGAGCCCAACAATGTTTATAGTTAATGTATGATGTCTTCCACACCAGTGCAACATCAAGTAAATGCCAAACCAAGACGCCTAACTGCGGCTGATGTGGTTACCTGCCATATTCACATCATAGTCTTCAATTCCGGGCATATTCCTAACATGCTCAAGAAGACTTGAAGTTCTCTATGAACATAATTCAATGTTTTCTTGGAAACTAATGACTCAGTCAACAGAGTATTAGCGAGAGTGTTAAAGGACTGAGAACAGTCACCGATGCTTATCTGAGGACTTTCATCATCCAAAGGACCCAGGGAACTTGCCAGTCGCCAACGGAGCAGAAAATATTTTTCAGGGAGTTCAAAGTAGTTTTTTACCACAAGGACACGTAGGGAATGCCTGCACAAAATCCCAGAATGTTCAAATTCCTTACAGGAACAGAGAATTTGTTCATCATCTGATATCCAAATGACAAGACACTCCCCATCCAACTTCTTGTAGTGTCGCACAAGATATGATCCATTTGCCAGTTCAGTTGTTGCATATTGCACAGACTAGGCAATTTCATGTTGCAAGATGCTAAAAGCATAAGGTGTAAGAATATTCTATGCACGTTCTTCAATTGGCATGCCAGTCCTGACATGCATATACTGAATCCCATCTCTGGTCTGATTCCCCAAGCTGGTAGCCAAACTAACCTACATGATCCCAAAGCATAACTTAATAATTACAAAATGGCTAAATTTGAAGAATACAAAATTACAGAAAAGTTATTAAACATACCTGCTCAAAGAATACCTGCAGACATGTCTGTGCACCCAAAATTCTTTTTAAAAATGACTCCAAAGCCAGTGAGAACTCGGTTGTCAGGGTACAAGCCAGAAAGTAACTTCTGATGTAAGAAAGTGACCATGATTCTCGAGATGAATACAATAAAGCTATATGCTTATCAGACACAAGCCCAAACCGAGCAACCATAATGTTCCACTGATGTTCAAAGTCTTCTACACTCTCCAGATGAGACAGCATATCAAAACTCAGCTTTGAAAGTTTCATACTCTGATCCAAGAGTCAAAGAGAACAAACTGGATATTTTGGAGAGTACATGCCATATACATATAACATGTTTAGAATTGGGCAACTCCCTTGCTATAGCATCTCTAAGCCCCGAGTCTATATCGGTTAGAATAGTCTGGACATCTTCCTCTCATGAATCGCATAAAAGCCTGTTCAAAAGAAGAAAAATATTATAATTAACAAAGCCCAAGCAGATTGATCACAAGAATTTACATCGACCAACCTGCAATGCCCAAGCAAATGAATGAGAACTTTCATCATGTAGCAGCGCACAGCCTAGAAAAATTGTCTTGCCCTGATTATCAATGCCAAACCACACTCCGAGGAGCAATCCATAAGTAACAGAACGGTAGGTAGTGTCAAAAGCAACTACATCCCCGAAAATTGTATATGCACGAACAGAGTCACCGTATGACCATGCAATGTTTTCAACCTTCTCATTTTCATCTATGGTATAATCATAGACAAAACCTGGATCTCTATCAGTCATAGCCTTACAGGCCTCAACAAGTTCTAGCATATCATTCTCTCTTTTCTCATTAAGCAAAGCATCATTCTCTTGTACAGTCTTCTTACAAGTCCGAATAAAGTTCCTGATATCTTTTTCTATGAAGGGCCACTGTCCAGGTTGAACTCCCTTTTCTAGCTCCAACACTTTCACTATCCGGTTTACAGGAAAGCCAGCTTTAGAAAGTAGGAGAATTCGTTCTTGATCAGCCTCATGTATTTTACGATATGCAGGAAGTAGGCGCACTTGGTCATCTTCCAATAACTAATGATTATGAACGTTAATAAACTGTGAAACATACCATTGACTAATGCCATCTACAATTTCCTTAGTCAAATACAACTTGGCATCACATCCACATCGTACTGATTTTCTCTCCCTGGGATGCTCTACATTGGCCTTTTTCCTTGGTTGATTAAATCCTGACCGATAACAAACAAAATCTCGCCTATATACCCCTAAGTTTTGGCTTTCTGTCGAGCGTGCTTTCCTGATCGAAAATCCATTCTTCCTGGCAAAATTGCTGTAGTATTCAAAAGCATCATCATCAGTTTTGAAAATTTGGCCAACATAAGGGGTGAACACAGCTTCTGATGAGGACGAGGATGAGGTTGTCTCACTCTTTACATGTAGAGAGCTAACTACAGCCGGATCATCTCCTTCATACTTAATGTAACACTTCCAATCTCCACATGGGCACTGTTGGCCCCGAATCCAAATGTTGTTAGATGGCTTCATTGCCATTTTCCGGTAACCAATAGAAGTGACCAAGCTTTAGATATTCTTTTTCACCATAAGATCAAAACAGAAGAAAAAGAAGAACTAAATGAGAAAAATGAAAACTTCAGCTCACAGATATGCTGCATTCAAATTGTAATATGCATGTAAGTACAATAATAAACATGCTTCATATGATAAACATTTATGCACTTCCAGTATATTTCTCCCTCGAAACTTTCACTATGCAAACATCTAGAGTCTAGACCATTAAGAGTTTATCTTTCTTGTTGTCATTATGTCCGAAACAAAAACATTTTATACAGAAATCCAATTTAGTACAAGCTCAAATGTTTAACAAGATTTACAACTTCATTACCTCAAAAAGAATCCTTTTGTGCACAAATTCTTTCTAAACAAGTGAGAATTACATGTCCATTACATAAGAAATTCACGATAACTAACTCAATATTTTGCATACTTCATAAAGTGCTCTAACTGTAAACAGAATAACCACTAAATAAAACCAAACCAGACCCACTTCATATCTGATCAACAGTCAAAAATATAACCAAAATTATATAAATTTCAAGAAAATCACAACAGGCCCATTACAGTCATTGATTGAATTTGAGCTTTGAGACAGTAAGAAAAACTAACCAGAAAGCATAGATATTAGAGAAGTGGAACGAACCAGTCACAAAGGGCCTATAGTGATTCTGAGTGTTCCATAATGTGGTGAGGCAGAGCAGCTCCAACTATTTTAGGTATACTAGAGTTTCAACTTTCAACAAAGAAGTAAAGAAGATTTTGTTTGAGAAAATTCGAAGAGTAGTTGAGGTAAAGATTTGAGCTTTTGAAGAGAGATGAATCAATTGGTTGAGAAATTGAGTACCCAATAAGGAAATGAAAGCAGAAGAAGAGTAAACCCCTTTTTGTGTTTTGGTTGGCGCTTTGGGTTCATCATCATCGTCTCTTCTGCAAAAAGGAGGAGAATTTTTCAGTTCATTTTCAGATAATAATAATAATAATAATAATTAATTATCATCTGTATGGCAGCCAAATCAGAAACTCAGAATAAGGCACGTTTAGTTATGGCTTATTATGGGCCATTAGGAAAATTACTGCTCAAGGAAATTATAAGAGCCACTTTTTGTCATTTTTGATGAGAAGATCATAATTGGCTTAATTGTTATGTTTTAGGGCACTTTGTTTTAATTGGTTCAGAAAAGAGAGCAAATCTAAGTACGGTATTGTCATCATCTCCATGGTCGTAATCGTTATAGGGTCCATCGCCAGTGTATAGAAAATTCGAGTGCTTCTCACATTTATGTAGAAGTTAAGCATGATTTCACCAACGCTTTCCATAGTATCACTCTTCTTATTCTCGAGGACTATAGAAGCCAATTTATTCAACTACTGCTAGCTAGCAAGGGAATGAATTTCATTTCCAGCAATGTGGTTAGATCGATCGGGCACACTTCATGCCAACATCCCTTGTGTTCAGATATTCGGTAGCATTGTCAGAAGCACTTGGATTTGGACTCCGACTTGCGCTTGCACTGGCTGGCTGGGTTGAAGAGGGTGCGAAAAATATGGCTACCTTCTGCCCCTTGGCACAGTGGCCTGATGCGCTGCACGTGAATTAGTATGCGCCGGAGTAGTGTTGGCAATATGGGTAAATGGGCGGGTACCCACCCGTTGAATAGAATACCCAATACTTAACGGGTAAAACTCATTAATACCCGTTACCCGCAAAATGATTAACGGGTAATACCCATACCCGCCCGTTCAAACTTTGGGTAACCCACGGGTACCCGTGGGTACCCGTTCAATTTTTTTTGTTTTTGTTTTTTTTTCTGTTCCGTCAGAGAACCACCACCGGCGGGGGCGGTGGCGGCGGCAATATCTCCGATTCCGGCGAACAAAAGCCCAAATTGTTTCAAATCAGCCCAACAACAATTCTTTCCAAAGAAACAACATCAAATTCTAAACATAACTCAATGAATTTTACTTTGAACACAAAATTCTCAATTTCTTCAATTCTTCAATTCGACCGACTCCGATTGAATTGGGAAACAAATAAGGTATGGTTAGCTACAAAGCCCAAAGGGTCTCTTTAGCCGATTTGTTCTTGAAATAAAAAAACCCCAAATTTCTAGGGTTCTAGAGATTTTCATTCGGTTTCTTCAAAGTTTGAGCTATTTATGGTACAAAATAGAGTTGAGAGTTAAGGGAGAAGAGAAGAGGGCGTCGGGGTGGTCATTTTGATACCTTACTCAAAGGTTTTGGTGGCCGGACGGCGAGCTCTCTCGCCGGAGCTCCGGTGAGGAAGAGAGAGTTGGGAGGAGAGAGAGAGAAAATAAATACCCGTGGGTACCCGCGGGTATACCCATACCCGCCTGTTTAATTATCGGGTATTTTTGAAAATACCCATTACCCGCCCGTTAACAAAACGGAATAGGTTTTTACCCGCCCGCCAATTTCAAAAATGGAATAATACCCACGGGTACCCATACCCGCGGGTAAAAATGCCAACAATACGCCGGAGGCAGATGCTCCAACTGCTATACCTGGATTCTTGAACTGGTATAATGGATCCTTGGTGTTGCAGGTTTCGAAATTCTCCTTCGTCACTATAATCAAGTCATTTTGTCCTGCTGTAAAGTTGAACTCTGCAGACACCAGAATCAACGAACAACAAAAACATAAGAAAAACCATTGAAACAAATGTGCCTAATCACGAGTAAAAAAAATTCAGAGAAGATAGTACTATGTACTACTTGTCTACTTTTACCTATAATATCATTGTCAGCTATAAAGGCGCGCTTAGAAGCCCATGAAGCTCAAGTGGCAGCACCGCCAGAAGGGATACTCCAAACAACCTTAGCTTCTGTTCCATGTAACATAACTAACATTGCTGCTGCAGACGCCATAACAAGAGCCACAATGACATGATTCACATTCATCGTTCTAAGTTCTAACTACCCCTTGAGTAATTGTGTTCTTGTACTTGTAGTGGTAGATGGAAAACTACCAAGGGTCTGTGGAGTGTTGTGAATTATACAGGGAAGAGCTCTGGAATTATAGGAAGGGCTTGAATGAGTACCACCAAATTTTGACAATGGGCTTTTGCATTGTGTGGACATCCAGACTGCAGGGTGCTGCATATAAGTACAGAAATGTCAATTTGAGCTAGTTTCGTTAGTAAATTATGTCCAAAAATAATTTAGTTTCATCAGCAGTAATTATTTCAAAAAGCAAATAATTGGTCAGCTACTAAAATCATTATAGCTAGGCTGTTCTGTTGGAGTTGCTATACAGAGCACACCTTGGTGTGTTGGAGTAACAATCATTTAATATGATGAGTTGGCTTGAATTTGTTGAGTCAAAAGCTAAATGATCGCAGCACTGATGTATAACAAAGCAAAATATACTGAAATGTCAGCTATAAGGTTGATAAACTCACTTGATGTAATTCCACTGCTCAGCCACTTCAGTATCAGTGCAACCTGACATTATGTGTCACGCTCATAGTCCAAATAAGCGAATCACCAGTAAACGCCGCAAGAACACTTGCCATCTGCAAAATGATGAAATCTGGCTGAATCATGCAGTATTATTTGCCTGCTAACAATCTTTGATATGTACTTTTAGGCAGAGTGGCAGTCACCACAGACCCGGAGATTTTTCATAATCCTTATAGGCAACTGTGACTGGCGAGTAAGAACATATGCAACTGCAAGCTTTTCGCTGTGATAGCTCAAGATTTCTTCCTTGTTCTCCAATTCAAGATCGTATAATGCAAATTTAGTTTCAGGCACATATATCAAATTTAGTTTCAGGCATATATCCGGCATCCCTCATTTTCTTGTTGAGTTCTTTCAGTTTTTCATATATCAAATCTTTTTCCAGGTGTAACTTGTCTCCGGCTACAAAAACATGAACTCCATATTTCATGGTGACCCAACTACGCCCAGCTTCCTTCTTGACTGCTGCCTTCCTCATTGTCATCCTAGCCTTTGCCACATCATCCCATTTTACGCCATAGGCATACATGTTAGCAAGAAGTACATAGTTCACAGCATTTTGGGGTTCCAACTCCAAAAGCATATCACCAGCCCTTCTTCCCAGCTCTGTGTTACGGCCATTTGCTCGGCAACAAGCCCCCAGAACTGTCCTCCAAAGAAGAACATTAGGCTTCATTGGCATTTTATCGATGAAGTCTTCTATCTGAACAACTTTTCCTGCCCTTCCAAGAAGATCAACCATACATGAAAAATGCTCCATCCTAGGAGCCAGTCCATGTACTTCACTCATAGCATTGTAATGCTGAAACCCTTCATCGACAAGCCCAGCATGGCTACAAGCTGAAAGGACCCCAACAAAGGTAACATGATCTGGCTGCTGACCTTGTTGCTTCATTTGGGTGAAGAGATTCAGAGCCTTTTGTCCATCTCCACTATGAGCATATCCTGATACCAATGAATTCCAGGAATACATGTTCCTCACTGGCATCAACTCGAAGAATCTTGAAGCATAATCAATCCTTCCACATTTTGAGTACATGTCAACGAGTGCACTCCCAACAACAACATCAGATTCCAAACAAGCTCTTATAGCACAAGCATGAACTTCCATCCCACGCTCTAATGTTGCAACCGAGGCACAGGCACTGAGAACAGTAGCAAAAGTAAAAGAGTCTAACTTTTGACCCCTCTGCATCATAAACCAGACCAAATCCATGGCCTTGGGCAACTGCTCATTGTGTATGTATCCAGAAATCATGGAATTCCAACTTACTTCATCCCTTCTTTCAGGCATTCTAGTAAATATCTTCTCACAATCATCTATCCGACCACACTTCCCATAGCAAGCAATAAGCGCATTCCAATAGCACAGTCCTTTGCAGCATTGTATTTTATAGCTAGAGCATGAATCTGCTGGCCAAACTCATGAAGTGAGAGAGATGAAACTGCTGAAAGAATGCTCATAAACGTTACATTATTGAGGTCCCATCCAGATCGCTGCATGTCCAAAAAATACTGTACCGCTTCTAAAACTGATGCCTCGTAGCTAGCTAATGCCCCAATTATGGAGTTCCAGGAGACTCGGTCATACTCTTGCATTGAGAAGAATATGTTCCGGGATTCCTCTAGACAACCAGTGTCAGAATACAATGCCAGGAGAGCATTTGAAACAGAAATTTCCAAATCAAGTCCCAACTGAAGTGCTTCACAATGTAACTGCTGTCCCATTATGATCCATTCCAAGCTCGCACATGAACTCAAGGCACTAATTAATGTAAAAATTGAAGGAGTCAACTCAGATCTTCTCATTTCACTGAAGTTCAAACTGCGTCTTCAAAACACTTGTTCTGGTCAAGACCAGAGATCAGAGAGTTCCATGTGATTAAATCTTTGTCTTTCATGTGCCTAAAAACTGAACAAGCATCACTAATAGCACCACATTTAGAATACATATTTACAAGCCCATTGCCTATCGCAACCTTGCTGTGAATCAAGCCAGTCGAAGTTACATATGCATGAACCTCTCTCCCCTTTTTTTCCCCTTTCCTCTAAATCAGAAAATTTGGCAAATGAACTGAAAAGAACCACAAGCGAATCAAGGTTTATTCCAAGTGAGTCCTTCATCTCCATGAAAACTCGAGCGGCTTCTTCTCCTTGTTTCTGCCTCGCCAATCCAACCACGAAGCCATTCATCGATACCACATTCCTCTCAGGCATCTGTTCAAAAATATTTCTAGCAATGTCAGTCAATCCAACCCTTGCAAACCCACTAACTAAAGCACTCCCCACCTACAAATCCCCTAAAAACCCAGCTTTGCTGACCCTACTCAGCATTTGCTTCAGCAAATGCATACCAGAATCAGCCAAAGAACAACACACTAGTATCAAGCTACCAAAAGTATACTCACTAGGCCTCAAATCGAAATCCAAACCATCATCCTCCTGCATTCTCGAGAACAGCTTATACGCAGACCCTGCATCCCCTCTCTGGCAATATACTGAAATAATGGAATTCCACGACACTAAATTCCGAACCTTTATCTCGCGAAAAGCACGGTAAGCATCATCCGTGGAACCCAAACAACACCTCCCATACATTGACATCAACACATTAGCTACCAACAAATCACCATCATAACGAACTTTACACAACAGGCCATGAATCTCCATTCCCAACTCAAGCTTCCGAGAACCACATTCCTGACAGGCCCTCAGTACACTCCCAAAGGCATAAGACTCGGCACGAAGCCATCACAGACCATCTTTCTAAAATACGCACAAGCCTCATCAAGGTTGCCACTCCTCACATACCCAGAAATCAAACAAGCCCAGGTCACCGAATTCTTGTGCGGCATTTCGTCGAACACCTTATGTGCATGAAGCAAAGCATTGAGCTTGACGTAGATGTTGCATAAGAACAAGTCATTAGTGAAGCCGTGTTTGAATATGTGGAGATGAAATGTCTGTGCGTCGTTTTGGGTGGTGGAGTTGCGGAAGCTATTGACGAGATAGCCATAAGGTATTATGGGAATGTGGGAGATGGGTTTCGATGTGAGGATGAGACGATGGTGAGAATGGGAATGAGGATGTGAGAGTAGTGAAGAGAGCTGTTGCTGTTGCTGGGTTTGGACTTGGAGTTGGTCTGCGAGTCTGACAAGGTTGTGTGAGAAATGAGACTCTGTCCAACCCCAAGAGGCGTTCCCTCTTCATTTGATTTTAAGTTTGGTGAATCTAAAAAAAGACCGAAAATGCATATAAAAACCAAGTGTGGCTGCTGGGATTCGAGCCCAGGTCTCCACGGCCACAACGTGGAATTCTTACCACTAAACTACAGCCACAAGGTGATCATTACTGAACAGTTATAGTATAATAACCAATATATTAATCCACTAAGCTTTAAACCAAGATTTCATCCAACCCAAGCCTAGAAAAGAGAAAAATACAACCATACATGCTATTAGAGGGATGCTTCTACTGGAACAAAGTGAAAAGGTTAAACAGCAATACATAGCATACAAATATAGGGAAGCCTTCCACTTAACTCGACCTGCATTTGCTACTTGCTATTAACACTCGCTTACAATCTCAAACAGCTGAGATCGATATCCCAGTTTCTCGTTCTGAGCAGTGGAAAAAATAAAAATCAGTATCACATAGGCACTTAGTTATGAACATGCCTTAGAGGTTGTCAGTGTGGTAATTCTCCTTTTAGATATATCAGTTGTTAATTTGTTGCACCAGTGGAAAGTCTAGAAGGATTCGAAAGGATGATCTCTCTGCTCCTCTGTGATATTGTACACTGCCATTCATGATCTTCACCAGATTCTGGCTAAGGTGCAAGCCAAGTCCTTCCCTTGAGACGCAGTTGCTTTCGTGAAACATCTCTTGAATCAAATAATCAGGCATTCCTGGTGCTGGATGAGTGATTCTGCAATGTCATTAACATATCTTAGTTATATCAATGGCACTAGTATCATACATGCTAGAGGTTTTATTAGCAATGGGAATTGAACACAGATACTTGGGACTTACTGAAACTCGAGATGAATAATGTGCATCTTAGTCCCTATAGGTTCCTTGGTTGGAATTGCTGAGAGAACAATGGATGATCCAACAAAAGGGAGAGTGAAATGGATTGCGTTACTCAAGAAATCTGAGACAACTTGTTGTAGCCTCAAATTGTCTCCATACAAGACCATGGATGACACCTCAGGTGGTGAATCATGGATCACCTGCACCTGTCGCTCCTGACTGAAGATCATGACTTGATTCATGACAACTTCCATAGCTTCGCCAAGGTTGAATTCAATTGAATTCATTTCCATGTAGCTGCAAGTAGTACTTCCAGGAGTCAAAGGTTGTTTGGAAGGTAAACTAGAAACTTATAAGCACACGATGATCACACTCCAGTGTTCTCACTTCCCTAATACTCTAATTGAGGAATCCTACTGAAAACTGAACTCATGAAATCTTCGAATTTAACTCAAATATAACAGTGGTTGTGAAAAGCTTGATCTAATATTGCAAGCGTTGGAAAGTTGTTGACCTAACATAAGCATGCAATCACTGGAATGAAAAGATAAAAAAGAAAAAGAAAAGAGAACATACCCATCCTCCATACTTCCAACATCAGCGTCATCTATGATCTTGGTCAACTGTTCCTGACACAATGTGCTCTTCTTATGTAGCTGCATCTGCTCTTTGCTTAAATTAGAAGACCCCATTAGATTTTGCATCAACATAATTCCACTTAGAGGCGTTTTTATCTCTTGACGAATGTATGCCACTTTCCTAAGATTATCAGCTGCAGCCTGCTCTGCTATTTTTTGTACCTGCATAGAATACTGAAGCTCTGGACTAGCAACATGTATAAAGCACAAAACCCCAGTTATCCGTCCTTGGTCTTCGCTTCTCTTGTTAGCAGAGAGTAATGCTTCAATGTAATTACCCTGCATATTATAAAACCCAAAAACCAATTTACATGCATCCTGGCCTGCCAGTGCCCCATTCAGTAGTATCCTAAGCTTGGTTAACGTGTCATGATCTTTAACACGACAGCCAAAATCACTAACTGTGAATACTTCACCAAGGAGTGCTCGACCAACTGCCTCTTCCCTTTGCAAACCAGACATTTTTTGCATAGCATCATTCCATTCCGAGCAATGGCCATTATCATCAGTCATAAATATGGGAGGAATCAGTGCAGAAGGGGTTTGCATGATTCCCACATAATCACCTAGCAGACGGGTGTATTTGTCCTTAACAAACTTTTCTCCTGTTAGATCTTGGGAAACAAAGCAAACCCCAACAACACCTTCCTTTACATCTCGGCTACAACACGAATTAACCACCAAGATTGCAAGACTTTCATTTTCTTGATGACCAAATCTATTTAATTTAATTTCAACATTTTGCCTCTCAACACCTGCCAGCCAATTTACAATTGCATCAGAGGGGATTAAGCAGAACAGAAATGAAAAAAGAAACAGAATCCATCGAAGAAAAAACACAAAGGAGACGGAACCCAAGAACTGAAGAAGGTTTTCATGTATGTCAGATAAAAGAAAAGCAGACTATCAAGATATGATGCATCCGCCTTCATATTATTTATTAACTTTGTATACACTGATAATGAATAGATTGACATAATATATCCAAATAGTGAGCAGTGGCATCACCTTGCAATGCGAATGAGAGCATGGTCTTCACGACTTCGATTGAATCATCCCCCACAATATCAACCAGTGGCCTACCAATAGCTTGCTCAACAGACAGTCCTGTTAGCTCTGCTGCCTTGTGATTCCACCCATTTATATTACCAGTAGCATCAACAGCAAAAATAGGAACTGCAGCAGTCTCAATGAGCCGAACCATTTCAGTTGTGGCAACACGCAATTTGTCCACTCTCTGCATCCCGTCATCAGTTGATGGGGCATTCACCATTATTTTGGAATCATCAACAATATTGACTTGCAATGAATCTCTCAAGATCAGCTGTAAGGAATGTATGACATCCATTTCAACATCTTCCCATGGTAAGCTTCGTCGCTTAACTACCTCCAGAAAAGCCTTGAATGATGACCTAGGGTGCATCTTTCTTACATCGTCCTTGTCATCAGGATCATGCTTTGCACCACTCCACTTGATCTCCTTGGCAGTGTGGGAGCGAAACCAGAAGAGAAAATCCGTTGAAGAAATTCTAATTGCAGCCATTCCACAAACTTCGTCACCAAGATCTGAAGCACCTGGATAGCCAGCTTCCATAAGACTATCAGTACTTAAGCCTGTGCTCTCATTATGGTATTCAAGAAGCCAAGCAGCAATATCTCCAATTTGTGCCTCAGAGGGCGTGACCCCAAGTAACCACAATTGTTTCTTATAATACAATGCAGCTCCATCACACTTAACAAGATCCATCACGTTAGGTGATTGATTAATGATCCCTAGAGGGGAATCCCTGAGGAGCATGTCACAAAGCAGAGATTGAGTTTGCAATATATGTTTCTCCCTCGATTGAATAGCCAACTCTACTTCTTTTTGTATCTGTACACCAAAGACTTGAACCAAAAACTCACATGCATACCGTAAAGGAAACGGAACAAATCTAGGACTTGTGTGATGGCAGACCACCAAACCCCACAGCTTTCTTCCCTTCTGCTGATTATGCTCCATCTCATCGTCGTCGCCATTGATTGTCACAGACATTACAAGAGATGCAATGGAACCCATGTTTGCCATATACTGTGCATGACAATCATGGGGAGATCTCAATGCTGATCCACAAAGACTCAATGGTTGAGCTAATGATTTGTCTTGTACTACTTTAACTGAAGGGGCATAACAATCACATATCATCCTAACCTTGTTCTTCAAGAAGAGGAATCTTGAAGCCTGTGGTATGTCAGTGGCTGGATAGTGCAAACCCAGATAAGGCAGCAGGTCAGGTCTATGCCACTCAGCAACAACTTCCCCATGATCATCTTCATGAAACTTATATACCATTATACGATCATAACCCATCAGTTCTTTAACTTCCTTGACTATAACATTGCATAACAATGATACATCCCCACTTGGCACGGCCTGCAATTTTGAGATGGCTTTGGCAGCAAGCTTATATGATTTCAACGCCCCAGCTGTTGTTGCCGGAACATCATCCACAGTTACTGGTTCTAAATCTATCACTAAGCCAACATCAACTCGATGCAGAATTGCATAAAAGGGCTTACCTGAGGTTCTACAGTGCAGCAATATGGGATTCAGAAGATTAACGTCCCCATAATGAGCAGCTTTATGCAAAGCAGCGGCACCTGGGGACCGAAAGAGTGTCCGAACATCTGTTCCAAAAGTCAAGGCTTCTTTCTGCTCAATATTCGGAACAGTATGGGGAGCCAAGTCCAACATTTCTGGAGCATTTTCACTGTAAGCAAGAACACTGAACTTCTGCTCATCAACTGCAATTAAGCAACCAAATGGTTGAATAAGCTTGCCTCTCTGCATATTTCGGAGATAAGCTGAAATTGTGGCCGATGGAACATTGCTAGTTGAAGCTGACATATTGCAGTCAATTGAAGTGGTGTAATCAAAAGACCGTTCAGATTCTCTGAAGTCTACATCTAGCTTTGCATCTATGGGAGTCTGCGAAACCACACGAGCTCCATGCGTTGATCTAGAAGAGTTACTCCTAGAACAACTTGCCTTGTTCAAAGACACAGATGACATCTCTCAGCTTTTCTTACGCTATTATTGTTCTTCCTTCCTCCCCAAACTAACTTTCTTCAATCAATTCAAGTGTCTAACACATGTTCACCACAAAATGGAGGACCACAGATTCCAAATTCTTTCTATTCCCGTCTCAAAAATATGAGATTCTTATCAATTGAAATCGGAACCCATGCACTCCTAGTACTCTTGATCACAGGAATCGCCTTCAAGCAAGAAATAGGTAAGAGCCCACCATCATCTGAAGGCCACAAAGGCAATGCCTTTTTCAGTTACCAAGAGAAACCCAGAAAAGCTTGACAAAACAGAAGCTGTATAATCCACTTAACCTTCATGAATCATGATTCTATTCTCATCCAAAACACCACCAACTCAAGAAAA
The DNA here is from genome assembly GCA_946800695.1 of Geum urbanum. Classification (NCBI taxonomy): domain Eukaryota; kingdom Viridiplantae; phylum Streptophyta; class Magnoliopsida; order Rosales; family Rosaceae; genus Geum; species Geum urbanum. The sequence goes on along the minus strand of OX327008.1, from coordinate 44,525,369 downwards.
GGGCCATCACCAACCAATTCTATATGAACATCTCCAAAACCACAAAGTTCTCAACTTTCTCACACACCCATTTGCACAAACTCAATTCCACACCTTGAATCCTTCATAGAGCTCCCACAACTGAAGAACCCTTTGTCCAAACTCTACCTAATTGATATTCCCATCTCTGCCCACAAAGTTTTAAACCCCCAAAACCACGCACAGAATTTCAAGACTAAAAATTATTCATATAACACCAAATAAACAAAAACGGTAGAAGAGATATGGGTGCGTGTGACTGACCATCAAAGCTTGCAGGGTATTGATACAGCAACACACGTGAAAACCGACCTGAATTCTGGAGTCTCCACACTCCTCACCACCCATAAAAACCGACCAATTAAGAAGCCAGCAGAAAATAAAAACAAGCAACAAGACTCTGGCTTTTTATATATATATCTTTTCTACTACTACAGTACTTCTACATGGGCTTGTCTTTTTTGGGTTCATTTTTGGTATAGTGGTCAGTGGTGTGTGAAACTTTACCATTTGGTATGTATGTTGTTTTTATTCTGGAGCTGAAACCAAGGCCACGGTTAACTTGCTGCTTCTGGTGAGGTAAGATATGTAAGTAGGTAGAGTTTAGCTCAAAACAGAGGTTATTTACTTCAGGGTTTAGCTCAAACACAGTGACTGACCCAGAAACAAACAGAGGATCCCAATTTCTGATCAACATAACCACAATAAGCCAAAAACCATATAAGCTTCTGCAGTGTTCCAAAGTTTCAATCTTTTGTGGGCAAAGATTATGAAAGCTTTAGACTTTAAGCTATTTGATATGTAGTAAAACTGTAAATGGGTATCATTTTCCTTCTTCTCTTTTGTCTTTTTAATTTTTTCTGGCTGTGATTTATAACAGGCAAAGCTGGAGTTCCAGAGTTTGTATGGATCATACGATTATGAATAAAAAAAGTGCATACCACCCCCATGTGGGCTTTTATCAGTTATCACTATAATGCAGATGCAGAGATGCCCCTCTCCAACAATATGGAAATCAGTGGTCCAATTCATGGCCGACATACAGCAAATGCGCACGTGATCTTGATCTCGGCACGTGCTACAGCGACGGCGGAGGAATATAACTTTGGTGCCATCTGAGAAAGGTCCGCCGGTCACAGCAAAGAGGAGGAGCAAATATGTTTTGACGTAACATTTTGATGATAACAAGTGATAACCAAAACAGGTTCCTTGTGTCAAATATGATTCTTCTTCTCTAGTAATTTTATGAAGGAACATACATATGCCATTGATCAATCACTCAACAGTAGGAAATATAGATCTTTACCACTTACAAAAGTTTTTGGTGAAATTTGGAAGAACCAATGTCTAGCTATAAATGATACATCCGAGCAAAATCCATGCACAATTCATGGTCTCTTGTGTCCCCCCAACCTCCCCAACCCTTGAACCCGGCTTTATACCCCGGCTGGCTCTCAAAGACTCGCACTTCCCAGTCCGCATTGATGTTTGCAACCTTGTCTGCGTTCTCCACTTGAAAGCTCGCCACACTTTCCGAAGTGCACTGCACTCGTCCTAGGTCCTCGTAATGTGAAAACAGATCTACCGAATGAGGGATAGACTGTTGCCCACATTGTGATATTGTTGGGATCTGCTAGAGCTAGCTTGTCTTCTTGTTTTGGTTGTTGCTTGGTCAATTCTGTTTGAATAATCCTACCGTTTAGGATAGTGACTTAGGTTTGAATATTTCCTTAGTTATCTCCATGTTTTTAGTTCATGCTATACGTGGTTGTTATCTGCATTTTCTCATTCCCTTGAGAGGCCTGTAAAGCCACCAATCAGTTCTTTGAATTCAATAAGAGAAAGCTTTTTGCAGAATATATTGTGTGAACAGAACTATTGCTTGTGAGTTATCAATTCTGGTATCAAAGCCCCATAAAGGGGCTGATTGTAAGAGGTTAGGAATTACAATATCCTAACGAGAGAGTGTTTGAGTGAAACACTGCGAGAGAGAGTGTTTGAGTGAAACACTGTGAGGAAAAGAGTGTGTGAGAGATGGCAACTGACGGGAACAATTTGTTGAGCATTCTCAAGTTTGATGGAGACCATGATCACTGGAGTTTATTGATGGAGAACCTTTTGAGATCGAAGGAATATTGGAGCCTCATCAAAACTGGTTATTCTGAACATGCTGCTGGAGAAACGTTGACTGCTGCACAAAGAAGGACTATGGATGACTTGAAGCTGAAAGACCTAAAGGTTAAAAACTATCTCTTTCAGTCAATCGATAAGTCAATTTTGAAGACCACTCTTCAGAAGGACACTTCCAAGCAACTGTGAGATTCGATGATAACAAAATATCAAGGGAATGTAAGAGTTAAGCGTGCTCAGCTTCAGGCATTGCGCAGAGACTTTGAGGTATTAGAGATGAAGGTCGGTGAGTCGGTCACAGACTATTTCTCCAGAGTCATGTTGGTGGCTAATGACATGCGAAATTATGGAGAGCATATGCAGGATGTAAAGAACGTAGAGAAGATTCTGCGAACTCTCATAGACAAATTCAATTACATTGCCTGTTCCATAGAAGAGTCAAAAGATATTGATCTCCTCTCTGTGAATGAGCTGCAAAGCTCTTTGATTGTGCATGAGCAGAATTTTCGAAGGGCTGGTGGTGAAGAACAAGTTTTAAAAGTTAAATAAGGGAGAGACAGAGGTGAAAGAGGGCGTGGTAAGAGTGCTTATAGAGGAAGGGATCGAGAAAGAGGATCGTTCAACAAAGCACTGGTGGAATGCTATAAGTGTCATAAATTAGGGCACTTCCAATATGAGTGCCTTGATTGGGAGAAGAATACAAACTATGCAGAGCTAGACGAGACCAAAGAAATGTTGTTGATGGCACATATTGAAATGAACAAAGCCAAAAGAGAACAGGTTTTGTTCTTGGATTTCGGATGCAGCAACCATATGAGTGGAGACAAGCAATGGTTCTGTGACCTAGAAGAAGAGTACAGGCAGTATATGAAGCTCGACAACAACTCCAAGATGACCGTGATGGGTAAAGGGAACATCAGGTTACAAATAGATGGAGTTACACATGTGATTAGAGATGTGTACTTCATTCTGGAGTTGAAGAACAACTTGCTCAACATGGGCAACTGCAAGAGAGAGGAGTGGCAATATTAATTCGTGATGGAACCTGCTGTGTTTATCATCCCTGAAAAGGTTTGGTCATTCAAACAACTATGACTGCTAATAGAATGTTTGTACTTATTGCAAGTACGTTGCCTGGAGTTCCTGCATGTTTTAAGACTGCCGCAGAGGACACTGCTCAGTTATGGCATTGTCGGTATGGACATCTTGGTTTCAAAGGACTGAGAACACTGCAGTTTGGGAAGATGGTAAAAGGGTTGCCGGAGATTAAGCCACCAAGAAAATTTTGCATAGACTATGTAACTGGAAAACAACATAGAGAATCTATACCTAAGAAAAACATGTGGCGAGCATCTCATCAGCTCCAACTCATCCATTCAGACATATATGGCTTTATTACACCAGAGTCCAGTAGCATGAAAAGGTACTTCATCAGTTTCATAGATGATTTCAGTCGAAAGTGTTGGGTTTATTTGTTAGTTGAGAAGTCACAAGCCTTTGCTACATTCAAAAGTTTTAAAACTCTAGTTGAAAAGGAAACTGGTTCATACATTCAATGCTTACGAACTGATAGGGGTGGTGAGTATAATTCTCTAGAGTTCAAAGAGTTTTGTGGTACTAATGACATTCGTAGGCAATTGACTTTAGCATCACCCCACAACAAAATGGGGTGGCAGAAAGAAAGAACCAGACCATCATGAACATGGTTCAGAGTATGTGATAGTCGCATATTTATGCGTCTATTTGGCATTTAATTTGTTCCCTATATCTAGTTTATTGTTATTAATTGAGTGAATTAATTATGTTTATTTGTCTTTAGGTGTTTTGGAGATTAATGGAGAAAAGGAGATTAAATAATTTATTTTGAAGCTTCTTGGCGAGGAACTGTCTGGCGAGGGAATTTATGCAAGTGAAGATGGGTTTAATGACTGCAATTATATATGCCTTGGCGAGGAGATTACGTACGTTGGTTCTGGCGAGCAAAGTTGGTGAGAGAAGAGAGAGAAATTGAATAGAAAACAAAGAAAATAGAGGAAGTCCACTTGCATTAGGATTTGTGGGTTTGGCGAGGAGAAGGTTTGCATGTGGATATTTATATTATATTTGCAACTTGGAAAGGGAAGAGGAGGAGTTAGACTTGGAAGAGGAGTCTAGCACATGATGCATGTCAACTAGGTTAATTAACCTAGCTTAAAGAGATATATATAGCAAGTGGGGGGCTAAACAACATACGTACGGCTGGAGAATCAAGAACAAGAGACAAAACAGAGGATTCAAGCGAGCACGATCTCGACGTCGTCAGGAGTTCTTCTTTCTCCATCTTTTATCTATCTTTTATGAATTCTTTGATGTTTTTATTTATAACTATGAGTAGCTAATTTTCCTTTGTTAAGGGGTTGCTTGAAGCCCCGTACATGAAGTCTTTTTAATACATACACTTTAATCTAGTTTTGCATATTTTATGAATGAGGTTTCCTTCTCTGAATGATCACCGTATGAATTCTTGTATGTTTTCTTTGGTGGCCAACTTAGTATGCATGCTAGGGTTCTAGTTTCATGAGATACGGGCGACTGAAGATAATTTCTTCAACCGGATTCTCTATAGTGATACGCCGATTTTACCGTCGGAAGATTGAAATCCATAGGTCTAGCGAGACACGCTCATAGTGTACTTGTGAACCCTTGTAGCTTCTCAAACCTTTTCTAGAACTTAATGTTTTCTTCTTTGTAAACCTTGGGGTCCATGACTATGGGTTCAATAGAGGGATATATGTAAGGGAGGTCCATGACAAACCTGCATAGGCATAAGGATTAGGTAATAGGATGTGGTTGTAACGATCAACTCTTCCTGGGAACTTTCATTCATTGGATATGTGCATTAGGTTAAGTATGTGTTAGATAGATGGAATGACTGTGGTGGATTGTATTCCTCTTAACTCTTTAATCATATAGTTTAAACCCATTTGCATTCATTAGCATATTTACTTTCAGCATTTACTTTCTGCATTAGCTGTAGCTTAGCCGATTTATTTCGGTAACCAAATCAACTCCGAATACCCTCAAATTTTGTGTGGTAGTCCGCCATTGTGTCTAGTTCATTGTGTCAAAATTTCGCATCATTTGAGTCTGTCTAGCTTGGGTTCGCTTACCATTAGTGTCGTGTGGTCGAGTCTGTCAGCATAGTAGTGTGTTAGGATTTAGTTTCACCAATTCCTCGTGTTCGATAACCCCTATTTATCTTACTACATTCATATATCCAGGTTGTGAATAGGGTATCTTTGAGAGGTGTTAAACCGCCTTGTCAGTATGTTGATTGGAAAAGAAGTTCCTAAGGTGTTCTGGCCGGAAGCAGTCAACTGGGCAGTTTACATTCTCAATCGGAGTCCAACATTAGTAGTAAAAGATATTACTCCTGCAGAGGCATGGAATGGAGTGAAACCGGCAGTACACCACTTTAGGGTCTTTGGGTGCGTTGCACACGCACATATACCTGAAGCAGAGAGGAAGAAACTTGATGATAGAAGCCTCAAGTGTGTGATGTTTAGACTGAGTAAAGAATCCAAGGCATATCGTTTGTATGATCTAGTGGGAGAGCGTATCATTGATAGCAAGTATGTGATCTTCAAATAGGACGAAAGTTGGAACTGGGGCAGAGATGCAGAGGCTATGAAACTAGATGTGTTGAAGTGGAATGAGGATAAAGAAGTGAATGAAGGGCTGCACAACATGGTGATGTTTACCTCTACAGCAGATCTGGCTAATTTTGAAGAAGCTTCCAGAGAAGCCAAGTGGAGAGCAGCTTGAGAAGAATGACACTTAGGAGTTGTGTGACCTGCCGGATGGGGCCAAGACAATTAGAGTCAAATGGATTTTCAAGATAAAGTTGGACTAGAATGGTGACAGATAAGTCCAAGGCTCGTCTCGTTGCAAAGGGGTATATATGCTCAAGAGTACGGGGTAGATTACACCGAAGTCTTTACTCCAGTGACAAGATGGGATACCTTTCAAATGGTTCTTGCTCTTGCTGCACAAAAAAGGTGGAAGGTGTATCAACTTGACGTAAAAAGTGTGTTTCTTCATAGAGAACTCATTGAGTCAGTTTATGTGGATCAACCACAAGGGTATGTGCAGAAAGGTGATGAAAAGAAAGTGTACAAGCTGAAAAAGGCTTTGTACTGCCTTAAGCAGGCTCCTCGTGCATGGTACAATCATATCAAAGCCTACTTCATCAAAGCAGGGTTTGAGAGATGCCCATATGAGCACACTCTATTTGTAAAAGCTAGAGAAGGAGGTAATGTACTGATCGTAAGCTTGTATGTTGGGAGTGACATGAGTATGTTCGAAGATTTTAAAAGATTCATAAAGCTTGAATTTGATATGTCTGATTTGGGAGAGATGCGTTATTTCCTTGGAGTTGAAATAATCCAAAACAAGGATGAAATATTTATGTGCCAAAGAAACTATGCAAATGAGATTTTGGAGAGGTTCAATATGGAAAAGTGCATCTCAGTTAGAAATCTCATCGTTCCTGGAGTCAAATTGGCCAAAGATGATCTCGGTGAGAAAGCAGATGCATGCCTATACAAACAAATGGTGGGATACTTAATGTATATGGCAGCTACTCGACTTGATCTTATGTATGTGATTAGTTTAGTGAGTAGATTTATAGGGAGACCTTCAGAGCATTATATGCAGGTGGTAAAAAGGATGTTTGGGTACATCAAAGGGACCGTGGATTTTGGGGTTATGTACAAGAGGAATGGAAGTGAAAGCTTGAAGCATACTATGACAGTGATTATGTCAGAGACTTGGATGATCGTAGAAGCACTTCAGGATATGCCTTTGTGCTTAGCAATGGTGCAGTTTCATGGTCTTCCAAAAAGCAGCCAGTTGTCACCTTATCAACCACGGAGCCCGAGTTTATTTCTGCAGCGGCTTGTGCTTGTCAAGCTATATGGATGCGTAGGGTTTTGGAGAACCTTGGCCATGTCCAGAGAGAGGCTACAGTTATATATTGTGACAGCAGCTCAATCATAAATCTATCAAAGAATTCGGTGTTGCATGGAAGGAGTAAACATATAGACATACGGTTTCATTTTCTTCGATCTCACAAAGGAAGAAGTTGTCAAGCTAGTTCATTGTAGTTCTTAAGCTCAAGTTGCTGATATCATGACGAAGCCACTAAAGTTAGAGTCCTTTGAGAAGCTTCATGAGTTGCTGGGAATGTGTGTGATGCCAAGTTTAAACTGAGTGTATGGTGCATGCAGTTTAGGGGAGGCTGTGTTGGATCTGCTAAAGCTAGCTTGTCTTCTAGTTAGGTGTTTTCGTTGTTGCTTAGTCAATTTTGTTTGAATAATCCCTACCGTTTAGGGTAGTGACTTAAGTTTGAATATTTTCTTAGCTATCTCCACATTTTTAGTGTGTGCTATACGTGGTTGTTATCTGGATTTTCTCATTCCCTTGTAAGGCCTATAAAGCCACCAATCAGTTCTCTGAATTCAATAAGAGAAAGCATTCTCCAGAATATATTGTGTGCACAGAACTATTGCTTGTGATTTATCAGATATCCTAATTGACTAAGCAACATTTTCTTATGAATCTTCCTCTAAACAGTCCGGTTAAATGTATAACCAATTTTCCCATTCTCTTTGCAATCAGAGTATCCCAACCTTCTCCTCCCGCATTCACATCACAAGGTGCAAAATTCGTGGCATAACAATGAGGGCACTTGTGAGGCTTCAACGATGTAAGTATCTTCAAGTTCTGATACGCATTGGGATATAGAAAATGATCTTCCTCTATGAAAAGAATATGACCATTGTGCGCCCTCGTCTCATTCAATCCATTCCACACCGTATTCATCACCCACCACCAATGATGCTTAAAAGACACAATCTTTGGCTCGCGGTGGTTCTCATACTGATCAGGTGTCCCTTTACATCCCTTCTTCATGGCATCATCTTGATCCTTACAATCCGCGGATGACACTCCCAGAAAGCTACTAGGAAACACATGCGGCAAGTAAGGAGAAAATATCTGCTTCACTTGACAAAACCTAATCCCATCAACAATCTTATTCATTTCCTCACAGTATTCATCATGTCTAACTATGAGTAAAGTGTCTTTGATTCCTACAACCTGAGACAGACTATCAACAACTACTTTCAAATACTTTGGCCGGTTTTGTACATAAAGAACAACAGTAATATGATCCTTGGCTAATCTTGGATACAAATCTAAGTTCCTAGGAGGCATCTGATTCCTCTTTTCCAACTCAATTGACAACTTATTCTTCTTGGAGAGGTTAAGCTTATAATTCGTCGACACAACCTCATCAAACTCATTCAAACTAGAATTGATTCTATTGAAGGAAAGAATCATTCCTAATTATTAGGTGATCATAACTAAGCTTCCTAATACAACATGGTTAATTCTGTAACTACATACAAACCAAGCAGGGTTTGTATACCTAGCTGCCATTATATAAGGCAACTATCACTTCGTAGATATAATACTATAGCTTCACACTTAGTCTTTTTCATGGTATCAAGAGCAACCAAGTTCTCGAGGACCTAAACAACTACCACCACAAAACAAAGCCATAACCTAATGGTAGGAGGCAAAGACAAAATTGTGGACACCAAGTCCTCAAACCAAACACCAGCATGGGAAAATTCAAACCATGAGCTCTACTTTCACCATTCCGATCCACCAGGCGTGGTCCTTGTGCCACAAGCTTTGGAGGAAGATAACTATGTCGAATGGAAACAGTCCATGACCTCTACCTTGACGATCAAGAACAAGATAGGGTTTGTCAATGGAACCCTACCTTGTCCTCAAATCAACGAAGAAGAGAAGACACAGTGGACTCGCTTCTTGGTGTAAAGCTGGCTAGAGAACTCAATAAGCAAACAGATCCAAAAATCAGTTGTGCACTGTAAGAATGCGAGAAGTGTATGGCTCGAGTTGCAAGAAAGGTTTTCACAAACCAATACTATGAATCTTTTCAACATCGAGACTGCCATTCATGAGTGTGTTCAAGGAGAGAACTCAATGACTTCATTCTTCACTAACCTAAAGGCTCTTTGGGATGAAAAGGATGCCTTGTGCTCTTCTACACCGTGTACATGTAAGGCTACAGTCGAGGCCGCTGCTTCCCTTGAGACGTAGAGAACAATGAAATTCTTGATGGGTCTCAATGATGACTATGATGCGGTGAGAAGCACCATCATCGGAATCGATCCATTGCCTAATCTAAATAAGGCATATGCTATGGTGTTGCGACAAGAAAAGCAAGCAGCAGTATCGGCAAATAGAGGAACACCCTCTACTGAAGCAGCAGCCTTCTACTCAAGCAAAGAGAACCGGGACACATGGAAGAAGAACTTGAACAAGCCCGATGGCCCAAAATGTGCGAAGTGTGGAAAAACAAATTACACAACCAAGAATTGCAAGGCTCATCTTGCATGCACCTTTTGTGATTTAAAAGGTCACACCCAAGATGAGTGCAGGAAAAGAAAAGTCGCTCTTCGTGCAGTCAGAGAGGGTTCCAATCAGACCGCTAGCAACCTTGTCTCAGCTAAGGATGAGAACGTGAGTCTCAACTTCTCGAAAGAGGAATGTAATAAATTGTTCAATCAATTGAAGAATGCCACCACTGCCTCAGCTAATCAAGTTGGTAAAGTGAATTATGAGGAGCTCACGGGTAAGATTATTTCACAAATTGACTCACATACATGGATCATTGATAGTGGGGCTACTGACCACATCGTATGCAATGAAACACTACTTACTCACTCCAAACCGGCAGTGAACTACACCGTTGGATTATCGTCTGGTCACAGAGCCATAGTTACACATGTCCTATGTGTTCCATCATTCTATCTAAACCTGATTTATGTGAGCAAATTGGCATGTGATTAATTTTTCATCACTATATTTTTGAGACATGTTTGTGTTATACAGGACCTACGGTCGAGGGAGACGATTGGGATGGGCCGTGAGAAGAATGGACTTTATTGCCTCAAGTCGGATCAGAAAGGAACATGTAGCATGACCAATACCATCACCTTTGAATCCGACCCTATCTTGTGGCAAAACAGGCTCGGTCACCCTTCTTCGAAAGTATTATCCAAGTTTTCTTTTCCTTCAAATACAAGTCATGTTCACAATGATTGTTTGGTTTGTCCTTTAGCTAAACAGACTCGTCAAGTTTTTCCCTTGAGTACTAGTACAAGTAATGCATGCTTTGATTTAATTCACATTGATATATGGGGTGGTTATCATGTTCCCTCTCTTTCGGATGCCAAATATTTCCTCACCATTGTTGATGATTATTCAAGGGGTACATGGGTTTTTCTCATGAAACAAAAATCTGAAGCATGGTCTCTTCTCATTGATTTTCTTCAATTAGTTGAAACAATATTTGGAACACGAATCAAAATCATTCGTAGTGACAATGGTGCTGAATTTATCATGCCTATTTTTTATGCTTCTAAAGGGATTGAACATCAAACATCTTGTGTCAACACTCCTCAGTAAAATGGAGTTGCTGAACGAAAACACCGTCATCTCTTAAATATGTCTCAAGCTCTTCTTTTCCAGGCCAATTTTCCAAAAAAAATTTGGGGTGATGCGATTCTTACAACTTTCTATCTGATTAATCGGACACCTACTCCACTTCTTCAAGGACAAACACCTTTTGAACGTCTTCGTGACAAACCTTCTAATTACTCTCATTTGTGGGTCTTTGGATGTCGCTGTTTCATTTCCACTCATCCATCCAAACCTTCAAAGTTTGATCCCCGTTCTATTTAGTGCATATTTCTTGGTTATCCTCACGGCAAGAAAGGTTACAAGGTTTATGACTTGAAGAACAAGAAAACTCATGTTTCGAGGGATGTTATGTTCCTCGAAACTCACTTTCCATACCAATCTCAAGAATCTATTCCTAGTCGTGACACTTTATCCATCCAACCACAAAATACTATCTTCTATGACACTCCTCATCCATCAACTTCTTCTCTAAACCCTAGCGCAAGCCACCCCTATTGCCTTGGACACAGACAACACTGATTCTCCTTCTCCTTCCGCTACCTTACCTCTTACTTCCGCTGCATCACCTTTAGACAACACCAACCCTAATAATATCCCCCACAATCCACAGATCCCTTCTAATCCAACTACCTCACCCTCCAACACTAGTCACCCTACTGAGACATCTTCCCACATCTCCACCGAAGCTACAGACACAATCTCTCTTCCCCAAAAATCAAATTGGCCTACCAAAACCTCTTCCATGCTACAAGGATTTCATATTGAGGCAACCATTCCCTTACGCATTGTCCCATCACCTTCTCCAGATGTGGTCCCCACACAAGGTACTGCTCATTGTCTCTTTACGGTTCTCACTTATGATCGTCTTTCTCCTACATATAAAGCTTTTACTGTTCCACTCACCTTGCATCGAGAACCAGTTTCTTTCTCACGAGCTGTCCTTGATCCGAAATGGTGTAACGCCATGCAGAAAGAAATTTAGGCCCTTCAAGCCAATCACACTTGGAGTTTTGTTCTGAAACCTACTGACAAGCGTCCAACTTGGTGCAAATGGGTATACAAGATCAAGTACAATCCTGATGGGAGCGTTGAACGATATAAAGCGCACCTTGTTACAAAGGGTTACAGTCAGGTTGAGGGCATTGATTACCGAGAGACTTTTGCTCCCGTGGCCAAACTTACAACAGTTCGGGTCCTTCTTAGCCTTGCAACCATTCGTGGTTGGAACCTCCATCAACTTGATGTGAATAATGCATTTCTTCATGGTGATCTCTATGAGGATGTCTACATGCAACTTCCTCCAAGTTTTGGACGAAAGGGGGAGAACAAAGTCTGCAAATTACACAAGTTTTTATATGGTTTGAACCAAGCATCTCGGCAGTGGTTCATTAACTCTCCACTGCACTAAAGGCTGCTGATTTTACATAGTCATAGTCTGATTATTCTTTATTTGTGCGACAAAAACAAGGTAACTTTACAGCTTTGTTAGTCTATGTTGATAATGTGATCCTAGCAGGAAACAATCTTGATGACATCAATGTCGTGAGCTCAAGGACATAGGAGTTCTGAAATACTTCCTCAACATTGAGGTAGCTTAGTCAAAGTAAGGCCTTGTCTTATGCCAACGCAAATATGCATTAGAAATACTAAAAGATTCGGGTTTCCTTGGAGCTCTAAGACAGCAAATTGTCCTATCGAGTACAATATTTCGCTCAGTAAAGCATATGGAACTTTGCTAATTGAACCAGGACTTTACAGAAGGTTAGTTGGTAGACTCATATATCTCACTATTACCCGCCCTGATCTTGTATATATCATGCATGTTCTCAGCCAATTTATGGACAAACCAAGAGACGTCCATCTTGAAGCAGCTTACAAAGTGCTTCGGTATCTCAAAACTACTCCAGGCCAAGGGTTACTGCTACCATCTAATGGTTCACCGACCTTGAAAGCCTTTTGTGATGCTGATTGGGCACGGTGTAGAGATACTAGACGGTCAGTGACTGGCTATTGCATATTCCTCGGCAATGCACCTGTTTCATGGAAGACAAAGAAGCAAGGAACAGTTTCGAGGTCTAGTGCGGAGGCGGAATATTTCTCTATGGCTTCTACATGTTGCGAGGTAACATGGTTACAGAATATTCTCAAAGATTTGAATGTTTCAGGTGCTAGTCCAACTCGGCTTTACTGTGATAATCAAGCTGCATTATACATAGCATCAAATCCGGTCTTCCATGAACGCATCAAACATATAGAAATTGATTGTCATGTTGTTCGTGAAAAGATAGAAAGAAGACTCATCCAGACCGCACACATTCGGACAAAGGATCAACCAGCTGACCTACTCACCAAGTCATTGCATCCAAAGCAATTCATGAAACGCTTGAGCAAGTTGAATGTTCTTAACATACATTCCATCTTGAGGGGGAATATTGAAGGAAATAATCATTCCTAATTATTTGATTTCCTACTGTAACTAAGCTTCCTAATACTACATGGTTAATTCTGTAACTACATACAAACCGACTAGGGTTTGTATACCTAGGTGCCATTATATGAGGCAAACTCTGTATCACTTCGTAGACATAATACAATAGCTTCACACACAGTCTTTTTCAGATTCTTAGCAGAAAAAGCAGTAGGAAAACTCCTAAACATGTAATCGAAACTAACGGCAAGAAACGACGGAAAGATGCATCGTCTTTTGGACGATGCTGCTTCTTATAAGCCATGGAATCATCAACAGATGGTACTAAAACACGTTTCATATATCATAAAAAACCAACCCAGATATGCAAAAAAAGATCGAAACTTTGATAGTAAACTTGAGAAACGAGACCGACCCAATTGAGAAGAGGGAGTAACTAGGGAAAGGGTATGTACCAAAAACCTCCAAAACAGTGTGCGTGGTGAGATTGGATCGTCCGAGGCTTAATCAAACTCGAACTCAAAATAAAAATCGAAGCTTTAAGTGGGAAATAGAGAGCAGGTTTATGTATAGTGAGATGGGTAGCTGTAAAAATGAAATCTTTGAAGACCAGATTGATATGAAACGAAATGGTGAAAGGTCTTTGGGATTGCAGAGTTGACTTGACTTAAGGAGTTGAGGGCTGACTGACTGACTAGAAAGGCTTGGCTTTGAAAAGGAGAAGATTTGTCTCGCATAATTAGGTTAATTGTGATTAAAAGGGTAGGTGGCCGGTTGGAATCAAATGCCGCAACGCTTACAAATTTGGTCTAGGGGAGACTGTGAAATGCAAATTTTCTCTTTCTATGTGTGAGATTGTAGATGAATGGGTTCAAGCACTGTTTGAAAAGACATCTGCCTATCCCGTCTAGGAATTGAAAACAACAAAAATGTTTAAGTTTTGCTCTAGGCAGTCTCCACCTAGTCAACGCCTAAGCGGTCGTCTAACTCAAAAACAGGCAAAATTTAAACTTTCGCATTTTAGTATTTTGACTTACTTCGGATTAGAAATAATAGTCTTGTAGAGTCCACAAGAATATAAATTAGAGAACTTGAAGATAATATATTCTAATGACATTTCCTGATTATTTTGGTATATATTATTCATATTACATCTATATATAATATACTAAATAATTATATAATTAATTAAAAATATAATTATAATAATTCGCCTAGAATCCGATTAATCTCTCGCCTAAGTAGTAATTCCACTGCCTAATACCACTTAATGCCTTTTTGAACATTGGATTCAAATATTGCTCGATCAAAAAGGGTTTAAGTATTGAAGTTTCATTTTAGTCAAACACTCAAATAGGTTAGGTTTGGGTTAAAGTTTAATCCCAACTCTATTTGAAGGGGTCCAATACAATAATATTGGTGGCCTGATAGACTAGGAAGAATAAAAGTTTTAAAGTGATGACATTTCGTGTTTTGAAAATGAGTTTTTCATAAACACGTTAGAAGTCTTTTGAAATGTAATTCTAAAATATTAATCCTAAAAGTGTATTGGAAGTGCGATTTCTGAAAATATTCATTTTAAAAGCGCAAAAGTGTAAATCACTAAGAATGAAAGAAATCAAGTCTTTATTCTAACAAATTATTTGATTTCTCATAAAAATTAATTTTAAAGTCATCAACAAGTCCTTAGGTCTTCAACAGTTCCCTATAGTTCCTGTACTAAATATCAATCTTGTCCTAGTCCTAATGTTGAACAGCACAAAATTCTGAAAAGAAGTAGTCCAGTTCGGCTTTGGGTTCTCATTGGTCATATGTGGCTTTAGATAAGGTCTTAACATCCATAGCATAATATCCGTCTCCACTGCAACCACATCACCATATCCAAAACCACTGACGTACATATATTTGATGCTCAAGTAATGGGCAAAGGAAAAAAAACACACATCAGAAAAAAAATGGCAGCCAAGTTAGCTCTCTTCTCTCCCACTACAACATTTCTAGCCCCCTCAGGTCAATCGCCACAGCATCCTCTTTCTTTCACTTCCATTTCACCAAAGAGGAGAGCAAGCAGTTTCAAGGTTCATGCACAATTGGGTAAAAGAGCTTCTTTTCCTTGTCTCTAACATTGCTTTAACTGCATGCAAATACTTGTTCTTGGTATTTTTGTGCTAATATTTGTGGAAATGAGGTTGAGATGATGAATTAGAAGATTTTGTTCAATGCTTTAGGGGGTGGAGATGCAGATAAGAAAGAAAAGAAGAAGTTTATAACTAGAGAAGAAGAGCCAGAGCAGTAAGCTTTCTACATTGTACAAGTTACAGTTTAACCAAAGAAACTAGGAGATGGGTTTTAACTTCTACAAGGGATTTACTATTGGCAAATTTGCAGGTACTGGCAAACAGCAGGAGAAAGAGAAGGGGAGAATCCCATGATGACTCCTCTTCCTTACATCATCATATTTGGCATGTCGACTCCTTTCATCATCTTAGCCATTGGTTTTGCTAATGGTTGGATCAAGGTGCCAGTTCGATGATCCAGTGCCGGATTTTCACTACAACCACCAGTTGCATACAATCATGTGTCGGCTTATCTCTCCATAGGGGAAGATATAGTCTTCACTGCTAGCTGTTGCAGCTCATTGGGGAGCAGCAACAATACATGAGTTTATTGTTTAGTTACAATTTTATTCCACCATTTGAGTTTTTCTCAAATGTTTGCATAGTTTCTTCACTGAGATATCCTATATATGTTATGACTTCTGAGTTTCTGATACGAATTATAGTTTGATCCTACTCTTAAAGCCGAGACATCCGAGACATTCCAAGTACACTCCAAGTTTACTGGAGTATCTCGGCTAGCAAAACTCAATGCGATCAGAAGTCACATGCAAGAGAGATGAAAAAAAGGGTTTATCAAATCCACCTTACTTTTACAGATTTACATATGAACTGCTATCTCAACCTACTGAATCATGGAATTCCAAGTAATATACGAGTATCATAATCTACAAATTATAATCTGCTCCACTGAGGAAGATAAAAATTATGGGTTTGCTCTGTGCGACGGCCTGTATATCACCATTGTAACAAATTTTTGACGAAACCTCTTTGTAGAACTGAGTGCGAAATACTCATCACCATCATGATTCTGGATGTACAAATGATTCAATTGTGAATAATGAGGCATTGGCAATGGTTGATCACCATCATTTGAGGATGACGCCGACCCGTTTAAAGAAGGGACTTGTAGTTGTGGTGGTACTTCTGGCGGAGGTCTACTGAAATCGTCTTCACTTAAGCGCCTGTTATCATAGCTTGAAGGTGGGGATGGCGGAAATTCGAACTTTGACAGGTGTTCTGGCAAATGCAAACCATATTCCTGCATACGTATTTTGGCAGTGAAATTGGTTGCAAAGCGTTAGACTAACAGATACACTTGGCAAGTTTATAAATTCAAAACATCAACAATCATATTAACTATATCTTCTTCTTCTGTGAGGAACTGAACAACATGGAAAATTCTAAGATTATCAACTCAAAATTTGAATACTCTATGCAACTTCCAAAATCTCTGTACTAAATTCATATAATTGTGTAAATTAACTTCTCACAATAATCCTTAATCTAAATTTATGGCAATAAATGTTCAAGAGGTTAAGAACATGGAGTGAAGAATCAATTTCTTTAATGTCCAATTTGCTCATTCAGAGCTTCCACATGTTCTTCTGATCTTCTCTTAGCTTTGAAGGGAAATAGGAATTCTCAATTTCTATCATCCACTGGTATAGAATAGTGCCATGTAATATGATAAGTGTGCAAAACCCACTAAAACAGTAAAAAGACACTCCAGAATAGCATATAGCAATATGAAACACTGCAGCTGCTAAGTGCAGAGAATCTGTCATCGGCAAGAAGTATTTGCATTCAAAAGTCGAAATATTTGGATCTGCTACAAATGATTGGGAGATAATATGCAAATTGTTTCTAGGATCGGACTCGTCTGATTTTTAAGGTCCATCCTCAATAGCTCATTGCCTCATTCTGCTCGCTTACTTGATCAAGTGATGCAAGTAAAATCAAGCAGAAATAACCCAATGTACTGTCCATGATTATGCACTACTATAAAGTACAAAGTTGAGCTGAACTTTTAAACTTCTGATCTAATCAGTGTTGAGCTTTGCATTGAAGAGGTTTTCACCAATTGAATTATCAGGAACCTCTCAATCTCTTAATCCATTTTGACAACTGCAGCTCAAGTGCCAAAAACTACCACTTGCCAACTATCTACATGTTTATGCTGTCATCTGATTATCCTATATTATGAAGCATTTGGCTTTGTGTTTTAGTGAGTATTCCCGAGACCTGGTTTCCCTATGCTACGAGGTGAGATAACCAAGAGAGAGATAAGCTGTACTATGCTCTCCTGAGACAAGTCCTGATAATACTTCTTATGTCAACTGAGATCTGCTCAGCTAAAATGAGCCTTTTGTCCCAAATATAGATTCTTAAGTGAACAGACCTTAGACAATGAAACAAGAAAGACAGCAGACGCCTAGTTCAAGGGACAAAAGAAAACTGTAGACTAGATACAACTACTTTAGAAGTCATAATATTACCTGCAAGTCCAAAACATTACAGGCAGTCCCAGAATCATCATATACCCATGGCAAGTCTGGAGAACACCTCCAACACCCATCGACAATGAAGCGGTACTGATAGAGACCTGACGGAAGAAACTTTTTAACAATGAACTCTGTACCTAGATTCTGCAAAGGCTCCCTGTTATAAGGAGATGTTCATATCAATTATGATGTTGAAAATAGTAAATTGAATTTTGAAGTAACAAGATGACCTGCCTAGGAAATTCAGTACCTTGACTCCCAATTGTCCCATGATCCTGTGATAGCAACTATCTGGCCACCGTGATTCCATGAGATTTTCACGCGTCTCAAGTTCTCATTGTGTACATTATGATTGTGAACTGTATTTTCAGATGATGCACCAGCTCGAGTATGTATTCCCTCACCAGGTCTTGTTAAGGTGTCTCCGGGATTCTGGAAGCAGAAATGCAGATAACATGTAGGTGGTACCATCTCTATGAGTTACCTTAGCATATGACAATTACCACAAGAGATGTATTTCTATAGCGCTTTAATCAAAACAAGTATTGTGGACCAAATTCATGTTTCAATCCTCAGGTAAAATGTGAGCAGATTGTACATGAATCTTACAGTACTTGTTATGTATTGACAACTATTCTATTTGCACTGAGCAAGTGAAACTTGCAACGAACTAAAGCAAAGAACTTTCCAACTCCTTACTGTCCTAAACTCAAATTACAATATACAATCATTATACAGAACAAGCACAGATGCCCATTTCAGAAGCTCTACTCCAAAGTTCCAAACTTTTTGGCAAACAAAGCAAAAGCAAAAGACAGGACTTACTTGTGAAGTGAAGGAGGGGTTATGAGGAGGTGAGTGAGTCATGGCCTCTGCAGATTCCACATCATAATTCTCTTCAAAGTTGTTAACTCCAGAAGAAGAAGAGCCTCCATCTTCCCTTCTACCACTGGCATTACCCATTACTGAAAACAAAAGAAAAATATCTGATTCATCTCCGTAACAAAATTATAAAGCAAACCAAACGCAGTATTCAGAAAAACCCAAAAGGGTGAAAAAAAACAGAAGCAAACAGAGAGAAAAGAAAACAAGAACACACCCCCATAAACAGAAAGAACAAAAGAAGCAAAAGAGAGAGGACATAAGTGACTGGACTGAGAGACTTGGGGTTTTGATAACATACCCATCTCAGTAAACAGATTGCTGAAGAAATCCAAGATGAAATTGACCGAAGAAGGAGGAAGCTTTGCATTATTTCCTTGCAGCTTTATAATTTATTGCAGACCTCCTCTCCCTTGTTCTTGTGCTTCTTCTTTCATGTCCTGAGAGATAAATTGACAGCACAAATTGTTCTCTTTTTCCTCTTTTTCCCTTTCTTCCTCTCTTTCTCTGTGTGTGTGAGAGAGAGTGTTGAAAAAAGGCAACAACACTGCAGTGAATTTGATTCTCCAATGAATTGGGAAGATCCACGGTGGACTAGTAGTAGTACTGTAATGTAGTAGTAGTAATGGGGTTTGTTTCAAAGCGGAACGTTGCCTTGTGATGTGGGCCTTGTGCTTGTTTGTGACATTTTTCAGGCTCTGTTGTTTCCTTCCTCACATACCTGTACGGTCTAAACTACTCGATGCACCTACCCGCTCAAAGTGAATCAACAATAGAAAACTTTGATGCAGCTACCCAATTACAGCGTGCTACCTCACTCACTGCAGTGAGTTTGGAGTTTGGATCGGAACATTTCACTAGCTCAATTTAAACTAGACATGTATACAGCAGCGGAGTTACGTTGGGACGAGTTCTAGTCATGACCCTCCTCATATTTTTTTAATTATCTTTTATGGGTTTAGAATTATCAATATAAAGATCTGTCACGGTAGAGATCGTTATTTTAATATTCTAGAGGTTCAAATTTCGAACCTTAGAGCTGTACGTTGGTTTTTTAAAGTTTTTTTTTTCTACTTTTCCCGAAGTGTAGATAATGGTTTCAATTTTTATTTCCTTTCATTTTTCCCCCATGTTTTGGGTGTCCCCCTGACACTAAAAGCTCGCTCCGCCACTACACGTATATGGATTTGACTTTATTTTTCACAAAGCATTTCAAACTTTATATAAGCTAATTCTACTGAGGAGATCATTGTCATATTGATCTTCTTAGCGGCCGATCTCCCACGAACCCTAGTCATGACCTCATTTAGGTTTTGGTACTTTTGTCCTTCCACGAAGGACTCTTTGACTTAATCATGAACGGAAATCGAGCATGTTCCGTCCTGTACCATCTCATCATGTTTGTCCCATTTTAATTTCGAGGCTTCAAAACTGATTTTAAAAGTGAACAATCCGACATGTCTCGTCCCTTTTAAATTGGAACAAGGACGACCAGAAATTGGCCTGACTCGTCTATGCCCAACCCTAACCCAAAACCACATTTGAGAAATCAAGTGATGGGCTCAAGCAACAAAAATATCACAAATCCAAAAACTTGGACCAACAATATTGCCATTTACTAAGCGCGATTAATTGTGTTGTTTGGCCATGTCATTTGCTACTCTCGTGACAAAGTTCATTGTGCTAAACGCTACTCCTAACCAAGTATGGGTCGTTGACTCGCTGCACTCGAGCACCACCATCAGAATATCCTGCCGCATAGACCCCATACCCACAAAAAACTTTTTATGTTTTGTAAACGCGTGTAAAGCTTACGATAAAGATGCAATTACCACGTGTAAAATTTTTAATACATCAAAAAAATATAAGGAGTCGAACTCCACGACATAGACACACAAAAAATCGTCTCTTTAAATATAACTAAAAGATTAAAATTAAAATAAATATAATATTATATTTTAAAGAAACATTGACACATATAAAAAGTACGTGTTCATCATCAATAAGAATACATTCTTTGATCTTTTTTCATTCTTTTTGACATTTTATTTTTTGCTTTATTCTTGAGAGTGACATCGATGCCCTATCTAAGCATGTTTTAGCATCAAGACAAACCTAAGCCCTTTGATTACACGTAAAGCAGTTGGCCAAGTCCCGTAAAGCTAGCCAATTCAAGTCAAGATACTTCTCAAGTAGCACAATTCGGTTGTTTAGTTAAGGCTAGATAGTTCCATCTAGCTATGTAATGACACAATTCCACGTCTCCGCCCCTGTTACGAAAAGAAGACTCTTCTCCATGACCATAGCTTGTTTTAAAGATTTTATCAAAGAAGTCGGATATACGGTACCCACAATATATAGTGCGCATCTCTCTTTTTGTTAATCCACTCAATGACCCACAGTATATAGTGCCTAAAACTAATAACACGTAGTTATATGCTAATTAACAAATCATGCATATATAGTATTTTTACAATTTCGTTCTTTTACATCATTTGCGCTCTCCCAATAACTATTAGTTCAATACATAGTGTCGATTCCATAGGGTATACGAGACAATATATCGATCGTAAATATCATGCAAACACTAATAGAAAAAACAGATATAAGGACACTACATATTAAACTATAAGGACATAATTGATTAAATGTCTTCAAATACATACAAGATCACCACAATATTAAGGAAGTCAACCTCAAATGTATATCTCTCTTTTTGCATAAGATCATTTCAACAAAATTGTTTCTGCGCAAACCCTTCCGGATTAAAAACACGCTCAAAACAACCTCAAATTTTTAAAAAATTATGTCCTACCATTGATTATACTCAAACTCCCAATTGAAAGCAACTCATTCTCTCTCGGCCTCACAGTCGCAACTTTCTCCAATCGCGATTAGAATGTGGCTCAAAACGTATTCATCGACAGTGACCGAGGCTCGCTCCTCGTCTGTGCTTGCCTAAGACTCCCTCACACATTTTGTGCGTCTCTGATTTCTCTCATCCATGGAGGATCCGAGTCCTCGATTCCCTCGGTCGTCGCTGCAATTACAGTTCCTCCGCCTGCATTCTCAGATTTCGACGATCACGAATTAACAACAACGCCTCCAAGCCTCAGATCACCTCCGATGAGTCTCTCAGCTCACCTCCGATGCCTAAGCCGCTAAGGCTCAAGGTTCATTTATGCTCCGCATCACAGCACCGCCTCATCTTGATTTCGATTTGTTATTTTGGAATTATATGCTGCACGTTAGCTTCCAACTTGTTTCGTTATCGAATCTTTAGGGGCTGTTTGATTGTTAATGATTAGTTTGCTAATTTGTGCTTTGATTTGTTCTTGTGATATTTAAGATGTTAGATTCGTGATTTGTTCTTATGATATTTGATTTGTTCTTGTGCTTGATTCGCAAGTGTTGTGCAAAATTGTTAGTAGTTCTTTATTGCTTGAGGTGATATTTTTCAGTTGTTGGTTAAATTATGTAGCACTAAAAAAGAATGATGTGATGTCGACGAAGGTTGTAGTTTGTAGGAAGTAAATACTAATTAGATTAAAGTGGAAATTCTGCACTTGGGGAAAGTTAAAGAAGAAACAGATCATTGAGACTCAGATCAGTGGGCAAGCAACTGCGGCTAAACAAAAAGTACATAATGATCTCGTACTCCCTACACCGTACTCCCTACACCAAAGTCAGGAAGAGGTGTATAGAAGATTAATAAATCAAAGGTTGCTAAGATGATCAAATCCAAAAGTGTATAGAACCAAATCTATTTATTTCATGATCTCTCTACCTCTATTTAATTACGCACACACTAGAGCATTTATTTCATTACAGAATTATACCGGTACCGGTGTATGTATATAGATACTAAATTCTGCGGCCAAGGTTAACGCAAGGTGTATTTATTGTTTGCAGGCTTTTTAACCAAGAAGTTCATCATTTGTCTTCAGGGTACTAAGGATAGAGTTCTTGATTTAAACAAAGCAGCAAAGGTTTTGGAGGAATAAATGTTGATATGTTTTCTTTGTTGTGATGAAATCAGTTTCTGGTCTTAACCAAGTAGAACATTTGATTTCTTTTTGCATAAGGTTGAATCGTTAAGTGAAGAAAAAAGCAGGCTTAATGACACTATAAGGTTAGTAGATTTATAATTTAAAGTGAGGATTTGGTATTCTTGATCTGTTTCTCGTGTTGAGGTGTCATGATATTCATATTTTTTAGGGAAAGGAAAGAGCTTCTAAGGATCCTGAAAGAAGATAGAGCCTGCTAAAGGTATCTCAGTGCGCTAACATCAACTTTTTAGGTACCTCTTGTTGGCTGAGGAAGATATATTACCCCCCCCCCCCTCCTACTTCCAGGTGATATAGATGTATATATATTTTCTCATTTGAAACTTTTTTCCGTACCTGGTGCATATGTTACGGGAATTAAAGTGGCTCGAAACACTGGTGCTTACATAGTTTTGCTCTTATGAGTATATAGTTATGTCCCCCACTTTTCTCCTCCACTTTTAATATTCCACGATATTTGTATTTGCTCTGTTGATTATATTCTATCATTTTATTTATAAATCTGTGTTCTAATGATGGGGCGTGTCTATTGGAGAAAATTGGTAAATATTGACAGTTTGTGTGTTGTGCAAATTTTTGTTCATATCTTGGTGTGCAAATATATTCTGGTATAGTTTTCAGATCCTTTATTCATTAAAGAATTTGATCTCCTCTCTAATGGCTTGGTTACTCTTTAATTGAAATAGGAAACCGTGGCCTCTTGATGGCTTGCAATTTGTTAAATTGAAGGAGCAACATGCAAACAGAACTTCTGAGGACCTTGTAATTGATTATGATAAATCTCAATTCTTTGCTTTGTAATACTGTTGACTATGATTATGATGTTATGAAACCTGATTTTGTTGATGATATTGATGATGTTATGAAACTTGATTTTGTTGATGATATTGATGATTGAGAGGATGATGATACGAGATCCTTACTAGTGCTACAATATATTTTCTGATTTCATGCAAGTATGATATAATGGTATTGATGGATTTGCTTATCTATCTATTTCATGAAATTTGAGTTAATCATTTAGCTATTTCAATAAGTAGTACTGCATACCAAAACTAATTATATCTTCTGGGCTTTATTTTCAGGACCTTAATGCAAGATCAAACCAATTGAGCTAATGCAGTGCACCTCAGATCTTAGAATCTTCTCGTGTAGTCAGTAAATTTGTTTATACATTCATTACGTGTATTATTAAGCATCACAGACCAATTTGTATTTACATTATATGTATTTTGGTAATTAATATAAGATCATTTGGTGGTTTTAAGAAGCTGTGCATATTTTAATTTTGGATGATTTTGACTTTTAAGCACATGTCCTCTTACCTTTATAGGACATTGTAATATGTCCTATAAAGAGTAAGAAGACACTGATTTTGAGCTTTTTAAACACATTTTATGTGTCCTGATAAAGAATAGATGACACTTTTTTTAGATATTTGAGACATTAAAAATATGTCCTATTAAGGATAAGAGGACATCATTATTAGACATTTCTAGACACGTTTAATGTATCTTGATAGACTACCTACCATGACACCCAAATAGAAGACTCATTCCCAAAGAGTCCTTTTATATCTTTTAGAACACTATTTTAGAGTCCTTGTAGCCATTTCTTCTTGTAGTGAAATGATGCAATAATGTACATACAAAGATAAACTTAAGAGTTTTTTCTTGGGAGCCCAAGAAAAAGTCTAAATTTTTTCATTAGCCCACAAAAAGTTCAGATGTTCTCACTAGCCAACTAACTATGCAAAAAGACCAGCATACCCTACTAACTTAACCTAGTCATTACTCTCTCATAACTTCTTCATTGACTATTGATTAGACTCTGTCGGCGTTGACCGTTGACCAAATTTTGGCCATCGGTGACCGAATTTCGATTATTTTGGCTGTTGACTTTGACCCTTAATCGTTGATCGTTAACGTCTCTACACTATAGGTTCATCAACTGATACTTAGTTGATGGTCACTCGATACTCACTTAAGGGTCACCTGATACTCAATTAAGAGTCACCTGATACTCAGATGACGTTCAACTAATACTCAGTTGAGAATCATCTGATACTCAATTGACGAACGAACACACGACTCCTTCCACCACCGATGGCCTTATCCAAAGCTCTTTCTATGCAGAATAGCTCTACACGACCTCTGCATTGCACATCAATCCAATCTCACTACATAAATCTGCAAACGTAGAGAAAAATCGCTCTCTTTATCAAACAAAACATGGACTTGACTCGGCTTCTGCTCTCCAAAAGTAACAAGATCATTAAACAAACACGAGAAAAACAACATAAAGAACAAGATGCTTGTAATCCAAATCAATGAGCCACCTGTAATGGTATTCATATTAATCCAAGTACAAAACACACATATCTTATCTTGCATATTCCGAGTCCAAATCCAAGTTTGAACACCACTCCATGATCTCCGAGCTTTTCTTCTCCTCCACGAGCTCGATCCCGCTGCAAAAACACAAATCTAACTTCCACTAATTATAAAATAAATGAAATCAAAACCAGCACAAAAACCCAGACCAAACTTGAGTTCATCACAACTTGAAATCCAACCAGTTAATTACCACAAAATGAAAATCCTTCAAGCCCAACTCTTCGGATTCATCTATAGCCACAAAAGCATCAGAGCCATCAAAGCCGAGTCGAGCCGCTGCTGGTTCGAGTAGCTCGAGGCCGATACGAGCAAAGCAAATTGACTAGGGAGGCAAGCCGATATGTGGTTGAGGCAAACGAAGTCGGGAGGCTGATATCTAAACGAGGACGAGGGAGCGGCGGGATAGGCAGGCCGAGATGTAGAGTCAATACGAGGCTTGCAGTAGAGCCTCGCGCGTCGAGCTAGGGAGGTGCGTCGATCCCAAGTGGCTAGAGAGGAGCTCGAGGTGAATGATGGAGGAGGCGGAGCGTCGACTGAGGCTGGAGAATGTGATGCCGCGGTGGCGTGGTGGTCCGGAATGGAAGAAGCGACGATGTTGGAGGTATCTTTGCCACTGTGGTTGTGGCAGGGAGAGAACACAGAGATGCGAGGCGAGGTGAACAAAGACTAACACAGAGAGGGGAACGAGAAAGAAAAGGGCAAATTCGGAAGAAAAAAAAGGCGAAGA
The DNA here is from genome assembly GCA_946800695.1 of Geum urbanum. Classification (NCBI taxonomy): domain Eukaryota; kingdom Viridiplantae; phylum Streptophyta; class Magnoliopsida; order Rosales; family Rosaceae; genus Geum; species Geum urbanum. Next base: position 44,499,544 of record OX327008.1, on the reverse strand, counting down.
CATAAAGATAATGTAACTATTTATGGTGTAATGATTAGTTATACCTTATTCCCATCATTCTAAGTTTCAAATAATACGTCATTTATTGTTGGTTTGTTCAGAGAAAGATTTACACGCTCAATAACATATGCACTTCCTAATATATATATATATATAATATGAATAGAATTCTCATTTATTTATGTTAAAAGAAACATAAATATATGTAAAACTATATATTATTTAATACGCTAAAGTGTCTCAAGTGTCTATAGAGTGTTCCCGAGTATCTCCAAGTGTCTATAGAGTGTTTCCGAGCGTCTCCAAGTGTCTAAAAATGAATATTATTTTGACACGTCACGTGACATTTTGGAAACAGCATCCCCAAGTGTCGGACACGTGACACGACACTATAATAAAATATCGGTACTATAAAAATAAATAGAACTAATAAAAAATATTTTTCCAAAATTATGACCGATCAAAATTTTTCTTAAATTAAACCATAAATCATTAAGAAAACTCACGGAGAGCTTCATTAATTAGAGAATTAATGGATCGCACATGCAAATTCATTTTTGGATTTAAAAATCTTTGGGACAATTTGTCGTTAAAGAGAGCAATCATTTCTTTTGGTATTTGATGTACAAGAATTTGTGGGACTTATGACAGAGAGAGAATTGACGTGTTATTAAGATACATTATATAAAATAAAGTAGAAAATATATATACCAATGGGTTGGTAGTTGAGTGTTGGCATCATAGGACAGAGGAGTTGAATCTGTTTGGCTGTGTCCATATCATAGGAATAGCAACTCGTTATTCTCCGCAACAAAATATCTCATTTCAATCGTCATAAACTTATGTTCATCATTTATTATCTATTAAAGTTGAAGTTATTGTTTGAAGGTCCTAGAGGGGTGTGAATAGACCCTTAACGACTTTTTCTCAAAAGTATGATGATTAATAATCAGAGATAGTTATGTGGAACTATTCTGACAATTAGATGAACATGATAAACATACAATACTATAAGTACATATGACAAATAACACAAGTATGTTTTTTATCTCGCAGAAACCCTGCAATCAGGGATGAAAACTGCGTGACCCTTTCTCTTGAAAGCCAAAGCTTTTCAATATGTAAGAACTCTTATACAAGACTATAGTTCCGATAATAGCAAGGAAATGGCGCTATCCTATCTAGACTCGCGCACTAGACTAAGAGCTATACTCCTTCTTGTAAGTAAGAATTTTACACACGAAAGTTTACAACAGTTTAACCAATGAGCTTAGCTATCGCACAACTAACACCTTTGGAAACTTTCCGGGTTGCTTGCATCTACCACAAAGAACTCATGAAATGCAAGATGTATGTAGATGAGATGAAAGAGTTTTTATGTAGACTTTAAAACATAAAGCACAACACAAAGTAATAAGCACAAGTTTAGCAACTGTTCTGTAAAAACAGAGTGACTATCATCTAAACAACCAACAAACAACATGGGCTGCTGTTTGATATATATAGCCACGGGATGGAGGAGAGAGCTTTTGTTAAAACTGATCCTAGCCATGTATTTGAGGCTTGATCACCACACAAAACATTCTTTATTGTTTGGGAAAAGATCTAGCCAAGAGAGCACATCTCACAGCTAAATATCCAAGCTGTTCTGAAATTTACAGCCATGTAATGGGCTGTAGACAGCTAAGAAACTTTACCAAAATATCTTTCTTATCTTCAAGGTAAAGTGAGAGTATGTTTTGTATAAAACATAAGCATCATTTTAACCAACACAACATTGTAAAAGATATATAGATATGTTTTGGAAAATATTTTACATTCATAAAAAGCTGATTCAATAAACCTAAAACATGAAGAACTTGTGAAGGCAGAGACTTTTTGGGATAGGAACCTATGCAGGTATCCTCTGTGAAAAACAATGAATGTATGCATGTTATTACCTTGAGCCCATGAGTTCTTTATGATGTATCTTTGATCTTCTTGCTTGTTTCTTCACTTGTTTAGAGTCCTCTAAATCATGTTTTGTTACCATATAAGACATGTCAATAATCATATACCTTCATTGTTCAATATTGTCATTTTAGTAATTTTTCCTCCACCTTGTGTGCGAAGCGTGTGCGCTCTCTTTTCTTTTCTCTGTTGCACTGTTTTGGATAAGATAGAATCTACTTGTAATCACGGAGCCTTTCTTTCTCTCAACTTGCGATCACTATTTGGCTCTCGTCCTCTTTCTCTCTCTCTCTCTCTCTCTCTCATGTTCTGTTGTAGCTCCCTCATCCAGTGATCCGACGGCGCCGAGCTCGACCACGCTTTAGTTCCCAGGCTGCCCTCCCCTCCGAGCTTTAACAAACACCATCGAATCAAGAGCAACTTTGTATCTCCGGCCCCCAGATTAAGCTTTTTTTCCTGTATGTCTCTCTTTCTTTGATTTTTTTCCCTCGAGTTCAATCATACGTAATTGGGGTTTCACTACCGGAATAAGAACCATTACCGGCGAGATTACCGGAGACAAGGCCGGCGACCGGAAAAGTCGCCGATAATGTTCATCATTACCGGCGACTTACTCCGTCGCCGGTAATGTCGCCGGAAAATCGCCGGTAATGTTTCAAAACATTACCGGCGACTCCAACCGTCGCCGGCAATGTCAAGCCGAACATTTCCGGCGATTTTCCGGCCAGAATTTCGCCGGCAATGTTGGGCTTGACATTGCCGGCGACGGTTGGAGTCGCCGGTAATGTCTCCATTTTCGGTGATTTAATGAATCGCCGGCAATGCCTCTTATATTAGATGCAAATCGAAGGAGCTCATTCATTTTGATCGAAAAAAATTCGGTGAAATCGAAAGAATGAAAACACTCTGAAATCGATCCTTCGGTATTGTCAAAATTAAGGCGCTCGTCGAAAACTCGATCACTCGGGAAGCTATATATATAGGTACGTATATATACGTATATGTGTATGTATATATATGTGTGTGTTGATCAAATCCAATTCGTGAGATATGAAATGTTGTTGATGTCACCGAAACGAGAAAACTGCTTGTAGTTAATCTTATCTTGTGTCTGAATGAACGACTGGTATTATCGTAGTGTTATCGGAGCCAGGCTTAAGAGAGCCTCCTACCTAGTCAAATACATTTTGAACTGAAAAAAGAAGAATACCATCATCGAGTACTGAATCGAATTCAGAGATTAGATCGATATATATATATATATATGCATGCATGTGTTGATTTAATTAGAGTTGAATTGAGATATCGCGTCGATTATTAGTAGTGAATGTGTGTATATATAATATGTAAAATTGTTAGAATTTTCAGGATGGATAAGAGTTGGATGAGCCTCGAAAGATGGGATGTGAGATATCACCAGGGAATTAGGAGTTTTGTGAATTTTGTGAAGGCTAATTGTGGAGACACTACACTTCATTATTGCCCGTGTAAAGAATGTAAGTGTTTCAGCGATCGATTTCGTTTTCCCATTGATAAAGTCCAGAAGCACCTGAGTAAATACGGGTTTTGGGATAAGTACACTTGTTGGATTTATCACGGTGAAACATCGTTAGCGGGTCCGCATGATCATGGACAATTTGGTGAGAGGGCCAGTCCACGCTATGATCATGGAGATTTTGCTGAGAGGGGCAGTTCATCCTATGATCCAACATCGATGTTAATCAATGATATGTTTCCTCATGAGAGCAGTGTATTTGCTGATGAAGCACCAAATGTCCCTCCCGTCGTTGAGAGTTTCCCCCATATTGAGCCAGTCGAGCCATTACCTGGAGCTCATGTCAACACAAGCGGTATGGACAAGTACAACAACCTGATTGCATTGCAACAGACTCCGTTGTACGACGGTTGTAGTAAGACTGTTCTTGAAAGTGTGATGGGAGTGATGCAGCTCAAAATGGAGAACAAAATGTCTGTCAAAGCTGTTGATTCTTGGTTGAAGTGGACTGCTTCGCTACTGCCACCCGGTCATCGTCTTCCTACCACTCATCATAAGATGCGACATATCCTCAAAGATCTTGGGCTTTCCTACATCAAAATCCATGCATGCAGATATGATTGTATTCTCTTCTGGGGAAAAGATCTCGAAGACCTTGAAGCCTGCCCGATATGTTTTACAGAAAGGTATAAGTTAACTCATGCAGGCAACAAGAAAGCTGTGAAGATACTTCGATATTTCCCGCTTATTGATAGGCTGGAGCGGTTGTTCATGTGTGCTTTCACGGCCGAAGCAATGAGATGGTGGGCTGAGAGGAATTTGCCTGACGATGACACCCTTATACACCCTTCCGACGGAGAGGCTTGGAAGCACATGGTCAGGGAGTTTGATCATTTTGCAACAGAGGTCCGAAATGTTTGGCTAGGGCTCTCATCTGACGGATTCAACCCTTTTGGCAACATGAGTCTTCAATACAGTATATGGCCAGTTATTTTGGTACCGTACAACCTTCCACCATGGATGTGCATGAAGAAGGAATACAATATGCTCACTCTGTTAATTCCGGCCCGGGTTATCCAGGCAAGTGTCTCGATGTGTATTTGAGGCCTTTGATTGAGGAGCTTAAGTACCTGAGTGAGTGTGGTCACCCTACTTACGATAGGTTCAAAAATGAGATGTTCCAGATGCATGCCATGCTTGTTGGCACCATCAGTGATTTTTCTGCCCGCGGTATGTTGTCGGGCAACGTTACTAGGGGTTACAGGGCTTGTTCAGAGTGCATGACGGTTGATTGTTGCAGTCCTCATTGCAGTAAAATTGTTCAGATGCATCACCGTTTTTGGCTTCCATATGATCACCCATTTAGGCAGGATCCAGACGTGTTTGATGGGACTGTGGAAACAGGTGTGGCACCCAGGCGATGGACAGGGGAAGTAATTTTGGAAGTGTTAAATGAATATGATTTTGGCCAACTGAGCAATCATCCTGACATAGTCGCGTCAATTCCAGACAAGCTCGAAAGGTATAAGTTTTGGACACACAAGAGCATATTCTGGGAACTCTCATACTGGCCCAGGTTGCCTATCAGACACTACCTATATGTCATGCACATAGAGAAGAATGTGTGTGAAAGTGTTGTGGGCACAGTTCTTAACTTGGAGGGGAAAACAAAAGACATCCCTAAGGCACGCATTGATCTGAAAGCAATGGGTCTGCAGAAACATTTGTGGTTAAGAGATGGTAAGAGAAAAATGCCGCAAGCTCCTTACACCGTAAAGCCGAAGCATAAGCATGAAATTTTTCGGTGGCTGAGTATTGTCAGGTATATATTCTTATGGCTACACAGGAATTTGGCCTTAAATTTTTACTGAATTATGGTTATATGCGAGAAATATAATTGTTGCCTATGGATATATATATATATATATATATATATGCAGGTATCCTTATGGCTATGCAGGAAATATAAGCAGGTGTGTTAACTTCCGGGACAATAAGATGTACGGATTAAAGAGTCATGACTGCCATGTACTGCTTCAACGCCTTTTCCCTATTTTCATTCGAGGGTACCTGCCCAAAGAGGTGGTGGAGCCGTTGGTGGCCTTGTCAAGATTCTTTCAGAATTTATGCACCAGGGAAGTTAAAAAAATCAGACCTCAGGGAGATGCAAGATGACATCATTTTTATCATGTGCAAGCTTGAGATGATATTTCCCCCAAATTTTTTCGACATCATGCCTCACCTGATGATCCATCTTCCCGAACAATTGTTGCTTACCGGTCCCGTACACTACACTTGGATGTATCCCATGGAAAGGTACAAATGATTCATACATTTGGTTTGCCTATGTTTTTATATGTAAATTCTTATTTTTTAAGTAAGTTGACATGCACTTATTAACTTGTAGACAATTGGGAGCCTACAAGGACTTTGTGAAGAATAAATATGCACCTGAAGGGTGTATCGCTGAAGCATATGTTGCGCACGAGTGTGTAACGTACACCATAGTGTACTTGGGAGCGCTTGAGGACCCCCAACAACAGATGCCGATAGATGAACCCCAGTTCAACTTTTCTATCATCTCCAGTGACGTGGTAGTACAAGGAAGCTTGCCAAAGTCGTACAAGTTGGATGGAAATGAGGTAGCCATTGCCCACTGGTCGGTACTGATTAACTGTCAAGAAGTACAATATTGGAAAAACTATCATCTTCACTGCCCTGCTATTGCCGAAAATGTTGATTACCACAACAGGACGTTTGCAAACTACTTTGGTCAATGGGTAAGGGTATATGTGTATATGTCTATTTTTATATATATCCTTATATAGCATGTATGTATGTACGTGGTTTTGTGGTTTCAAGATGACATAATTTCTTGTGTACGTATTACTGGACGTTTTCAGATGAACCATGTAGCAGATGATGGTTGCCCAGAGTGGTCAAACGAATTGAGGGTCCTGACGATGAAACCGATAGCTTCAAAAGTTTACTCGATGTGTCAGGTCAATGGCGTGAAATTTATATGTGAAAATCGAGACGACCGACTGAAAACACAGAATTGTGGGGTGATGGTCCATGGTGGGCAGGATGGCGTTGACTATTACAGTGTCATTCATTCAGTTGTTGAACTAATTTATGGGAACCGCATGAAAGTGCACTTGTTCAAGTGTAGATGGTTTGATACTAGCCCGGAGAACACAAGGACCGATCAGTACGGAACATTTTCGGTGAATACTGCTACTAGCTGGTATGAAGATGACCATTTCGTTCTTGCCTCATCAGTAAAACAAGTGTTTTACCTTGACGATCTTCTTAACAAAGTCCCGTGGAAGGTGGTTAACCATGTTGCTCATAGAAACATATACAGTGCTGCCACACTTGGTGAGACCACAGATGATGAGGAAGTTACTGCATACCAAGAGCCGAACGCTTTTGACATTCCGGAATCATCTACGATTCGCCTTAATAATGTGAGATCTGGGAGTGTGGTTCGAATTACTGGAGCAGAACTTCTCGATGTTAATCCATATGAAGTTGACGCTGATTCAGATGACGAGGAGCGGCACATATTTCCAGAGGTTACCTATGAAACCGAGTCAAACTCAAGTGATGAAGATGATTACGATTATCATCCTTAGTACGTTGGAAATTGTAGTCGGAAATTGTAGTCAGAAATTGTAGTCGGAAATTGTAGTCGGAAATTGTAGTCAGAAATTGTAGTCGGAAAGCGTGTCGGAACGTTGTCGGAAATTGTAGTCGGAAAATGTAGTCGGAAAATGTAGTCGGAAATTGTAGTCGGAAATTGTACGTAGTCGGAAATCGTGTTGGAAATTGTGTTGGAAATCGTGGTCGGAAATTGTCAAAAGAAATTGTAGTCGGAAATCGTGTTGGAAATCGTAGTCGGAAATTGTAGTTATATATGGTCGGAAATGTTGTCGGAAATTATTTAGTCGGAAATTGGTCGAAAATAGGTCGATCGGATAATTTTCGAGAAATAATGACATTACCAACGAGTTGATAAGCAACTCGTTGGTAATGACATTACCCACAAGTTAGCAACTCGTTGGTAATGTCATTACCAACGAGTTACCATGTAACTCGCCGGCAATGGTGGCGGTATTTCCAGAACATGCAGCTCGAGCTGCTCCCCATTTCTTCCTCTCCCTCTTCCCTCTCAAACCCTAAAACCTCTGAAAATTCAAAACCTCTCAAACCATAAAACCCGTCTCTCTTCATCTCAACCCTCTCCTCAATCCTCTCTTCCTCTCCTCCCCTCTCCCCTCTCTTCCTCTCCTCCCCTCCTCCTCTTCCTCCTCCCCTCACCTCCATCACCGGACAACAGTTGGGTCGAGCTCCACCATGGCAGGTAATAGCTCACTCTCTCTCCCTCTCTCTCTCCCTCTCTCTCTCTCTCATTCCACATTTTATTTTTATGCATTTTGATTAATTAATTTTTGATAATTGTGGGATGTATGTATGCATGTGGAAAATATTTGGAAAATGTAATTAAGGTATGTTTGAAAATTGTGGGAAATTAATGTGGATAATTGTGGGGTGAAGGAGAAATATATGTGATGTATATATGTGAAAAATTAATTAATTTATATGGAATGTATATATATACGTATGTTTGAAAAATGTGGAAAATTAATTAGCTAGGGTGATTTGAATTAATATGTGATGTATATATATATGTGTGAAAATTAGGTGAAATTAAGATGCATGATGTATACAAAGTGTATATGTGATGTATATATAAGTGAAAAGTTTAAAGCCGGAAATGATGTATGTATATATGTTAAGTTAGGTGATATAGTTGTTAATTTAACGTATAATAGGTGAAAAATCGGCTTCGGAATTTAACGTGTTTGGATTAAGGTGATATAGTTGTTAATTTAACGTATAAATTAAGGTGAAAAATCGGAATCGGAACAGTTTGGAACCACAACGGTTTTAAACCGGAATGGTTTGAAACCGGAACTGTTTGTAACCGGAACCGTTTGTAACATAACGGTTCCAGTTCCAAACGGTTCCAGGTTCAAACGGTTCCAGTTCCAAACCGTTCCGGTTCCGATTTGTTATAGAACCGAAACGGTTTGGAACCGGAACGGTTTGTAACGTTACAAACGGTTCCAGGTTCAAACGGTTCCGGTTCCAAACCGTTCCGGTTCCGATTTGTTATAGAACCGAATCCATGACTATTACGGTGTCCAGGAGGTTTTGCGGCTAATTGGCTTCGGAGAGGTTCCCGAAATAGTGGAGGGAACAGTAGTCAAGCTTCCTCCTCGCCCGCAGTTAGCAACACTCCCAGTGGGCCAATGATGACTGCTCGCACGAGAGCCTTGCTAGAGGCGCGAGCTCAGGAGGAAGCTGCACGATCAAGAGCTGTGCAACCGGAAGTCGAGGCTCGAGCCTCAGTCTCCAGACACTCAATCAGCAGACGTCCCTCCGGTGGCAGAGCCTCAGACGAGCGACAGTCAACGGGGGCATCAGAAACTCCCTCAATCCGAATGCCCCATATTCGCCCGGTGCCTACTTCCGTTTCACGGGAATCATCTGAGACACATGGTGGTGCTGGCGCCTCATCGTCCAGGCCTCGTCTATCTCCGCCGTCCGGTCTCTTCCTACCCGACGAGATTCCTGTGATCCCTGAATTCGATGATAGGGGGATGCCAGTTTATGTTGAAGGACGGCCGGAGTTCCTGACCGTGGAGGAAGCGTATAACTTCCTCCTGTTCGACCCCGTGTATCTTTGGAGTGTGAGGTGCACCAACCAACAAACGAACGATGCAGGTAAATTTTATTTAACATCAGATTGATTACTTAATTATTACTTAAGACTTACGATAGGTTCAATTAATGATATCAATTTGTTGACATTGTATTATTAGGCAATTTCGTTAATGAGACTGGAAAACGGAAAGAGGCTAGAGGCACCTGCACCGGGAAGCGACTTGAGCAGGCCACCGGCGGAAGGAAAACGCCCATAAGGGCCAATAAGGATGGCGAGGTGATCGAGGCATTCGACACCACGCGCAAATATGTCAGCATGGCCGGTGCGATCGTGCTGGACAAGGTCCCAATGCTTTGGCCAGATTGGGAATCTGTGCCTATCTACTTGAAGATGCAAGTGCATAATGCACTCAGTGTGAGTAAAATCGTATTTTCATTACGTAAATTTTACATTTATTAATTAAGTCCGAATAAATATATAATTTTACCTTTTATATATTCATATTGCAGGTGTGGTTTGACGTGGATGAAGTTCTTATTCACACGTGGGTAGAGCGTCAACTACATATGAAGTGATGTGCTTCGACTTATTTGAATATATATCGAGTTAGATTTTTGTTTATCAAGTGTTTTAATATCTCTAACTTTTTTTCCTTGTTTTAATATAGGTATAAAGAGTGGAAGAACGAGCTTTCTTCCCATTACACTGTATACAAGGAGCTAGGCCGAGGTTCTACCCCTAGCGAATTCCAGTTTAGGGAGTACGAGTGGCTGTGGCTGATAGCCCACTTCGAGCACCCCAAAGCTCAGGTATGCATCCTTAATATATCTTACAAGCCTAATGTATCGTATCAGATTGAAATAGTTAGTTACTAATTTTTTTTCATATGTTTATCAAGCAAGGCGATTTCGAAGACGAACCGGGCGAATAGATTGAAAAACACCAGGGCCCATCATGCAGGTTCACTCAACTACATGGGTTGGTCGACTAAGGCGCAGCAACAACAAGATGTGAACCTGTTGGTGTATATTCATCAGAAGTTCTATCTGCAATGCCCTGAAGAAGTGGTAAGTCTTTCGCCTCTCAATGTGTTAATAAAACTATTTTTTCATATTAATAGATTTTGTTAGCTAATACGTTGTTCATTTTCGCTTTTCAATTAGGCGAGAGTGGAGGAGGCGACCGCAGAAGTGACCATGAGTATAGCTCGGACTAACCATCCTGACTGCTCCGAGGAAGAAGTCACCCAGTATGCCTCTCAGATCGATCCGCTTGATCCCCCGATAACGGCTCAGATCATGGCAAAAGCGTGCGGGACTGGAAAGAATACCTACTACTGTAGGGGAATGGGCTCGGCGGGCGAAGGAGTATTGAAAAACACTTCAGAATACTCTACCGGGTCAAGAAGTTCAACTTCTAGTCGTAACCTCGCAGCGGAGCTTCAGAGGACGCGGAGGGAGTTGGAGGAGCAAAAGTGGCACGCAGCCGAGCAGCAGGCAATCAGAGATGCCGAGTACCAAAACCTGGTCCAGAGTCAGGCACAGATGTTCACATGGATGCGGACGATGTACGAGGCTCAGACTACCGGACAACCGTTCCCCACACCTCCACCACCACCACCACTGCACCAGTTCCCTGTGTTCCCTAGTTATCCACCACCACCACCGCACCAGTCAACGCCAGAGCAAGACCAGGGTAGCCACCGGAATTCAAATGAGTACATGGATTACTTCGACCCTGACCCGCAAGTTCCTCAACCCTGACGTGTAGTTATAGTTTATTTTCGTATCGTTGCTATTTGTACTGTACGTTTGACATTTATGTGTGTACTGTTGAACTTGTATTTGTACGGTTTATGTCTTTTAATGCAGGTTCTGGAATTGGGCCCAATCCAGAACTGCGTTTTTTTTCAAAATTTTTCCAGACATTGCCGGCGACATGGACCTCAGTCGCCGGCAATGTCTCACATTTCGGCCACGGCGGCGCTGCCATTTCCGGCGACGGCATCGCCGGTAATGTCTTGACATTGCCAGTGACTCAAGTCGCCGGTGATGTCTATGACATTACCGGCGACGCCGTTTCCCGTCGCCGGCAATGCTATCTCCGGCGGGAATTTTCCGGCGACTTGTCGCCGGTAATGTCAATTCCGGCGAAAAAAAAAACAAGGCCGGCGACTTTAAGTCGCCGGCAATGTCTCCTAATCCGGTAGTGTTTTGTTGTTGTTGTTGTGATTTGAACATGTATCGGGTTCAAATTCAGTCTCAATTCTATTTTTTTTTTCATTTGAGTATATGAGGGTATGTAGTTAATTATATAGTAAATGAGGGTCTGTATATTTTCTGATTCAGTGTTTTTGATGATGAAAGTTGTAGTAATCATATTCGAAATAGAGAGTTTAAGATTTTAGGATGAGATAAGAATGGAGTTTTGGAATTGGAAAAGATCCACAAGGATCACATTCAAGAAAATGAGAATGCATACTGCGTAGGATACCTGACTGGGTGGTACAGGGAGCCTCATCAGTATATCCCCTTGCCAAGCCATGAGAACAAGGAAGTTCCAGATCATAAACTTGTCGAGGCTACATCTCCACTCTCTCAATCTCTTGCCTTAGTTAGACGTATCGGTAGTGCACATTAACAAGTCTTGATATAGTTCATTTGGATGAGTCAAGTTTAATGTGCTGAACCGTCTCTGATCTGGAGTATGTGATATGTAGATTGCAAGTGAAGGTTACTATGGAGTTAACTTTGTAGTAATAGATTGCAAGTGAAGGTTACTCTGGAGTTAACCCGTTTCTATCCTAAACCACTCCCTCAATTTGTATTAATTAGTTACTTTGGAGTTAACTTTATTCACTCTCAACAACACTCATGATATACATTTATGTATATCATTAATTAGGTTGAGTATCGGGGCTTAGAACTTAACCAGATTAGGTAGGTATAAGTGAAAGGGTTTAGGATAGAGAGTTGAGAATTGATGGAACCTTTTGTATTGTCTTAAGGAAGGGTTGTTGGGCAATTTTGCGTGATGTTGGATCACGTCAATACAGATTTATTTTATGTTTAATGGGTTATAGTGGGAGTCTTTTAGTTCATCTTTAGTTACATCCGACATGTTTTCTATTGGAGATATGTGCCGATTTTGAAAACTAAAGCTTTCTATTGGCATCCTTAGTTAATGGTTGGATCTACTTTGTAGTAGTATCCCCATGTCAATGAACTTGGATCATTCTTAGTATTGATTTATGATTCATGTTATACACATGGATCGGAGAAGTTAGGAGGAGGTGGAGGATGACTAAAGAAAAAAGATATATGAAAAAACTAATAGATTACAAAACTTTATTTGTTATATGGCTTCCTTAATCATATGTAACTAATTGACACTTCGTTGAGTTAAGATTTTTCTTTGCATTATTCTTTCAATTTGTCTTTCTTTTTTCTTCTACATTGTGGTGCTAATTAGATCATGTTTTCTTTTTGTCTTTCTGTATTGATCTCTACTGACAACTTTGGATTGCATTGGAGTTCAGCTGTTGGTGCTTTTTTCTGCTGTAGAAAATTATTTTTTGGTGAGCATTCTTTCGTATTTGGTTTATAGATAGAGCCATAGATTTCTTTCTTTTCCTCTTTCTTCTATTATTTCTTTTGATACCAAAATGAAAGTAAATCTGGAAAGTGGCTGAAGGTTTGGAAAAGGGAAAGGAAAAGTAATAGTGAAACTCAATGTTTGAGACGCTGCTGAGGAACATAAGATAATTATAACCTTTTATTTAGAACTATGGGGAATGATCTGGAAAGTGTATCAGGTTTAATGACCTAGGTTTATCATGAATGACATTGAGATATCGATTAACCTCTCTTCTTATAACTTGGAAAGTGCCTATAAATTCTCACATTTTATGGTGAAATTCAGTGTTTTGCACTACACATAAACTTCAGTAAGTGCCTAAAGGTTCAAAAAGGAAAAAAAACTTATTAGGATCATTTTTTATAGAACTTACTCCAGATGTTGAAGTGTTGAGCTGAATAGTTTGATATCTATCTTTTTTAGGTTTTTGATCACTTATCGCAACATCACTTTGCTGGACTCCAGCATTCAATCGATTGGATCCACAGTTGCAGCTTTACTCTCCGTTGATTCTTACCATTTTTCAGATTCTGGTTCATCCAATCGCTAGACTCCCGAGACCAGGTATAACCCTTAAGGAATTTTGTGGTTACTTTGAGAACTTTTGATAGATTTTTAATGGAGTTTGATGGACTAAAACTTAATCTTAACTTTTGACAGCTGGGTTCTTCATTATGATTAAGGTATAATGGGTTGAAACTCAAAATTGTAACTGAAAATTGAAAGAAAATATGTATGTACACTATTGTTTGTTCTGCAAAGTAAAGACCAATTCAAATGTGTATTTGTCATTTCCACAATGAATGATATTTACTCAAATTGGGTACCTCTGAAGCACTGTGAGTGTCTTTAATTGATTACATGTGGGTTATGTAGTAGGAGAAATCTATTGGGGTAAATTGAGGTGTCATGCAATTGTATGCATTTTTGGGTCAATATTTGAGTGCATTGTATCAAACATTACTATCAACATCTCCAGCATGTGGTACTTTATGTTTTTCTATAAGTAGATTGGAGTTGAGAATGAGCGATATACTTGCTTGAATTATTTTTGAGTTGCTGTATTTTTTCTGTTGATCGATTAATTAGTTGCTGATGAAATATATGAAGGACATTAGTAACCCACATTTTTTTCGTTTTTAAAAGAGCAATAGTTTTAGTGACTATACTGGTAGTACTCTAATTCAAGCTTTTACCTTCTAGGTTTTTCATTAAATTAGAAATCTGCTCTTCTCTCTCTCTCTCTCTCTCTCTCTCTCTCTCTCACGTTTGTGGACGATTTCATATCCGAATTTTAGGTTAGTTCGTTGCAAGTTGATCTCTTTTATTCGTTGTTGATTGAACTATTTTCCTCTTCTTCTTTTTTGGGATTTGTTGATCTGATTGTTGATTTCGATTTATCAACAGGTTATTAGATCTAAGAGTAGTTTGAATGATCGATCACTATTGTTCTGTCTTTCGTCTTTGATTCTTCTACTTGCAGGTTGATTCTTTCGCTTCAGCTTCGCTCTTTTACTTCTTCTTTTTCCAGCTTGCGATGCTACTTAAATCATGGGTTTTATTGTGTCATGATCCACTGAAGATACCGCTTCCATCTTTCAATCTCTTTGGTCTGTGTAGCTTCAAGGTTTGAGATTTTTAGGTGAATTGGTTTATCAATTAAGTATCTTTCTGTGTTCTTTAAAATTTGTTCATATAAAGGGTTTTGCTTTGTTGTGATTTTTTATTGATGCATACTGAATTTTGGATACGATCTGTGAATAATGGATAAGTTTGGATTAGTATTTTTATTTGAGAATTCGGGATGAATAAAATTTCCCTTACCTTGATCTGGGTTTTGTTCGTTTTTGAGTAAAATTTATCTTCAAACTTAGTAAAATTTTGATCATCACCAGTCCCGACAAGAACTGGTTTGGCTTTCTATCCAACAAAGCCTCCTTCTAAAAATTTTGGGATTTTATTATTTTTGACTAGAGTAAATGTTTGCTAAGAATTTGTGATTAGTTTTTATGTTGTTTTATCATTATTCCCATACCCATAATTGTGGAATATTTGTTTGATTTTCTGAGTTGTTTATGCAGTTTGAAAAAATTTGTATGTGAAGATATTACTGGTGCTTTTGGTGAGGGCAATGGTGAGGGCAATGGTGAGGGCAATGATGCGAGAGACGGTCTTTGAATTTCATACACGACAAATAATTTTTAAATCTGAGATGATAAAAAACTGTAACCGTTCGGTATAGTCCATTCTTTAAATTATATACTTAATTTATGTAAACAGGGATCGAATCAAACCAGCCAATTCGGTCGTTACTATTATGGATTATATTTCCATTTTCCAAGACCAATCTAACCATCTTAAATTGGTTTGCACTGTTGCTCCCCGTCCTCGATCTCTGCTACGCAAGATAGATTTTCATTTCTCCTCAAAGACAGATTTCAATTGCAAACTAATTAAGAAATAAACAAGGGTTTATCAGTGGGAAGTGAACATTGAAAACTTGAAACCTAGTAACAAGTTGCTGAAAATAAAATTAACCCAACGAGGGTGATGCCACTTGTTGTCCAGTAAACTTATAGCAGTGTCACAGAAACACATATATAAACCCTAATAACAAGACATTGAGAACTTCCCCTAAACTAGCTACTGTTTCCTCGAATATGTAATAAGTGAACTCGATCGAGGAATGTCTGAGCTGTGGGGAAGGGGACCATACCCATTACGTGTTGATTTTTGCTTCGTAACTCGGGAATTTTTATGGATTCAAAGAAACTTGGCTTTGAATCCGGAGCTCAAACTAGTTAGAACTACTTTTTTACTTGATTAATTCACAGATGTTACGAGTGTTTGATCAAGTAGGCAAACTAATTAAGTAATTAAATTTGGATCCACAACTCGGATGTGTCCTGGATCGACAACACTAAGGAAAATATTACTTTGATTTATTTATGCTGGTATTCGTCTTTTCGAGTAGGCGTAATCACAGTTACTTTAATTTGTTTTAGTTATTTAATGAAAGTGTAATGTAGTTAGTTTAAGGTTTTCTTTAGATTAGAGAAGTAGTAGTCTCTTCACTCATACCATTTAAAGTGTCTACTGTGTAACATTGTTTACCATTATTAATACATTGTGCCGCTTGGTTTAGCCTCAAAAAGCTCAAGTTTACGAATATAAATAAATAAGAAGAGCTTAAGTTTTTAGGATAAAAACAAAAAACAAAAAAGACAAACTACAAAACAAATTAATCTTCGCTCACAACTACTGTCCCTTAGATCGAACTAAAAAGCCGCAGAGGAGGAAGGAGGAACACTTTGATACAAAATTTTAACTGCATTGGTTGAGTGCCATTTTTCAGCTAGACTATCTGCCAAGAAGTTTGCCTCACGATAAATACGTCTGAAAACCGTCTCCGAAAACAAGATAGCCAACTGCAAATGTGTCACGCCCCAAATTTTGGTCTACAAATTACTATAAATAAACCAAAACTAAGAACGTGAAACTCACTTTAAATACCTTGACCTTTCTTTTAACATCTCCAAAACCCCAAGCCAAACAATGTCAATAAAGATTCAAATATTTGAATCATGTATTACATTCCATTTTTTACAAATTCAATTCGAATATTCGACAAATACATTATACAGCGGAATAAACAAATACAAAGTTTATAACAAATCACCAACACATCAATACTAAGAAGCTTCTACCTCACCTGAAATCACAGCTAACCTACAAAATTAACCCACACAGCATTGTATAGTGCACTAGGTTGAAAATAATAAACCCGGTAAGTTTTTGCAAACCCGTATAAGTATAACGTAACTCAATTTAACACTTCACTTAACATTTAAATTCTACCACTTACGTGAAAAAAAAAATCAAATTAAATCAAATCAAATTTCAAATCTCCAAAACAACAAGGTCTAATAAAACTTCATTAACAATATCACATTTCAAAATTACTCTTAATCTTTTGCATCAAAGTTAGTTCACGGAAAAGCCTCAGACAATATAACTCACAAAGATCAATACCACATATCGTCTCAATTTCATGACTCTTACATCAATTCCAAAACGCAAAGAATCACAACATCATTATTTCTCTTATAGAACACAACTCGACTCCACAACAACATCAAAACTCACGCTAAATAAACAAGATAACTAAAGCACGTCACTCATGGGCCATAAAAGAAGAATGAACTCAAGACTAGAGCTTTAACTGATCGGATGTCCCGACTTCATAACCACCGTCACTTGTGACACTACCAGCGTAATCACTATAGCCGACGAATTTTTAAAAACTATAGCCGATGAGTTTTTTTCTCGTTTGCTATAGTACTATAGCCGACGAAAAATAATATATTTTTTTGCCGAAATAAAAAAGTCGTCGGCTATACTATTACCGATGGGTTTTAGCCAACGGACTATAGCCGACGATACGGTAATAGTATAGCCGACGACTTTTTTATTTCGGCAAAAAAAAAATTATTTTTCGTCGACTATAGTACCATAGCAGACGAGAAAAAAACTCGTCGGCTATAGTTTTTAAAAATTCGTTGCCTATAGTGATTACGCTGGTAGTGTGACCTCACAACCAGCACACAAGTAACCGACACTCATGACCTCACAACCCAGAACACGAGTGACAACCATCTCAAAAATTACACTCGTAACCTCACAACACTGAAACGAGTGACAACAGCTCAACTGACGACACTCGTGACCTCACATCACGGAGCATGAGCGACAAGCAACTCAAAACTACACTTGTAACCTCACATCACGGATACAAGTGACAACACCTCAACGACTCTTGACAACATCTCAAAACTCCACCCGTAACCTCACATCACGGATACGAGTGACAACACAAACAACTGACTCTAGCAACCTCGCATTACAATTGCTAGCAACACACCTTAAATCAATCACCAAGACATCTAAGAATGGAAACACAAGACCCATTACATTTTAGACATCACACCAAATCATTTACCAATCATAAGAATGTCATCTTAAAACCAAACCGTTTTCACTTACCTATAAACCGTAGACGATCAAGTTCATAATTTAAAAACAAAACTTAATTTCTTTTTGATGACTATTAATCTACCACAAATACAATTCTACACCTCAATTAAGTGAATCTCTATTCACAACATAAACACAATGAGATTACTCAACCGCCTAAACAAATACAATTCTTGCTTAACAACATAATTTAAATTACCCAATATCTATAACATAACGAATTACCCTGTGCATCCTTAGCCCACAATTCTAAGAAACATAACGCCCCTAAAATTCTCTTGCAAATTTCACATATCTCCTGTAAGTCACCAAAATTATCATACCTATTAAATAATCGATCTAAACCACTGCTAATACTAACAATTTCTTATCAAAATTAGGGGCTAACTGTACGTATCAAATCGTACAATAACAACCCACAAGCTTTACTCTCTTCCAATCTACCATTAATTACATAAACTAATCCATCTAATAGAAATTCGGATTCAATCATTGAAAACACAACCAAAACTATATCGAACCGATCAAAACAACTCCATTTTTCCAAAATTGTTACCTGCCAAAAATCACGTTCGTCGCTCTGCTACCGTGCGTCACTAGTCACAACTCCAGTAGGCAGCCTCGCTTTGTCACAGAGCCACCAATTTTGGTCGATAACTACACTCGCTCCAAACTCTAAATCTCACTCGGCCCACTCTCCCATAAAATCTCTCTGACGTTATGTTTCTTTTTCCTTCTTCTTTTATTTTTCGTAACCCCCAAACCAAACCAAACGAGAGAGGCGGCTCTCCTTCACAACTAATTAGGTTTACTCTTTCTTTTTTTTTCCTCTGGGTGCTGGGCTCACGTGAGCTAATCATCGAGCTAATTAATCCATGGCTCAATATTTATAAATAACCAGAATTACAATAATATAATTATTATATACTAGAAGTGGGCACACACACCCCAAGGTATGTGTTGTAGTACAAATCGTACGACAGTTTCTTCTCTCTTTACAGTTTTTTTTATTGCATTTTACTTTTATATCCTTAAATTTTTTTTCCTCTGAATTAGACATATATGATAGAAAATATAATTGTAGGCATTATGAATGTTTAACCTTGGTAACTGTCAAAGACCCTTCTCTTTTAATTAATAGATATCTAAATAATTATATATATATAATCCTGCAAATTTATTTTGCTAACATTTTCTTCACTAACCAATACTACTCGACCCCACCAAAAATAAAATAAATAACTCAATATTCCAAGATATCCGAAATTTACTCGAATAATTAGTAGCTACAATTATGGGTTACTACAAAATGTCCCTTATTATGGGGGAGATTCTCCGAGGCACAATGACTTTCTTGTTTATAACATCAATTAAAAATTTTGAGTCCCTTCAACATAAGGGGAGGAAAATTCCCATGATTATTGAGGGACGAGGAGAACTGATGAAGACCGTCACGAAGAGCCACATCCACAGCTAGTAAAATATTATTACGTCCAACATTATGGGTACTGACAATCAAAGGTTGTCCATTAGAATTACAAACAACAAAACCTGCAACAATTAAAGAATTCGGAACAACAGACACTACAAGACAAGTCTCTTATAACAACAGTTCAAAAATGTTGCAAATGTATATTTGCAACCTTTTCCATCGTGTATATCGAGCTGCTGCAAAATGTATTCAAACTATTTGCAGCAGTTTTCTCATGTCACAAAGAAAAGTTGCAAAAGTCATTTGTAATATTTTCAAAATGCTGCGAAAGGGTATTTGCAACAGTTTACAAAACCTACCAATAGAGAAATCACGATATAAAAGAAACGCTGCAATTAACTTGACATACAGCAAGAATGAAATGCTACAAATAATGTGGGTGCATCATTAGATAAACGTTGTAATTGAGAATTTATTCCTTCAATTAAGTGCAGCTCAACATAAACGCTACAATTGATGATGCAACTATTAGCTAAAAGTTTGATCAATCATTACAACCTCAAACATATCAAAACACATCTTTCATAACAAATGAGAAGCAATCTGTTTGCAAGAACCATGTTTGAGAGATCAACTCTAACAGACTCATTCATAACAACAAGGCTACATATTCATTCACAATCTGTTTCCAATTAAAGTGAAAAAAGAAGCAGTCAATGCTTTAATTCAAAGCTTTACCTCAAACTTATTTGATCCTCCTTAATAGTCAAAACACTAGCTATTTTAATATTCATGTAACGATCTGAATCAAAATTACGCACAAATCGGTACGAATTAGGTTTATCGCGAATTAGTAGCATCGTGTGATTTGTTAACGACTTTTTCACCAAGTCAAAATTAGGCTTTATTTTCTTCATGGAAGTCATAGAGTATTTTATTTCGAGCTTGTAGAAAATTTTGGAGATTTTTTTGGATAAGCGAGCTATTTTTTATGATTTTTGGAAGTCAGTGAGATAAAATATTAAAAAGAAATTCCTTTTTGGTCTGTTTAATCTCGACCGTTAGATCTTGATCAGATCAAATTTCAGTCGTTGATCTAATCAACTGCTTAGGGGTATAAATAGGTTTTCTAAAAATAAAAAAATAGGGAAAAATTAAAACAAAAAACTATTCGGGCACATGCAACGACCTAAAACGACCCGATATTGGACCCCCCCAGAAAACTTCACTATTGCTGGCGATTTTGGTACGGTTTTGAAGCTCTCATCTCCCTCTTTTGATTCATGTATATATTGTTAGATTTTTGGTTGTTTTAGGACATAATAGACTCTATTTAGCTATTAGGTTTCAGGATTAAACGACGGCGATGCTCTGGCCCTTTTTTAGCAATGGGGTGGGGTGGAATCGGTTGGGTTTCACCCCCGGGGTCGAACCCCTATGGTTTGGAGGACTGAGGAGCGACGACGGCGACATCCAAGGCCGGAAACGATTTCCAGCGATACTCGGGCCGTCAGGTTTCAGGCCATTTTTCAGCCAAATGACGACGAGTTCGAACGCTTACAATGGAGTACTTATCGCCGGAGTCGTGTGTGACTCAAGTACCGTCGCCTGTGGAAGCACGTGAGGGCCACACGCCGCAGTCCACAATGAGCTCTGGTGAGGTAAGAATCTAAAATTGACTGGGGGTTTCCGGGGTAGTTTCTGAGTTGATTTTCGCATTGTTTATCGAAATTCGGTATGAATTGAATATATGATTTATTCAGGAGACCGTGATCGATATTTTGGTGAGGGAACTTCCGTCGGACCACAGAACTAGCTGTGTACTGTGAGTGGACACTTTATTTTCATTGTTGCTTTGTGAGTCTACAGTTATGCATTTGCATGGAGGCACATATGATTTTTTTAATAGCATAGTCACAGTTATTGCATCGATGTAGTGGCTTCTCGAATGATCTCCGAGACGTTTCAGGAGGGCCAGTGACCTGACCCGAGGATTTACATGTACCCAAGAGGGCCAGGAACCTAACCTGGGCAGTCTTAGGGCTTGAGGTCGTTTAACCCAAGCCACAGCTTCTACACATCACATAGTACTAAGTAGTCCCAGGAATCTAACCTGGACGTTTACATTTTTAGACTTGCATCATTTCTCATATATTTTATAATGGAAGGCATAATAATTTTATTTTCTAGTTTAAAACGAAACACTATTTTCGTCCACTCACACTAACAGTTTCATTATTATATATGTCTTTCCCTATGAATTTTGGTTTCCTATTGCCCAATTTGTCGTTTCTATCATGTGGTTGCACGCCATCGTCGGATGCCTAGAGTTCGAGTCACACTTCTGTTCTAATAGGTACCTAGCTTAGCTTGCTAGTTCTGTATATTATGTAAATTAGAAGTCTATCTAAATACTATGTTTAGTTTACTTCCGTTTGTGTTGTATTTCTAAATAATCACCGGATTCCTTATAACCTTTTGAAGTAAGTACATTTGTTGTTTGTACAATAGTTGGTTGATTTGAGAAATCAGGATGGAAATTGGTTCCTCACGGTTTATTTTTGTGGACTATTTTATAAGTGTGGTTCTTTGCAGGTTTTGGGTTTCTAGAATTTAAGGGAAACGATAAAATATTTTTTGTAGGTTCTGTTGTTGTTAGGGCCTAATTTCGATTTTGACAACTAAATCGGGGTCGGATCCTTTTAATTCATTTCACAATATACTAACACATAAAGTAACCTCAAGAAGAGCTTTAAAGCCAACTGAAGTATATACTCAAACATGAAGCTTTTATTAAACTTTGGTTCTATTCTCTGGTTGTTTTGGTTCCTGTATCTCCAAGCAACTTGAATGCATCTGTAATTAGAAGCTAAAATCAGAATTCAAACATGCAGTTGTCACTCTACACATTCCAACGTTTGAGTAAAAACCAAATGACCTAACAAATTAATACCTTAGCTTAAGAACCAACAATGGAGATAAATATTTTTGGCCAAGCAATGTTTGTTCTAACAGCATCTTCGATAACACAAAGCTCCGCATCTATATCTGGACAGTATTATGGAACGCCTTGGACCTTTGCATGGGTAACCCAAACTTTCCAACAGTCGGATTCAAGATATTTGTTGTGGACAATTGATAGTTAGTTTGTAGATAGGACATGGCCTTCAACTACAACCATTGTGTTGTCCATCCATGGTAACAAGTTGCAACACTTGGTCTCCACATTTGTGTCATCGTAAGACACTAGCATCTCTTGTGCAGTAGGTATATCCTAGAGAATTGAGAGTTATACACATAAGAAGAGGCATCTTAATTACTTAATTATTAGCTGAGGAGGAAGAGTTCATGAAGTACTGTCCTAAAGCACACATATGCATGTAGAGAGACAAGTTGATGTTGGAGTAATGTACCTAGCCTCTAGTCTCTTTGTCTCTGTATATGGTTCCTGCAACATTAAGCAAAAACAAACCGGTGTAAGAAACATGCAGACCAAAAACTTATCAAACAAGGCTAAACAAGAACCAACACTATAAAGAGAATATATTGCCTATAAAGGAAAAATTCAACACCTTGTTATGGAATGCAGGGCTTCTAAACTGGAAAGACGTCTCAAGTCAGCTGCAAACAACAGCTATATCTTATAATTTTATGTTATCTAAATTTGGAGGATCATATTCAGCAGCAAATACAATATCAAAGAATATGTTGGAATCAAGATAAATAAGCGTTTATACATCAAAGAAACATAAATAGTCTTTGAACATCAAACAAGAGTTAAGTTTCCAGAAAGCAAAGAACGTATCACTACATTACTATCCTAGGCACTTAAGATAAATGAGCTACACAAAAATCCTCCACAATCATTCCTTGCATGTTGTATGTCATCATCCATGCACATCAAGTCAATAATAAATTTGTCTAGAGCTGCATATGGCGTATAATCATCTCCCTCGTTGGACAACTCAAAGTCATATAACCCTCTAGGTGGAGCTTTTAGTACAACATGTCATGATGATGTATCACTTTCCTTTGAATAGAACACACTATTTTCTTGTGAGGCCAGAATATAGTGATCCCTTCTGAATGCTCATAAATACACAAACGAAAAAAGAATCAAAACTCTTCAAAAGGGCAATGTGTAGCCAAGCAAGTGAATCTCCAGGGGTTATCAAACCGGCCTCGATCTCTTCCACTGATACTTTTGTTAGCTTCCCAACCACTGGCTTAAACATCTAAATATAAAATCAAAAGAGAAACCAAAAATCAACAACATAATATAAAACTTCAGTCTCTCTTCTCTCCGAAACAGAATAGAAAATATGATCTTCACCTTCAAAGACTTAACTAAACTGAAGTAGGTCTCACCTTATAAGCAATAACACACCTATTTGGATATAGTACTCATGCATATCTTTACATACACAGAAGGTTAACCAATATTCCATACGAACATGATTTTTATCCATACTGTATATTATATTAATATTCATCTAGGAACAATATAAGTAAGTAACATAGCTCATGTCAACACACATGCACCATCTGTTGATACTTGCTTATATATTCAAATATGCCAAGCTGGACTTTCAAAACCAATCCAATAAATAGAGCTACAAAATTATATTGAAGATAGATAGATAGATAGATAGATTTACCTTTATAAAGTCATGAATCTCCGATTCAGATAATTCCAGCGAATGTGCAAAGTTGAGATTTCAAAAAAGAGGCATCGAAATGACCAGATATCAACTTCCTGCAAGCAAAATAGAAGTAACTTAACACTTTGATAAAGCAAGGTTTCACCAACTAGGGAAAGAAGAAGAAAATCACTTGATATGTACTAGATATTACAAACCAAATTCATAAGATATGTATTACTGTACCACTTGAAACCACTGATTTGAGATTCTAAAATATTTCAGTTGGTCTACGTAATCAACTGGTTCCACTTTGTACAATATTGGTAGTCAAATATGTCTTGTCATCATAGGACACTTAAAGAATAAGCAAGGTACCATCGATGATGGACTGGATTGCTTTGTGATTCCTTTCTATACTGCAGAACAATATGTCCAATACGATACACCAGCACAAGAACAAAAGCTAATTTTGAAGCCCCGAGCTTACAGAATCGAAGGCATTCTATTTCTATAGCAGGTAGCAAGTAATGAAGAGCCTTCACACCTTAATTCAAATCAGACTCTTTACCCAGTTTTAATTTAAGGCATTTTATTACAATTTCAGTGTACATTAATTAACAAAGACCACTATTAACAAAACAATCAAACATGAAGAATCAAAAAAATCTAGTGGATAAAGTCCACCTTCATGAAATTGCCTATCCTAAAATACAATGTCGGCTAGATTTTCAGATAAATAAATTGTAGTCTACGATTTCTGTTGCACTGCTTGACAAAGTTTCTCAGTGATTTCTATAATCTCTTTCAACAACAGTAAGCTAAATACAAATTCAGAGGATGATACCACTTCAATAACACAAGAAGCTTGCCCGCCTAGATCTCTATTCAGTGTACTTGTACTTGCTTGCATGCTTTCAAAAAATGTGCAAGTAGCATTATACATATCAATCAATCTAGAAATCAAACCATAATGGATGCTCCATTCACAACTTTATCTAGTTGGAAACTTAGCGACACCAATTCTATTTAAGCTATCAAATCTGTAACTTCAAGATCTCCAGCTAACTTTAGACTAGAACTCAGATGATTTTAATGTCACAAACTCTAGCTAACATAACCATTTGCAGAAACTAAACTTGTATTTTCAATTTTTGACTTCAATTTTTAGATGAGGACTCTACTAGTACAAAGCATCTAGAGCTAACATATATCAAACTTGGCCATGATAGTAATCGATTTTTGACTTCAGAGTACATCCAAATGGTAACAGGACAAACTCTCACAACAAACAAAGGTACTATAATCGATTCAACATCACTATGAACATAAATTGAACCTCCTCACTTCTTTGATTCAGAGACGTCGAATGCGATTCTATGAGAAGAACGTTGAAGGCAACTGTTCGATTTGGATGTGTGAATCAAAACAGAGGGCGCAGAGGACAAGATCAAAATCAAAGTCTCAAATTGCATCAACTGAGTACAATATCTCAAAGAGAGAGAGAGAGAGAGAGAGAGAGAGAGAGAGAGTCACTAATCGAAGGAAGAAGAACCAAATGCAACGAAGAAGGAGATGAGGGAATTCGAACTAATAGAAGGCAACGAAATACGTATTTGGGTCTATATCTATTTAGGCAGGAATTTTTCTCTTCTGAAATTTTGAGTTGTGAAATTAATTAGGCTAGAATTTTGGGATGAAAACCCACTGGCGCAAAAGAGCTGAGAGAATTCACGCCTTTCACGTTTTCTCACCTCTCACTTCAGATGCATCGTTTGTTTTATGTTGTTCGAATAGAAATTTGGTAGTTGTAACAAAATGTTGCGAATGAGATTTTGAAAGAAAAAAACGTGACTTATTGCAAATAAACGTTGCAAAAAATTGCCTTTTGCCACAGTTGCAATTAAACGCTGCAAACCAGCGTTGTATCTACTCTGTTTTTTTGTTGTGAGAACCATTAAAATTAAATTTAAGGAAGGGCCAGAGAGGCACCTTCCACTCAATGATCTTCCGAGATGATTTGGGAGGAATTGTCAAACCTTTAGCTTCTTGAAATTGAGGAAGAAGATTAGCACTTTCAAAAATAATGGAATTTGGGACGAAAGTTTAAATACGAAAAATTAAAACATTTCTACATTTTCAAATATTATAAGAGGTAACAAAGATCCTTTTAAGATGGTGATAGTTAGGTGAAGCAGAAAAAATATCATTAATCCATTGAATTGGAAAGACAATGTGTTAAATTTGACAGAGACCAAACAGATTTTGTAACATGACAATGCACAAATAAATGGTCAAGAGTTTCATCAGCTAGGCCACAAAGGGCACACGAAGAAGGGATTTGCGACATAAAAGAGTGGAGACAATCTCTAATTTTAAGTCGTTGACAAATTAAAAGTCAACTAAACAGATGAACCTTATTAGGAATATTAAGTTTCCACATAGCTTTTAAAAGCCTAGAGAATGTATGGGAATTTTCAGCAGAGGATTGGATATCTAAAGCTGACTAAACCGTAAATTTCCCATTACCATTCAGTCACAGGCAAATTGATTACAATGAGAGAATAAAGGATGAGGAATATTCTTAATATCATTAAGAATATCCAAATTTAATTTTTTTTGGATAGACTCTAAATTCCAATTATTGTTAGAGATAATTGTATCTACTGTCAAAGAGAGATCTAAATTGTGTCGTAACTGTTCTGGACCTAACTGAATTAAGGGGTAAGGGTATACCCGATTAAACAGCAAAAAATTAACTTTGGCACTATTACCAATGATCCAACAAATTCCATGATGAAGAATATTATGAGCCCCAAGAATGTCCTTCCAAGCACTAGACTGAGAGAATTTGATTCTGGAGAAGAATCCTTGCGAAGGTATTTTTGCGAAACAATACGAACCCACCAGTTCTAGGGGTCAATAAGAATTTTCCAACCAACCTTGGCAAGCGCCGCTTGGTTAAAATAGGTAGTCGAACGTATACCAAGACCACCCTTATCCTTAGGGGAACAAACCTGTTTCCAGCTAATAGCCGCTGATTTATTGCCCCGAAAATATTTCCTACATTTAGGTAAGAAGAGCTTAAGTTTGAGTTTGAACTTTTGTAACCAAAAAAAATTTTGAGTTTGAAAATAGAAGACTGATGACATTTGAAGAAGCCCAATGAAAAATTTATTCAAAATGGGCTTGAATAGTGAAAATTGAAAAGAGTCAAGAAGAAGAAGACATTGCAAAATGGCTCAAATATGTGAGAACGTTGATTCATGTATAACACACATATGAGTGTCCTCTTCACATCTTGAAAAAATAAAAAATTTAAAAAAAGTATCCATTTTATGTGCGAATCATATCAAATATTTCAAACTAAGTGGCAGCCCACTCCTTGGCACGGTTTTACGAAAAAATGATAAAATTTTCGGAAGCCTAATTGTTGTTGAACATAAAATAGATCTGTAAATAGATTCTACATGATTATCATAAAAATAAAATAAAATTACAATTTACTATATAAACTTTCAAGCAAGGTAAATAAATATCAAAAGTACAGAGATATTTTATCTTCTTTCCAAATCCTAAAGAACCCGTCATTTATCGCAAAACCAATAGCTGCCTATATCACTTCATCTAAAAGTTTATGAAGACAAAGTCTTCAATAGGGTATGATCTCAAAGTTGAATCAAATTCCCTCGTTAACACC
The DNA here is from genome assembly GCA_946800695.1 of Geum urbanum. Lineage (NCBI taxonomy): Eukaryota > Viridiplantae > Streptophyta > Magnoliopsida > Rosales > Rosaceae > Geum > Geum urbanum. Next base: position 44,471,923 of record OX327008.1, on the reverse strand, counting down.
TTAAATGTGTTAGCACCAACTGCTTGAAATCAAAAGAACTGGCCAAGACTTGATACAAAAATAATTTTTTGAAAATTGACCCACCTATTCATTTTGAATTCTCTTTGTCCAAACGGTTCAAAGCCGTTTTTACATTTGACTGCAAAACCTCAAAAACAAACAAAACCCAATATCATTTGTTTTAATTGAAAAAAAGAGTGTAAAATGAAGAGTTTTGGCTGACCTTGAAACTACCAATTTTATTCGCTTTGACTCATTGCAAAGGTCCGTCGTTGGTCCAATTCATACGGATTACGAAGCCATGATACCCATCAAATCAACCTTTGTTGACAACAATAATTACCCAATATATAAAGATTATATATATGAACAACACCGTCCTGCATCCAAATGCATGGTGAATAGTTTGTTGATTTGGATGTGCCATGACAGTAACACATAATCCAGATAAGCATATTTTAAAGCTAAAATACTACCTGACTACCTGTACAAAGATGACGGCCAAGTTGTTCAATATCAAAGACTTCGCTGGTTGGTATGTTCTGAATATCTGAAATCACCTAATGTATGGGAAAACATAGCAAGGGTTAAAAGAGAGAAGAGAAAAAGAAAATCTAAGGTACAAAACTTGGCTGCTTCTCTAAATAAGGAATAAATAAATGACAATCTTACTTGTAGACAACATCCATTGATTTGCGTATATCCCAGCATAGTATATAAGCCACAAAATTTATATTCACAATTTATATAATGAAAAATTTCAAACTCTAGTAGTTTCAAATTTTTCAAACTCTGTTATAAACCACAAAACTCCCCCTCACATCTCTAGTGGCTAATTTTGTGCATTAAATTACGAAATGTTATGTTATATATTCCATATCAACAAAATAAAAGAGAGAGAGAGAGAAAGATGAGTACTGACAGTTAAAGAGCTTCGAGGAACTTGTCGTGCTCTTCCTCGGTCCAGCTCTCTCTGGACTTGGTGATGGTGTAGGACTTCTTACCCGACCCATATGATCCCGGCCCCATTTGAATGCATGCTACTACTGCTGTCAGGATTGACCTTTTCACTAAATGAAGTCGAAGAAAATAAGAAATGAGGGTGTGGCGCGCTGAGAGTGTTTGCGTATAGGTGAAGAGGGACTGGAAACTTGAGGCTATCTAGTGTTTTGACCTTACCCGCCAACTCATTGACTATGTCGATTTAATCGTTTCCTTGTATATGCCCTTCCTCGTCAAGGAGTTATCCACTTCCTTTTGTTTTGACTTTTAAGTGTTGACATATAGTGCAAATAAGAGTATCACAGGTATATCACAAATTGGTTTTTTCCCTAAAAATATTATCACAACATATTCATTATCAATTCAGTGATAGAGTAATAAGCAATTGATGAACAACTTCAATCACACAATAACTCACATGTATCAAGCTCCCACATGTCACTCAATCCATACCAATTATGTATTTCAAATAGCAAAAAAGAGCTCATAATCAGAACAATTATTTCCAAATAGAGCTGTGGCAATAGGCGTGTGGTTTGGTAATAGGCCAATTTGTCCACTATTAGTAGATAAAATAATTTCTTTCACGCAAACACACACAACAGATTAATACACTATTCATTACCTGTGGGAACAAATGAATGAATCTCATGTTTTGATAGACCTAAGTCTAACTTTCACTATCACCGTGAAAGCGATAGAAAGCTTCAGTGTACAATCTCTGCAAATAATAGCAACATTCGTTGAGATACTATATCACAAATTTTAAATCAATCACTTCAAGCATTGAGCATTAACAATCACCAGGAGAGCCTAAAAAGCATCGAAAACATGAAACAACTCATAGTAAACACCAGTCACATTCTAGCTTTGAGGTTCTAATCAAATCCCTAAGATTTAACAACCATAAACAACCTCAATGATAAAGAAACCATGAAACATCTCAAATAAAAAGCAACTATAACATTCAAGCATTCAACTCCAATCAAATCCCTCAACTTTCACAAACAACAACAGCCTAAAGTAACTCCAACTTCCCAATAATCACATCTGACCAAACACTAAGCTCCCAAGAACACTAACTTAGGCGCCAATCCGCTTCAAAGTGCACTGATATTTAAAATCTTCAACAAAAAATTTTAAAAAATGGAGAATTTGAAAAGGCTAAGACCTTTTTTAAGGAGGGATTGAGCCACTCCTACCAGCGTATAGGCAAATAATGACCATAAACATTATGAATTTTTTTTCTCAAGGTTTGCTTCCTTTTCTGGATATCTTCCTCCAATTTCTTCTTCACATTCTCAAACTCACTCTACAAAGCTTCGAGTTTTTCCTCATTTTCAGCAATGCATGATGTACCGTAAGCATTTACCTTTAGGAAACAACATGAAATCATAACAAACTTAGAAATTGTTCTGTGGTGCCGGTGACCATAATCAACTGTATAATTTATACCATATATGGTTGCGTTCATACCTTCCCTCTCTCTGGCCTATGTGTTGACACCTCTTTAAAACGTCAAGTTGCTCAATAAAACACTTTGATCACACATACATCAATGTTCACTAGCTAGTGAGTTGATAACTGTAGATCGATCAATTCCACTTTGTCATCATTTCACTCAAAGTTTACTTCTTGAACCATAGTTTCATAAAAACTGTGGAATAAGCCATTTTGATATAGTTTCCAAGTGATTGAAAGCATGAAACTTAACCTCGAGGCTAGGTTAATCGGACCAAAAGACTTAAAAATGATAAGCCTAGCCAAATCCGTCTTTTGGACTTAACATATAGCGAGCTATACCAAGCTCCATTTATGCAGCAGACTGTACGTTTAAGCTTTGAAAAGTCTTTGGTCTGCAAATGTATAAGCTAGAATACCTAAAGCGGGGTCGGTGAAGATCGAGTCTGGGAAATGAAAGTGTTTATGTTTATGGCCCCATAGCTTAATCAAGGCATGCATACTTGAAGAATCATCATGTGTTTAGCAACCCAGAAACACTAAAGTGTGAAGCACAATGCCACAATCAATACTCTAACTAAAGCTTGTCAGCTAGTAGCACTAAAGCTTGTTAGCTAGTAGCCTTATTATTGTACAACTTGAACATTATCTATGGTACCGGTGCTTACTAGTTACAATAGAATCTTGATAATTTAATACTCGATTAATTAATAATTTTGTTAAAATAATATTTTTGTCGGTCTCCATTTGGAGACTTGATTATTAATTTAATACTCGATTAATTAATAACCTTGCTAAATTAATAAATTTTGTCATTCCCGAACTTATTAATATATCGAAGTTTTATTGTAATTACTTTCTTAGTTATTTAATTTTGCAAGGATTGTCGTTTATTGATTAAGCTGATGATTTTTCCTTAATTAATTTGTTATATTTGAAACACTGTTTACCTCGAAAGATCTCACCAGCTATGTATGCAAAGAGTCAAAGAGATATCATACATAATACTTTTCAAATGGTCATGCTCAAATTAACAAAAGAGAAAGTAGAGCTGCAGGATATACGTTGATCACTTTTTTCTTTCCTTTTGCTTTGTGATGATCGAATACATGTATATATGGCCATGCCTGGTAGATAGGTCTCAAAACTGCTTATTTATAATCTCCACCTGAAACATGCATGCATATATGCATGCATGGGTTTTCTGAAGAGATGTTAGCTAATCGTTGATTAATTTGGGGATGCAGATTTGATGTTCTTGCAAAAAGCTTTACATGCAATCATCTACTCAAGCAGGGTCTTGTTTGACTGCTATTCTTCCTATAGATTGCTCCAAAGAAAGAAATGGTTTTGCTTGATGAGTTACGAAGGTCAGGTTACTCCAGGACAAGTCTCAAAGAACCTTAGTTTCTGCAGAAAAGAGGCTCTTATTTGGTTTTGAGTTACTCTCAGTCAGCCATGAAAAAGCAAACGTCTTTGCATGTTTTGGATGCTGCAGGTTCTCCGTTTCTCCATCTTTGATGAAGTTTCAGGTAAACATCTGATAAAAAAAAACTTGTTTGAGTTGAAGAGATCACTCATGAAGGGATGGAAAACAACAATGAACAATTTAATAGTCAATGTCGTCACTGTTCTTGAATCTCTTTCCGAGTTTTCTTATTAGCTTTGTTTTTGTGGGAAGTGCCATGTGTGAGCTCTGATGGGTGGCACATGGTGTTCTCTAATTTCCAAGCTCTCCAGACTATAAACAACCAATACAAAGAAACTAGGGAGGAGGGTTTTGGGTTTTCCAAGAGAATCAGCTGCAGAGGAAAACCAACCTGATTGGTGTGTTAGTTAGCTGGGATAGCAAAACTTACAGAAACCTTATTTAGGTTTTAATGGGATCTTGGCAACTGTGCATGAGTCTGGCTCTGAAGAGATCTCCAGAGGAATTCTTATAATATGTCATCTTCTGCTCATTCTGCTCCCTATTTGCAGACTAGTATATTTAAGTGATTACTGTTCCTCAAATCTCAAAGCATATTACAGCTTAGAGCTAGCCTTTGATTAATACTGGTCTCCTTCCTCTTCTTCACAGAGCTTCTGATATCATCCATCTGCAATTCCTTGCTTAAAATTCATATACCCTTTTCTGGTTTTGAGTTTATAATAAACTTCTGATATAGATCCTTCATTTTTTGCTGATATATTCATTCTGGAGCTGAAAGTGGAAATCTGTCAGAGCTTTCTGCTATATTTCTTGTTTGATCCATCATATAATTTATATTACACACACATATATAGGGTTTTCTGTGATCTCCTCTCCACCTAGCTCAATTCTTTTATTTTTTACTTATTACTCCACAGGCTTTCATATATGGAGTTGAAAAACTTATTTGAAGATCAAATGGCTACCCCTTTGTGGTTCTTCAGGTTCCCACAACCATTGATAGTGCTTCTTCTAATTCCTTTTGGTTTGATACTGGGATTGGGGTTCTTGTCCGTCTTGCTAACAAGTATAGCGTTATGTTTCTCGACTCTTTTCTTCACAAGATCCAAGAAAAACCTTGTTCTGCTTGAGAAACTAGTTGAAGAAAAGGTTGTTTATATGTCTGAGAAGAATGAGAGTGCCTCCAAGGAAGTTGAAGAAGCAGTGAGTGTAATTCCTAGTTACTCAGTAGCCTCACCAGATTTGGTATCGGAAAGTGAATGCCTTGGCCACTTGTCAACTAGTGAGGAGGAGTCTGAAGTACTAGCCTGGCCATTTGGAGACAATGTGGATCTGAGCCCGGATTTCTCAGACGGTTCGATCTCCGACGAGGATAGTCTTATTGAAATTTCCCTCTCCGGCGGATACTATGTTGGTCACCACAAGGAAGCCGAAGACTCCCTCTTTAAACTGCATCAGAAAATGTCAGGTTTGTCACACAAGGCCATTTTCCAGCAGCATACCCTTTGTAAGTTCTTAGCTCATGAGATGCATGAGGAGGAAAATATGATTGAGATTGACTTATCCATGGGGTCGATCAAGTGTTCTAGGTTTGAGATTGAAGCTTGATACAGATCGAAGAGCTAGCTAGATCAGAGTTGGCCCTTTTTTCACAGTTCACCATATTTGAGTTCTTGATCCCCCCCCCCCCCCCCCCCCCCCCCCCCGGATTTGGTTGCTGCTGATGTTATAGACTATTATTACATATAATGTGCTCTTCTGTTCTTAATTAATTTGTCACTCCTTTGTGCTTATGACTAACTTCGGATACCGACTAAAGCACTTGTAATACTCCATGCCCTCCTTTCACTTTTCTCATAATGCACATTATTTTAGTGCCAAAAGCTTCAAAGTCAATAAACATTTGGTAAATGATGGAATTCCCACTCTGATATTCTTTTCATGCTCATCTTCTTTTTGCTCTCTGGGTATTTAGATCTTAATTTTTCTATCACTTTTGTGGATCCTGCAAGACAATTCATGTATAAGATTATACATTTGGCTAAAACTTGTTCAAGCTCAAACTTGGCAAAGACCTTATTTATCCAGATGTGAATATGATTGAATAGGTGGAAATCTAGGAGAGTCTGAGATGATAACAGGAGCAATATCTTTTGCCGTTAGACTTTGGAGTGCATCACACAAGTATGCAGGACATTTGTCACAATTTTAATCGCGTTAGACTTACATGAATAGTATATGAGAGAAATTAAATCGTAGACTACCTCCTTGCACATTTGTGTTCCATATGTTGTAGGATTTGTAGAATTACTCTAGACTTTGGGATACATAGTAAATGGCATATTGGCTGCCCAGATTGCAGCTTATCTATATTGGCAGACTGTTTCCTTCTCCATCCCTCCTGGTTGACCATCCATAAGGGCGAAGATAATACATACTTTGTCCACAACCATTCCCTTATTGTTTGGGGTCAGAGTCCTATCATTTCTGGCATATAGAAGCACAAACAAGAAGATTGTTTAATACAATTGATCCATAAATAGTAAAGAACTAATGATATGATATGGGAGTGATTCTCACCTTCTCTTTTTTTCTTTCTCTTTTTATTCTCACATTCATCTTTTTTCTTTTCTATCTATTTTATTATTTCTTTTTCAATCCTTTCATTTTGTTTACTAAACTACCATCAACCTTCTTTCTCCTTTCTTTCTCTATCAGCTAGTTGGTGAGTGAAGTCGTTCCCGTCAAAAACACTCATTCTTTCGCCGATGGGGCGATCGGTTTGCTCATGAGATGAAGACTTGCTCAAAGTGCTCAAAAAACTGAAACCCATCTTCCCAATTGAAACACAATTGTATTTTATCATATTTAATTCTCTCTTGTCTCATGCCGACTACTAAAACTCAAACGGAAACCTAAATCGTCATCTCACTCTTCATTGTGCGAGGAACTCAAGCTCTAATTCAAGATATGTTCTCTAAAACTAGAACCATCTCTTCCTATTTGTACAGCCACACAAGCAATTGCACACCTCTCACAAACACATAATTGGCATGCCTTTGTATTAAACCCATTTAAGGCTAAATGTGGTTTGGCAAAAAAATCAAACCTTTGTTGCGGAATTGTTTAATGTGAAGAGGGGAAATTCATGTTCCCTAATGAATCCATAGCCAATTTCATGCCCACGTATTCATAGTACGTATTTTAGGAAACCCAAGTTTAACTTTTGATGAGTTGAATCATCTTAGTTCTAATTCAGCCCAATCAAATCTTCCTTTCAGGATGGATGAGCAGGCAAGTTTAGAGTGTGAACTCCAAGAGATTGTAGATGTAATGAAAAATAATAATCTGGAAGAGATTTTAAAGCTTGATCATGTAATTGGTAAGTTTTTTCAATCAATTGTTGTGTTATTCTCTCAATTATATGACTAAACTCTATCATAATCGTTCTGTTATTGTTAGATTTAGTTTTGCATTACATTGTTATTCCTATATTTGTTATGATTTTAGGAACTCAAGCAAATACTGGTGAATCTAAAAACTTTATATCTATGCTTAACAAAGTTTTTCCAAGTCGAGAAGATTTCATTAATACTGTGCGTCAAACTGGGTATAAGCAAGGGTATGCAACAATTATTAAAAGATCTAAAACTGATAGATATGTTATCATAGGTTGTGACAGATAGTGGTGTTTATCGTCATACAAAAGTTCATTCAGAGAAAAAGAAAAAAAGATCAGTTTCTTGCCTCATTAATTGTCCATTTACAATTTGGGGAAAATGATAAAGAGGTCTGAAGGGTTATGGAAGGTGGACATAAAAAAATTGTGTCATAATCATGAAGCTTCAGTCGACATATATGGACGTCCTACATGTTGGCGATTTTCAGAAGAGGAGAGCATGTGAATTAAAGAGTTGAGTAAGGTCGGTGTTCAACCTCGCCAAATCCTGTCTACGCTAAGACAAAGCAACCCTCAACTTTTAGCAATTTCTCATAATACTTATAATAGAACAACTGCAATTAGGAAGGAGAGGCTTGCTAGGCCTTCTATTGTTAACATTGTTAGAAGACTTTGGTGTTGGTGGTTTTCTTTATAACATTGAGTATGATCAAGAAGGCCGGTTAACGCAGTTATTCTTTGCTCATCCCAAGTCCATTGAACTAACTAAGAGTTATCCTAAAAATTTTCGTAATGGGTTGTACTTATAAAACTAATAAGTACAAAATTTCATTACTTGATATCATAGGAGTCTCAAGTTTCAACAAGTCATTTTACTCTTGCTTTGTATTTATGTAAAAAGAGGAAGAAGAAGACTATGTGTGGGCTCTGAAAATGTTTAGTTCATTGTTGAGAGTTGATAGTCATTCGTTGGCAATCATATCAGATAGAGAATGAGCGTTGATGAATGCAATAACTATTGTCTTCCCAAGAACTCATAATCTGCTATGTTTATGGCACATTGAGAAAAATGTGCTATCAAAGTGCAATGCTCACTTTAAAGAAGAAATTCAATGGGATACTTTCCTTGCTACTTGGACTAAGATAATCAAGTCTTTAGATGAAATGTCATTTGATGAAGCTTGGAAAGCCTTTGAAGTTGAATATAATGGGTACGAATAAGATCTAAATTATTCAAGAGATACTTGGCTGCCGATGAAAGATTAATTTGTTAGGGCATGGACTAACAAAATTTCACATTTTGGTAATCATGTTACTTCAAGGGCGGAAGGTGCACATGCGACTTTAAAAAAGTATCTCCAAGTTTCAACAGGTAGTCTTCAAGAGGTTAAGGATAAAATCAGCCTTGCTATTGTCAATCAAGTTCAAGAAATTAAAACTCAGCCTCAAGTGAAAAGTTTCGTGTATCGTTAGAACTTTACAATCTTCTTTTTTTTCAAATGCTTCTTCATAATGTATCTTTCTTTGCATTGTATCATTTGTACGATCAATATGAGTCAGCAAAGCTTGAGGGTCCTCAATCTCGATGCAAGGGTCATTTTTTCAAGACCATGGGTTTGTTGTGTTGTCATATGATCAGGAAAAATAAATTTGAAGTACTGCCATTACATGATATTCACAACCATTGGAGGATTGATTCAAGATCATTAATCACTGATGCAAGCTTGGTGAATGAAGATGATTCAATACATGGTATTATGTTTGAACTTAAAAACAAGTACCAGAAGCAATCCCTTGTGGAAAAAGAAAATACAAAAGTGCAATCGTCTCAAATTCTTGGCACACATCTTCCTCTAATTCTTGAACCCATTGTTCAACCCCATAAAGGTCCATCCATTTGGGTCAAAAAAAAAGTATCTAGTAGTACGAGACGAGATCCTTCACTATTTGAGAGAGTGGAGAAAACAACTTGAAAATGTGGTATTTGCAAACAAGTTGGCCACGATTGTCGCAAATGTCCATCTAAAGATAAAACTACCGGTCCAGCCATCAATGGCTATTGTCCATCTACTGCTATGTGGTATTTTCTTTCTTACTTCATATACTACCAATCAAGTTCTTAGTTTTGTATGTATATGACTTGTTATATATTCTTTCCACTGATGTTTGCATTTTACTTTTCTCATAGACCATGCTGAAAACTAATGAGAATGAAAGAAATGTGGTTTATGACTCTTTAAACAGGTACGGGTACTTATGTATATTCATTTGCAAATAAGAATGCTACAAAATTACAATTTTTGTATGTAAAAAAGGTCTCCTAACTCCTATATATGCTTATGTTTTCTTTCCTAATAAACTCTTCCACCCTAATGCTAGTTATATTGTAGTCACTGTATATTTAGTTTTGTTCATGATGTTTTATTGATTAGTTTTAGTATTTACAGTATAGTAAGAGAATAAAATTTGTTTAATTTGCTGTAAGGAATGAGGATATCCATCTTTTGTGCAGTACAATTTGTTGTACACTTCAACAAGGGCATTGATGTATGAAGTGTGCCGGTGATTTTGTTCTAGCATACTTTGAACGGGATGCGATAAGTGGGATTTTGTGTCTCCAATGTGCTAGCCTTTTTTAACAGGGACTATGGATATCCTCTTGAAACTTGTAAAATTACTAGATAATGTATTATTGGCTAAATAATGTACAAACTTTCGATCACTTTTGCGGCAATCCACTCTGTTTTTGTTGTGCTTTGGTTTTAAATTTGTGTATTTAGTTTTGTTGAATTTGGTATTCTTAATCTGGAAGTGTAGTGAAATATGAACATGAGGAAATCGGATGAATAAGGGAAGGGAAAGAATGTTGAGGGTAGTTTAATAAATAAAATGAAAGGATTGAAAAAAAATAGATAAAAAAGGGAGAAAAAATAAGTGAGAATAAGGAAGAGAGAGAAGATGGGAGCATCACTCCCCAATGATATAATCCTTGCATAATTGGAAACCAGCCCATCAGCCCCCAAAACGAAGGAAATAAAGGCCCATAGAGGGCACCATACCTAACACCACGAAACGGATGCACGGAAAACCTAATTGGCATTAGGTTTCATCCGAATGCCGGTTTTGTTTGTGTATTTGATTAAGACAAGATTATTATAAGTTGTGTCATCACTTTTTAACTGTGTCGAGTACTTTGAGATCGTTACACATTTACATGTCTACGCAACTAGACGAGTGTTTACATTCATCGGTCATGTGGGAAAAAAAACTACTCAATAGTCTCATCCTCCAATCACATACATCTATTTTCGATCTCTCTATTGTAAAGAAAAACAACAAGAGAGTATAGCAACAAAAGAATTTCTGATGATGAAGAATTGGAGACCAACAAATTTGAGCTCGTGGAAAATGGTTGACTACAGCCGGCTAAAGATTCTCCAGAACAGACAAGCCATACTACACGTCAACCAAACAGCCGTCCAGATCACGGGATCCCCACCCCATCCTACGCACTACAACTCGCCACGTCAACCACCACTTATCTTCAAACGAACGGATCATGACTCGCCACGTGTTGCTCCTCAGCAATAATACCCCGCGGATCCAACGGACCCTAACAAGTCTAGTGCTTTCTTCAACGGCAGTAGTTTAGCAGCAGCTCCAGCGACCTCCGGAAAACTCGGCGACGATGGCGGACTCGGACAACGACGACTCGGGCGGCCACGCGCACTGCGGCAGAGGCGGTGAGCTGTCGGCGCGTGAGCAGGACAGATTCCTCCCGATCGCGAACGTGAGCCGCATCATGAAGAAGGCATTGCCTGCAAACGCCAAGATCTCCAAAGACGCGAAAGAGACGGTGCAGGAGTGCGTCTCCGAGTTCATCTCCTTCGTCACCGGCGAGGCCTCCGACAAGTGTCAGCGCGAGAAGCGCAAGACGATCAACGGCGACGATCTACTCTGGGCCATGACCACTCTCGGCTTCGAGGACTACGTCGAGCCCCTCAAGATCTATCTCCAAAAGTACCGCGAGCTCGAAGGCGAGAAAGGAGGTGCCGTCGGAACCCCCAAGGACAACGGCGGCGGAAGCGGTGGCTTTAACGGGGGTTATGGCGGAGGAGGAGCGATGGGGACGCATAATCATCAGGGACACGTGTACGGCGGAGCTTCGGCGAGGTCAAGGTAGGTGTGTGTACTTCCATTCAACGACGAGAAATTCGTTGTTGTAATTTTTCTCGCTATATATGATGATGTGTATGTACGTAATTGTGAGGAGGGAAGGAAACGTATAGTCGTGTGTACGATAATGCATATATAGCACCAAATTAATGAAGCTAATTTGAGAGAGAAGAAGAAACAGGAACTTTTTTTGTGTCTGTTTCTTCTTCTGGATCGATCGTATGGATTTTTCAATGTAGTAAGTAGTAGTAGCAAAGCTCGATCTTGTTTCTTGTATCCCGGAGTTGTTTTCATCAATGTAATTTAGCAGTGGGATTTGCTTCTTATATTTGTGTTCTTTTTCGGAGTGTAGTTCCGAAAATGACCCAAATGGAGAAATGTCCAACTATCCAAATCCACCTTGGATGGCCTGAATTGGACATGTCTCTGTGTATGTACTCGATTTTGTTCGTCTGGCTTTGCATACATGATATGGCCTCTTCTTTAGTGCTTCTCTGGTTGATAGACCTTTACCAAAACTTCATTGAAGACCAATTTTGATGGTTGTGATGAAAGATGCGAACTTGGTCCCCCGTTGTGTAGTTAGGGATGCAGCTTTAATTTCATTAGTGTGATTTTGATGGCTTCTTTCGGGAGTTCAAATTTGACTTGAATAGAAGAGCACCAGAGCCCAGGGGGAATAGTCCTGGACCGACTAGGATTATATAGTCATTATACCATCTTGCTGAAAAGGGTTGTACGTCAAGTTGTATATTACCACCGATGATGTAAAACGGATGGTGACGAGGATTGAAGCACAAATGGAGCGTTGCTAAAAAAGCATGGTTGGCACTATTCATGTATGGCTGCAAGCTCAGAACTAGAACGAGACTAACGACGCCAGGAGCTAGGACCAACGGACTTTTTTGGGCATCCGAGATTGTTTCGGCCCTCAAAATAAGTTTTTAGTGTTTTCTAAATTTGTTTTTTTTAGATTTTAAATTTGGACTTTATTTTATTTTAATTTATGGGCTTGGTTAGTATTTTTGTTACGTCTTGGGGTTTTTTTTCTTCAGTATTTAAGTGTTCCCTTTGTGGCTGCTAAATTTATCTTTAATATTATATGAAAGAAAAAAGTTATTCATAGGGTCTGAGTTTTCGCCGTAGTATAAAAAATGTGTCTGAACTTTAAAAATTATCAAAGTGATACTCAAACTTTCAAAACTATATTGACATGATATCTAGAACTATTTTCTGTCGCAATACTGTCAATATCGACGTGACAATTTTTTTTGTTTTTTACAAAAACAAAGAAAAAAAGACTGTAGTACTCTTATTTTTTTAATTTTTATTTTTCATTATTCTTTTTTTATTTAGTTCTCTCTCTCTCCTCTAAACTCCACCACCTCCGCTCTCATCTTCTCTTCCACCGATTTTCCCCAATTCCCAAACCCTAATTCCAAAATTATTAGGTTTTTCTTATTTGCTTGGTCCCTTATTCTTTTGTCAATTTAGGACGTATTAAAGCAAATCTTGGTGAAGTAGAGGTGGGATTTGCAGCGTGTTAAAATACGCTTCGAGAGTGCCCAGTGCTAACAATTCCGGATCGGATTAGGCAAGTTGTCTCACATTGTTGTATTGTTCTCTGACGATGTCCTGTTTCATGGACAAAGAGCAAGAGACCCAGAACCCATTTCGGCTCTCTTGTCTAGGGCCTCACTTCCATGGTTGTTTTCGACAACTTCAAGATGGTGGGCCCTTTTGAGTTACTCAGTTGGTGGACACCATCTCCTCTTACTTTCATTGCAGGTGGGTTTTCGGTAGCGAGAGACGGGGACCAATAAAAAACTCAAAGCGAAGGGAGAATGACTGCTACTACTGAGGGTTGAGGTCGATCAGGCGCGAGGAAGCATCGGCGATACTAATTTATGCGACGCGGAGGTGCAATAAGAGGAAATGGAGGCGCGGTGCGACATTGGCTAGGCAGCAACGCCGAGAGAGGCACGCGAGGTTCAGAGGTTCGGGGGGCCGATCTCGGCAGTGCGGAGGAGTAGGAGAGTGCGGGTTGTGCGGTTGAGGTGGCGAGCTCTATGATGCGGAGATGTTGGTAAGCGGCAAATCTTAATGCTGATGAAGCGGCACGAGTCGAGTTTGAGGCTGAGAAAGGCTCCAAGAGGCGAAGTCGAGGCTGATGGGGCAGTGCGAGGCGGAGGCGAGCTCAGAGAGTGGAGACCGACTGCTACTATGTTCGTTTGGGGAGAGAGAAGAAAAACTAAATAAAAAAAGAAAAGGAAAGAAAAGTAAAGAAATAAAAAAAATATAAATAAAAAATAATGGTATTACAGTCTTTTTCCTTCTGTTTTTGTAAAAAAAATTGTCGCATCATTAACATTGACGGTATTATGATGGAAAATGGTTTTAGGCATCACGTCGATATAGTTTTGAAAGTTTTGGCATCATTTTGATAATTTTTAAAGTTATGACATCTTTTTGATACCATGACAAAAGTTCAGACTCTGTGAGTGACTTTTTTCGTTATATGAAATTCTGAGATTTTTGTTCTTGGTGGATTCTAGAAAAATCCTAGCCTTGTGGATTCAAATACGTCGTTAGTGGATTTTAAACGTGCTATATTTTCAACTGTCGGGATGGCAACAAGTAGCAAGATGTTAAGATTGGGTTGTGCCTGAGAAACACCCAGGGAAAAGCGAATGCCAAGATCGCAGACTGCGGCTACTCGACATGATCGGTGAGATACTTGCTAGGCTTCCAGCCAATTCCTTTTTGGAATTCAAATTTGTATGCAAGTCGTGGCGTTCCTTAATCTCTGATCCTCAATTCATAAGAAAACATGTGACTTGGTCTTCCATGTACAATCCCAAGAGGACGATCCTCATGTCTCACTAATTGTAGCTTTTTCAGCCTTAAGAGGAGCTTCGACTTCCTTACAAAGACAATGCAATATCGTTGTTTCCTAATTGTTGGGTTCTTTTGATGGTTTGGTATGTGCAAGAGTCTATTACCATAACATTACTCCATCAATCTTGTTGTGGAATCCTTTTTGGAATTCAAATTTGTATGCAAGTCGTGGCGTTCCTTAATCTCTGATCCTCAATTCATAAGAAAACATGTGACTTGGTCTTCCATGTACAATCCCAAGAGGACGATCCTCATGTCTCACTAATTATAGCTTTTTCAGCCCCAAGAGGAGCTTCAACTTCCTTACGAAGACAATGCAATATCGTTGTTTTCTAATTGTTGGGTTCTTTTGATGGTTTGGTATGTGCAAGAGTCTATTACCATAACATTACTCCATCAATCTTGTTGTGGAATCCTTGTACAAAAGTCTGCAAAAAATATTGCCTGACGATGAAACGAATACTCTAACTTTGTGTTTACTATAGAACGCGCCTCACACGCCCCTTTGAAAAACCTGTCTGTACCTTTGTAGTTCCAGACTTGCAATTGGGTGATTTTCGTTTGATTTTTGTTTTCTGGTTGATTATTGCCACCCTGGTGGCGTCGCCGAATTTTATTGTTTTCTCTGCCCTTCCCAAGGGAAGCGGCGAAGGGGATATGGATAGTTTAGTTAAGAGAAAACGTATGAAGAATGAGGACTCACTGTGAACATGAAGGCTTTGACTGTGGGTGAATCTAGCTCACCGCCTCCATCTGGTTCAGGAGTGATGAAGAGTGTTGGAAGCTATATACATGTGTTGCGTAGTCCTATCAATCGATATCATGATGTTATGGTTAGTGATGTCGAGATGATTGATGAGGATTATGTAATTACTATTGGTAATCATGGACCTAATGTCAAGTTCTCTGACAAAGTTCATATGAAGTTGGATCTGGAATAAAGGTACTCTGTTATTGTTAAACTCATGGGTAAACCCAACTCTGTGAATAGTTTTGATTTTATGCTGAGAGGTTTAAAGAGGAAATGGCAGTTGAATGGTGGATGAAAATTGATTGATTTGCCTAATGATTACTGCATTGTGAAGTTTAACTTGGAATATGACATGGAGGAAGCTCTATGTGGAGGACCTTGAATTATTGCAGGCCAAACTCTTATAGTTAGGAAGTAGTTTGCTGCCTTTGACCCTAGGAGTGATCAGGTTGGCAATATGGTCATGTGTGTGAGGATTTTGAAGCTTCCTGTGCAGTTTTATACTTCGTTTACCTTGAAGAAGATTGGAAGTACTTTGGGGCAAGTTATCAAGGTGGATAAGCTGAGTTTGGGTCAATCTAGAGGAAAGTTTGCTAGGGTGTGTATTGAAGTTGATTTGAATAAACCATTGAGACCTTATGTGGAAGTTGAGGATGTTGCTTATAAAGTGGTTTATGAGGGCATTTCACTAATTTGCTTTAAGTGTGGTTGTTATGGCCATGCTCAAGACAAATGCCCTTAAATAGTTAAGCAAAGTGCTCATGTTAATGACTCTAATATTGATGTAGATCTTGTGACTCCTTTTAATGTGGTTGAGAAAATTGTTGTTTTGAAGCAAGATGATGACTTAGTAAGTGTTGAATGCTCTAGTGGAGTAAAGAAGGAGGATTTTGGTGCCTGGATGATGATCAATTATAAGGCTAAGAAGAGATCAAATGTTGGTGGGAATGTTAAGAAGATGGGAGTTTCTGGATCCAAATTTGAAGTTTTAGAAACAAAGGTTGAGGAGACTTCGGTTGGTTCCAGTGAGGTAAGTAAGGAGGCTGCTGTGACTGTGGCCTCTACTTATATTGCTAAGGTTTGAAATAAGTCTCAGCCAAAGGATATGGGCTTCCATTCTAAGGAGACTAGCTTGTTTACTGGTGAGGATGCTACTCAAGGCATAATGGATGAGGATGCTGTGGGGGGAAAGCACAAACATAGTATGAAAGTGTCTATTTCTGCTTCTGGATCTAAGATTGTAACTAGGGTTCCAATGAAGGATTTTCTAATACCACCAATGTTAAGGTTGGCTTCAAAGGAGTGACTCAGTATCAAAGGAAGTGAGAGGTGAAACCTTTGTCTGAAGGTAAAGAAGGCTTGGTGAAGAAGTTATCCTTTCATGTTGCTTTACTTAGTGTGACCAAACATTCTGGAATTTTTTGTCATAGGCATCCTGATGATGGTCAAGGGGCTAATGCTATGAAGGAGGTTAGTAATAAGATTACTGGACTTACCAATTCTGAGTATGCTTGTGATATGTTTGTGGAGCAAACTTTTGCTGAAGCAAATGACATTGTTGATGATTTTGTTGGAGTGCCTTCTCCTAATGAGGAAGGCATGTCTTCTAATTAATCTTGGGTTATCCCTTTCCCCTCCAATCTGTCATCATGTCTAATATTCTATTTTGGAATGCAAGAGGAGCAGGAAGTGATAATTTTAGGTCTGCTATTGCAGACATTGTGAAAATTAATCATGTTGGCTTTTTAGCTATTTGTGAGCCTAGAGTCTCTTTCAGTAGATCTCATGAGGCTTTATTAAGGATGAGGTTTATTGATTATAAAATTGTGGGGGCTGCTGAATTCTCTGGGGGTATATGGTTACTATGGAATGTAGCTTATTTCAAGGTTTCTTTTATTGATAGTTGCTTTCAATCTATTTTAGTTAAGGTTGATCATTGCACTAGGACTTGTTGGTTGTTTTCCTGCTGTGTATGCTAGTCCCATTAACACAGGTAGAGCTAAGCTTTGGTCCTTTTTGGATGGTGTTAGAGCTCAGTATGATATCCCTTGTGTGTTCATAGGTGATTTTAATGAATTACTTACTACTTCTAATGTTAGTAAAGATGTGGATGTAGGGATATTTGGTGGAATGAGAGACTGAGTGAACAGAAATGCTTTGCTTGATTTGGGTTTTAAGGGACCTTGTTTCACTTGGGATAATAAGAGAGTGCATGAGAGGCTTGATAGGGCCTTTTGCTGTGTTGAATGGAGGTAGATGTTTGAGGATGCTTTTGTCTAGCATTTACCTAAGACAAGGTCAGACCATTGTCCTATTTTGATTAAGATGAAGTCTTATTGTGTTGTGAATAGTGAGAATGCTCCCTTGAAAGGACCCGACCCCGATTTAGTTGCCAAAACTGTAATTAAGCCCTAACAACTACGCTAACTTTAGTTACTACTCGAAAAATTGAAAATTCAAGTGGGGATCCAAAACTCAAAAGTCACGAAATAAAGAAAAATTCCACAAAATGGTTCACTAGAAAAATAAAAAGATAGACAACAGTTTTTGACATCAGAGCAACTGTAAAATTTCAGTTGACTACGCAAACTAAATACTAACTCGCATGATCAACCTTGGATCCTACAGAGAATACTGCTATGTCATGAACTATGTGCATGCCCGACCTTAGCTGAATCTCTGCAACCTGGGCGGTTGAAAACGAAATGCCTAGGGAAGGCATATAAAATAATAAAAATGTTAGAATGAGTGGACGAAAATAATATTTCACTTTAAACTGAAAACTATAGATAATATGTCTTTCACTTTAAATGTACATAAAAATGATGCGAGTCTAAAAATATACAAGCCCAGGTCAGATGTTTGTCCTAACCCTCCTAGAAACTATGTAATGTGTGGAGGCAGTAACTTGAGTTCATTTTCCTCAAAGTTACAAGAACGGCCAGATCAGGTGTTTGTCATAACCCTCCTGGGTACTATGTAAATCACGGGTCAGTTGTTTGTCCTATCCCTCCCGGAGCGTCTTGGGGATCATTCGAGAAGTCAATGCATCGATGCATCAACTATACTATGCTCTGTGTAAAACCAAATCATATGTGCCTCCATGCAAATGCATAATCGTAAATGCATACTCGTAAAATGCATAATCATAAAATGTATAATCATATTCTCGCAAATTAACAGTGAAACTAAAGTTTCCATTCACCTGGATCATAGGAAAACCAATAGTTGATCCATAAAATTTTAATTTGCACATAGCGTTCCTAAACCAATAAAAAGTCTAGTTTAATTAATATAGTATTCTAATCGAGTACAACTAGAGCATACAAGGAATCTGATACGAATTGTATCACAAATACTCACTTTCTATTTTTGATTCCCTAAGCGTCACTACTCCGCCGCATCACGATAACAAACATATTCATCGTGCTATGATCGCAAGCTCCATAGCAAGGTGGACATCGACTTGACACACCATGAAAGATCGTGTCGAATGTGCCGAGTTGCATTCGAATCCTAAACATACATAAAAATATTACACAAGTTTCCCAAAATCTATGAACTTACTCAAAAACTAGTACGAATCGACTAGCGAAACTTCCCGTAAAATATAGCTCTTCGGGGTCGCCAGACCCCCGCCGCGCACGGTGGCGCGTGGGACCCACTCGCCACTTGCGGCGGCGGCCGAAATCCAACCATCACGAATGCTTGCAAATAATACATCAAATGAAAGCTCATTTCAAGCCCAACAACATTCATACACAACACTAAGTCAAAATCAAACCAGAAAACGTCGAAAATCTCCTTTGAAATCTGGAACCCTCGCCGAAAAATCAAGTCGACAAATCGCTGGCGTCAGACCACAGCGTGACCTGAAACTGGTCGGGCTCGACTCGTGGCATTGCGGGTTTCAAAACCCCTAGCCCTGTGCGACCTAACTCCAGCCATAGCGCCACCGCCGTCGTCGATGAAAATAGACCGAAACCCTTGATTTTTTCCGTGAATTTTGGGCTCTCTCAATCGACAATGAATTGGAGGTTAATATATTGGGAAAAAATAAGAGGAGATTGAGGTGAACATTTTGACACCAAGGCCACTAATTTGGTGGCTGGCTGGTGGTGGTTCGCCGAAATTAATTTCACGGGGAGAACGGGTCGCGGAGAGAGAAAAGGAGAGGGGTTGACCACGTTTTGACCCCAACATGACCAAAAAGGAAAGTCTCTGACTTTCCAAAACTGGAAAGTGGGTATTTATATCTCGAAACTTACCAAAACGTAAAAATTTCAGACAAACTATGATCGACTAACTTTCTTGTCGTAACTCCAAATTTAACATTTGATGTACCCACCTACTTGGCTTGAAGATCTCGAAAATAATTTCCTTTACAACTTCCAAAAAGAATACGAGTCAAAAAAGTCAAAACTTATAAAAAGTCAATTTTAGTGGCGACGGATCTCGATAAACGTAACATATATCGATAAATTCAATAAATAAGTCGACTAATAAAGATTAAGTCGCTAATTTAGGTTTAGGTCGTTACATCCTTTTAGATTCCAGGCTATGTGGTTTCTAATGAAAACTATGATGAGTTAATTACCAGTACTTGGGAGTAGCTTTATGGGGATTTTCAGGATAAATTGATCAGCTTAGCTTCTTAATTAAGACAGTGGAATGTTGCAGTGTTTGGTAATATTTTTCAGAGGAAGAAGAGGTTGTTGGCAAGAATATGGGGTATTCAAATGGCCATTGACAAGAAGAAGTCTAATCATTTTCTTGCTAAGTTGGAGGCTGAGCTAATTTTTGAGTATGAAAGATTGTTGGAGCAGGAGAGTCTCTTCTAGCAGTAGAAGTCTAGGGATAGATGGTTTAGAGAGGGTGATTTGAATACTAAGTATTTTCATCTCACTACTATTGTGAGAAGGAAAAAGAATAAAATTGAGGGGATTTTTGATGTTCATGAGAACTGGATTACTGACATCAATGAGATGAAACAGATTATTGTGCTGTTTTTTCAAGAGTTATTCTCTGAGCCTGTTTATGAAGATAATAGAATTATTATTCCTTGGATGTCTCCTGATATTGGTAGACCAGTGACTGATAGGGATGTGAAGAACTCTTTGTTTTCTATTGGTGGGCTAAAAGCCCCAGGGCCTGATGGTTTCTCCGTTGTGTTCTATCAGAATCACTGGGACATCTATTATTCTATAATTATTCAGTTGGTGAAAGAGGCTTTTAGTAGTTTTTCTATTCCTGCGGGATTGAATCACACTTTGATTACTTTGATTCCAAAGTGTGAGGGGCCTCAAAACATGGTTCAGTTCAGGCCTTTAAGCTTATGTTGTACCCGCTACAAAGTCATCTCCAAGATCATTGTGGACGAAATTAGGCATATCTTGAAGCATCTCATTAGTCCTAATCAGTTGAGCTTTGTTCCTGGGAGACATATTTTAGATAATATTGAAAGGACCCGACTCCAATTTAGTTGCCTAAACCGAAATCAAACCCCTTCGAAAATATGACCTTAAAATTATTTTTTTGCCAGAGTTTACTTTGAAATACATGAGCCAAAATTAGAACCTGGAAAGAGAATCACACTTCGAATATTCCACAAAAGCCAAACCGTGGGGCTCCGTTCCCCATCCGCATTTCTCAACATCATATATAATGATAAACCACAAGGTTTATAAGAAATTCAGAAAATATTTAGGAATAAACTCAACTGAAAACATAACATAAGTATTCAGAGCGACTCCTATGTACATCATATACAACCAGTAGGTCGAACTAAGAACCTACACGAACTGAAGTGTGACTTGAACTCTACGCCTCCACCGTCGACGTGCAACCCCGGAATTCAAACTGCAAACTGGGCAAAAGAAACCGAAAAGCCCAGGGGAAGGCAAATGAAATCGTTAGAGTGAGTAGACGAAAATAACAATATGCATTTCACCAATATAAACATGAAATCATGATGCGAGTATAAAATTATCAAACATAGGTAAAGTGGTTGTCATAACCTTCCTGGATACCGAATAAAATGTAGAGGCCGTAACTTGAGTACATTTTCCTCAAAGTTACAATCATGCTCAACCAGATAAGGGGTTTGTCATAACCTTCCTAGGAGCCATATAATCACGGGTCAGGCGTTTGTCATAATCTTCCCGGAGCATCTCGGGGATCAGCTGAGAAGCCATGCATCCATATATCCATAATCCATGTAAAACAAATCATGCATATGCCTCCAAATAAAAATACATAAACGTAAATGCATAGTCATAAATACATAATCATAATCGCATATTCGTAAAATGCATAACATAAAATGCATAATCAAGACTCGCAAATCGATAATGAAAATCAAAGTGTCCACTCATAGTACGAAACTAACTCTTAGGTCCGGCGGAAGATCCCTCGCCAAACACTCGATCACGATCACTTGAACAATAGAGATACGATCAATACATATAGAATAACAACATACGGAGCTAATACGTCAAGAACCCCGCGTACTCGAAAGACGTATAGCTTGAAATATCGACGAGGATAGCAAAATTTCCAAAATACACCCAAAAAACCCTCATCCCAAATTATAAAACTCAACTCAAAAATCTCACCATTGCGTTAAGCAAGCGAAAACAAGCAAAATGACATAAAACTTGCCAAAAATCTCACATCGCCGAAGCTCCGCCGCGCACGCCAGCGCGTTGGGCCGCCACCGCCGCCGCCGGTCGCCGGAAAATTCACCAACCCTTAAATATTCGACCTATACATCAGTTTGAATATCTTGAAATTTCCAACAACTTTGTAGTTCAAAGCTAAGCCCAATTTTAACTGAAAAAGGTCCAAAACTCATCGTAAAGTTCGAAAATCTCGCCGGAATTCAATTTCTCCGATCAGCCACCACCGGGCACGGCAAGGGCCGAGACTACTTGGGATAGACTCATCATCCCAAGGGCTACAAAACCCCTACAAGGTCGACCCACATCGCCGCCGTCCCCGCCACCTCCGTCGTCGGCGAATTCGCCCGGAATTCCTCAAACTTCACCGCTTCGTATCTTCTTTATCCGGCAACCAAATTCGATGATCCACCTATCAAAAGAAACAGGAGCTCAAGCCCAACAACTGCCATGAAGGAACCATGGCAAAAGGATACCAGAATCAAGCACACCGACGCTGAGAAGCTCACGGCCCAAACAGGTCAGTTTTGAGCCGTGGGTCAACGCAGTCAACCCCCAAATTTCCCAAAATGGAAACTTTCCCTTTATATCTCATATTTATGCCGTATACATACCATACACATACATGCCCAAATCAACGGTTCAAAACAAATATTATCAAGATCGGACAGTCACGATTAAATTAACATTCACCAACCGACTTCAAAACTCGATAAAACATTGCTTGCTTATCCGAAAAATTCTCCGAAAATTCCTACGATCTCGAAATCAAATCCTCTACAATTTTTATGGAGGAATACAAACCAAGTTCTTGCCCAATAATTTAATCGTGAACAAACCCACGAGTACGATTAATTCACAATAATCACGGCTCGGACCAATATGTGCACATTCCACGGTTCGGGTCGTTACAAATATCATGATTGTTTAGGAAACTTTATTCAAGTTCAAGAAGTATTCTGGTAAGTAGGGCTTTCTTACTTGAAAAATTGATTTATCCGAGGCTTATGATAGATTAAGATGAGATTTCATTGAGTTTGTCCTATATGAAACTCAGCTTCATTTGGATATGGTTAAGTTGATTATGAGCTGTGTGAGATCTACAAGTTTTCAAATTGTGATGAATGGGGAGCTCACTGATACTTTTTAGGCTAAGAGATGCATAAGGCAAGGAGACCCTTTGTCTCCCTACATCTTTGTCTTATACATGGAGAAACTCTCCAATCTTGTCCAATCTGCTATGGATTCTAATCTGTGGCTACCTGTCAAATCCTCTGAGAATGGTCCTAAGGTCTCTCACTTATTCTTTGCTAATGACATTATGTTATTCTCTGAGGATTCTGTTGATCAAGCCAAGCTTTTGAAGAATTGCTTGGATTTATTTTGTAACCTCTCTAAACAAGCAGTAAGTTATGAGAAATCTTTGATCTATGTCTCTCCTAATACTAGCCCTTCTCTTGCTGCTTAAGTTAGTAGTATTTGTGGTTTTTTCAAGGGTTAATAAACACACTTATACTAGAGTTTTTTTATAAAGTGCAGTCCAGATTATCTAGTTGGAAGAGCAAATCCCTAAGTATGGCTAAAAGGCTTACTCTTATCCAATCTATAACCTCTTCTATGTGTATCTATATCATGTGTACAACTAGGCTTCCTATTGACTTGTGTAATAAGATTGACAAGCTTAAAAGAGACTTCTTATAGGGTGACTCTAGTGATGCTAAAAAAGTTCATTTGGTGAATTGGGATAGTGTTTGTATGCCTAAGAAGCTTGATGGCTTGGGGATAAAGAAAACTGTGGATATGCACCAGGCTATGTAGGCTAAGATCAGCTGGAGGCTTTTCCAAAAGAATCATGGCCTCTGGGCTGATGTGTATAGATCCAAGTACATGCGTAAGTCTGATATTTTTCTGAGTGATTATTGTGCTTCTGTTGATTGTTCAAGCACTTGGAGGGGCATTAATCATGGCTTATCCCTTTTTAAGGATTAATTAATCTGGAGATTAGGTGAAGGTAAGAGGATAAAGTTTTAGTTTGATAAGTGGATGGATCAGTCCCCTCTTATTGATCATGTTGTGCCTGCTAATATTGATCTTGAGGATGTTGTTAGTAAGTTTTGGGATGCAGAATGATGGAATTATGAACTTCTCTTATCTGTTCTTCCTGAGGAGATTGTGCAGAAGATTATTGGTGTGCCTACTGGGTTTGGTAATGGAGGAGAGGACACTTTAATTTGGAAGGCTACTTCTGATGAGAAGTTTTCTGTTAGGTCTACTTATTTGTCCAAGTTTGATTAGTCTGCCTATTCTCCTAAATGGAAGCTATTATGGAAGATGAAAATTCCCCCTAAGTTCAAAACTTTTCTGTGGACTTTGTTTCATGGAAAATTACTCACTAATGTGTAAAGCATGAGAAGGCAGTTAACTATGGATGATTCTTGCACTATTTGTCATGATGGTAGTGAGTCCCTTTTGCACTTATTTAGAGATTGTGCTAGGTCTTCTATGATTTGGAATGATCTCAAACTCCCTAATCATGTTATGGCTGTTGGAAAAAAATGGTGATTTCCACCATTTTAATAGGACAATTTAAAAATAATAATAAAGTGAGATGCACTTACATTTATTGAAAGAGAAACATAGATTTGTGTTCTTCTACAAGAGTACATAAAGTTTATGTATTCATTTGTTTAAATTGGACAAGGGGTGAATGAGAAATTGTTACCCAAAGTTTGTCACTTGAAAAAGAGAAAGGATGTTTGTCCCACATGAGAAAAACTAGGATTGTGGAGGTCTTTAAATATAGTTACACTCTACTATACTTTGAGTAAGTATGTACAGAGGCTATCTCTCACGCGCGTAGAGGGGGTTGCAAATCTTGGTTGAACTGGACTTGTGTGTGCCCGTGTCCTACGAACACGAATGCCACTCCGATTTGACTGGGTCGCACAAGTTTCCTTTTGCACTCAGGAAAACCTGGCATAACCTTTCACTTTTGGTCTTTCAACTTCTCTAGTTACACACATTATTGGCCGGAGTTATTGGAGGTGTAACTCTCTAATGGCCAACTCCTTCCCTATGTGTATAAATAGAGGCTCCATCATCCTCATTTCTCATCACATCAGAAAGCAAGCATTTCTCTTCTTCTGATCTCTTCTCTCCCAAACAAATCCGATGATAGAGTACCTCAGTTCAACGAGAAGTTCTTGTGCTGTGGTACAAAAACTTTCAAGTTATTTTATCTTGGGAGAACAACGTCATACAAGCCTGTGGGCAGCGTAAAAGTTCTTAAGAAGAGCGTGTGATACACATGACGCAACTTAGTTAATCTTCTTCAAGAATTTGTTCTTCGTTCTTTCATTTATATTTTACTAATTAATTAATTAGTATTTTTAAAATTTATTTAGTTTAATATCACTACTTTTTCCTACAATGGCTACCTTCTCATTGCCCTGGAATGATTGGATCTTTAGTCAGCTGCACTGCTCCAGGTTGATTATGAATATTCCTTGGTGCAATATGTTTGTCTTTGTGTGTCGGTATATATGAAATTAGCACAATAGGAAGATTTTTGATAATTGTTTTAAGTTGCCTCATGATACTTTCAATGTTATTTTTAGAGCTGTTTCTGAATGGCATTCAATTCAGAGGAAGGTTGAGGAGAGAAAGCTCCATGGGACTGAGTTTTTTACCTGGATTAAGCCTCCTGTGCAGTGGTGCAAGTTGAATGTTGATGGGACTAAGAGTCATGGTGGTTGCATTGGTGCTGGTGGTGTGCTACGAGATCATAATAGTAACTGGATTTCTGGTTTCCAGATTAATCTGGGGAAGAGAGAGATTATTGAGGCTGAAGCTTGAGGCTTATATTATGGTATCCATTTGGTTTTGGCTAATAGAGTGCAACATGTTGATTACCATCCTCTGGGTTCTTTGTTAGGCAGTTGTAAGGCTCAGCGTGCCTCTCTCAAATCTTATCGTGTGAAGCATATTGTCAGACAAAGAAATATGACTGTTGATGTCCTTGCCAAGTGTAGCATTGAGCATGCTTTGGGACTGTTGGTGTTTGAGGCTCCTCCCGTTTATGCTGTCAAGTCTTACTTTAATAATATTGCTGGAGTGAAGTTTCCTAGAGTGTCTAAGAATAGTGTTTTAGTTTAAGCCTTTTTGGTTTTTGTCTTGGTCTTCTCTTAACCTCCTTTGTAACAAAGCGATGACGATACACAAGAAAATCGTAGATTACCAATGATGAAATGTGGATTTGGTTATGCTAGCAATAGCGATGACTACAAATTGGTGATGATACTGTTTGATACCAAGCCAGTAGTCACTTATGTTACCATGATCTACTCTTTAAGAATGAATTCTTGGAGAAGGATTGAGAAATTCCCTGGTGTTTCTGGTGGTTATGGTAACCAGTTTTTTGTATGTGTAAGCGGAGCTCTACATTGGCCGGGAATTGAGGTCATTGTGCCACTTGATTTAGCAAGCAAGACTTACATGAAACTGCCACAACCTGTGTATGGAACTAGTTTTAAGGAGGACATGCATATGGTGATTGGGAGTCAAGAGAGTGCTTATGCGTACTGGTTTAGAATCATCATGAGTATGATCTATGGCCCATGAAAGAATATGGAGTACCAGAGTCTTGGACCAAATCAATCACTGTCCCATGCAATGAGCCAATGGTATGTGTTTGGGCCTGAAATAAATATTTCATTTTGGGCTTGAATGACTGAAGTCTTGGCGAGCGGCCCGTGAATTATGAGAGAGCTTGGCGAGCGGCCGAGTATAGGAAATAGAGTTCAGTTAGAACTGTGATTCATTAGTTAGCTGATTCCATGCGACTTGGATGTCTATCATATCTGTTTTATCTCAGATATGTTTCTTTGATATAAGAGTAGTGATAATATTGAATATCTATAAGGATTAATAACCCGTGTGCTGGTGTTGGAGTTATATTAGGATTGTAAGAGCAAGAACAGAGGAAGTTTAATATAATTGAATGACTGCTAGTATGCGAGTATATAAGGAGAGTAAGAGTTTTGTAGAAAAGGTCCCCGATCAAATACATACATTTGCTATACGCAAGTACACCTAGACAGACATCTCGTCTTCGAGATTATATCTTCTTTGCAACCAGAAGGTCAAAGTGTTTGTCACCTGTCGAGTGAGAGTATTGTGACTCCAAGGAAGCAAATTGCTACTGGAAAGTTGAAGAGCTTGTCACCTGTGGGCTGAGAGTTTGGATACTCTTAGGAAGCAAGTGTTCTCAACACATCGTCAGAGAAGTTGCTATGCTTTGCACTGATAAGGAGGTGTGAGGTATCGATTTCGAAGGCTCTGCTAGAGACACATATCAAAAGTCCTAGGTTACTAGGCGAGAATGACCTATTCGGACAGAGTTGGTGCTCTCCCTGTCTAAATCGTTTTATATAGAAGTCAGACGGCTGTAAACAGTCAATATTCCGTTGAAGAACGGTGGCACGCCAGTATACGAAGCACACGATACAGGATAAACCGGTACCTGCGGTTAAAGCTATCTGAACCTGTTAAAATAGACTGTTTCACGGAAGGATCTCTCCGCGGGAGATATTTTACGCTCGAACAGTATAGTTTTCAAGAAACGGTACTGAGATTCTGCTAGAGTTGGACAAGAACAGTGACATAGTTTCTTACGATGCAAAGAGAAACACAATTAGAAGTCATGGCAATTTATATAATCGCCGTGGTCATGCTTATATCTATGTAGAGAGCCTTGTCTCACCCAATGCTTACAATCAGATTGGAATTGAATGAATCCAATGACTCCATGAGAGCATCCCAACAATATGGTCAAAATTAATAGTTAAATTCAAAAAAAATTAAATGTGTTAATCAGTTTTCATTCTCAGCTCCTTCGACAGTAATATTCATTTTTTAGTTATTTTAAATTTTTTTATTTTGAAATTCTAATTCAAATGGATATGAACGTACGACTAAATATTTGAATGAAGAGGCATCTCTCTCTCTCGTAGCAACAGCAGCAGCCCTGACGACTTCACCCTCGTGCCGTTGTCGGTGCTCCGCCTCAAGCACGTTAGCCTCTCCCTCACAATAATTAGAACCCCAACTAAAGAGATCATGGTTGAGGATGCAAATTTTGGCAAAGTAAGCCAAGCAAGTAGATGAAGTGATTGAACTGAAGACGAAAAACAGACACTAGCAAAAAATTTAAAGGCACATTTTTAATACATGGAAAGTACACTATAAAATAAAATGACAAATTAGATTGTATGAAATCATCTAAATTAATCTAATTTCTATAATTTAGACCTAATTATTTTTTATAATAAAATCACTAAATATTAATTTCATAACACACTCTCACGAATGAGATTCTAGTTCAAATTCTTATCATGCAAATTTTATAAGACATAGTATAGTTCTTTTTTGTGTGACATGATCAAAAGCAGAGTGACTCATAACTAATTAGCAATTAGTAATTAAATATTAGATTATTAAGTTGCTATTTCATCATTATATTTGTTAAAATTAATCTCATTATCTTTATCTTTCAAACAAAGCACAACTTCAAATAATTATTTAAATAATCTATAAGCAAACACTAATATTTTACTGAATTTTATGTTATTAATATTTTTGCATTAAATCAGTATACGTAAGCATTAAGTTTAGAGGGTCACATTTTTTAGAGTTCGTCTCAAGTTCGATAAATCTCAAATTCGGTCATGCCAACAATATCTTATGTAGCATTTCCTCTTCCAACATTCATTATTCTTTATTTCGCATTCGCCTCGCCTCAGAAGAAAGAATTGAAAGGCAGAGATCTTGGCAATTTTAGAGGTGATCCTCCTCAAATTGGGCCGAGGTGGCATCCAATGGCAAAGATCCTCAGTCAACTGGTTCTTCAGCCCCCTGCATCATATCATACAAGTAAAACACGTACAATACTATAGGTAGTATATGGAATGATGCTGAAAGCATGTGACGGGCCCTAATTTTAATGTGACAGTTTTGGGTGTTGGTGACTTGGCTGTGGGTGGTGACCTGGGACTTTCAATCACACATTACTTGAACAGTATCAGATCTAATGTGAACATGATGAAGTATGTTGCTGAAGAATCGAACTCACGGAAGGAAAAATGGAGTGACCAAAAGAAATGGTGGGAACTGCAGCGAGAGTGGTTACAGATTCAGAACAAGAGCCTTTTTTGCAATGGTTTGCCAGAATTGTATGTTCATGTATTTTCTGTAACGGTTCTACTAATTTCTTTAACGGTTATATTATTCTAGTTTTCTCAAATATCTCATTTCCGGCATCTGTTTTTTTTTTTTAGTGTTTGTACGTTTAGTTAGTTTAGCTAAGTTATGGGTACTTAGATCAAATATAATAATATAAGTTGTTTTTATCGCGTCGGTAGGTAATCAGTGTTCTCCACTTCTCCCTCGACCCATCATAATAAGTATATGATTTTGCCGTGGATCAGATCATTAGTTATGGATTCCCAGACATTAGTCTAGGATACATATACGGATATACCTACACTACTAAACAAGCAAAGCCAACCAGCTTTTCCTAGTTGCTCTACACTATCTAGCTAGCTTCAATCACACAACTTTTCAGGTCTAGTATATAAACTGACATTGTAACTCCTAAAGCAGAATCATAAATCATGGCACGGTAACAATCAAGCCAATCATGAGAGGATCACACCCGAGGATACAACAATCAAAACACAGAAGAAGAATATGCCCAACAGAAAGAATTAATTCAAAGAAAATCTGATAGAATTAACATGCTGGGAATAAAAACCGTAACAGCTACCAACTGGACCTAGAAAAGACAAAGAAAGTTTTAAAAAGAAAAAGAAAAAAAATCCAACCATCATATCATTATAATGTCAATTGAAATTGTTTTGTTTGTAATTTTCTCGAGGGCGATTATATAACCAAGACACCAACCATCGCTGTTCATGTAGGCCTTAATATATATGCATGATGGATAGTAAACCAGTCTGGCTTCCTAAAGCAGCACTGCTGCCGACACATGTTTATGCCTTAAACTAAGACCCTTCTTCATTTTAATTTTGTTGTCTTGCTAATCAGGGTCCTGTAGCTCTAGTTTATTCAACTCGTGCATAAGTAAGTAGAATAGTGATGCTCCATTTCATCTAACTTTTACGTACATTTTTTGCACATTTTTGTTCATATTATAAGATGAGTGTGCTTCTTGGTGACTTTGACGTCTTATTTTGATCCTGATTGAGTGACCCCCTTGTGAGGAGGAAAGCTAATTTGATTTTTTTGGAAAGTTAAGTACCAACTAATCACGAATCCAATTATTTTTTTGTTGTGTGGGAAAAAAAATACGTAGGTGCATGAGATTGTATATTATTTTAATAAAAAAAAAGGTTATTCTTACCGGCCCTAATTTTAGAGATTTCTTTTCTACTAGCCTAAATAAGCATCAGCTAACTAACTCTAAGAGTACTCTAAGAGATTCTTTCCCATCCACCAAATATCACTTAATCTGTCAGATTTTCTGTCCCTTTTTACCCCTCTCTCTCTCTCTCTCTCTCTCTCTCTCTCTCTCTCTCTCTCGATCTCGATCTCGATCTCGATCGATAGAGACCAAAAACAATAGCAGCAGAGCACAACGACTCCGCCATTTTCCAACCTCGCTGCCTCCGCTGTCTCCCCTCGACTCACACCACCTCCACCATATCTTCGATCACACTTGCCGACCTCCGAGCCTGACTCTCCGTCGCCCCGAAGAGGGTCACAGCGCCGCCGTTGAAGGTGAAGAGTGAGTCTTCATGGAGCCGAATTGAACCTCGTGTGCCTCGCTTGGGCTCACACAGTAACTGGGCTTGGCCTCAGTTCGGTCACGTCTTCAACGGCGACACCTGGGCTCGGCCTCAGTTTGGCCACATCTCACCGCCTATCGCCGGCCTCGCGTTCGTACCTCTTGAGATTAGCGCCATTGAGATCAACCAATTGGGACAAGTACATTTCTTCCTCTAATTCTCTCGATTCCCATATCCAAATTTTATTTGTTGGTTTTGTTTTTGATTGTGTGTGTTCTTAAATGAATTAAAGGACTGGATTTTTGTTTGATTTGATTTGGGTTTGTAATTTGAGTTCATTGTTTGATTTAGTTTGACTCTATTTGTTTTAAAATTTGAGAACTCAATTGATGAATCAAAATTTGATGTGATTTGAAGTTGTTGCAGTCTTGCATAATAGGAGTCCTTGATCTGGGCTCCATTTGATAATGGTGATTACTAACTATAGTTTCTCAGGGATAATGATACAGATGCAAATGGGTTCTTACCATCACACTACCCTCTACTGTTTTTCTAATTTGGTAGAGACAATGCCAAGCTTATTGTGAATATATGTATGCGTTTAAGTGAAAACTTGATCAAGATTAGATCAAAGACAATCCAATTGACATGAAGAAATTTGATTGACATGAAGAACATGATATGAAGTTGCTTTTTCGATTTTGTGTCATACTAATATATGTTGCAAATTTTTAGTATCGTTGATTTAGCTAGCTAGGCGGTAAAGCTTTAATAGGTTGACCCCCAACTGACACTCAGTTGACCCCAAACTGACACTCAGTTGACCCTCAATTGAGTATCAGTTGAACGTCAATTGAGTATCAGTTGACCCTCAATTGAGTATCTATCCTTATGCAAAACTGGAGGAATTGTTTCATTGTATGCATCTATATTGTAGTTGTAGAATCTTACTTAATTAGTGATGACTGTCTTAATTTCTAATTGTAAATGAAAATCTTATTTCACTTAAAACTTATTCCAAATCAGCACCGGACTGATGAAGAGCTAACAACATATAGTCGATCTACTTTCCATGAACAACCATATGCTGCTAAGACCAAGAAGTGGTTGGAGGGACATGCATAAAGGAAGAATGCCCTTCTTATTCTGGTTCTTGTTGGCACTTGTATGGTCATTGGAGCTAGGTATATAATATTTTCCACTGGAAAATGTAGATTGTAAGTAATATGTGGTCATCTGATCGATCTGCTTGTCTGCCTTTACTGACATGAAGACTATGCCAAAAGGTAAGTACCTAAAAGAAGCGTGCTAATTTTTTGACTCTAGTGAAATTTTTTGAAATATTACAGGTACAGAAGCACTATTTGCCAACCTTGCGCATTTTCTAGTCTTAGTTGTACATATTGCTTTTACCACAGTTGTGTTTCCTAGCCTTCTTTTAGCCTAATCTGGACAAGCTGCCTTTCTTATAATACATCATGATAACAGTGAAACTGTGACTCAAGTGTTTTATCGTTCTATTCCAGGTATGTTCAAATCATGTACATAGTTGTATCTAATTTTCGTTCTCTCAAGTTGTCTCGTTGTGGCATTTATGTCGAGTCTCTGTTCATAAGGTAGAAATTAGGATAGCACTATATGAAAAATACGTAAACTTTGAATGTGCTTCTGTTTTGATGCAGAAAAAGAGGACAGCGACTTTGAGAGGGCTTGCTGCTTGGCTGGTTAGTATTTGTATCATAGGCCTTTGGACTTAGCAAGGAAATCATCTATAATTCTGATTGTCCACACTCTTGAGACATTTTCTACGTTGAGATCTTTATCGTCATATGATCATTTATGTGTAGTTTTGATGTATTTATTCACCTAACTTAAGTCTAGATATGCCTTAATGACTCCTCTTTGTAAAGCATTAAATTTTTGTTTTGATTAAAAGTGTCGTGTATAATCTCTTGCAACTTGTTCGTTTGGCTATCAACTATTTATCTAGGATGGGCTGATGATAAAATTAGCTATTATATATTTAAGGGCCGAGTCTGAACTTCAACTGACCAACAGTTGAACCTCAACTGACCATCAGTTGAGGTTAAATGACCCTCAATTGATACTCAGATGACCCTCAACTGATACTCAGATGACTCTTAATTGAGTATCATTGAACCAACCTCAACCGAGTATGAGTTGAACGTCAACTGAGTATCAGTTGACCCTTAACTGAGTATCAATTAACCCTCAACTAAGTATCAGTTGAACGTCAAATGAGTATCAGTTACCCATTTTTCCCAATATATACTTGAAGAGAGTTTGTACAATATGCTAATTGTAATCATATTGATGTGACAAGAAAGGTCAAGCACATAGTCAAGGGGAAGTTTCCCCAGAGTAATATATGGAATCTTTTTCATTATTGTCCTATTGATTTCTTGAGAAGTG
Source organism: Geum urbanum (assembly GCA_946800695.1). Classification (NCBI taxonomy): domain Eukaryota; kingdom Viridiplantae; phylum Streptophyta; class Magnoliopsida; order Rosales; family Rosaceae; genus Geum; species Geum urbanum. The sequence continues at coordinate 44,438,889 of OX327008.1, read as the reverse complement.
TCATTTTAATGCTGCCCAGTGTTAAGAATTAAACTTGGTAAGAGATAGTTAGAAAGCATAAAGTGACATTCCACCAATGCATCCATGTATTAAACTTGATACAAGATTCCCGCTTGGTCGTATCAGTCAGTCATGATCCATATGTATCGTTTTATTCTAAAGAGCCTTGTAGTGTGACTGTTTCAGATGGTTTAACATCTATGAGAGTTTTATTGTATAATTATATATATAATTCTAATGTTTATTACACTTTCACTAACATAGTAATATCTTTTGTCAAAACCGGCATTCTCTAATCACTCACTGTTATGAAGAAAGTAAGAAAATAACCATGGGGTCATTTTGCAGGATTTCTCAAAGGGCACACATTTGGAGGAGTTGAACATGTTACTTTCACAAACAGTTGTGGTGTGTTCTTATTCCTTATATATGTAAATAATTTATATAAAAGATGAACTGCTGGGCCTTTTTACGGTGACACTTATGCTGGAGTCCAATTCAGCATAGTTATGATCAGATTTGGCTATCCTTGTAAACGTTGGAACCTGTTCTCTAGATCTGTAGTTCTCTGGCTGGAAATTTACTGCCATATTCATTATAGAGATTGAACTATGAAAGTGTTGTTGCTGTTTGCATGACATAATTTATAATTCTCATGATTTTTGTTCGAATATGTTTCTCTATTTGAATTTATTGTAACAAACATGTTCTCATTATGTATTTTGATATGATTTCTTTTCTTTATTCTTATGTATGGTATTGCTAGCAATAGTTTATGAGAATGTGGCTCAATTTTTATGCTAAAGTGGTTGTAGATTATTATGATTTATGTTATCCAAGTTGAAAGAGTTGTTGAAATTGGTTGCAAACATTAAATTGTGTATTAGGTTACCCTAAACTGAGTATCAGTTGAACCTGAACTGATACTCAGTTGAACGTTAACTGGGTATCAGTTGACCCTCAACTGATACTCAGACGACTCTCAACTGAGTATCATTGAACCAACCTCAACTCAGTATCAGTTGGCCCTCATCTGAGTATTAGTTGAACGTCAAATGAGTATTTATTTGTTTAGGGTCAACTGATACATAGTTGAGGATAAATAGTCAATGGTCAAGTCAACTGATCAATGGTCAAAGTCAATGGTCAAATTTGCCGGAATTTGATCATTGGTAGCCAGAATCAGGCCAAAGTTGTCGAAATCTGGTGACCGGCCAACGGTCAACACCGGTGATCAATGGTCAACGCCGTAGGAGTCAAATTAACAATCAATGAAGAGGTAATGAGAGAGTAATGGTATTGGGTAATTCCTTAATTAAAATGAGGATATGTTAATCTTTTTACCTAATTAGTGGGGTAGTGAGAATTTTAAATCTTTTACTAAGCTAGTGAGAATTTTGCATATTTTTCTTGGGATTTGAGGAAAGACCCCTAAAAAAAGTTGCCAACTTATAATTTCATTTTCTTGTTTATCGATCTCACTAAATTTTAATTTTCAACTATTTTGCAATATTTACAGCTTCTTAACTCAATCATTGCTCTTTTCAGGAGCAAACAATTTTGACACAGTAAAGGAGCGCGCACTCTATATATAGATATATGGAGCAGTGATTTTCAAAATCCAGTCTTTACGATCCGCACTCCCACTTCACCATATTTTACAAAATTTCCAAAATTACCCCTTCACTCCTCCCAAACCAAAGAACTGACTAACCATAGATGAACTGAGCTCTCGGATGAAAGAAAAGACATGAACTGAGCTCCACAACTTCTCACTCAAATTTGTTGAAACGAAAAGGAGCTTGTCACAATACAATCCCATCGATCTAGAAAAACAAAATAAAGAACAAAATAAATCCTAACAATAAGAAGAAAAGATTACTGACTGCAGACGAAGAAGCATTTTTTTTTTCAATTAAGAACTGGTTTAATCATAACAAGGCCAATAATTAACCAAGTGTATTATTTATCTCAAAGCCAATTACTTTCAAAGTTCAGATCCATTCAAAGATGACGTCAATGCTCGACAAAGTTGTAAAGTTGGAATTCATGTAAGTGGAGGGGACACAAGTGAAGTAACTCCTCACTTGCAGGACCAGCTCGACGGATGTAGGTGGCAGAAACGTGCTCGCTGGGGATTGTCAGATAAGACCTTAGAGCATATGCACCCATGGAGGAAGAGAGGAAGCCCCATTTTGAGGAATTCCTCACCCATTTGAGGAATTCCTCTCCAATAGGAAGTCCTATTCCTATTTTGCGTGCAGCGGTGCCAGAAATAGGACTTCCTATCACTATTCATTGACATTTTTTTAAGTTATGATTTTGGACTCATTTTCTTCACGAAAGTTATAGAGGACATTAATATGAACTCGTCCGTATTTTTCTTGAATTTTTCGGAAGTCCGAGCTATTTATTATGATTTTTTTAAATTTTAGAGTAAATAATTTATTTAAAATATTACAATTTTTTTTTACTTTTTTTTTACTTTTTTACTTTTTTTTCGGTAAAAAAAAAAACGTACGTCAGCCTGGCGTCACCCACGTGCGTGGGGCCCGCCAGGCGGAACGTCATCTCCTTCTTCCTCAAACGAGGACGCCGGTCCGGACGTCCTCCAGGTCAACGGTGGGTCGCTCCTCGCCGTCCCTCCCGCTGCACGCCCTTCCCCCCCGGACGTCCTCTCCACGCAGGCCACCCCCCCCCCCCCCCGGACGTCCTCGCCGTCCCTCCCCGGTGCAGATGCCCTTACAACCCTCCTTGAAAGCTTAAAACAATATACCCTTGGTTTTTTGTTTTTGATGGAGGGGAGATGTACGGGTGATGATGTTTTGGGAGAGGAAGAAGGTGTTTTGGGAGAGGAGGCAGTGGGGAAAATAGTTGGATTTAGAGGAAGAAGTTGATGATGGTGCTGAACTGGTGATGATGAGCAATGACATTAGGGCCGGTCTTGAGTTTTAAGGGGTCTTAGGTGGTTTTTTTTTGGGCCTTATACATATAGAAAAATTCGTCAATATATAAGAAAAAATATGAAATTGTATGAGGCTTATACATGTTAAGGAACAAATTTGAATGATTGAAGTATGAGAATTAAGATAAAGAAGTACCTGTAAAAGTACAAATAGAGTTACAAAACTATAAAAGATATAGGAAAGTTGGGTAAGAAGAGATTTAGGAAAGATAAAAAGGAATGGTCAAATTTGAACCGACAGATGATTTTCTTCCGACTTCTGTTTATTTTGTTGGGGTCCATACTTTAGTTGTTTAGTACTTTAGTTAATCTTTTGTTGGGCATGTTCTCTTTGTTATCAAGAAACCTCACGTCATTTACTTGTGTATTACATTTTTTTTCAACAGTTTTGTTTACATTTTATTTAAATATATGAATCGATCGACTATGAGTTCTTAAAATCATGGGGCTCTAAGCACAACTCCTCTAGGAATAAGATAAGAAGGAATGGTCGAATTTGAATCGACAGATGATTTTCTTCTGACTTATGTTTACTTTGTTGGAGTTTATATTTTAGTTATTTAGTACTTTAGTTGATCTTTTATCGGACATAGCCTCTTTGTTATCAACAAATCTTATGTCATTTACATGCGTAATACATTTTCTTTTCAACAATTTTATTTACATATATGAATCGATTGATTTTGGGTTTTATGGGCTCTAGACACAGCCCCTCTGAGCCTATACCCAAGGCTGACACTAAATGATATGATCTGGGTTTGTGTCCTTCGTTGGCCAGAGAGGAGAGAGAGATGAGAGAGGATTAATTTTGGAACTACATCAAAATAGGGTAAAGTGTGAGTGTGGATTATAACGAGAGGAGTGTGAAAATCACGGCCCGCCTTGTGTGTGTGTATATATACGCAGGCCTTATGTGTGTGTGTATATAGGTGATCGATGTTGGTGACAAGTGTGTTGGGCCACTTGGTGACTATGCACCCTATAATTAAGATAAGAGTTACTGTCATTAACATCCATCTAAATGATCTAATTAACTTCACTACATTCACAAGCTAATTCTACAATGTTTTGGCAAATTAGTAAGAACAAATTAAAATGTGGTGCATGCACAAAGATACTCACTAATTTCACATGCAACCGTATACACCTAGCTCCATTATATCCCAAAGGACCCACCACAGTATTATATACCCTCATCCCTACCAAAGCCAAGCTGTCATAGACTTTGAGGGAACATATACTTGTGAAGCACCACTACCATTCATCACTCATCACATATAATCCACACCGACCTCCATCTATTTCCTCCTCCTCATTTCCAAAACCCTTAAGCTAGCTAAAGTGCAAGCTTCCAAAAATGACACACCCTCCTCCCCTTGCCTCCGCAACGGCAACCCTAGCGGCGGTGTTTCTCCTCCTCCTCTCCACTACCTCCGAAGCGCACAACATCACCCGCATGCTCGCCAAGCACCCTTCTCTCTCCACCTTCAACCACTACCTCTCCCTCACCCACCTCGCCGCCGAGATCAACCGCCGCCAGACCATTACCGTCCTCGCCATCGACAATGCCGCCATGTCAGCCCTCCTCGACAAACACCTCCCCCTCCCCGTCCTCAAGAACGTCCTCTCCCTCCACGTCCTCGTCGATTACTTCGGCGCCAAGAAGCTCCACCAGCTAACCGGCGGCACCACCTTGACCGCTAGCATGTTCCAGTCCACCGGCACCGCCGACGGAACCTCCGGCTTCGTCAACATCACCAACCTCAAAGGCGGGAAAGTCGGCTTCGGCACGGAAGACAACGACGGCAAGCTCAACTCTTTCTACCAGAAGTCGGTGCAGGAGATCCCTTACAACATCTCTGTCCTCCAAATCAGTCAGGTACAACATTCTCTCCATCACTCTCAAGTACATTGCTACATTTTCATATCTACAACAATATTTGATTAGATTTCGAAAACCTTATCTATCTAGGTGCTGCTAATGAATATGATCTTGCTAGTAGCAAAGCTACAACGATAATTCTGAGCTTAATTATTTTAATTTCTGACAGTTTGATTGTTGTTTGATCTCAAGAAAATATTTAATTTCTAAATACATTAGCTTAATTATTTTGCCACTAGACAAAAGTACAGCTAATGCATGATTTTTTAAAATGAATTCACCTTAAATCACCGAGGTAAGGTAGATTCTTTTTTATGATCTGGTAATAATATAAATTGGTCACCGACACTTCTAGTGTTTCAAAATTCAAAACCGCGTACAAGGCAAGAGTTTGGTATTGTGAAATTAGTTGACGTAAAAAGTATGCCACTTATATGCTTTCACGTTCTCTTGTACGTATAAAGCTTACATCTAACAATAATGATACGAAAAAAAAAAGGTGATGGAATTTATCGATATCTAATGAGACATGTATAATGTCGAATTATATTCATTATAAACTAAGGGATATCAACCGTCTATATGATTTTGAAGATGAATTTGTAACAAGTGCATTGTGTACCAAATTCACCAACGTTCTATGGTAACACTGTATTAACTTATTAGTGTGAAGTGGTAAATTACTATTTTTTCACGTACAATAATCTACTATTGATCACATAATTACCTTCATAAAGCTTGACTGCGATGCATTATATATTTATATATCTACGCAGTGATCCGCCGAAAGTAAAAGTGCTAATTAAACGACGGCGTTTTCTCAGGTCTTGACTTCAGCCGAAGCAGAGGCACCAACTGCAGGTCCAAGCGACGTAAACCTAACCTCCATTCTAGCCAAGCAAGGCTGCAAAGCCTTCTCTGACTTGCTCATCGCCACCGGGGCCGATGCCACTTTCCAGACCAACGTCGACGGAGGACTCACCGTTTTCTGCCCCACCGACGCCGTCCTCTCCGCCTTCGCCCCCAAGTACAAAAACCTAACTGCACCACAAAAGAAAGCGTTAGTCTGTTACCACGGCGTCCCCGTCTACCAGTCCCTCCAGATGTTGAAGGATAACAACGGCGTCATCAACACTCTGGCTTCCGACAAGACGAACAAGTACGACTTCACGGTGCAGAACGACGGCGAGGATGTGAGCTTGGAGACCAAGGTCGTGACGGCCAAGATCATCGGCACAGTGATCGACCAAGACCCTTTGGTGATATACAAGGTCAACAAAGTGTTGCAGCCCAAGGAACTGTTTAAGGTGGTCAAGACCAAAGCGGCTCCTGCGCCTAAGAAAGCCAAGGCGCCGGCGTCAGACGATGATGCTGACGCGCCGTCGGAGGATGAGGAAGCCGACGCGCCGACGGAGGACGATTCGGAGGATGTTACGGCTGATGATAATGGAGTTAGTGGATTGATGAATGGTGGGAGATTGGTTTTGGTTGGTTTGAGTTTGTGTGTTGGTGCTTTGCTTATGTGATTGAATTACTTGATGAGAGTGTTTTTGGATTTTTTCTTTTCTTTTTTCTTCTTCATTATTTGGTGCAGAGAATAATATTGGAAAGTTGGAAGGTGGGTGTTGATTTTATTCAGATTCAGCTGTCTTCTTATATATAGTTTTTGGGGCTGTTCATCATTTGTATAGTGTAGATGTACGTACAAAGTTATATCCAGAAGAAAACAAGTGTAATGTACTAAATTTCCTCACAAAAGAAAGAAAGAGTTGTAATACTCGATATGTGTCATCTATTGATCCAATTGCTTTGTAGTTTACTGAGAACCGTCCAGTGAATCCTTGAGTAACGTGTTCGAATATAGTGATCCTTGAGTAACGAATATCATCGGACACTAAATTTAATCTATCAGTCCATTAATTGAAGATCGATGCTCTAGGATGTCCAAAATCGATTGAGGTCGGTTAGAAAATGACTAGTGTTAAGTCTATTACGTATAGATACGAGGTAAATACCAATTAATACATACCTAGACCATTTTACATGTGAAAAATGCAGAGATTTTTATTGACAATGGTAAGATCCATAGTTACAGAGTCACCTGAACAATACACCTGTACTATTTGACTGAACACCTTGTACACATGTTGGTAAAAAAGAATAATACTCGCAACAAATTAAGACTGAGAAGGAAAGAAGAGAGAAATGAAATGCTTACAGATGACAATGGATTAGTGACTCCAATTCCCTACTACATAAGTATAATTTGTGTGTCTCACTAATTCAATCTTCGTAGCCGAAATCTCCTAATCGGATATTGTGCTCAGCCGCAAGATAATGCACTCCCACCGGTCCACTGCTACCGTAGTTGTACAGCTCTGGCACAACCTTTTTCTCTTCCAGTTCCTTCAACAATGGAGTGAAGACTGCCCAAGCTGCTTCAAGCTCATCACTTCTAATAAAGGATTGTCGTTCTCCGTTCACTGCATCTAGTAGCAGCCTCTCGTACGCATCTGGGAACTCTCTTGGATACCTTCATAAGTCATATGCAGCCTAGTTAAGTTTCGTTCTATTAATTAATGGTGGACATAATTGTTTCAAGTTCTAACATTAGTGTTTGCAGTCTCATAATCATAGAACAGACCGAAAAATAGGATAGTATGTCTATGCATGATTAATTTCTTACCTTGATTTATATAGCAAATTAAGGTCACTATGGTCCAGCCTCATTCCGAGTCCAGGAACCTTGTTGTTAACCTTTAGATACACAGCTTCTTCAGGTTGTATACGAAGCACAAGCTCATTCGTAGCTTTATCCAAATCGGTTCCAGAGTTGCGATTGTACAAGTTGCCAGGAACGTGTCTGAACTGAACTCTGATTTCCGCTCTGCATATTCATTCAAAAAATGTTACAGATTAGTCAGTTTATTCTTCAATTCCAACAGCTTAAGGCACACCAAGAAAGTAAACTAACCGCTTTGACTGAAGGGCCTTGCCGGCTATGAGCATGATTGGAACTCCATCCCATCGTGAATTATTGATGAACAAAGTAGCTGCTGCAAAAGTTGGTGTGAGGCTATCATTTGAGACAGTTCGATCATCAGTATAAGAAGGATAACAGAGGTTGCCCTCGCAATGGCGCTTATATTGACCCACAACTACATCTTTGAGCTCAACAGGTTCGATGCAACGTAAAACCTTAACCTGGTAAGATATCATAACATCAGACACTTCTATATTCAAAATTATGATTAGCAGTTAACTCCCAACCGAAATTTGTAAATACCTTTTCGTTTCTTATCTCCTCAGCATCTAAGCTGACAGGTGTGTCCATAGCAAAGAGTGACAATATTTGGAGGAGATGGTTTTGCATTATATCTCGGATGATACCATAGTTTTCAAAGTATCTGGATGAAACTAGTACATATTAGGCAACCTTCTCATATAAAAAGAAATGACATGATCGATTTGACAAGACTCTCAGCAGTTTGGAACATGTTGAACCAAGTAACTAACCTTCCTTTCCCTTCTACCCCAACGTCTTCCGAAAAAATCAGCTGTACACTGCGAATGTAATTCCTGGACCATAGAGGCTCGAAAACCAGGTTGGAGAAACGAAGTACCAAGAGATTTTCCACTAGCTCTTCACCCAACTGATGATCAATTCTGACGAAATAGTAAAGCCACTGTTATCAGTGCTCCAACTTGTATATGGTTGAGGGTTACATATAATAAAGATGCAAAGTATACCTGAATATTTGATCCTCGGTTAGATATTGTTTCAAACTTCTGGTCAGCTCTCTGGATGACTCTGTGTCACGGCCAAATGGCTTTTCAACAATGACTCGAGTCCACCCCTGCTCTGAAGAAGCACGACGTTTGGCACATCTAGTTGCATCCAGAAACACATCTGGAGGTATAGCCAGGTAGAACAGCCTATTTGATCGTCTTCCAGCCTGAAAGAAGATTTTCACTAATAAGAACCCTGAGAAGACAATGAACCTATGGAATGCCTCATTTAGTTCAACATCGAGACAATGCACCTAATTTGTAATCTAAGAAACAATCAGCCTAAGCTAAAGTGCAAACTAATCAGTTCTCCTAGCTCAACTGCAAAGATGATCGAGTTTGGTCATACCTCTATTTCCCTCAGTTTACAGTCCAATTCTGAAAAGTGTTCCTCCGAGCTATACTGACCTGAATGATAAAAGCATCTCTCTAAGAACTGATTCATCTTTTCCTCACAATTCTCCCTGTGTACACAATGCTGATTAGTACAAAACACAGGACATCATTAAAGAAAGAAAATCACATAACATAAAGTCATGGAGAAAAAAGTGGAATACCTCTTGTCTATTCTGCATGTCAAGGTTCTTCTAATTACATTTCTTAGCTCCACATCTGTCATCACACTCCGAGCATATCCATAAATTGTAAAGTGCTGAATAAAAGAAATAAAAGCTCAACTCTCAGTTATAGTACTGGAATAAGTAGTACCAAAGTACAATTCAGTATAAACTGAGTGCTATGATCACAGAAAGTGAAATGATGAAATAAGAATGGAACCTGAGGTAGATAATCATCATAAAAAAGAGCAAAAAGGGCAGGGAATATCTTCTTTCTAGCAAGATCCCCTGAAGCCCCTACAACTACAATGCTAAGAGTAGACACGTTCTTCTCATCTGTTTCCAAGAATGAACTAAACCCATCTTTAGCTGGAGTTTTGACAAGTTCAGCGTCCAGAACGTTTGCTGTTGGACCTGGTCCATTAAGGAAACAAAGGTCAAGCATTGGACAGTCATCAAAATTCAACTATCAAAAATTAGACAATGTCCATTTTATATAAGAGCTAACACAAAAGTGAATTTTGCTGTAAATTCAGTTCAGGGAACTCCGACAAAGAAATTGATAATGCTTTCCCTAGTTTAACTTCACAGACACATTTTATCATACAGGTTATGTGTTAAAGTACTAAAGGAGTAGCATCAACTTTTGGTCAGCACAAGTTTCATATGAAAAAGCAAAGCAAAGAACGCACCAGCCTGCAAAGAAGCAACATGCAGTGGTTGCACATTGGAAGATGCCGAAGCTCTGATCCCCAAATTCTTGTGTTGAATGCCTGGAGTTTTCTGAAAACCACCCCAGCTGCTCAAGAACCTCTTTGTTGTTAAGGCCTCATGCTTTAAAGAACTGGGTTGTTCAAGAAAAGAAGAACATTGTCCCAAACGTAAAACCATATTGGCTTGATCAATGGTGTGGACAAAAAACAAAAAACCTGCTTAAAGCTCTGTTCTTTATCTCTGGGAAATGCAAGCATTAATCTTGGATCTTGATCCAAGAAATAAATCCATAAAAATCTTGGTCTTATATAACCACCAAACTTAAAAATAACTGCAAGTCTGTAGCCACCGAGGAAATGTTGAACCAGCTGAAACAGAAAGGAGATTAAACAATGGAACCTAATCATTTTAATTTTCAGTACTTTTGTTGGCTATGAAACTCACTCTGACTTTCTGGTAGACTGGTACTAATTAAGTACCACCTGACAAATTTTTCTCCAGGGCTCATAGCTCTTGACTTTTAGATGGTCACAGTTAGATTGGGAAATATAATTAGCCGCCACAAACTATGAACCAATAATTAGGTGCATAATGATCCTATATAATTAACAAAACACGTGTTCCATGCTAATGTTATCAAATTTCGCAGCTACATGGTGTAATCAGATAAAGAAAACAGTATTATTTGATTTTGTTGGTTCTGGTTGTATTAAAGCTTGCTAACTCTTTCTCCATAGAAAAACAATAGAGGGTATAATGAATTAGATGGGAGTTAAACTACTGATGATGAAGTATGGGAGATGGGAGAGAGACTAGAAGGCTCAGCAGTTGCTTCCCACAACATACCACTTCAAAGCTGTTCATGTACTTGTGTTAGTAAAGTTTTGTGATATTATAAAACATTGTGTAAAGGGAAAACTGAAAGCCGGATATTTATAATAGCTAAAAAGATTCCAAGTGAGGGGCTTTCAGGTGGTATAGATAACCAAAAGCTGAAATGTGAAAACAACTCCTATATAACAAATCAACAGTTTTCAACATTCATAATTTACAAGATCAGGAAGACAAACCTCGTTCCTGACATTGACAGAGTCATATTTAGGTCTTATTTACACACCAAGCATTACCCATAAACTGTGTTTTGTAGTGACTCACAGTTGAGAGTAACACACTAACATCTTCACTTGCTTAAGTTGCTTTGAATGATAAAACAAGATAGTTAATTTTCACCTGCTTCGAAATGAGGAATGAAAAAGTAAATGTCATCAAGTCGATCATTACTTGGCGAATTCCCACCATAGACCAAAAGTCCTACTCGCCCATCCCATTCCCCGCCGGTAAATGCACACCACCCGCGAGGCCCAGGATGATGGCTCGAGTCCAAGCCATCGTCCAGTTGCTTCCACAGCAATGTCTCTGTGTCCAATGCATAGGCTTGGCCAGTAAATTTCCCGGCACCCATATGACCCAAGTCACTGGGGTCAACTTCCCCACCGTATATAATTATGTATTTCCCAATTGCGACAGTAGAGAATACGCTCCGGGCCGTTGGCTTCTCCCCACTAGTCTCAACTTGGGTCCATTCTTTATGGGATAGATCAAATGTGTGTACATCATCTGCCTCCTCCCCTGCAAAGCCATACACAACCCAAATCTTTCCTTGAGACACTAGGAGTCCAGGCCCACCTCTTCCCCTCAAATTGCCACCCGGTTTTGGGTACTGGATCCACTTTTGATCAACCACGTCGTAAGCCCATAGATCATTGAGGCGGCCAGCCACTCCGCATCCACCAAAAATATATACATGGCGGTCATCTGTAGTCACCGAGTGGTAGCTCCGGTGAGGGGGGCCAACATCCCCGCTGGATATTAGAGTCCACTTGTTTGTAGATGTGTCAAAGGAATAAAGCTCATTGAGTTCCTTGTGCTCATTGTCCCTGCCACCAAATACATAAATGGTTTTTCCAACAGTGGCCATTGTCACACCAACTCGTGGCGGTGGGACATCACCGCTCCCATCAATCACAGACCACGTCTTCGCTTTGAGGTCGAATACATGGATCTTGTTGTCAACCGGAACACGTGGCTGGAATTCGCCACCAAATGCGTAGGCCTTTTGTCCAATTAGGGTGATGGCATGTGAGCTTCTTGCTCCAGGCCCAGTTCCACCTTGATCAAACTAACACAAGGACATTGATTTACCAATGCAAATTGTTAAGATTACTGTGCTAGGACATAAATTTACTAATGCAGAAAGATGCCAACTTTTATAACAAACAGTTTTTTGAGATAAATTGTTCATTCTTTAGCTAAACAAGTCCTGATTTGGTTTCTCTACCAAAGAGACAAGCTATAGCCTATAGCACAACAAGACAGGCAAAATGAGGTACTTCACAACACATTAGAAATTCAATCTTAAAAAGGGCCACTGCACTGTTGCTAACACTATTGACAACACAAGTTCAATAACTCACAAATTCATAAGACTTACAGCGCTTTCAAGTTTCAAGAGGTAAATTTCAATATCACTAGGGTAAATGCAACACCAGAAATTGAAGTAATTTTTGGCCTGAGAATAACACTAGTACTGTAGTGGGCAAATGCCATTCATGCTAGTATCTTTTGATTACATATAACACCTATCATAAGATCCAGATAAAATTAACGAAACCCACTAATCCAATCAAAACTGATGGATAGTAAACCCCTCACATCAAAGATCGAATCTTTCCAACAGTTTCATTCATTTTGAGAAGCATGGGAAAATCCCAGATAAGCTGGTATCAGAAAAGCATTGAAGTTTAAGAAATATCACATTAGAAGTGAAAGAACGCCACAGAAAACTAATTAAAGACCCACAATTGCATGTATTGATCATCAAAGGTTAACTCTTTGGATGGAAAGTAGAGTAGGAAACAGACCTTGATCCATTTGCCTTGGGTGAGAGTCATGGCTGCTGGCGGATGATCGAACAATGCCTTTGGAAACTGTGAGCTGATGATCTTACTGAGGATCTAGACGTCTACTTTGTCTCTCGTATATATAATAATGGCCCGGGTGCCCGGGTAAGTTCATTTGTGTTGAAATTACAATAAAACCGCACCACTACAATCTATGTGGTGCTATTTTGTATTAGTCAGCTAAACTGGGTTAAATAATTGGAGGCATGCATGGGAAGGGCCTTCTGTTTTATTTTTGGCAAGGCATGGGATGTGCGTTACTTTTCTTGCTCATCATATAGAATCCATGTAAGGTGATGGTTATGAAAGGATAGAAGCCAAATAGGCGTTGTTTATTATCTTATGTCACTCTTGAACAAATTTACCTCCCCTGGAAGGATTTAGCAAACTTGTTATAAAACACCTTGTGCTAGTCCTTGTCACCAACTCACTATCAAAGTTCATAGTTTTATTATTGCAGGATAGACAGAGATAATAATAAATATTCACAATGATACAAAAAGAAAGCTAGAAAAAAAGAAGGAATTAATATTCACCAGAGCAAAAGCTAGTGGTTCTTCTTTCTGATAACCTCAAGTACACTACTGGGTTTTAGGTACATAGAATGGGGTAGTGGTTTTGATCTTCTCCCAACTCTGCACACCAGAGCTTATTGCTCTAAGAGTTTCTCGATCTTAAAATCAGTATTTAGGTGAAATTTGCATCTCCTTGATTACAAACCACATCACCCTTCTTTGTGTTTTGTGTGTATTTATAATACACTTTTGTTTGAAAAGTGTGAAGGGAGTGTAGTTTGTAAAAAATGGGTGCCAATTTTGCCACCTAATTATTAAGCCACATAAAATGTCACATGGAATTGGTAAACTACACCAAAATGCCAAACTAGCTTCACATTTTATTAGAGTTATATACATGATAGAGGGAGTAAATTCAGAAACCATTATTGACATTATTTCAACTGTTAAGACATCAGTATACAAAACTTACGAGGGTAAGCTGGACTGGAAGGTACGAAACCATGCTATTAGTAACACTAGAAGAGATTCTACATCCATGAAGATTAACAGTAACCGCTATAATGAATTTGTTATGTAATTGCATAGATCAAGTTTTTTACTGCAGGTTACGGGAAGTTGGTAGGTTGGCCATATCCCGTTGGTTGAAATACAAGTAGCTTGGCTTTCCTGAGGATGTAGTCGTAGATAGAGGAGTAAAACCGCTATAGTTCTTATCTGTTTTTGCCATAGAAATTTGAGCTACATAATCGAAGAGTTTGTTCTGTTTGACAAAAGGTTGAGCTGCATAGTCCTTAACTGGCATCCACTGCAAAAAAACATTAGACTAATTTGGTGATTTTGGTCCCATATTTTTCACTGAATCTTCGTAAGGTTAACAATATTAACACTTACTCAAGACCAATAGGTCTTTGCAGCTATCAACTTGGTTAAGGCTAACTACTCGTTATAGTTCTAAAATTTGTCTTTAGTACTCGTACTTACCTGGGCTGCCGCAATCTCTTGATTCTGCTTCTCAATGTCAAATGTATGTGGTTTTAACATGCAAATGAAAAACAGATCAGATTTTCGAAAGAATGACTTGTGGCTTTGCCTGTAAAAGAGACACAGATAGAAAATTAAGACATTTTAATTGAAAATGAAAAGAGCATAATGCATAATAATGTTATATACACACAGGTATCTAAAATGCAAAGATGACTACTTTGATTGAAGCTACACTAGTTTCTTACCTGAATGCTAATACTTCCATAAACTCTGTCTCTATCTGTACCAAAATCAAGAAATATATTAATTTTTATTTTCACTCAGTTATTGATATACTAAAATATTCCAACAGTTATCGATCACTTACTCCTGTCTCTTCTTTGACCTCTCTAACTGCGGCTGCACAAATATCCTCTCCCTGTAGATAGATGGAAAATGTGATAAATCATGAGGATCAGAGAAGATAATCATATATATATGTATTGAACTTCTCTTGCAATTTTGTACTCACTTCATTAACAGTCCCGGTTGGCATTTTCCAGACACCTGTATCTCTGAATCTGCCATTGGTCTCCTGAACCACAAGCACCTACAATTGAAATTGAATAATCTTTTTAACAAGATTGTATACCGAAGCAATAGCATTCCATTAAGTTAGTAGATCACTGCCAAATAAGAGGATACCAAAATTTAGGATGCCAAGAATGACGTGTGCAAGTGTTTGAAAGATTAAACTTGTATTCTATATGTCATGAAACACACTGGAACTTGGATTTGATTGCAGAAGGCACACCTCTCTCTTACTGTTCATGATAAAAGCACCAATGGCTACTCGATGAGAAGCATTTGCGGGAAGAATATCAACAGTTTCAGGAAGCCAACGTTTAAGCATTATGTAATCTGATTCAGCATGATGATAGACAAATCCTTCCTGCACAATTAAGGAAAAAGACGCTCGACTGCTGGTGAGTGGTGACTATACTTGAATTTTTAATATGTTCAGTCAAAGTTTCTATTCTGTAAGCTTGCGTCGATTTACTTGAATAGAATAGAAAATGTCTACTTTAGGTGTTATGCACGACTAATGAAACGAGTTAACTTGTGGGTCTTGGAGAGTCTTTCAATCAAATTCTATACCTTAACTGCAGCATGAACAAGATTTGACAGTTCAATTGGCAAGTTGATCCAAACGCCCTTCTTTCCCTATGAAACATAATTGAAGCAATTAAACATAATTATCAGAGGTGGCAGCAGCCTTTGGATACAAGTGAACACCAGCAAGGGTGTGGGATTGAAACTACCTGATGAAATTAAGATAATACCTTTTGCTTCCAATCTGAGAGTGAAGCTTTGAGCAAAGAAGAGAAAACCTCGGAATCCATGGGCTGGTCTTTCATTTCTACAACAACTCCCCCATGTATATCCTCTTTCGCATTGAGCAATTCAATCTGCTCAACTCCAGTTTCAGGCATGATCACTCGTTCTGCAGCAGATGATGAACTTACTGAAGCTGACATGCCTTGGTTGAAGAAAGGATTTTTATCTTTTGGATCTGAAGAAACAACCAATTACTTATTGTGTTGTAAGCATGCATTATGAATCATCCATTAAGAAACTTGAAGCACTGCTCATACCTCTAGGGAACCCAGGAAAGGAGGGTGAAACCCTAATTCCAAGACAATGCCTTTTAGCAAGCACTACACCATTAGAAGGTGCAGACATTGTCTTTGCTGAAAGGAGTGGTAGAAACTTGGTGGTGGCTCTGAACCTCTGCATGAGTATATATCAATATATATGTGTGTGTGTGTGTCAAAGTATATTTATCTCTGATCGAGCTAAAAACGTGTGTATCTTGTAAGTTTAACAGGGATAGCTGATCGATAAATTGTTGAGGCCTCGATCACCGGAATTTATACCTTTTGAGATTGGAAAATGGAAGTGAATTTTCCGTCGCTTCGTCCAGTCCGAGTTTGTGTGACCTTTGAACGAGTACCGAGTCGTTCGTCAGGACATTCTTGTCAAATTTCCGAGAGGAAATATTCATTTTAATTTGTAAAGGCCTGGGGTGGTGGTGGGGGGGGGGGGGGGGGGGGGGGGGGGGGGGGGGGGGTGTGGGTCAAATACTAAGAATGAATGAGAGAAGATGAAGCAAAGTTAGAACCAGAAAACACTTAATTGGCAGATTGCATGCATCTTCTCAACGATTTCTTGACAATTGTTCAATTCGTTCCTATATATTGCAGCTTTGTACGGTATATGAAAACATCACCTATAATATATATCAAATAGTAGAAGTACCTCTGTCCCACGACAAACTCGTCGGCGAAAAGCTTTTCAAATTTAAATAATGGAGAAACACTTTTGACTACGACTATTTAGTCGTGAGAGGATGTATCTCTTAGTAAAATGGTTGGTGCATGTGGATGATCAATGTGTTTGATCAAATCAAACTTGATTTATGACTTTTACCAACAAAGTATGACATTGCAGAAAGAAGTGTTTGAAACATTCCACAACTAGCTTCCATCAGAGTCTTTGTAGGAGGAATGTGAGAAGATCAATCAACAACGAAAAATCCCACAATCTGCTAAGAAATTTTTAGGTAAATAGCATGCACATCTTGATCGCGATCGGTAACCTTCCTTCCTCGAATATATATTCAGTCACATGGGCGTTTTTAAGTCTCATGTTTGGCCTATTTAAAAACGCCCCTTTATAGCTGCCCACGATGCATGTCATATTGATATATATTATACACAGTCCATGACTAATGGCCACGCAGCTATGATTCACAAGCTAAATTTCCAGGACATGTGCCATAATATATATACTCTCTAATTAGAGGCCTCCATTTACATGCAGCTTAGCTTATTAGGTCACAATCCCACAAGGTTAGGTTAGGTTAGGTTAGAACGAAGAACATGCATGGAAAATTAACATATAGCTTGCGCAGTGTGTCCCAATCAGATGTCACGAGTCACTGTCTAGTCGATCTCTACCAACTCTCTAACATGTTATGGTACCATTCGGTACGTTTTGAGAAAAATAGTCCAAAACATGAAAATATAGGTAGTACGTTCCACGTTTGGTTGCTGTAGTACTAGCTAGCATCGCCACTCGATCCCATGCAAGATCGACTACTACTTGACACCACCTCCACAAATAACATGTTAGAAGAATTTACGCAGCAAAAAACTTTGGAGACTTTTGGCATGATCAGTTGTGGCTTGTGGGATTAGAAAAATGTCGATCAATGAATCAAATTCGATTAACCGAATGATTATGTTCATCAGCTTTCTTTGTTTGTGTAACTGCTCCATCTTAATTTTGTCGGATTGTTCGCTAAGAATTTTGTCTTGAGATAAATTGCAAGATGATTTTTAGTGAAATTCATTACATATGTTTCTCGCATTCAGCAGATTCACTGCGAACTGTTGTTACTTGTTAGTATGATGAAGCAAAAGCCTAACCAGCCAACCCATCTACTTATTTTGATACGAGATATTTTTCTGCCTAACCAGCCAACCCATCTACTTATTTTGATACGAGATATTTTTCTTTCTTTTGAAATTTGAACTACAGTGTGGCTAGACCATGAGAAATTGAGAACACAGAACCAATTACCAGACCCCAAAAATGCCACGTCGATATGAACTAGTTGGATGTACGTTATAGCAGCCTAACACGCACCCATCAACTGAATGGCGCCAGTTGAATATACATACCATTTTCATTTTCATTTCTTTTGTCCTCAACACAAATTGCTCCAACAAAACTCTGCCTTGAACGCAATACACACTTGTAGAAACTTGAGTTACACGTTCCCAGTTTCTCTCCTCTTCTCTAGTTCTCTTCTCTGCTAGCTAGTTAGCTCTTGTTATTATAGCTCCGCTCTAACTTCTCTTTTTCCTCATTATTATATCATTGCCGTTTTTGTATCTGCTTACTTTGTAAAATTTGTTGGTAACCACCATTTAAATATTGCTCCACAAGTCCACCCTTGTTCTACACACTCAGAATCCCACAGTAGTTGTGACAAAAGGTTGGAGCTTTGGTTCTGATACGATCACTTCTTGTTGCCCAGTAAGTTTGTTTCGTCTTTCTTTCATCTGGGTTCTCTATAATTTCATCGTAACATGTCTAAGTTTTGTGCTTTAATCTTAATCTGCTTAGTTTATGTTCGATCAGTTTCTATGCTTTTCATTTTGATGTGTTAGATTGTTGATATAATCGATGGTTGGATCAGTTTTGTTCTTACGCTTGCATATTCAGGCTCAGATGATCATACAATTTTCCATGGGCACTCAAGTTTTAGTCTTTTCTTATTCAGTGTTAGTCTCTGTGTGCTTTGCTATGCTTCAAAGCCATGTTTGGATCTTGGGATTTTTTAATTTCACATTCATCTGTTTGTTTATTGTATCTATGATTATTGTGTTGAAGGTGTCTGCAATCATAGATGGCTGCACTGCTGGCTACAAACAGATGCTATGGACACAATGTGGAGCTTATAAACCAAGGGAAATCCGTAGATAGTCTTAGTTTCTCGAGCTCAATTTCGGTTCATAAGTTCCTCAATTCCGGGAAATCAACTAGTAATTCACCTCAGGCCAATCAATGTCTTCGGTTTCAAGTGGATATGCGACAGGCCGAGTCATCATCTTCAAGACTTGGAGTCAATGGAAGGGCAGTAAAGATGGTTCCAGCTAGTGAGGTAATGAAAAGGCAGACCTCATCTACTAATAAGGTTGAGGTAGTGAATGGAGTGAATGGTTCGAAGAAAGTTGTTACCGGAGCAAGTCTTGTTAGACGAGATTCTACTACAGCTGCAACCTTGGTTAAGACACAGAAAGCTAGACCCTCTACAAAACTTCCCCCATTGGAAGAGCTAAAGGTTTTGCCCTCAGATGAGACCTTCAGTTGGGCCAACGAAAACTATAATTCATTTCAACGGTCTGCAGATGTTTGGTCTTTTGTTCTCTCACTGCGTGTTCGTGTTCTATTTGATAATGCAAAGTGGGCATATTTAGGAGGTTTTACAGAAGAAAAGCAGGTGGGTTTGTGAACTTGAAGGTTATTTTGCCTACTGCTTTTGTGAATTCCTGGCCAAGTCTCCCTTCATTTGTTGGTTTTGTGGGGCACTTCTTCTATTGTTGTGCTTAAGCTTATATGAAAAATCTATTCAGAAAAACAGAAGGCGAAAGACTGCCTCATGGCTGCGAGAGCGTGTGCTGCAGCTTGGCCCAACTTTTATCAAACTGGGACAGTTATCTTCAACAAGATCAGATCTGTTTCCGCGTGAGTTTGTGGAAGAGCTTGCCAAGTTACAGGTACTTGCTGATTTTCCAGTACTTCTGAATAAGCATCATCTTCATACGTTTTTTGCAATTTTTTTGGCTAGTTTTTTAAGTTAGGCTCTCGAGCATTTGTGCTATTATGTGCAAGATACTTTTACTGTTTGACATTTCCTTGTGTGATTCTCATGTTTTAAAATTCAGGATAGGGTCCCAGCCTTCTCACCAGCCAAAGCAAGAGGCTTTATCGAGTCCGAATTGGGAGCTCCGATCCATATTTTGTTTAAGGAGTTTGAAGACCAGCCAATTGCTGCTGCTAGTCTTGGTCAGGTGTTAAGCCAATCACTATAGGTTATCCTCTGATGTTTGTCAAGAATGGTGATTGTTCTCTTTGGCTAATTTGAATCTTGATGAATCATTTCTTTAGGTCCATCGTGCTATCCTGCATAATGGAGAGAAAGTGGTTGTGAAAGTACAAAGACCTGGCCTGAAAAAGCTTTTTGACATTGACTTAAGTGAGTGCATAACATCTTATATGTGTATGTCGAAATCTGTATATTTAACTAGCTCATGTGCTTCTCATATTTCTCAATGGAGTAAGTAACTTTAAAAGTATCAGTCATATGTCTAATCACCTGCTACTTCCTTTCAGAAAATCTGAAGCTCATTGCAGAGTATTTCCAGAAAAGTGAAAGCTTTGGTGGTCCATCAAGAGACTGGATTGGCGTGTATGAAGAATGTGCGACGTATGTATTTACCATCTCTTAGTTGCTAGTAAATATTTGTTGATAGGTCATGCAGCTAATAATATAAGCATTTGAATTTTTCACTCGAACACTTCTACTCAAACATGCTTCATTTTAAACCTTCATATGATGCAAGATCTTATGCTTTGAATTATGCTTCCACTTCATGTGTGCAGGATTTTGTATCAAGAAATTGATTATATAAATGAAGGGAAGAATGCTGATAGGTTTCGCAGAGACTTCCGGAATGTAAAGTGGGTTCGAGTACCTGTATGTTTCTTGCTACACAGCTACAAGATGAACCTTAATAGTTGATGATTTTGATCTAATTTAAGATAAGCCATAGAGCTGCAAGTTTATATCTTACAACCTTTCTTCCCTTTTGTAGAATGTCTTTTGGGACTATACTGCCATGAAGGTGTTGACATTGGAGTATGTACCAGGTTTCACTCTATACTATCGTGTTCACCTTTTGTTTCGATCTTGGGTTTGTCTTCCATTTACACCCAGCATATGTTTATGTTTTTGACAAGATGTCCTCCTTCTGTTACCAGGCATCAAGATAAATAGGCTAGATATGCTAGACGCGCAGGGTTTTGATCGTGCTCAAATTTCATCACATGCTATTGAAGCATATTTAATCCAGGTCAGGACCTTTCTTCTTATCCACAATGGATTCCTTACTTTGATTACTATAACAGAATAACTGCAAACTATTATTTTTTCTGTGCTTGCAGATACTCAGAACTGGTTTCTTCCATGCTGATCCTCATCCAGGAAATCTTGCCATTGATACTGATGAAACTCTAATCTATTATGATTTTGGCATGATGGGAGATATTAAATCTTTCACTAGGGAGAGACTGCTTGAACTTTTCTATTCAATATATGAGAAAGATGCGAAAAAGGTCTGCTTTCTCACTTACTATTTCCCCTTAGAGGCGCTGACATTTCTGCAAACGATTTATCTGATTAAAGTACTTGACCACTTGCAGGTTATGCAATGCCTTATAGATCTTGGAGCTCTTCAGCCTACAGGAGATTTATCATCAGTATGCATCTTGCCAAAAACATACAAGGGAGATTTTCTAAAGCATTTGGTACTAACTTTCTCACTGTTTCCCCCTAATTCTAGGTACGGAGATCTGTTCAGTTTTTTCTGAACAATTTGCTAGACCAGACACCAGATCAGCAGACTACCTTTTCTGCAATCGGGGAGGTATGAATATACTTATGACTCTAAATGAGCTAAAGTGATGTTTGGTGTACTAGTGTCCAATTTTTGCTCTTATATATGCAATTTACTAGAAAAAGGGAAATGATTGTATAGACACAGGTTAGGGAATCAGCTGAATCAGTTAGAGAATTAATATCTTGGTTACTTGGATCATGATTAAAATTTCTCTTTCACTCATGACAGGACTTATTTGCAATAGCACAAGATCAACCATTTCGATTTCCATCCACATTTACTTTTGTACTGAGAGCATTCTCAACCTTGGAAGGTGCGCCCTCTCTCTCAGCAACAGTTATTCTGATATTCTAGCACTAGTGATCTGCCATTTATACAAATTATATGAAACATTCTCATCCGTTCTTTAGTGTTCACATAGTTGAAAGGACTATCCTTTTCACTTCAAAGATGGTCGGTCATCTGCATCTTACCCTTTATGTTTTTTGCTTTTTTCTTACTATAATTCTTGCTTTCAGGTATAGGCTATACTCTGGATAAAGATTTTTCATTTGTGAAGATTGCTGCTCCTTATGCCCAGGTTCCTTATATTCTTTCGTAATAATCATAACTACGCATAATAATTTTTGCTTTTCGTTTGGAAGCACATCACTGATATTATTACCATATGCAGGAGCTCTTAGACTTGAGACAGAAGCGGCGTACTGGGACACAACTTGTTAACGAACTCAGGAAACAAGCAGATGATGTACTGAAACTGTCTTTCTTTCATATAATTCATGTTTTGGTTTCCCCAAATTACATGATCAAGCAAACTTAACACTTTCTGTATGCACTTTTAGGCCAGAAGCTACACAATGTCCATGCCATACAGAGTTCAGAGAATAGAGGAGTTTGTGAAAGAACTTGAGTCCGGGGATCTAAAACTCCGAGTGCGGGTGCTCGAGGTATTATACTGATCACCATTCATTTCTGACTCGACTGAATAAATTTTTCGCCTTTTGTATACTGTCTTCTATCACAAACAAAGACAAGTTCACTTAAAATAAACAAACTACATTTGCAGTCGGAAAGAGCTGCTAAGAAAGCAAATATTCTCCAAATGGCGACGGTGTATACAGTCCTAGGAAGTACTCTGCTGAACATTGGAGTCACTTTGAGCAGTCAAGGCAATGTGCCTTTTGCGAATGGGTCATACGTCGGTGCAGGTGATCACCTGTTAATCCGAAAGCTTTGATATAAAAGACTTGATTGCACCTTTGACGATTGCACTTAACTATCACGGTTATTTTTTTTGATTCTGTGCAGGAGTTCTTTTCACACTGTTTGCTAGGTGTATGCAAAGAGTAAAGAATCTTGATAAATTTGAGAAGATGATATAAGTTCCTCGATCAAACTGGAAACCAGAACAGAAGTTTATAACCCCATATTCTCCCATGTGATTTGTATCTATTTAGTCTATTTTTTGCATGCAAACAAGAGTTGCATGCCTTGTAGACACACACAGCAAGCTTAAAGCAGTGTGCATCAGAAATTTGGCCCTTGTATATATGCATTGATTAATGAAGAAATATAGTATTATTAGTCACACAACTAAATGACCACAGATTAGACATGAACTCTTTTTAAAGGAAAATTTCCCCAATTTTATATAGATTAGTAGTTTAAAAGAGTACAACTATAAATTTCTTCATGTATTAAATCCACGAACAAATTCTGCAGCATGGTGTGGGTAGTACCACTATCTGCAAGATACTCAATTTCGCTTTGAGACATCTTCAAAAACAATGTAAATAAATAAAACTTTGAACTAAGCGGACACTTTAAGTAAACACTTAAAGATTTCAATAGGAGTGTGACCCTTGTTGAGTGTTAATATGGCATAAGCAAACCATTGTAAAACCACATCTGGTTCAAAACTTTAGGTTGGTCGTTTTAAGAATTTTTTTCGGAACTCTTTGTCAATAAAACTGATATAAAATACATCAAAAATACCACAAATCGGGTATAACTTTGGATGTGTCTAGATAAATTCTCGATGGATCAAAAAATTTGACCCGATGCACTCCTTCAATGAATCGAGAAAGTTTCTGAATGAGTCGAAAGTACAAAATAGGAACCCGAGGATCACCTTTAGGGGTCGAAGACAGGAAATGTAATTCCGTTTTTCTTGCGAGCCGATAGAAAATCAGAGCATTATATCCTCGAAATCTTGTTTCTCTTCCTTTTTCATATCGTTCCCCATTTGGCTCTCATGTGTCACTTTCCCCAGCTATATATTGGCTCTAAAAATCAAATAAAACCACTACCTAAGGCAGGATTTGAACTCTCAACCTCATGCATGATAGCTATTAGGCTAAACTAACTGAACCACGCTGATTATTTATATAAGATGCACACATTTTACTATATAACAGACTAAAAATATGTTATTCTATCCACAAAATCTCATATTACTATTTATTTCAACTTTAAATTTTTATCGATAATTCAATTCAATTGAAATTTTCTCGATATTTCTATTGAAATATTTATATTTCAGACCATCGATATATGCTCGATATTCGATATTTTATTTCTTAGTCGAAGGTGTTTTGTGTACAAATTTTTGATGGATCAAAATTTACAGAAAAAGATCTGAGGCACCCCTACGATGGTTCGAGAGAAAGTCTCGATGGATCAAAAGTTCCTCTAGATCAAAAGAACATCCTCTTTCGTGTCTCATTTTTATGGTATCTTTGTATCATTATGCCATATGTAAATGTAAATATCGAACCATACATGTAATTTGTAGCGAAATAGCATTCAACACATTCATATACCGAAAGATAGAGAAAATTCCATTACTCGCTAACTAGAAAAATTACTTCATAGATGTTCTTATCCAAAAACCAAAACAAAGAGTCTACTAAAAATGACTAAAAAAATAAGCCAAAAACAAACCAAAAACTTGAATACATGACAGAGATAATCGTCTGTTACATAGGCTATTCAAAATCCGGAGTAGCTAGGTCATTCCCTTTGTCCTCTACAATAACAAGATTGGTATCAACATCCATAGTTGGACTCTTGAGCCAAGTATTGCTTGTGCCTCTTGAAGATGTTCTGAATTTCTTTACTATCATGGCACTGCTTGTGCATATGCTTTGTTGAAAAACACCGATAATAGGTGAATTTTTTAGAATTGGAAGACCTTTGCCCATCACTTGTCGAACTAGATGGGTTCTTGTTAGAGTTGGCATTCGGATCTCTATGCCAACTTGGCTGCGGCCTTGGCCACACCTATGCCCTCTACTCCCGCCCCGTAGAGCTAGTCCTCCACGCACACAAGGCTCCGAATGAAGGTTCTTTTTGTTCTTATGGGCATTTCCTCCAGTTTGGTAACCCTTAGGATTTTTACTACCAGTCAGTCTTGAGTTATTATTAAAGATGATCTCATGATGCCTTTCCTTTTTAGCCAGGCTATTGATGAGATCACTGAAGGTAAGAATCTTTCCTTGTTCGTACTCGAGCTGATATTGATGAGCAAGAATGCTCATAGAAGTTGGGAAGGTATTCAACGACCATTCAATCATGTCGATCTCAGACTTTTCCACCCCACAGAAACTCAACTCATATTGCAGATCCAACATAGCTTGATTGTAATCTTGGATCTTAGAAAAATCTAGAAGCCTAAGGTTTTCCCATCTCCCAATCAATTTAGGAAGCTGTGCATCATGCACATTGTTAAAGCGTTGCTTCAGAACATCCTACAAATCCAGCAGATCAATTTTCTTTAAGTACTGCTTCTTGAGAGTTAGATGAATGTGACGCCTCAAAAATATGAGGGCTTGAGCTTGAGCTTCATCTGATGGTTGAATAATATTTTGTCTAGGCCCAGCGGGTTTGATGATGTTTTTGAGTCTCTTTCCGATAAATTTGTTTTCCACATTGGAGACCCAACGATGGTATTCTTTTCCTTAAAAATCAAGGATATCGAATTCTAGCCTGACCGGCTCATTCGAAGTCATCTACAAAATATAAAGAGATTTGATTAGAATCGATCAAAGAACCATGACGATCACTAATATCAAGTTTTAATGAATAAGAACTTTATCCATGATATATGGTCACAAAAATCGATTATCAACAAACAATGGCTTAAAAACTGTAGCACACCCAGAAACCGTGATAAACCATCACATATTATCGATTTTTATTTCGTTTCTTTTCTTTTCTAAACCGTGATAAACTGTGACTTATACTTCATGAATATAGGTCCATAGGAACTTGGGTACAAATATGTAATAAACACAAATCACAATATCACAATTCTAAGATCTAGGACTTTGCAGGAAGTAAGTTTTATTCCTAGATCTAGAGATTGGCAATTCAGAAAATTTACCTCGATTGGTGTTATGCTCAGTGTGACCAGTACTAAGTTTGAACGACTTTAAGGAAGAGCTCGTCTGACGTTGTTCCTTGGAACTCGAGCAATCTTATCGAAGTAAGAAAAGCTCGTCTGCACAAGAAGAATCACCGGAAGAAAAGGAGAGGCCGAGTTGTGGAGATTAACAGTGAAGTAGGGCTGTCGGCAGTAAAGTCGAGTATTCTAGGTTTAGGTTTTTTTTTTCCGTTCTATGGTGATGGCTGGCTATCAACTCAGAGCATGCTTAATAACGTGTTGTAGGGGAATAACTGTAACTGTAACTCTTGATATAATGTATTATATATAGGCTAATACAATCTGTTACAATAACTGCCCCGATAAAATAGAGATTCTCTGTATCTCTATCTATACTAAATCTTAATTAACTAAGACACGACACACATCAGAAATTATAGAGAATAAATCTCCTTAAACAAGTATAACATTAGTTTTTCCTAATTGATTACTCGACTACTTAAGTTGTGCTATGATTTGGAAGATAAAAATGATGAGATTAATTTTAACAAATACAATGACGCAACAACACTTCAATGATCTAAAATTTAATTACTAATGAAACTTTGCTTTTGGTCATGTCACACAAATAGGTAACTATGTTTTTTGAAATATACATGATAAAGACTTGAACGAAAAACTCATTCGTAAGAGTGTGGGATGAAATTAATATTTAGTGATTTTATTATGAAAAATACTTTGGTACAAAATATATAAATGAGACCAGTTTAGAATTTTAGATTGTTTCATTTAATTGAATTTGGACCTAAAATTTTCTTTTATTATATAGTGTACTTTCATATGTATTAAAAATGTGTCTTACAATTTTAGGACCTGAGGTCATTGCCTTATAAGCCTCCTATCAGATATGGGTCTACTAGCCCTACAAAATGTACTTGTGGCAGAGAACTCTACCTACAGACCTATATTGTCATGTGATGCGACATTGATTCTGCATCTTTTGTATATATATTACTAGCTTCAAAGTGTTGAAACTAAAACCCTTGAAACCGCTAAGAGCATCTTGCTCCATTTAGCTACCAAACGAAAGGTCTGAGTCTCCCAAACCTACGCAGAGGTAGCTGCAAATTGATTTGATATGGCAATGCCATAGCCATATGAAGAAGTTGGCACAGTAGTTGTCGCAAGTGATTGGAACAATGCACTTTCTTTCGAACATTAACAGACTACTACAAATTCACCTTGAGAGTCCTCTTTCGGTGGTCATCGGACCTTCCTATGCTTACACTAATCTTCTTCTTAGAATTATTTATGATAAGCATCACCAAGAGGACCCCCACAAGACTAAGTTTTAGAAATGTTCGTTTTCTTATAGAATTCAATTGATATGGCCATTTGGGCAATTTATACTGTTAGTACGTCATGTGCTAACCCCTAAAACACACCTTACTTAACACAAAAAAGAAACAATATTAAAAAGAACAAGGGGCATCTAAGTAAAACACGCAGGACGTGCACCGGGCGATACTGAGGTTATGGATGATGTCAAGGGAAAGCGTCGGAGTATAAGAAAAAATAAAAATGTTATTGTGGCAGAGGTAGTACCCATTTGAGAGTTTGCAATTGTTGAAGTAGCTTCACTTTTGGTAGTGAAATCCTTCAACAAGAGTATGGGCGAGCGGGGAAGAATCCAAGTGATTTTGACTGATGCGGAGACCATGTCTGTAACGTTTCTTGATTGTGACGTTTTTAGTACATAGGAGAGCGGTACCAGAGTGAGTTGGTAAGATACTTGATGCATGAAAACGGCCAAAACGGAGTAAGTCTCTCAAATTTTCAACGTTTTTTTGTTTAAGGGGTTGTTTAATTATGTTTTAGTTTATATAAAACTTTTTTTGTGTTCTGCTGTTATTTTGGACAGAGATTTCTTTTGGAATGACACTGTTTCTTTTCAGTTCTTTGACCGGGAAGATCTGCATGCTATTATTAGTGGTCATAAGATCTCGAACTCTGTTTTGGATTGCTATACCCGTATCCTTAGTGAAGAAATGGATGACATGGGAACCAAAAATGGTTATGTTTTTCACACGTTGGCTCATGTAATCCTTCTTCTTTTGTATCTGTTCTTGGTCCTTTTTTTAGCTTATGTATGTCTTTCATTTTTGTGTGCTGCTTTTGACAGGTTTCTGGGTCTGAGCCCAAAGTAAAGATGATGCATGAACGTCTTTTTGAGAGGTTGTTCAAGGTTTTGGGCAACAGTGAAAAACTATTGCTCATGATCCTCATGCACATTTTCACCTTCTAGTATTTGATAAAAGTGTGTCATGCTGGTCTCACTTTGACTCACTTAGAAGGAATGCAAAGTCCATAAACAACCAACATTTTTGGGAGGCACTAAAAACGGTAATGTTTATTCTCTCTTCTTACTTTTCTTTTCTTTTTCTTTTCTAGATTTTTAGTATTTACAGTTTACATATAAGGTGTCTGATAGTTTACTGCTTTGATGCAGGTTCATTTGGCGTCTATGTGGATGGATTCTGCCAGGGACGTAAGTGATGATATGCTATCACTCAGTGTTCAGATGTTGGTAAATGACTCTCAGAATACTGGCAAGCAATTGAAGGTGAGAGAAATCTCAATATACGAAAACGAACACAAAAGCATTCAGTGGGTGAAATATCAGAAGCTAGATTTTGACAAAATACCTATGTAGTCCATCATCAATAGTCCTCATCAACCTCCTGGCCTTGATTGCAGAACTTTTGTTTGCTTCATCAATGTTCCAAAAAAAGGTAATCGGGGACTAAACGGTTTGGTACCGTTTACCGTCTAATCGTTATTGGTGATTAAACAGAAACGGTATTTTTATTTAAAAATTAATATTAATATTATAATTATTTATATATTATATATAATAGTATAATATATAATTAATTAAAAGATAAAATGATTAAGTCAAAAGAACATGTTAAGAAAATGATCAGAATAATTAAACATATAGTTCAACACATAAGTATAACTAAATGTCTAAATTAATTCATAATTCCAAACCCTCCAAATGCGTCCTCATCAAGATCGATATCATCCTCGGACATAAAATCTTCATCATCAAGATCTCTTTCCATCCCATGTAAGATTGGATTCAAGATCATCCTCACTATTTTTAACTAGTCATCCTTATGTTTGACTAGCATCACTTGCAAGTAGTGGTTCTTTTTATCTTTTTTTTCTTGTTAATAATCTTGGTTTTCATTATTATTTTTGGTTATCAATTAATTAGAAAATAAATTCAAAAAAATTAATATAAAAAAGAAGTCATACCTTTTAATCACCCTGTTGACCGCTTAATTACTAATTAATTGACCGTTTTTCCGTTTAATTGCTGATTAAACGGTTGACCATTTAGTAGGCCGCTCAACCCAAAAACGTTTAATTATTCTACTATTTACCGTTTAAACACCGCTTGAACGGCCGTTCAAACCATTTTTTTGAACTATGGCT
This sequence comes from Geum urbanum, assembly GCA_946800695.1. Lineage (NCBI taxonomy): Eukaryota > Viridiplantae > Streptophyta > Magnoliopsida > Rosales > Rosaceae > Geum > Geum urbanum. The sequence continues at coordinate 44,409,406 of OX327008.1, read as the reverse complement.
ACATCATGTATCACTTAGCTCTTGGCAAGGAAATAAAGCGAATTCTGAATCGTGAGGATGTGGCTCAGTTCAAGGCCAAAATGTTGGAATTATTTATGGATCACGGTATATCATGGATATTGCAGAACAAGTCGTTTGCCCTTATTTTTATTTAATACGACTCACAAATGAGAATGTTATTGTTGCACCATTTCTAAAAGTAAATTTTTATATGTACATATAGAGATAGTTAGTAGGATGTCACAGATGAGGAGAGAAAAATTTGATATGTCGAAGTAGCTAATAAAGCAAACCAAGAAAAGATAAAGGTTAAAGGCATAAATAACTGGTTGACTACATCAATCATGGACGAAAAATTGATAAAGAATGTTGAAATTTTTACAACATATAGATTATAGTTCAATGTTTGCATTGTACGATCATTTTATTCAATTTTAATTTTTTAAAATACTCTACTCATATAGTCAAATAGTCAAACCCAATAATGTTTATGTCTCTATATTCATTTTCAACGAGTTATAAAAGAAAATGCAACTGTTACACCACTTTGGAAAGTAAATTTTATTATGACTTACAAAGTTAACCTGTAAGATATCGTGGGAGCAAGCCGGAGATCAAAAATTGATTTGTCTAAGTAGTCAATAAAGAAATTCTCACAAAATCAAATATCAAGACATAAACAAAAGTGGGAGTTGACGACATGGATCGAGAGCGAGACTGTAATGAAACCGATTAAAATTTTTACTAGAGACGTATATAATGGTTCAATGATCTTATCTAACGATCTATTTATTCAATTTTGTTTAATTCGATACTCTATTCTTGTAGTCAATGTCGATATTTTTTACGACCTTATTTTTTTATTATCTCTAATAGATTTTCCTTAGTGGCTTCTTCGACACTTCAATTTTTACTCTCCCTGCATACATGACATCATACAATGTACCATTATATTTCGTTATTAAAATTTACAAGTGAAAATAGCACAGTGATGTCTTTCCTTAGTGACACATACAAGATGAAAAAAATGTTATAAACGATGTCAAAGTTGACTACATAGATAATGTATCAAAGAAAATGAATTTGAAAAAACTGACTATAGGATTCCTACAAAGATCTATAATCTATATGTAGTAAAAATTTCAACAAGGTTTATCATAGTTTTGACCATGACCGATGTAGTCAACCGTGACGGTTACTTATACCCCTAGCCTTTATCTTTTCTAAAATTGATTTATTAGCTACTTCGACATATCAGATTTTTCTCTCGATCCTCTCATCTATGATATCCTACGAACTATCTCTATATGTTTGTATAAAAATTTACTTTTAGAAATGGTGCAACGATAACGTTCTCCTTTGTGAGGCGTATTAAAGAAAAATAGGGGCATAAATGACTATCAGGATTGAGCACATAGATCGAGGTCAAAACGATGACGGAACTGGCTAAATTTTTTACATCATATGTAAACTAGGTTTATATCCACAACATATGTTTATTTTTTTCAATCTCATTATGTTCCAACATTTCACAATCAAAAATTCATAGTCCTTCAATAGCATTAACGAAATTAATAAACGACACTAGTAGGCACATTGTCGATTCATGCAATCTAATTGTCTCCTAAATGGTCGATTTGACTTCGCAGATGTCTCTTGGGCATATTAATATACATTTTGTGAAAAATTGGTCTCATTGATTAACCATTCAATATCGGTCAACTTAGTCAATTCTTGTTCGATCATCATGATTAACCATCAAATTTGACCATTCATATGATAGATGGATGTGATAAAATCTTTCATGTTAACTGGGAAGTAGAAGCTCGCATAGTAAGGAGTCTATATAATATTTTTTCTATAATTTTTAAACTTAGAGCTATTTATTTCTACTTTTTAAGGATTAACAACATAAAAATTGTTAAGAATGACGATAAAAAATATATATCTATTTAAATCGAGTTTTAATGGGCGGTAAAGTTGGCTAAAATTTTTATGAGAAAATAGTATAATCGAAATATTACATTTATATGTAAATTTCTCATACTTATTCAACAAATAATCAAATAATTTGATTAATTATGTTTTCCAATTATTACCAATATGGGCCGAGAACAAAGCCCACTGGTACAAGCCCAATTTAACTTAATCAGAAGCTTAATTAATATGCCAATTATTTTCGGCACATCTCTCTCTCCCTCTCTCTCAAAATCAAATTGGTTTTGTAAACAACATCTCAACAAAATCCACCGAGTGCTCAATCCGACCCGATCGAGAAGATCATCGAAGTTGGATGAACGAAGATGTTATTTAGAGTTGATGATGGCTACGACTAGTTGGTAGTCTTGATCGACGATTTTGGCGTTGGATTGATGCATTGGTTACTTTGTGTTTTTGAGTAATAATCTGATACGGAGAATAGGTGGAGAGCACGATTTGATCAATGGTGAGGATTGAAACGTGAGATGCACTCGCGGTTGTCTCACAACCGGTCGAGAGAAGCCTCTCCGAAGAAAGGGATGGAAAAAAATTATCAAAGAGGTCCTGTAGCAACAAAAGCCCAAAAGGTAAGACTAGCTAAATTGACAAAACAAGGTACTAATGAAGAAAAAAATATTTTTTTATATTAGAGAACAAGAAATATGAGATGAACTAGAATTATAAGACTAAAAAGGGCAATAATATTGGCAGCCAGTTTTATCGTTGTCCAGCAAATGAGGTATCTTCTAATTAACATGCCGATTTCGTTGGTTTTGGAACGAGTAGATAAAAAGCATTTTGCCAATAATTTTTATTGTGCAGGATAGAGCGAGCGTGAGCGTGTGTTTTAGAATTGTGATAGAATTGGTTATGTATGTCTGGTTTGGTTAAAATTTATGTAAAATATAATAGACCTTAGACCCGAATCCGAATTATAAAATAAGGGTTGGATTCTTGGTTTTTTTAAGCTAACGGGAACGTAATCCAATCCAAATTGTTCGAGTTCTAGTTTGCTGGTTTTTCGGATTTTTGGAAAAATTATAGATTTACAAAAATATATGAATATTCATAAACCTCAAAGTACAAAATTTATATTCCAAATTCATACTAAAAATAAAGCACTTCTAGTGCAGAAATATAATAATAGTTATGCATGGAGAAGCATCATAGAGAGCAGACCAACACTACAAGTAATAGTACAAGTAGAAGTGGAATGGAAAATCGAGACGGGAGAAAAGGTAAAAATATGGAAGGATAACTGTATCCCGAAACAACCATTTTATACGCTACCGGAAGCCTTGGGAGGTACATGTAACACATGTGAGTCAGTTGATGAGTAATGAGGCCAGGGAATGGAATGTTACATTGTTACAGCAGCTATTTCCCGAGTATTTTGTACGTAACATACTATCGATATCACTTGGAGGACGGAACATGGAAGATATCATCAGTTGGACATTGGAAAAGAATGGTATACACAGTTAGAAGTGCGTACAAGGTTGCATATGACTATGTACTAGACACCTAGCAAGCTTCTTCTTCTCAGGGAGCTATATACAACAAATTATGGAAGGAAATTTGAAGAGCGAATGTTCCTGGTAAGGTTGCAATCTGTTTATGGAGGGCAAGTAACAACATTTTACCCCCTCGGGCAAGACTATTCACAAAAGGCTACGAAGGAGATTTGATGTGTGTGGTGTGTCAGTAACATGTGGAGACTTATTGGCCATGTCTTTTGTCAATGTGACATTGCAACGAAACTACTGGAAGCATAACCTTTCAAGCTACGGGTTCGGGTTGGACACTCCTTCAGTTTTAAGAGTGGCTGATGGAGATGGCAGACCGATTGAATAAGGAAACATTTGCGCAACTCCTTATGATCTTCTGGGCGATATGGCGAAACCGAAACGAGAAACTTTGGTCCAACAAAGCAGGGGAAGCACCTCACATTGTGGTGAGTCCAATGGCATATTACCACCAATACCAGGAAGCTAGAGGTTTTGAGCACAAACTGAAAAAAACCTAGTCGAAGTACAGGATGGAGAGTCCCTGAATATGGCTCGTTAATGGTGAATGTGGATGGGGGATATGTGGCCGGGGAGAGCCTGGGAGGTCTAGGAGGTGTAGTTAGAGATCACACAGGACATTTCATTGCTGGATATGCTAGGAAGGAAGAGAATATGCTGTCGGCGGAACATGGTGAACTTTTAAGCATCGAGATGGGATTGGAATTGGTATTGACTTTACCAAATATCCCTGTTGACGTGTTTTACATCATTAATTACATGGCACAATATTATTCATGAGAAATGCTATAATTCATTTCCGAGCTTACGTTTTAATACATGGACGCAGACAGAGGTGTGAATAGATCGAACACGAAGAAGATGATTGAAAGAGAGCAGTATTGAGTGGACTTGCTGGATATGCAGAAAGTGACTGACGACTTCAGTTGAAGTCAACAAAAGGCTTCTACAGCTAGCTCATGCATATAATTGGTTGGTTAAATTTGACTCTAAACTAGCTTTCACGATCCAATTAAGAGACACTATTGATGTTTCACACAAGTAAAAAATAATAGTCTAATATCATCTCATTTATATTAAGGTAAACACCGGCAGCAGACCAAAAAAGTTCGAGAACCAAATTAGGCCAGACTTAAAATATTTAGAGTTACATATGAAATATTATGAGAATATGGATGCAAACAAAATGGCCGGAGTCGATATTTTCCTTATTTCCAAAGACACAGAGGCCAACATACTGAATTACTGATCATAGTATCATTAGTATGTAACTTTATTTGTATATATAGTTTTGTGGGGTTGACTCGATGCAATTACAAGATCGAAGTCAGTTTTACTATGACAAGTTAACACCTGACAATTGATTTTTCTTCTTCATTCTTACTAACTTTTGTGCGTACGTTGTTTATGTCCTCAATTGAGTTGACAGACAATATGATTGCTGCCTCATGTTTTTTAGATTTGGTAAAAGTTCGGCAGCTGCAGGCTACGGCTCGCATTACTCTACATGCCCGATCACAAAGAATATTCAAATTCGCTAGCGCTTCACTAATGTTTGCCAACTCTCCATCTTTTAAGTTTTAAGAACTAAATTTCGATGACATATATACTGATGATATCGGGAATAATTTCGTACTCGAGATAGAACGATAAATAAATTAAATTAATGTTATAAATAAATAATATAATATTTATAGTAGTTCATCAATTGACTAATTCATTTGTATCTCGTTGAACTTTTACTAAATTACTCGAGCCCAATAAAGAATTAGGCCCAAGTACTTTGTGTTTGTGTTGGGTTGTGAATTGTTAGATTTGTTTTATTGTGGAGGGATACCTCTTTGTATAGGTAAAGAGTGTCTACTCCTTACAAATTTTAGCAATGTGGGAGAGGTGGCTCTCAAGTTATGAACTAACTAAAATGAAGCTAACTTCTTCAGTAATGAATGGATGACTCCGGTTTCGATTTTGATGGCCGGCTCACACACGAGTGCTTGGTGGCATAGGTTGTATAAACATATATGAACAAGTTCCTCAACTCTCCGAGTAAGAGGCAATTCACGCTTGGGGAGTTGCAAAAGAATCACCAAGCGTGAGTGCGGTATGGACTCTCTAGTCCCTCAACTCTTCAAGTAAGAAGGGTCTCACCTAAGCAAAGTATAAAGTCATATAAATAATATGTATTAGTAAACCGAATAGTGAATCAAAATTTTTGAATATTTTCCTCTACTGTGCCATGGAGGATAGTGACAAATAACATTGATAAGTATGTGACATAATGTTTTTGCATCAATGAAAGGTATGAAGAGATTTCGTTTGCTTATGTTGGCGATATGAATAACGTAACTCGGAGAGCGTAAAGAAATAAGCAAAGATCTGAAGAATTCTCGTTTCATTGATGCAAAAATAGAATAACTAATATAAGCGAAAATGTTGTTTAAGCATTAATTTAGACAAAATTATAGAAAGTCGAGTCCCTCGTAAATTTGTAAGTAAATACCATAAATGTCCCGAAAAATGTAGCATTAGAAAGTATGTATCTACTTAGAAGTTAGAACCTAGCTAGTTAAGTTCTTCCGAGCTGATGCGGCACTCTGTACACAATCACAAATCGATCTATAGTCATTTCCAAACGTCTAACCGTTGTGCTACTAATCAAAGGTTTGCATTGTTATTATCGATTTAGGCTGCTAATGAAGCCAACCATAGGAATATTAGTTATATATATTGTGTAGCACACCCAGATGATGGATATTTTGTTAGCTAGCTAGGTAGGAGACAATTAAAGAATTGAGAGCAAGATGTGCTAAAGATGTGCTATGTGTAGTTGGCACATTTGCCACAAACACACACACAGAGACATATATATATATATATATATATATATATATACACACACACGAGAGCTGTCCTTAGTTGACCAAAGCCATGCAAGCTCTAACGAACTACACCAATTGCACCATACCTTGCACAAGACCTTTTTCACCTTCCAATAGTAGTGCCTAGCATCCTCCGTGATCCATGTTCTTTGTCAAATTTGACGCCTAGACATCATTTCCAAGCTACCAACTTAATATGGCATTTTTATTTTGGTTGGCGCCTCCATATTTATATATAACTAATCTCACCAACTTCCAATAACATATATTACAAGTGAACTTTTTTAATCTTTTCTTTTCATAATCACAATTATCTTTTATAAACAAAACAATGACAACTTTTTAAATACTTGGCCGTCTTCCTAAATTACACGTTTACAAACTAATAAAAAATGATGAGATCGATCTCATTATTTACCACACACTTTTGAAATTATTCAAAATTGTTGGATGAAAAAGTTGCCCAAAACTTAAAAATGACTCAGTTTATATTTAAATACTAAAATCATCATCTATCATCTAATTGAACAAAGCAAAATGTGATATTTATGCTCATGGAAATTTACAAATAAAATGTAAAAGAAATTACAAATAAAAATAAATTGAAATGGAGTGGCGCCCTGACACGTGCGTCGCCGTACGTGGTGGCCGAGAGCTTTGCTTATTCACTTATATAAGTACCTGTGCTTAGATTTGTAGCTGACCAAGCTCCAGTTGCAAAGACAACCTCTTTCTACTAATCAGTGCTGTTCTCCTCGTTTCTACCAAACACTCAACTCAACTCGTAGGTAATGCCCATGATCTCAATTCTCAAAGCTCTAATCTTTATACTTACAATGATTTCATTCACATATATTGAGCATGATGATCATTTTTTCGTTTACCGTTTTTGGTCAATCTTGTCGCGTCTGAAGATTAGGATCTGTAAATCAGTCGATAAATTGAAGAGATTGTAGATTAGTATTGTTCTTGGTTCGTTCTTGGTTGTTTGCTAATGATGGATCTAACTCTAAAAACACTGTCTTTTATGTTTTGGTGGATTAAAGATACCAACTTTACATAGAATTGTGAAACTGGGTTCTCCACTAGCGTCACCCAAGTTCCGAAATAAGTCGAATTCATCATCTTTGATCTATGGGAGTGTTTTCACACCTTGATTCAATAACCAGATGGATCACTTTAAACACTACTGGAAAGTTCTGTTCAAGTTGTAGTATTGTTGACTTGTTAGAAATGATTTAGTGGTTCCAAAGAGAAAATTTATAGTCTGACTTTGATAAGTTATATATCCTTTTAAGTTTTGCACTTGAAGTTCCAGAATTTAATGGTTTATTTTAGGTGAACCTTGGGTCCATTGCCATCTTCTTTTTGTAGTCTGAATGTATCACTAACTGTGTAACGTTTAACCGTTGCAGATCCCCATTATCTTCTACCCATGGCTCCAGTTGCAGCAGAAGCATGTGCTGATTCGATTAGTCCCAGAGGTTTGTAATTTTTTCTGTTTGCAATTTATGATTCTTTATTGTTTTTGTTTCTTCTGTTTATTACGGCTAAGCCTCAAGTCAACAGAAGCATAGTCATCATACTAGATGCTTTTTCAAAACATAATCCCTGTCAGTGCATCCCTGTATGATCAACTTGCGTTCTCCCGTGTATGTCTGTTTGTTTGAGTACTTGCCTGTTATAATTGGAAAATGAGTTTAGGACATACATAAATATTATACTTTTCAAATATCTTTTGAATTTTAGAAGCTCCGTATGCTTAGTCTTGCTGGTTTTCAATGCAGGTGTTTATGTTGTTGGTGTTGCACGAACACCAATGGGTGCATTTCTCGGCGCACTTTCATCTATTCCTGCTACCAAGCTTGGATCTATAGCTATTGAGGGTAAGTAATATATCCATCTCCTATTTCCCTTAATAGGTATTGTTTTGTAATTGTCATGTATTTTCTACTAAGTTGCATATACTGATCTTAGTCATCTTACATTCTCAATTTGCAGCTGCTCTGAAGAGAGCAAATGTTGATCCAGCCCTTGTCGAAGAGGTTTTCTTTGGCAATGTTCTTAGTGCTAATTTGGGACAGGCCCCAGCTAGACAAGCTGCAATAGGTGCTGGATTATCTCATTCAGTGGTCTGCACCACTGTTAACAAAGTCTGTGCATCAGGATTGAAAGGTGTGTATACTATCACTAAGATTGAAAAATAGTTCCTCTTCCTTTGGAGGAAAAGTAATATAATATTATACATTTGTAATAACACGTGTATTTTTGTCATTGCAGCTACTATGCTTGCAGCACAAAGCATCCAGTTGGGCATTAATGATGTTGTTATAGCTGGTGGAATGGAAAGCATGTCTAATGTGCCCAAGTATCTTGCAGAAGCAAGGTCGATACATACTTGTGATTCAAGAATTTAAAGTATTTAACATATAAACTCTACTTCAACTAATTTGATTATATAAAACTGCAGGAAGGGATCTCGACTTGGCCATGATTCTCTTGTTGATGGGATGCTGAAGGATGGTTTGTGGGACGTCTACAATGATTATGGCATGGGAGTGTGCGCTGAGTTATGTGCTGAACATCATTCAGTAACTAGGGAGGACCAGGATAACTATGCTTGTCAGAGCTTTGAGCGTGGTATTGCTGCCAAAGATGCTGGTGCCTTTTCATGGGAAATTGTTCCAGTTGAGGTATCTGGAGGAAGGGGAAGACCATCAACAATTGTGGACAAAGATGAAGGTCTAGGAAAGGTAATAACAAGCTAACAGCACTGTAAAATTAGTCAGAATAAACTCTAGTCTATGAACCGCCAATTCCTTTTTTTTTAATATTTTGAATATGTTGGAGTTATATTTCTTGAGCTCACTCTCCCGATTTTCTCATCTGTTGTTTTCTTGTGATGCCAGTTTGATGCTGCCAAATTACGGAAGCTCCGTCCAAGTTTCAAGGAGACTGGAGGGTCTGTTACTGCTGGCAACGCATCTAGCATAAGGTTCGTTACATTAGCTGTTTTATTGACTTCTTTTATATCTTTGTGGCAATTCCTCGTATTTGTGGTGTTGGATTTCATTACCATTTAAGGAAGATAAAGAATCGGCCCTGTCTTCATTTATGCTTTGAAAGTCTTGCAAACTGTTGCTTTCTAGGATATTCTTTTGACTTGTTATTTTGCTCTGCTGTTTACTTTATTTTTAATATTGTATTTCAGTGGCAAAATTAATGCTACTATAGTATATATATTTATATATACGTAATATAGACATGTCTGTTGTCTGTATTTTTTTCTTGTTCTGAAAAGTATTTTAACAACAGTGATGGAGCTGCTGCATTAGTTTTAGTGAGTGGAGAGAAGGTGCTACAGCTTGGACTACAAGTGATTGCAAAGATCAGTGGATTTGCTGATGCAGCTCAGGCACCTGAATTATTCACAACAGCTCCTTCTCTAGCAATTCCCAAGGCTATTTCAAATGCTGGCTTGGAAGCATCGCAAATCGACTACTATGAAATCAATGAAGCCTTTGCTGTCGTGGCCCTTGCAAACCAGAAGCTTCTTGGACTTGACCCAACAAAAGTGAATGTGCATGGTGGAGCTGTAGCTTTGGGACATCCTCTTGGTTGCAGTGGAGCTCGTATCTTGGTCACTCTTTTGGGTGTACTGAAACAGAAGAATGCCAAGTACGGTGTTGGTGGTATTTGCAACGGTGGAGGCGGTGCATCTGCCCTTGTTGTAGAGCTTTTGTGAGCTACTCATATGTCCTTGTTGGGCAATTCTCTCTATTGGTTCAGTTGCCTTGTTTCCAAATAAATCACCCAGTGTACTTAGCTTTTAGAAGAAATATATTTCCAACAATGCTCACCTTTCTATTCCTCGCTCTCCCTACATCCTTTTGTAATGGTTTGGATGGATGTATGTAGCTAGTGCCTGTTGTATGAAAATTCAAAAGAAACTTGCACCAATTGAGCACCAATTTCCTGGACGCCACTCTAATCTTGTGTTATATACTTTTGTGTTCTTCGAATTAACATGTTTGAATCTTGGAAAATTTTGGCTTCCGAAACTTGAGCAGCATCATCTTTAAGAAAATTGTTCTAGTGATGATTCCTCTGACTCAAATACAGACAGGCACAATGTTGAGAAATGAACTTGTGCTCTTTCCTGAATTGATTGTTCAAGCTGGTTATTTTGATTTGTTGCAACTTGATGACTATCTGAGCTTATTGTAGGAGCTTCAAATTACAAGCAGAACAGTTGCCTCATTCTTGGAACACCAAACACACAAACAAACTCTAAACATCATTCATTGATTTCATGCACTCACAGATTCATTGATCTGATGTAAAGGTAGTAAGCGGTAACTTTTTGCCACCGTTTTAGGTGGTCCAAGAGAGAATAGGCCGGCCCCTCAAAAGCCCATAATCCCCCATTCCCTTTCCTACCTTTACATCTCTATTCCCTGGCCCACTGGCCCACAAAGACACCCATCTCTCTCTCTCTCTCTCTCTCTCTCTCTGTGTATCTCTTTTATAGAGAAAAGCAGAGGAATCTTTTGTTCATCATCCTCATCAATCACTACCATCGTCTTCATTATTTCCATTTCAGACTAAACCCAACTCCAAGAAGAACCCTTTTTGCATCTCCAAAGCCAAAGCCAAAGCCAAAAGACATGGGGGTAAGCTCTCTGTCTTCTGTTAAGTTCTCTTTGATTATGTCAAATGTTTTTCGTTTTCCACTATGTGTTTGTTTGTGTTTGATCTGAGACTTTGTGTCTGTTTGTTTAGTCTGCTGATGGGTTGAAATGACTATATTGTCCCACTCGTCTGATTCAGTTGTTAACATTTTGGTGTCTGATTGATTCTCAGCTTAAAGCTTCTGTCTTTTTATGATATGATGCTTTCTGGGTTATTGTGACTTTTGTCTTGTCGTTTCCAATTGTGTACTTTCAGTGGGAAATTTAATACTGTTGGATTGAAAGGGCTGATTTGATTAAATTCGGGGATAAATTTACTAGCTATTGTGTGTTGATATATGTATGTACATATACACTTACTATGCACATAGCTAGGTACCTTGCCAAGTTAGTATGGTAAAAGAATCTCCAAGCTCTTGTAAAAGCTTAGAGAAAGAGTACATGAAATGAGAGTTCAATCAAGAAGTTTGCTTAGAACATATCTGTGTGGGATTGGAATCTTGTAGTTGTTGACTGCAACCCTCATATAACTTTGTAGGCTTGTCAACCTCTTTTGTTCTTTTGTATAATCACTTGCAATTACAGGAATCGATATGTGTAAACCACCACTTGAATACATATAGCTTCCTATGTCTCGATGTACTATTTTCATGCCTCAGTTATATATTGTCTTTCAGCTTTCAGTAAGGCATTGATCTGAGTCAGTTATCACATAGTTTAAAAAGCTTCGCCTATATCTTTCCATGCAAGCATCTGAAGCATGAAACTTGGATCGTAATAAGAATGCATTTTCTATAGACATCAGTTTCTATATGCTTTGACTTATATGGCTGATTCACCAAATCAAATTTGCTTTCTACAGGAAAAGGGTGTGCCATTACCAAAGTTTGGTGAGTGGGATGTCAATGATCCAGCATCAGCAGAGGGATTCACTGTCATCTTCAACAAGGCTAGGACTGAGAAAAAGACCGGTGGCAGACCTGAGTCACCCTCAATGGTTGACTCAACATACAAGCCTCGAGCAGTTCTTGGAAAGCCTCCCACTGTAAGTTGTACTTGCCTACCTTGCAGATACTCTCTATTGCTTAATAATTCTATGATGTCTGCCCTCTATATCTTGTTTTAATATCCGAAGATGATGAGCCTTCCACCATCTGACACAATAGTTTTTTTCTTTCTTTCTTATAGTGTGTTCCATATGTACTGTATTTTGGAATCTTAGACTCAAAATTTTCCGTAGATTAGATTTGTGACATAACTCTACGTCGCAAATATTATACTAGTCTACTTTTGGATCTTCTTCTTCTCCCAGGAAATGGCCCTTTTATCATCACATAGAGTCCTTGTTGTTTTTGCTTTTGCTTTTGCTCAAGCACATTTGTGTTCCTCTGATTCATTTTATTCAATGCTTAACAAGTATGAATTTTCTGTCAGTCTATGTATGAGCTACAACTGACCTCAATAACACTTGTCAATGCCATACTTCAAGAGCTTGGTTACTCAAATTATGTACCATCCTCCTGTGTATCAAGTATAAAGCTTCTCTTATTTGCCTTATAATCTACTTGATTAAGGGCTAAAATGTATTATGCATTCACTATAATCTATTGTATGATCTTATATTTTGTCTTCCTGTCAACACATGGTGGCAACAGATCATGAGAAAGGAAAGATATTGGAAAAAAATGGTGTATGAAGGCACTGATAAGAGAACAACTTTTGATAAACAAAGAGGAGCTCTTTTAAAGGATATTATTTATTTGCTTTTTGATGATCTTTTGTGTTTTGATTTGTAGAAAAAATGGTTTTGCTGCTTGTGTGCGGAATCATAAGCAAGCGCCCACCATGCAATAGATCTTACGTGAAATGCTACTACGTATTTATATCCCCATGCCGTTATATATTCCAGAAGACTGGAGCTATGTTCAGAAGCCATGATTGGTCCTGCTGGAATCTGTTTGCTGTCTTTTTGAACATATGGTAGAATTGTGCACTTATTTGGGGAGACAGATGAGTGGAACGATATTGAATTACATTTTGGTTTTACTGGTAGAATAATGTGTCGAGTTTTTTCTCTACATAATGCTTCAGATTGAGTCTGCGCATATACTTTTAGCTTGTTCCCGCTTATGGAACTGATTTTTTATTCATGCCTATTTTTTTCATAGTACATTTTTCAGATTACTCCTCCAAAATCTCTTTTAGTTGGGAATTTCTGACTTCCAAACGAGTGATGCAGTACCCTTCAAAACCAACCAACAAATTACCCATTTTTTGGCCACCATCTGAAAGAATCATTTGATTCATTTCATTATTGTTCATATGCAAATACAATGATGGAAATATCACTTGAAGATTCAGCATCAGGTAAAAGGAAACTTCAGCAAGTAAACACCATGCCTGAGAGACGAGGGTTGTACAGATAGCATCACATACTGCTCATAGACTCGAAACAATACGAGCTCAACTGCTCAAGTAGATGCATCAGAGTAGAGTCATATCATTTTATGGCACATAGGCTAAAACCAACCAATTCTCTCAATAAAGGTAACGATTGTCTTGCAAAGTTGCGACTGTAAAACCGATGTCCGCCATGAACGGTAGCCTGGATCGATGCAATAACAAAATCTTACAGATCCCTTCAGAATCACCAGTTTGCCAATCACAAACCATCTCTATTAATCATTTTTCCATAAAAAGTAACAATATGCAAGAAAACTGATATATTGCAATGAACAAAAACCATCTTCAAACTATCAAATTCATTGAATGCTGGTACAGTGTCCTGAAATAATTCAGCATGTAAATTTGTTTGCAGTGTGTAGTATTACAATTAACAAGTACACAAGCCAAGTGAACTAACTGATCTAAACTCTAGATTGTCCAAGCTTGCGTTCAAACAAATGTTTCAAAAGAAAAACTTGGAGGAAGCTGGTTCCAATAAGTGCGGCTGATTCAAACATGGCCTTGTGTGTTGCTCTCCGGCTCATTCCTTCATTCACTGCAGGTCAGTTATATGAGCATAAGTTCCGAGATTAGAAGACTATACAGATAAAGCATTAGTCACCACAACCATACCAATTTTGTGTGGGCTACATGAAAACCACATTTCTAAGAGTACAAGACACAATACCAGACACCCTGTACAGGACAGCTATCAACATTTTAACAGAGATTTTAAGAAGCAAGTACCTATTGCCTGACGGTCAGTCTCAGCCTCTAGCCAGTGCTGTTCGAATTGGATGTTGTAAATGGCTTCCTCCAACTTTTGTATCTGCTCGAACAAGGGTTTGAAATGCTCTGCAGACATTCATAACACTCAGTGATCAATCTTCATCCATAAGAAAGATCACTTCACAAACAGAAAAAAGACGAAAAACACTCTCACCATCTTTAGCATGCTCTTCAGGGTATGTGAAATGCGCAGAATGTACATCAAAATCAATGGTCTCATGGTACGGAGACTTGTTGGTGAAGCAGAAGTGATGAACACCTCCCTTCTGAACCACAAACTCAAACTTCTCACTCGACTTGTCGCGTAGGTCATGAAGTTGCTCACCATTTGGTCCCTTTACCTAAAATATCGCCAAACAAAATCCCCACAATTACATCAAATTATCAGACCAAACAATGCCTCATCACCATAGCTATCTCTTCTTCATATATCAGTACAAATTGTCAAACTATCAATACCATTAGCCGTGTTCAATTGGATTCTTTCACAACTGTATTTACAAGTCTAATTAAACAATGAGGTCAATTTAGCAAAAAATTTCAATAACAAAAAACAAAACTGGGCAATGACAGATCACTATATTAAAACAGAGACAATAATTTACCAAATTAAAAAAAATGTAACATACCACAAGATCAACTCCGTCTGATTCGTACTGCCAAGACGATTCAACCTTAATGACAACAAAAGAGACATGAACTGTGTCGCCCTCGTACTTAGCATCATGAGAGAAACACTCTTCTCTATCTATAACGAACCTCAAACCAACAGACCCTTTCAGCTGACACAAAACGACCAGACTCATCACAACCAAACCCAGAAGTCCCATCTTGTCTTTTCTCCTGCATCATTAGTTCGGATGTAAATCAATTACCTACGCCAAGCCACATAAACACATGTAAAACTCAATCACATAGATCCAGATGCAAACTTTACCTTAAAAAGGAATCGAAACTGAAGAGACAACGACAATGGGAGAGAACTGGGAGGATTTGTGTTCGAGAAAAGGTTTGACTGTTTTTTGAGTTTAACTGCGCCAAAAACTGTAACTCCGGAAACTAATAATAGCTGTCGGACCACCACCGCGCTTTGTTTGTTCTTATTCACTCGCTACGATGTCGCTTTGGTGTTGGAGTCAATTGATCCAACGTGGCAGGTGTGATTCATTAACTTGACCGTCCGACCAATCAGAGCACCACACGTGGAGGAGTGCTTGCCAAGCAGTATTAAGTATTAATTCTCTCACTTTAAAAAGAGATGAAAGATAGCACATAATTCCTCGTGCTGTTAATTAATGGAAAAAGGACAATGACACTATAAAAATGTACTAAAATCTACAATTAGTTTGAAATGTAATGCTTATCCTCCGAATATCACCAACACTTTTCTCCAACTTCATCCATGGACGCCAATGAAGTCCTCCAGCTTGTTCCCGAATTGCACTTTAGTCCTTCTGATGAAGAAGTGATTCATCACTATCTCATCCCTAAGGCTAGAGATTCCAACTTCTCCTCCCTCTTTGTTGCAGATGTAGGAGATATCCATAATGTTGAGCCTTGGGAGCTTCTTGACAAGGTCAACATTGTGGCTTTGAAAGACAAGAAGCACTACTTTTTCTCTCGACAATCTGCAAGGTATTCCAATGGTGTCACAAAAAACCGTACCACACGGGATGGGTACTGGAAGTCAAGCGGGGGTGACCTGTACTCATGCATGAACCAGTTGGTTTTAACACCCTCTCGGTGCCGGTACGTTGGCTCTATTCTCACGGTCGAACCCTATCTCCGAGGGTTCCATTTACGATGTCATAACATTGTGTCGTGAAAGAGAGAGTGTGAGGTTAACGCGTCCAATCAACTAGAGTCCTTTGTGAGCAGTGGGGTTTGGACTTTGTGATTTGGCGCTTAATATGAGTGGTCGGCGCCTAAATCATTTATGTTATTAAGAATATTAGACATTGGCCCCATTAATTAAATTGTGAAGGTTCTGTACTGTGAAATGCCATTTATGCATCAGCAATGTTGGCTTTGGATCATGTACAAATTCTGTTCTTTTCATCAAAACTACCAAGGTGATGGCATCAGCTGTGTATAAATGGTGTTTCGATTCATTTCATTTCATTTGATTCATAGATCGTTGCTTTTTTGCTTTTTTTAACTGCAGGCTGCCGGCCAGCATAATGCAGATGTATAATGCAGTCTATGCTAGTTATTTCACTGCAACATTTATACTTTGAGTTGTAGTTTATATATATGCAGGCTCGTACTTGAGATGAGACGAAGGAGGCGGTCGCCTCAGACACCAAAATTCTGGATGCCCAATTTTTTTAGATATATGTATATAAATTGTAAGAAAAACTATGCATATAAAAATTACTTTTAAAAACTCCGAGACGAAAACATTTAAATAGCTTCGTGATACCTTTGAGGAAATAAGTTATGACATGTGCATTGTTTTATTTTCTTCTTTATTAGTATTGTTATAAATGTCAGTTTTCTTTTTATGTACAGTGTTGAAATATTGTTAATTTTTTTATGTACTATGTTGAAACATTAATTTATATATATTAGCTTGATTTATAAATAGTTGATTATAGGATTGTATTTCGAGTGTGGTTAACAAATCTTTAGTTTTATTATTTTATGTACAATATTGGAACATCAACTTATATTAGTTTGATTTATAAGTATTTGGTTATAGTTTTGTATTTCACTTATGATTAATAAATAAACCATAAATGTTAGTTTACATTGATTTAGATTTGTTCTTGTAGATACGAAAATAACATGAGAGTAAATTAGTTTGGATACTTATATAACATAATTTTGTATAGTTGTCTTTTTTTTGTATGATCATGAGATGACACCATTTTCGATTCTAGCCTCAGGTCTCAAAATTTTAGGTTTGGTCATGTATATATGTAGTCTGAAAGTTAAGTTCATGACTGCAAAGAATGGTCAGCAAAAGTCTACACTGAAGCCACAGTGGTAGCAAAATCTATACTGAAGGCACCTGAGTACGTAGTGAGTACAACTTGAACATTTATTGATAAGGGCCATTGTTTCTAATGTTGCTCATGAAATGAATTTATTGATATTTTATATAAAAATAAAATAAATGATAAAAAATAAAAAATAAAAAAAGGAGAAGGTGATAATTGTTGGAAAGAATTATAGTATATATTTTTATGTAATTAAAATTAAAGTTGATAGACGTAATAAAAATGTAAATATTATTTCCTATTACGATATCACTTGTACATCTTTATTAACCTCAAAAATGGGATGAATGAAATCATTGAATTATCCCTTAAACATAATTCTTCTTGGCATCAGAGCCGAATTCCTGGATTGTGAAAAAAACCTGAATTGAATTGAAACCCTGAATTACCACCATCAAATTTTTCTTCCGCTGCATCTGAACTTGAAATCTGAATTGTGATTTCTTGCAAACCTTGAAGAGATGGAGAACGTGAATGAAGAGAACATCTTTGCGAATAATGATGGAGCACTCATCCCCAACAATGGAGAAATCATGCAACATGTTCACAATCACTTCCACAACACCATTCAGGACAACTCCGTTTTTTCCATTGGCGTACTCCTCACTGAAACCAACTACTCTAGTTGGTCTGGATACATGAAGATTCGACTTGAAGGACGAAACAAGTTTGATCTCCTCACCTAGGACCCTCCTGCCGTTGCCTCTGCTGAGTATTCAACATGGGCTACTGATAATGGCAAGGTGAAGTGCTAGCTCATTGAGAATATGTCTCCTAGATTGCGAAAAAATGGTATCTTAGATTGCCAACAATCAAAGCAATTTGGGATGCCCTATACAGAACCTACTATGAAGAAACTCAAATTTTTGAGCTTTATCGTTTGTGTTATACAACAAATTTGAAGCAGAATGGAAGACCCCTCTCCACGTACTACAATGAGCTTGTTAAATGGCTTGATGAAATGGATCACCGCATGACGCACTCTCAAGAAACTGTCGATGGTGTTGTGAATGAATCTTCCTGCATGACCCGCCAACGAGTCTACATGTTTTTTATGGGACTTGATGCTGAATTCAGTCAAGTCTGTGAAGAGCTGTCGAGGAGAGAACATAAGCTGGATCTTGAACAAACATATGCTCATGTCTGACACTTCCACAACAATCGAACAACTCTCTCTGCACCTCCTCTACGTGAAGCCTCTGTCATGGCGGCTTCCTCTTCTTCAATAGTCAACGATGCTCAGTCCCAGCGCTGCCAGGGTCCTCCACCTGGCTTTTCTGACCCTCCTCGTTCTAGTGGAAAACCTCATCCTAAAAACCCCCACTTTACATTTACTCATTGTAAATAAGTCGGTCGTACAAAGGAACGATGCTATGAGCTTGTTGGAAAGCCTCGCAAGACCACCCCGAAAGCAGCTGTAACCACCACTGAATCTCTTGCGTAACCAGCTGCACTCGTTGTTGAAACAGGTAACAGGGGTAAGGCAACTTCTCTTACCACATTTTCTGCGAATAGATCTTGGATAATTGATCCCGTTTTCATCCATTAAATAATACTTAAAGACTTGAAAAGCATCTTTTAAATTTTTGAGTTGCAAATAGAAATATTTAGGTACCGAAATCTGATTATGAGTTAGTAAATGGTAAAATGAATCCAGGTGCTACTGATCATATGACAAATAATCCTAGTGTAGTTGATACCATTAACACCTCTCCTGAACATGTTGTGTCTATTGCTAATGGTTCACCTTTTTATGTTCTTGGTGAAGGATCTGTCCAACTCTCTCATGAACTCACTCTTGATTCTGTTCTTGTTGTTCCATCTCTTGCTTATAAACTCTTATCTGTTAGTTAGATCACTAGGCCCTATCTTGCTCTATAGCCTTTTATCCCGATTTCTGTATTTTTCAAGACATTCTGACAAGGAGGACTCTTGGTTATGGTGTTAGAAGGGATAAATTATACTATCTGGAGTTGACAAGCAGTGGACAGCATCAGATTAGTCAAGCAAACAGTACTAGAAGCCTGAATAAAGTCAAGAAAGCAGTGTGGTTATGGCATCGCCACTTAGGACATTTGAATTTTGGATATCTTAGAAAATTGCAACTGTAATTGTTTTCAGTTGTTGATGAATCAGATTTTAAGTGTGATGTATGTGAACTGGCCAAGAGCCATCGTATTACATATTCTCCAAGTTTGAATAAAAGTTATGTTCCCTTCATGAAAATTCATTCAGATGTTTGGGGTCCTGCAAGAATTTCTTCCCGTTCTAGATTTCGCTACTTTGTGACTTTTATTGATGAATATACCAGAATGACTTGGGTCTCCTTGATAAAGTGCAAAAGTGAAGTCTATGCAAGATTTGTTGAATTCCACAAGATGGTGGCAACTCAATATCAACAGCCAATTCGAGTCCTTCAATCTGACAATGGTGAAGAGTATGTGAATAGAGATATATCAACATATTTAGGTGTTCATGGGATTAGGCATCAAACTTCCATTGTTTATACTCCTCAACAGAATATATTAGCTGAAAGAAAGAATTGATAATTGATGGAGGTTGTTCGTGCTTCCTTATTTGGTATGAATGTCCCTACAAATCTATGGAAAGAAGCCTTGTGTTCTGTTACATATTTAATTAATCGGATCCCTTCTCGTGTGATTGAGTTCCAAAACCCATATCAGAAGTTGCATGATCTGTTATAGGCACCATCTCTGCCTAATCTGGAACCAATAGTCTTTGGATGTACTATGTAGATTCACATCAACAAATAGTTGCGAGAAAAGCTTGATCCGCATGCTGTGAAGTGTGTGTTTGTTGGTTATGTTGAATTCAAGAAAGGTTACCACTGTTATGATCTAGTTTTGAACAAGATGCATGTATCTCTGGATGTTTCTTTCCGTGAGTCTGACCCTTATTACTCATGGGGAGTTTCAGAGTCTTCCCTTCAGGGGAGAGAAGTATACATGAAGGTAATTCTCTGTTTTTGGATGAATTTGAGGATTTTGAGAGGTTGGAGGAACAACTTGGAGGAAATCAAATGAAAGAAGGTACAAGAGAATTTTTCAACCGGTCGAAAATTCCTCTTGACCTGTCGAAAAAGGTGTCCAAAACAGAGCAAAGTGATCACATCGACTCATTGAGAATTATTCTCGACCTGTCGAGAACTAGGTCTGAAATGGAGCAAGGTGATCACATCGACCTGTCGATAGATATTCTTGACCCGTTGAGAATAAGGTTCGAAATGGAGCAGATTGGCTGCATCGACCCGTCGAAAGGAATCATTGAAGAATATCTCAACCCAATGAGAACTGAAGATGAAACAACATTACCTGAAGTTCAAACCTCTTCTGAAGCAATACTCCATGAAGACCCCCATTCTACTCTATCAACTGAAGAACCTTCCCAGAATGTCTTTCCTTAGGTTTGTATTCATGCCAATGATTTGGGTAGTATAAAATTTAGTATGCCTAGGAGGTCACAATGGGAAACAAAAGGGGTTCCAAAGAAACAATATGAACCAACCATAGAAGCAAAAACTAAAGTTATTTTGCTAGCTTTGTATCCCAACATAGGTTGTCTGAATCACATGCACTTGTTGTTAATCAATTATCTACAATAGCTATTCCCAGTAATGTACAAGATGCCTTGGTGGATTCAAAGTGAAAGCAAGCAATGAATGAAGAATTAGAAGCCCTACAGAAGAATGGAACATGGGAGCTTGTTCCTGCTCCACCTGGGAAGAAGACGGTTGGATGTAGATGGGTATATGCAGTGAAACTAAAAACATATGGAAACATTGATCGATATAAAGCCCGTCTAGTTGCAAAAGGCTACACTCAGCGATATGGAGTGGATTATCAAGAGACATTCGCTCAAGTAGCAAAGATCAGCACTGTACGAATCTTCATAGCCTTAGCAGCTCGACATGACTAGCCATTGCACCAATTTTATATGAAGAATGTCTTCCTGAATGGAGATTTAGAAGAAGAAGTGTACATGAATATTCCTCCAGGTGTTATCTGTAAGCCATGTGATGTTAGAAAAGTCTGCAGATTGAAGAAGTCACTGTATGGATTGAAGCAATCTCTTAGAGCGTGGTTTGGGAGATTTTTTGGAGCAATGAAGAAATTTGGATATCGGCAAAGCAACTCTGATCATACCTTGTTCATTAAACGCAAGGGTGGTAAGATTACAGCTCTGATTGTATATGTTGATGACATGGTTATTACATGCGATGATCCAGCTGAGATGGAGGATTTGAAGAAGCGGTTATCCCAAGAATTTGAGATGAAGGATTTGGGTCCACTAAAATATTTCTTGGGAATTGAAGTTGCAAGATCCAAATTGGGAATCACCTTGTCTCAATGGAAGTATGTTCTTGATCTTCTTGCTGAAACAAGAATGCTAGATTGTAAACCTGCTAAGACTCCTATTGAGATGAACCACGCATTGGAGTTGTGTCCTGGTCAAGTTCCAACGAGCAAAGGAAGGTACCAGAGGTTAGTTGGGAGATTGTCTATTTGTCACATACTAGGCCTGATATTGCATATGTTGCAAGTGTTGTGAGCCAGTTCATGCATGATCCAAGTGAAGAACATATGGATGTTGTGATGCGTATTCTCAAATATTTGAAGTCTGCACCAGGTAAATGCCTCATATTTTCAAACGATTGTGAGTTTGGAGTTATAGGTTATTCTGATACAGATTGGGCAGGAGATAAGACTAATAGGACATCTAATTCTGATTATTTCACCTTTATTGGTGGGAGTTTAATAACCTGGTGCAGTAAGAAGCAAAATGTGATTGCCCGTTCTAGTGCTAAAGTTGAATACCGAGGAATGGAAAATGGAGTGTGTGAACTGTTATGAATTCATAATGTCTTAAAGGAGCTACGTTTCAAACTCCACAAAGCCATGGATTTGCATTGTGACAATACTGCTACGAATGAAATTGCTCATAATCCTGTACAGCATGATCGAAACAAGCATGTGGAGATTGATTGACATTTCATCAGGGATCACCTTGATAAGAGGAATATTCGTTTCCCTTTTGTAACGTCTGAAGAGCAGTTGACGGATGTACTCACTAAAGGGTTGTCACACCATGCATTTGCTGGATGGGTTGACAAGTTGGGCATGATTAACATCTATGCACCAACTTGAGGGGGAGTGTTGAAAAGAATTATAATATATATTCTTTTGTAATTAGAATTAAAGTTGCATAGACGTAATAGGAATGTAAATATATTTTTTATTAAAATACCACTTGTACATCTTTATTAACCTCAAAATTGGGATGAATGAAATCATTAAATTTTTTCACGGCCATAATTCTTCTTTAGTCAACGGGGATGTCAGTAGGCCCCTTCCTATTAATGGAGACTTTTTCCTAAGACAGATCACAGGTCTCTTCACATGATGATTTTGTAGACCAGCTATATATGCCAGAAAGTCAGAAACCAAGTGAAACTAATAACAATGTCAAAACTTCATGTAGATGCCTAATTGCCTATGACCTGCTTCTCAAGTTATCTCACATGTTCTCCTCCCTATAATCTCTCAAAACCAGAATTTCCTTCCCTTGCTTAGACATTACTCAACATTAGAATTTAGAAACATGCTCAAGTCAGAGTGCTTGAATACAGGCCAGCTGCCTAGATTTCTGGTTCCTTGAAAACGATTTCCATCTAACCCGAGCAAGCACCCTGATTCAAGACTAATTCATCTAGATGACATTATTGACTACCAACTTTCCTGATAAAGTAGTATGAATCCCCACGAGATACAGTAACAATTGCGAAATAACTATTTGCACTTATAGTATAAAAGACACTAATTAATTAAGGATTAATGCATGTGTATTAATTCTTCATCTTTGCATTCTCTGATTGCAATGTCCATTACCTCGCCACCAGAAGGTAGTATGTCACAGCAATGCCTTCTTGGAGCTAGCAACTAATTAGTTTAAGAAAAATGGAATTAGAATTGCATAATATTCAATGGAATGCATGTCATAATTAATACCTGTTTGATATCGAGGTCTACCTTATGCGAGAACACTCTGACCTTCTCAAGCTTCCTGGGGGGAACCCATGTCATAAGAGCAATTCTGGTAAGACTTGTTGTAGATGGTGATGATTCCACCCTCGTTGGAGGACACACTATCGAGAAAGAATACAACTGGTCTTCTACAAGGATCTGGATGCTGTGGTATTGTGTTATACGTATAAACTCCTGACAGCACACCCCTCTTCTTCCACTGCTTGAATGTCTATTCCACAGGGAGGACGTCTGGAAGAAGGATATGGTTTCCATATATCTGAACAGCGTAGCCCCATGAGACCGAAACTGTCCATGGAAACCATCTATTGTAGCATACGGTCTTCTGTAGAATCCATTATCTGCCTTGACCATGATTGCTCATTCGAAGCAATTCAAAACACAATGTGTTCAAGAGAGGTTGCAGACGCCAGACATGCGTCTTGGGATGAAATATTCGAAAGTCTGGAACCCGTAAACACCAAGACGAATGATACAAGAAGAAAGAGCGTGCAGACGGAGGAGGAGATTATAAAGAGGTATATCAACCGAGAAGATAGTTGAGTTTTGGTGGGCGACTGAATGAGCTGCATCTTGAGGATCAAAGTCGAGGGGAAGAGAAAAGACAGATAGTCTCTACCTCAAGAAAATGCTATGTAGCTAATGCATATGACCAAAGCAATCAATGGCATAAGAAGGCTGCAACTTGACATGGGGTTGGTCTTATTCCATAGACAGAATCCATACTCCTGCCAACCCAATCAATCTTGTTGGATTGTACCCAGGTCTGATTCAACTTAAGTCAGCGATTTGATAGCCATGGCACATACATGAATTGTGGAAGTACACGAGCTGTACACCAATAAAAATGAGGAGGAAGAGACGTATGCATTTATCTATCCAACTATCTTTATGCTCATCGTAATCAGCGTGCTTAAGTGATTTAACAATGCATTAGGACATGTGACTTATGCAAAAATCATGTGCGCATGAAGAACGCAGCAACTTCAGTTACATTCTAAATGAAACTTTAATGGACATGATTTAGCACTTAAAAACTGTTGCTTAAAGCAAAGTTCACTGCTCATGGATTGCTTTTCCATGCCTAGGTTATATACTGAGTGATCACATTTTGGTGCAAGCATCTCATTTCTTAAATACCAGATCCACGGATACTGCTAACCTTTACTCCCTAAGCATTTAGTATAAAGTTTAATTACTAAAATATAATGAAGCAAGCAACCGTGGACCAATAAGAATTAGTGAATTACTTAGATCTGCAAAAGTCAGAGACACCACACCGTCTATGTAGGATCTGCATAGATACTTGAAAGCTGAATTACTTGCAGATTCGGAAGAATAAAGAAGCACATGCATATATGTACTGAGATGTTGCAAAAAGACCAAGGGGGGTGAAGCTTATGATACTATATAATAGAAACAGGAAAGGAGGGCGCAAGGCCACACAGTTTTGAATAGATTGGAGGGACACCAACAATAACTTTCACCTCTCCAAAATTGCAAAACCAGTCCTTTCCTTCAGCTACTCATCATGTAAGGCATCATCATCAACATACAAGGCTCACTACTGAAGACTACGATCACAGCAAGATCTCAAAAATTCTTGCTTAGCATTATGCAAAACAATAGCCGTAGCTGAATGTATATCGCTCTACAACATAAATACATACCTATCACTTGACTAGCCAAGCTCAAATCTTCTACATTTTCTCATTGACGTTGGCTTTATATCAGTCCCCTTTGTGAATGAAGTTTTTTTTCATTTTCTTCTGGTCATTAAATCTCCCAAATAATGAGCTGGGCCGGAACGTGGAAATGTAACTAGTGCTCATCGGACATCCAAAAAACAACTGCCTGGAGAAACTTGCATTAGCTTCCGTTCTTGCAGAGATTCTACCACATCTTGAGAGGTAACTGGCCAACTTTCAACCATATGCTCCTTCAGTTGAAAAGATAAAAAATAACTTTAGCTGTCATTATCACAGAGATCATTCCACAACAAACCTTACTCAAGCAAAATAGGTGAAAAACCAATCTTACAGACCCTAATAACAACTAGGGAATCAGTAAAGGTGAAAACTAGGGAATTCATTTGTCATATTTTTGACAAATCTCAACTGCTTAAACAGTAATCAATTGATCGTTATTCAACGAAGACTAAAAGGGGTTTTGGAGATGAGGATCTATGTTACCACCATGCAGAATTGCCACAAAAATACTTCAAAATTAGATTGAGAGAAAATCTATGTACACACCAAATGATATGACAGCTGACCTTACAAAGATTCCGGAGTAAAGCCAAAATTGCTTCAACTCTCTGGATTCTGCTCGTACCTGTGTTCTCAGGGTAACTATCCCAAGAGATGAACTCTAAATATACATGGATATTAGTTCATCATTTCTGCATCGTCTAATATTGATAGTCATCGAATCACTAAAAGATGAATCCACAATGTTGCAGCACTGACGACGGGGAGCCTTCATCTGGATTGTGATGGGTGGATATTAGTTAGATTGCACTAAATAAACTTAACTACACATGCTGAAGTCTCAAAAATGTTTTAGCGATATCATTAAAGTAGTACCTCTTCAACATCAAGCTCTAGCTTCTGCGAAATTATGGTGATATGTTCCAGGTTGTTTATTGCATTTGCTCTGGCGCAGTGTTCCACATCATGCCTGGTGTAGTTGCTCCAGATGCCATGGCTATTAGACATGACACTTTCCATATAAAAGATAGTAGGTCTTTTACATGCTTCTTTCGCATAGTCCCTCGTTTGGAACATGTAGTGAGTCGCCTCACCTTTACGGATGCTCCTCCACGGCTGAAAAGTTTTCTGCACTGAAAGGAGATCCGGAAGAAGTTTGTTGTGATCATAAATCTGAATTGCATAACCCCACGCCACAGAAACGGTCAGTGAATGTGTACTGTCGTAGCATACAGTTTGCTGCATTATCCTCGCAGGATCAACCTTCACAGCTCGAAATAGATGTTCAAAAGCTTGAGTATTGTTGTTGAAGTTAGGGAAGATCGGATCTATAGCGTCCAAATGATGAAGCGAAACCAAAGGTGACAATGGATGTGAAGATAGCATCCCCAACAAATTACCTCGCATATCAACCTAACAAGATAATAAATTCCACTTAAACTCACAACAAAACCAGAATTAAGCTCACAATATAAAAGTTTCCATCAAAAACTATATCATGATCTGAAAATTCAAATGCAATGAAATTTAACAATGCTGCATTTCCAATAAGACTAATTACTATGAGAGAAAATGAAATGAATGCAATACCTGATGAAATCCAGGTTCATGAGTTAACATAACGCCAAGCTCCGCCACGCAAGTGTAAACACGAGAATCACTGCCGTATAACCAACCGTATCTCATCAAGCAGGAATCGAAAACCGTAGCCAAAACCGCCGCCGGCGAACGCCATGTCGAATCCATAGATGGCGTTCTGCATGTAGCTCTCGGAGTTGGCGCCGACGTAGTAGTAGCGGTCGTGGTCGTACTTGGCCAGCGTCTTCACCAAGTTGTCCACGAAAAACATCGTGCTGTCGTCGCCGAACACTTACCACCGCACGTCCGCCTCGCCGCGGTCAACGATCTCCTTGACCACGCGCGCCATGCGGATCGCCGACCCGAGCCCGCCGCGGAGGTAGTACGGGAACCTCGACGTGTCCTCGGAGACGATCACCGGAACCTCGCTGGATGAGTCCGGCGGCGCGGGGCTGTCGAGGAAGTCGAAGGCGCACGTGGTGGTCGCATCGTAGCAGAGGCGGAGGTAGGGCTTTCGGCGAGGCCAGGAACTCGAGGATGACGCGACGGCGAAGACGATATGGCGGCGCGTGGTCGTGGAGGAGATGCGCGTGAGACGAGGAAATTGGGCGCGTGGTGCGCGTAGGTGGGCAAGAGGAGGTAAAGGTTGAGTAAGACGGAGAAGATTAAGATGAGGAGCTTAAGGCGGGAAGTAAGTGTGGGTTTGGTGGCCATCACGAACGGGAAAGAAAGAGGTGTTGGCCTTCTCTTTCTCTTTTGGCATTTTTGATAACTTAGTATTTGGCTTCGATTTTTCTTTAATCAGGTTGCTGCGAGTGGAGTGATCGTAAACTGTTTTTTTTTGTATCTGCGTCTGTTGTCGTGCTGTGTGCGAGGCGTGTCACTACCGAGGGGCTCGGCAAGGTGTT
This sequence comes from Geum urbanum, assembly GCA_946800695.1. Lineage (NCBI taxonomy): Eukaryota > Viridiplantae > Streptophyta > Magnoliopsida > Rosales > Rosaceae > Geum > Geum urbanum. The sequence goes on along the minus strand of OX327008.1, from coordinate 44,381,837 downwards.
GTTGTGTAGTGCACCACGTAGTTTCTGCTTTTTATCAAGCGATTGGAGCGAGGAGAACAACCACCTCGCTCGTTGAGTCCTACTTGTCTTGATACAAGACGTAAGTTTCATGTCTCTCTGCTGAGCTACAAAGAATTGATATTTTACACCTTCGGGCAAGTATAAAGCAGAGCAATTCTAAGGACATAGTGTTGAGAACACGGGATAATGTGACTTTGTAGATCTTAAGAATCCCCACGCTCTGTTGGGTGGCCTGCACTCTGCTGACTTCCGTTGTCGTAGCTCGAGTGAATCTTCAATTCCCCACGCTCTGTCGGGTGGCCTAGATCCCGAATTCGTTGTTGCCGGTTGGTTAGCTTGAGTGAACATTCAAATCCCCACGCTTTGTCAAATGGCCTAGATTCTGAGTTCGCTGGTCACTGGTTGTTTACTCGCAGTGGGGTAAGATTTACTGGTGCGCAAATTTGTGTATGAGTGTAGAGATCAACAAATCTTCTTTGCTTCGTCTATTTATAGAGGTAGGTACTCTGATCCTCCTGGCTTGACAAGGTAACATTTATTGATTATGAATGATATCCTGCTTTTAGATTCCCTAGTTTATCTAGGAATCACATAGATTTCTTTCCGGATTCGCAGCTAGATATCTTTCCAAATTCGCAGCTCTTTATTGAGCCACAAGTAGCTGGCCCGTTTTATCTCCAAACCCTAAAAGTATCAGAATAAATGTTGAGTTTATTTTGGGCCCAAACATTGCCCCCCAGGCCTTGAGATTAACCCATGGGCAATTGAAGGGGTCTTGATATGACGTGCCGCCGCCCCAGTCAACGGTTTTGAAATAGCCTCGCACGAGGCTACTCAAGTGTTTTTCCTTTGAAAATTGCGCCATATATTTTCAACTCTTTTAAGATTCTTTAGTCGTCTTTCTCTTTTTACCTTCTCTCCGAAGCTTTTCCTCAATCCCAGATTTTGAATCTTCAAATACTCTCCGAACTCCGACTTTCATCCTTCTCCTCGCAAATGGCTCCTTACCAAAAATTCTGCCCAGATGTTTCCGAGAAGGATGTAGAAGCCTTCGACAATCATATGGACCAACGCCTTCACCGAGACCAGGATACCCCCTATACGTGGGTTGATTTAACGACGGGGGATGAAATGACACTGGGTCCAACCACTAATACAACAAAGGACTCTTCCGCTCTTGATTCGGCTGTGCGTTGCCCTCCGTTGGTCATGCGAGGTGAAGTCGCTGCTCCTCTTCAATGGGATCAAAAGGAGCTCGACGTGAAATTGGGAAAATGGCCCAGTACTCGAGCCAAAGAGCTTCAATGGTACCAGGAACGAAAATCCCTCGATGAGGAGCTTTGGCAACAGGTTGGTATCTCTCATGCTTTGGATTTATGTTTCTATCTTCCCCAAGGTGAGAATCATGCTGCTGTCGTCGCTGCCTTATGCTATTGGGAGACTAGTAGCAATAGTTTTATTCTCCCATTTGGGCATTTAGGAATTACGCTTCTTAATGTCGTCACTATCATTGGCTTGCCCACTACGGATGTGCCTTTTCTTCTTAGCGTTCTAGATAGTAAGTCTTTACCCTTTTCTTCGAACCCTACTCGCCCCACTATCAGCACTGCTTACTCCAATTGGCCCAAACACTACAACACGGAGGAGTTCCAGACTACTCCTGCCTCTGATGACCAGCGGGTAAAAAATTCCTATCGTCGGCATTACCTTTCTGGAATTTTGGCTATGCCGCTACGTATTCTGTGTTGCTGCAGACAGGATCACCAACACCTTCACCGAGGCGGTTGAGGCGTTGTATAACGGCCACTGTCTTGGCCTTGCGCAGCCTCATGTGGATTTCATTAAACCCATTTAAGTTGAAATTTGCAGGGCCTGTTTGGATTCTGTCTTTGTGATTATAGGGTGTATTTCCCTGAGTTCCGCAGCCCGCACCATAAGGAGTTTACCTATGAAGAGGTTTTGGGGAAATCGTTGACTATCGCTGGGGAAACAGAATTGTTGAGTTACTCACAGTGCTTCAGCTACCTCTGGGGTCAGAAACTGTTCCCTAAGGATATGACTGAGTTTATAGTGATGAGAAGATTCCCTGCTGAATTAACGACTGGATTTACAGTTACCCCTCGCCAAGCTTCTGTTGCGAAGAAGCTCTTTGCCCAGTGCATCGCTTGCGCTGATATCATTGTTCCCAATGCAGTTTTGTGGATAGAGCTATACGCACCCAACCATTTTGCTCGTCAACTTGGGTGTAAGCAAGCTCTTCCCTACCCCTGATAGAATCCCACAATGGTTATACCTCGTTTAGGGATTTGCGTGGAGAAACCTTCCGCAGCAATCCTTCAGGCTCTTGTTACACCAACATTTCCTCTACTGGACCTCTCCGAGTTCCATCGGTACTCACTCTATGAACTTATTCTGCGGTTGAAGAATACCATGAGTGGAATAGGCACCATTATGCTGAACTCTGGATGCAGTCTAAATCTGAAGTCTTTCGCACCATTTTTCCAGCCTTTTTCCTTAACTACTTCAAGAGAACGATGGATAGGAAGGTTGTAGCCCCTACTGTCCAAAAGGAGGTGGGCCAGAAGAGGAAGGAGCGAGAGATTAGTGCTTCTTCTCCTTCTGTCTCAAAACGCAGTAAACTCATGGGTGCAAGCCTTGCAGCTGCTTCCCCTACTGCAAAGAAGGTTGCGAAGGTGGCTGCTGCCAAGAAAAAGAAGAAGGAGGCCATTGAAGTGTAGGACAATGAGGATGGAGATTCCAACGAAGAAGTTTCACTGGTATGGTTTCTCCTTGTCTCAAGATTTTCATTTTTTAGAATCATCTATCCTCTAACCTTCAATCTTGCTCTTCTATGGTTCAGACTTGCCGCTCCCGTCGTCATGTTGTTAAGAAACACAGGCGACTGTCAGAAGATGAGTTGAGTAATAAGTCTCCCTCTATCGAGCTGATGCCTGATAGTGAATACTCAGAAGAAGACTTGCTCTTCCAAACTGTGTGGGCCAAAGGCAAGGGTGCACATCCAGTTGCTACTCCTGAACCCTCTTCCAGTGCTGCGAGTGCATTTGGGGAACCCCCAGTTCCTAAACCTCTAGATATAGGTCCTTCCAGCGCTGCGGATGAAGAAGCTCGGCGCAGGAAACTCCTTGAGCAGGTCTATGATCAACCTTTTGAGCGACTAATTTCTGCTGCGACCGCCACTGTGGAGGAGATAGCTACAATCGCGGGTGATGAAGAGCCTCTGAAGCAGGCTGCTGAACCTAAAGAAGATAATGAAGCCCTTGGAACTGTTGTTGTACAAACCTCTTCTGCTGCTGAGGTGCTTGCTTCAACTTCATCTTCCTTGAAATATTTGTACTTTTCTAACCACTTTTTTTTGTTATGGAATCCCAGGAAACTGCTAAAGAGGAACCAGCACCTACTCCTGTTGCTGCGGATGTAACTCTTGCTCCTGCAAGTGGAGAACAGCCGAGTGTTCTGGATACCTCTTCTATCACTCTGGCCGCGGAAACTGGCCACGTGGAGTCTACTGTATTGCACTTCCCTTGAACCACCAAATCTGGTTTGCTTATCTTTCATCAGGATCTAATTTCTACTTATTTTCCACAGTTTGCAACTGAAGCTCCTTCTCCTTCTTGTATCAACACTGCTCTGTACGATGACCAATCTCCCCCTCGTCTATCTCAGGTATATTCTGACTCTCCACATGTAGGTTCTCGTTGTATAAGTTCTCTGAGCACTTCATAACTCCCTAAGTATAGGTTTTCTCGCAGAAGGATCTAAGTACTAAAGAGTTATCTCTTGCTGAGGGTCAACAGAGGCTTGGAGAATTTTCTAACATCATTCGCGGATGCAATGAGGCTGCTGCCCTCAGTCTACGATTTCGGCCCTTCCAGCTCCTGTAAGGGGTAGCGAGGGAATGTCCAAGACTCCGCGAGAGGTGGCTGAAATTTACATGGACTTGGTTCTCTTCGAGAAAGATCCTTTGGAGGTTCAACTTGCCACTGCCTTCCTTCGTGATCTGTGGACTCTGAATCTTGAGAATGAGTCTGTACGCCAAGAGCTAGTTGTCCATATTCAAACGACTCGTCATTCTGTGGAGGGAGTGGATCACGCTATCCTGGACCCAATGGAAGAAATTCTGCGAAAACTCCCCAGTCTTTATGACACCATTGTTTCTGCAACCCTCGAGCATAACAAAGTTATTTCTCATCGCGTAGATCATAACCACAGGTGGAAACGTGATTTAGATAAAATCATGATGATGGGAAAGAGGTATGAAGCTGAATGGATATACATCTTATCCATGCGTGGAGATATCGTAAAGCTCCAAGTCAAGTTGAACGAGAAGGAGGAGGAGTTCTTCGGATAGGAACAAGCTGCAATTGCTCTCCTTAATGTCGGTAAGATTCTCTCCGAGAGCGTTCAACAAACTCGTGTTGCAGCTGCGAATGCTGAAAGAACTTGGGCCACTGCGTAGGCCCAATACCTCCAAGTAAAGACTAATCTGCGAGCTCTCGGTAGCTCCGTTATGAAGTTTTAGATTTTTATTGACTAAGCCCCACATATGGGCGTCCATATCTTATTTTGTATAAACTCCTGCCTGCTTAGTTTAATTTATGTTTTGTGGCTCACGGCCTTAATCACCTACTATGCACCTCTGACATAGAATAACTTCGCGCCTCCACAGATCACTCCGGTCTTTGGAATAACTGCCCGTCTTTAATGGCTCGTAACTCTACACCTTGAAATGGTAAGTCTACAACCCTTCAAGAGATACGCGGCTCAGTAATTGAATGTTGAACCCCTTAATTGCAGTATTGAATCGAGGATATTTTCATACTCAGCTATCAACTTAGCTTCCAACTTTATAAGAAAAGGGTTAGAAAATCTATCACAAGCCTTTTGGATGCCTCCAATCCTAGCTAGCAGCTTCTTTTTTGTTTGAAACAAATTTCCAAAAACATCCTTATTCCACACTGTTAGATCCCCAGCAAAAGATTTACGCTTACCACAAAATTTACCATTGTAAGAACTCCACTTATTAGCAATAAATTGATCATAATCAGAGTGAGAAAACTACATAGCTTGGAATCTGAAAGGAGTATTTTTCCTATTAACTCTAGTATTAGAGTGAAGTTGCAGCATCCAAGAGCAATGATCAAACTTTGTTCTTGGTAGGTGAGATACAAAGGCCTCAGGAAAGAGACTCCTCCAATCACAGCAACTAAACATTTTATCCAACCTTTCTTTAACTCTATCATTAGTCCATGTAAACTCAGATCCTTTGAATTCAAGATCAACCAAAGAACAGTTATGCACCCAGCTTCTCAACCCTCCAAATCTTCCAGTAAAAGGTTTACAGTTTTTATCTTTTTCATCAACAAGCTCATTAAAATCTCTCATGAACACAACAGGAATACCAATTTCCTGCCTGAGAGACTCCAAATAAGGCCTTAAAGAAGCCCTAGAGGTATTTGCAGGACTGGCATACATGACATTCAAAAGCCAGGAGGGACAACCACCTTCTAAAATCTTCACATTAATAAATTGAAAAGTAGCCTTCACAAATTCAATCTTCACTTTATCACTCTTCCAAAGGAGCCAGATTCCTCCAGAAAATCCAGCAGCTTCAACAATTTTGTTCTCATCAAATCCAAGATTAGAAAGATGCCTAGACACCTTTTTAAACTGAACTCTAGGCTCACAGATAGCCAACACATCAACATGGTGAATTTTTTACCAAATCTGCATCAATAGACTTGAACCTCTCATTTCCTGCTCCTCTCACATTCCAAAACAAGAACTTAGACATGGAGAAAACAAGGAAATTAAGTAGGATTACTCCCTTAACTATCTGTCATACCCTCTTCAATTGAAGAGAGTGAACCATCTGCAATTGCCATAAGGCTATTCTTAGTGAAAATCTCTTCCACAAACTGCTTAGAAGCACTGTAATTATTCAAAACTTTCCTAGACGAGCAAGAACTCTCCTCAGGAGGTATGTGTCCAAAAATGGCACCACAATCTTGAGAAGGATCAACCAAAACATCAAAGGACAACTTCTTGACAATTAAAGTATCATTGACTTTGGACTTGGGATTAGTGGTCTTTCTTTGGTATTGAGTCACAAGCTTAGTCACACCCTTCTGACCCAGACCATTAGAAACATCCTGCATAGGTTTTCTAACTGAAGTGGAAGGACCTTCAGTCTTAATAATACTTTTAAGCCCCACTCAAACATAAGAATTTCTCTTGATGTCCTTAACCTGAGTGCCAGCTTGGGTTTAGGAACAGGAACCACAGTTTTTTTTTTTTTACTTCTTTTCTTCAAAGTTCCTCCACAACTCCTTAATCTTGTTACCCTAATTTTTTTCACCATTGCTCACAAAATCAATAACAGACTCATTAACATCCTCCACATCATTCTCTTGTAGCACCTGAAATCTAGAACCACCCGTCCCAACTCCTTTGGACTGAGCTATGCCCCCAGATTTCTTCTTACCCTTATAGTTAATCAACATCCATGCCCCAAATTCAGGCGTAGCACCAAAATTTTGTGCCACAGGCTTGGCATTAGCAACACTGTCTTGCTGCAACTCACCAACATCAATTTCACCCTGCAACTCCTCAGTGTCATTAACTACATAGTCCTGCTGCATATCTCATCCTTCATCATTCCCCTCAGTTCCAGATTTAGCTTCCATATTGGATATACTAGCCCCCTTCACATCACTAATCACAGTAGAGAGACACTTATCCTTGGCATGACCAAAGCAACTACAATTAAAGCAAATCAAGGATATGTCCTCATACACAACCCTATAAGTGATATCCTCAACTTCAACAACATGCATAAGAGGCTTACTAAGGTCTATTTCCACACATAATCTGGCAAACTTGCCCCTCTCTTGCGCCAAAGTGACTTTATCAAACCTTACAACATCACCTAATGAAGCACCAATCTGACCCAGGGGAAAAGACTTTAAAAACTTCACAGGTAGATCAATGATTCTAACCCATAGTGTCGTTTTACCAATTGGTTTTCCCATGAGTTTCACAACCACAACACATCTCCACTCCAAGTCCAGTTTACTGTGTGTTCTCTTAGAAAAAGAGACATTACGACCATATTTCCCAGCAGAGAAAACACAATCTTCATTCGAAAGTTCAGAATCATCCAACTTCACATCTGAAAAATGCTTGATAGGGCTCACGAACTTACTAACATAGCTCATCAGTGCTTTAGGCAAACCCAAACTCACACTAGAATCTACATCTTCCATACACATAACAACCATTTCCAGACTGAGATCTCCACCACTCTTAGATCTTTTCCTCTGAGATAACATCTCCAGATCCCCTCCGCCACTTCCCTTAGGAAGGGCAGAGAAGACAAACGTCTCCGTCGACGCCACCAGAACTAAGGTAGAATCAGTAGATCGGAGAAAATGCAATGAGATCAGACTAATGGATACACGAGAATAAAACGAAGATTTTTTTTCATCATGCGTGAGGCGCGTTCAAAACTCACAAATTTTCTCTATAAAACCTTCCAAACTTTATTCAGACTTCATCTGCCTCATTTCAATGAAAGTAAAACCCATCATATTAAAAAAAAAGTTCTACGTTTTACCGGGGTCTGGTTCGGAGCAAGATTGAACACATAGTCACAAATAGCAAGATAGAACTTGTCCAATTCTTTTCTTCATCATCATTATTTTCAGTCTTGCCAACTGGGTCTTCTGGTTTCTGGGTCTCCAAGCTACTGTGACAAATTTGAAGCTGGCCTTTGTGGAGTGCAAAGATTGAAGCTTTGCCATTGTGGGCTCCAAAAAAGGTTGAAACTTTTAAGGCTGTTTTGTAATGTAAAATTCTGGGCTTGAGGTTTTGGGTTTGCAGCGAAGCTTTAAATTTGGGTGGAAGAGATGGGGAAGTGCAGGAGATGAGGTTGGCATTAGCCGACAACATGTTTGACTAGGTGGTGACCCGCCCCTTGGGGCGGTGTGATACTCGGAAATTAAATTCAGCAAACGGAATCCCAAATTGAATGGTTAGGGTTTAGTATTTGAGGGAAGGGTCTAACCTCTTGAACATTGTGGAGTGGAGCTGTAGATGTAGGCGGTGCATGGCTTCACATCTACGTCAGAGATGGCTGGTGACGGCCGACTGGCACCGTAGATGACAACATCGATGGCAGTATAGAGACGGTTTGGAGAAGAAGAGAGACTATTTGGAAGAACAAAGCTCTAGATGAATAAGCACATAGAAAATTCGTGCCGAACACCTCAGTTTATCGTATTGGAAAAGCAAGAGGTAATTAATAGAGTGCTTGAAATTGGGAAGTCATCTATTTGTGCCCAACACCAAACAATTGTGGTGTACTTTGATAATTGTAGGTCCTGAAGACTATTTACATCGTATTGGTCCTAAACAATATATAAGTGTCATATGTTTTGAAAAACGTCTTTGTAAACTATATTTTTTGTATAATTATTTGGTATGTCGTTACCGTTACGTATCATAATCTTTAAGCCTTTTTTTGATGTAACTCTAGATAATGCAACGTATAATTGTCCGTGACTAAATACTGGTTCAGTCAAATATATTCCGACTTGGTTTAGTGATTGACCTTGACTTTTGTTGATTGTCATTGCATAACAAACTCTGACAGGAAACTGTCGTCTCTTGAATGTGAATGGCCATTTAGTTTCATTTGCAATCAAAACAATCCTTGGAATGTAAACCTTTTCTCCAATATTAGTCCCTGTTAGCATTTTTGCCTCTATTAATTTTTCAAACAAATTAGTGACAATCAATCGTGTTCCATTGCACAAACCCTGTATTTGATTTAAATTTCTTAATAACATAATTGGCATTCCAATCTTCAGTATAAGTTCGTGTGATGGTAGACCGCTGAATTCAAGTTTATTTAAAAATTCTATGGGATACAAAAGACTATTATCACTGTAGGTAGCAGAGTTGAATGAAATTGAATCGGAACTAAAATATGTTTTTTTATCACCAGGCAACAAATTAATAGCATATCTATTTATTTCATGTACAGTTGCATTTCTCGGCGTGACGATAGCACGCTCTCTCAAATAACATGTATCATTGTATTTACAATCAAAATTTGGATAAGTAGCCGTAAAAATTGATTTGATAGGATCTAAAGTTGAATCAGTGAGTAAATCTTCAGGAATATGAATCCAAGATGTATCAGGGTCATTTGTTGGGAAATTTGACTGTAATCGACCCTCTCCTATCTGTAGCATCCATTCTGCAAAATTTTGAATCTCATCTTTTTCAGTGGTCGTCAATCCAACAGATGATAATCTCATGTTTTCTGTTAAACAAAAAACTTTAAGATGTGGCCATAGATATGAATTATTTAAAGACGCATCAATAACATCTCCTTTGCTTCCTCCTTCTATAACAGGTAAAGTCTGTCTAAAATCTCCACCAAACAAAATTGATTTACCTCCAAATGGTATTTGTGTCTTTCGATCATCAGAGTTTGCTGACAAAATATCCCGAAGAGTTTTATCCAATGATTCCATACAACATCTATTGCACATCGGAGCTTCATCCCAAATAATCAGATCTGCCTTTTCAATTAATTCTGCAAGATGTGTTTGTTTATTTATCGAACATTTTAAATCTTTCTCTATAACAGGCTTTATTTTAAAACGTGAATGCGCCGTTCTGCCTTTTGGAAGTAAAAGAGAAGCAATTCCTGACGAAGCAACGGCCAAAACAATTTTTCCTTCAGATCTCAGTTTAGAAATTATAGTATTCCACAAAAAAGTTTTTCCTGTTCCGCCACTACCATAAACAAAAAATGATTTTTCAGTTTTCTGTTCCACAGCTTCAATCACTTCATCGTATATAATTTTCTGACTCGAATTCAACTTAGAAACTAATTCACAAAATTCACGTTTAAGTGTCTCACAATCAAAATCTAATTCTTCTTTCATTAATTTATTGCTAAACTCTTGTATCTTTTCTATTTTGGGCATTGGCAAATGATGTTCTTTCAATGAAGTGGATGCCATGTTGAACAATTCTTCAAGTTCGTATAAAACGCTATTTTTCAAATCATCCTCAGGTATGATACGATTGGGCATGTTGAATTCTGATTGAATTTTGCGTAAGATATCATCAGACATGCTTATCCAATGTGCATCAAGCAGAGCTCGAGGATTCGAGACATCACAGAAAAGAATAATGGTAACAAATAACTGTCTAATCTGAGAAGAGGTCGCAGTAAATGCAGATTCAACCAGTGCATTGTTCCATTCTTTATCATCATCTAGTAACCCCAATGCTCGGCATGTTTCCTGAAAAGTGGCGTAAGTAATTCCATTAATTGTTCTGATCCAATCAAAATTGCGACATCCTTTTTGAATATTCAGCAGCATTCGTAGGTAAAATAATTCCCCTGCAATTGGTGGTACGTGCGCAATTCTACCAATAACGTCATACCGTTTTTTTCTTGGATTCCATGTTTTGCTGTCACTGTCCCAAACAAATTGAGAAGGAAATTGAGCATAAGTTAATTTAGCTGCGTCCTTATAAACAGTGTTCGCATCAAACCAAGCAGTCAACATAGTACGTTCCGCATCTGGGTTTTCCACCACTTGTTCAAGAGATTGACCTTCATAAAAGAAAACGCTCTGCTCATTCGGCAAATGAAATTTTAAGTATTGCACTGCAGGATATCTAGAATGAATGGAGAATTCAAACAATCGCCACACAGATTCGTGGGGAGTCAAATATCGACAATTCAAATAATTTTGTATTTCATCATTTACATTGTCGTGAACCATCACTCGAGCTCTATCTGGACCTTTATTTATATATTTAAATAAGTATTTTATTAACATAGACTGAGAACACGATTCAACATTTATGTGAGCATTATACCTCAACAACAAAATTGGATTGTATGGAACAACAAAATTATTACCAATATGAATTCCGTTTTTATTCACAAACTTTGAATCATCATCACGTCTTCTATATTGAGGAGCCTTAATTGCATGAAACACAGTGTTAGAAATGTATGGTTTTGGAAAAGATTTTGTACATTTTCCGTCTCTCATACATGGACATTTTGAATTTAATTGACCGCAAGGACCGTGTATCATAAACTGACTCACTATTTCAAAAAGTTCTGGATTAATGTTTTTATCCGGTAATTCAGCTGAAATAATAGAATCTATATCTGTTGATGTGTAACATTTGTATGGTCTTTGAAGCCAAAATAATAAATGAGCATGAGGCAACCCTCGTTTTTGGAATTCAATTGTACAAACATGTGCATCAATAACCCCAAAAGGTTCTCCGGATTTAATGAATTCAATCATATCATTCAATTTAATTTTAAAAATCCGAGAAACAATATCTGGTCTATCTTCCGCTTTGAATCCTGATTTCTTTTCAAAATATCTCATAATTTCTGGCCATTTAACATTGCAAGTGAAAGTTATAAATAGATCTGGATTGCCGTAATATCTACAAATTGCCATAGCATCTTGATAATTATTTAACATATCTCTAGGACTCCCAGTGTGAGTACCCGGAAGAAAAATTGTCTTTCCCACATCTGAACATCGGGTAACACCATTTGAAGCAGAAGTAGACAATTGATTCCATTTTTCACACTTCAATAATGGCTGATGATTCCTTATATATTCCAAACGATTTTCCTCAACTGTCGCATATGCATCAACCAAGTATTGTTGAAATAATCTTCCGCCTTTTAACAAAGTGCTTGAATCATTAGCTCGATCGTGGATTTGATAGCAGACAAATTTTATCATCGTTAATTTTGTTCTTTTTTTCTGATGCTTTCTTTCCGTACACTCTAACAACATATCTGTTCTAAATCCATCCTCACCATACGGAAAAAGTAGCGGATATTGCAATGACATTAACTTCAGATGTATTTTGGATATTCGCCTCAAATTTCCATCAACCGATCGAATTATGATATCTCTGTTAGAATTAAATTCTCCAATGTCACCAACAATTAAACCGGCAATTTCTGAAGCACTGGGTAATTCATATTGCTTGCCATCGGTAGACTGACGATCAAGTAGAGTCATATTACAATTAGGTATCGAAATATTTTCAAATTGATCTCTGACCGATCGAAACTTTTTGGCCAATTCATTGACATTGTCAAGCATATTTGCTAATTCTTCAACAATTACAACATCAATATTTTGGTTTGCATTATTCGGATCAATGGCATTAATGCGATTCGAAATCTCATTTTCCGTGTCATAAACATATAATTGAGCAAACTTTGGACATTCATTTGCAAAAGGTAATACCGATCCCATCAAATGATGCACTTGTCCACATATTTTGAATACATAAGGAGCTGTGCCATTATTTATCTTGTAATCAATTTTTGCACCCATAGAAGTAAATGCAAACATAGAATTATACACCCGAATATTTTCACGGAAAAGTGTGCTTTCACGACCATTATTTGGATTTAATAATTGTTCAAGAAATGTTGGAGTTTGATTTGATATTGGAAGTTTAATTTGCCCTTTTTCACAACAATTCGTATAAACCAATTGATTTTTGATTTTTCTCTTCAAAGCCTCGCCCAACCAAAAATGAGCATTGCAGTACGTGCACGTGTAAGAATCGTCGCCGAAATCCTTATAATTTATGATCACACCTACATGAAAAATTATTCAAATAAATATTAAAAAATTATTGTATTTTTCATTAACCAAAAACATAATACAGAATGTTGTTCACCTTGACGACTTTTTTGATAGGAGGCTTGACCATGGATAATCAAATGAGATCCTACATTACCCATTAATAGAGATTTGTTAATTTTACTATAATTTTATTATAGTGCATAAAAAATCGCTATAGATTTAAGTTTACCTGCTATATTTTCATCAACATCTTCTTCATCATCGTTTCTCTGTTCAACTAATATTGTTGATTGTGTACTCGTACCCTCGCTCTGAAAGAAACGTTGTCTCTTGCTTGAAAACCGCCTATCTTCAGCACTTGGGTACACATTATCAAAAACAGTTGATGAAGTTGTTGTCCCTTCAAAGCAGTTTAATGAATTGACCATCTGATCGCATTGTGTACTTGTACCCTCATTTTGAAAGAAACGTTGTCTCTTGCTTGAAAATGACATATCTCCAATACTTGGGTAAACATGATCAACATCAGTTGATGAAATTGTTGGCTGTTCAAAGCACCTCAATGAATCTACTATCTGATCACATTGCTTGCTCTCAATCATAGAAGGCAACCTTCTTTTTCGACCCATACCTAAAATAGAAGACATAATAATATGCATCAGTAATTCGATATGAACCTGATTATCACCATCACGACTACATATTCTCATTAATAATTATCACCATCTATATCACTGAATTATTAATTGTTTCATAAAATAGAAAATATAATTTTTCTTATTGCTTCTTATTTATCGAAATATCACTTCAAACATTACTAACCAGCTATTTAAGAATACTTAGTATCCCACAGTACCATGAATTCCTTACAACTTCTAATAATTCAAAGGCATTGCCTAACTCAAAAACAATTCACTACTACAACTTCTGGTGCATAATTATCCAAATCAAGTCAAATATCACAAAGCAGCACCACAATAAAATGCAAGGTTTAACCCTTTAACGCAACAATAACAACTGTAGGACGTCTTAATGCATCTACAACTACGGCTCTATAACATGAACTCAACTTCTCTGATTTACATCCCAGATTAGGCATAAACCATTTATCAAAGTAAAAGAAAAATCACCAAAAAAATACAAATCAAACAGCTTAACTAATGATTTGTTCAAAACCTGAATTCTAACCAACTCCAAATTTATACAGACTTATTTCAAGTCAAATAGGAACAACAATTATGTCCTAAAGTTCTAATAATACCCATTAAAAGAGAATTCAAGATAGCTGAGAAATTAAATACTAACAGATTTAAAGAACTCAATAATGCTCAAATTCATGTAGCGTTAACATGCTATACATATATATTGATCGTTTGAATGCTAATCGAGACAAAAACACCATATGAACAAAATTACAAACTCGATGATGCACCTTTCGATGAAATTGTTGGTTCATTCTGATAGATATATTAATGCTAAATATGAATGTCATACACGCAAATCTAATGAAAATCAGCAAGAGATGATTGTTAATTAGGAAAGAGATAGAAGAGAAGTAGAACCCAAAACTACTACAATTTAAGTAAATGAAAGCATAAAACATATAACTCACTGAATGACAAAAAAAAATTCACTATAACCAAACACAAAGAAAAATGGCACTATGAATAGAGACCATTAATCCATAGTTAAGCACAACCACTTTTGTTTCCACCAAATTTTTCACATGCAATAACATACACAGTAGCAACCAGTAAAGAAAAGGCTGAAGTAAGTGAGCAGTCGGTAGATATTAAACTGAGTTAAACAGGAATCACGGACATGAGATCAATACAAATTTAAGGAAACAAAAGTTCAATAGAAACTAAAGTCTTCTTCCATTCAGATAGAAGCACATCATATATATAAGCAATTAAAAAAAACCTATGACATTGAAACATTCAGAAGCCAATATGAAGCAAAGACCCAGCATAGAAACAACGAAATCAATCGAAACATAGATGAAAAACCAACCAAATCTCAAGCACATAATGGATCAAAAACTCTAACCTTGAAATCTGCAAAAGTCTCAGATCAAGAGAGGACTAATGATATCCTACAACAAATAATAGTGAATGTCATTAGGTAGTACAGTTTTTACGTATAAATTAATCTCAACATCATACCAAATAAGAGGAAAAACATTAATCAAATACATTTGAAATGATGGACATGATTTATTCAATTCCACTACTTTGAAGACTTATGTACGTACGTTTCCATATATCAAGCATACCGACATACAGATCAGATGCAAACTTCAGGTTTAATATAATACTGATCAACACTTGCATGTTAGATCGTATTTGTACTTTAAAACATGAGTTGCCCCACAATCATTCAAAATAAAATCTTAATTTCTCCATGTTTCTCCATGAACCCACTAAATTATATCTTAAGATTAAATATATTATAATCTATATATAACATATTGAAATAGGAGATGATCATCAAGAGTATATAACTAAGTTAAACTACATGACTATAGATCACACACTTTGTGGCTTGAAACAGGGGATGATCAGTATAGAGAGTATATAACTAAGTTATGGAAAGTAAATAACTAAGTCAAACGTCACACCCTTCTAACTAAATACAATCTTTACCACAAACTTACTTACTTTCTTCCATTCTTGAATGTCAAGAAAACTAACCATAAAATCAGCCATAAAATAAACTAAGAAGCCACACATAAGATTACAAATGAATTAAATCATAAATATTGTTTCTCATATATAGGTAATGCATATATAATGCATATATAGGTATATAGGTAATCTTATGCATGAAACTAACCCTTTGATATAGTTTTAGTTTTGTCTCATCAAAGAAAGATGAGACAAAGAAAACTGATTGAAACCCATGAAAAGAAAAAAAAACGTGTAAAGAATATATATATATATATATATATATACATATATATCAATCTACCATTACAAATACCAAACTGGAAACAACAGAGAAACTAAACAAAAAGAATGTCTCATCAATGCATGCATTATGGGTATATTCAATAGGGAAAAGATTCTAATACTGGATAGACTTGTGAAGAGGAGGCGGCAACGGCGGGTCGAGGAAGGGATCAGACTTTTCGAAAGGAATCTGATCTTTGTTTGCAGTCCCACAGGTACAAAAGAATAGCAAAAGAGAGAGAGGATTATGTAAGCGAAAGAAATCTTTTTCCCCAAAACAGTGATCGGCCAAATGGGTGGTCGAGAGCGAAAGGGGTGGAAGCAAAGTAAGAGAGGGAAAGCAAAAACCTTTGTCACTGTTGATTGAGATCGGAGGTCGAGACTGGAGACTGATGATCGGAGGTTGAGAACGAAGATCAGAGCCCAATAGTGATTGATTGAGAGCAACAGTGGGAGAACCTGATCGAAAACACAATTATTGGAGCCCTCATTTTTTCTTATTCCACAGTAATTCGTTGTACTTCTGTAATTGCCTTAATTATTGAGGACCATAACACAATTAAATTCGTAATTAACTTACAGCCCAAATAATTCTGCCACGTCACTTAATTTAATAAGCCAATTCGGGATCAAGAAAACTGAGAAAAGACAGCTATAATATACCGAAAAACAACTGAGCTGTTCATCATAGTGTACCAGAAAATAAAAAGAAAAAATTTAATGAGCTAGCTCTTTTTGTTTATTTCCTCCAAAAACTAAAAGCCAGATAATTTGTCTCCAATATTGGAATATTATAAGTAAAACCCACGCCAGCGCAGGGATTAAATAATTGAAAACTTAAAAAGAAAAAATGGAAAGAAAAAAAATTGAATTGGGGATGATCATGCCTTATCATTCCAGAAATGGCCAACCAACAGGCAATATGTCCTACTTCATTTAACCGAGATGAGTCTATAACCAAGGAATTACTGACTTCTCAAATAAAAAAGAGCTTAGTCATATCAGGAACCCACACATCACCAACTCAAATAGTTAAATCAAACTCAAAAGATGGACATGAGTAAAAGGCCTATTTTGCTACTGCTAAACTGTAATCAAGGCCTAGTCTTTTACGAATCCATAAGCATAGCTCCAAACAAACAGGGAAATTGTCATTTAAGAACTCTCTCTCCTTCCTTGTCAAAAGGCTATCCCTTATAAACTTGAACGGTCTTTTTTGAGTTAACGGATCACCTCCACGTTGCAAGCAAAACTTCAAATACCAAATTGATAAGAGTCCATATACGCTTAGCCAAACAATCTACTTTCATGAATGCATAGTAAAAACATGAATGTTTGTTATTTCTCTAATTGAGATATTCCCATAGAATAAAACACGCACACGAAAGCTAATACAGCCAATCAAACTCTCTATACCAATCCTATGAGTTGTCATAGAACATAATAACATAAGTTCTCCAATGGCACGCATGAAAACCAACACTGCTAATAAGTTTCAACCTATCAAACTCTCTGTAAAAACCCATCGAAATTGAGAGAGGTTACGCAGACACGATAAAATATATAAGCAACAACAATTGGCTGAATTTTCAGTAAGGCAAACACAGATAGCAGCAAAAAGAGGCAGACCTTAGCAAAGGGAAACTCAGACTTGAATTCGTGCTCACTAACACCAACAACGAAACTTGGGCAGATATGACAACCTTCTTGACAAATACCCTGGTCAAGAAAACAGTAAATATTAATTCCAAGTAAGATTAGTAAGATTTCGAACAATGCATGCTTAAGAATATTTGTATACCACCTTGCCACACATACAATCCTAGTTCTACTATTGCATGCTCAGGGAAGTCGATAAACAGATTAGATAGAAACCGCATGCTAATCCCAAATCAAAATCCCAATTACCAAATCAGTTTCACTATTGCATGCTCAGGGAAGTCGATAAACAGATTAGATGGAAACCGCATGCTAATCCCAAATCAAAATCCCAATTACCAAATCAGTTTCTAATCGCAGGTTTTGGTCGAATTGGATTGGGTTTTGGCTGAATTGGTTGATTCGAAACCCAAGGAACAAAATCGAATAAGATTCAAGGTATTTTGAAATCGAAGCAAAAAGAAGATCGGACCTTGTTCGACGATCGGATCCTTGATGACGTTGGTGACGGCGAGAGGCCTCCGGTGGCTCCGGCGAAGCCTCGGATTCCTTAAATTCAAGGTCTTGGCTAACAAAAACTGCAAAGTAAAGCAGCTTGATCTTCTGGAGCCGAAATCGAATTTTTGATGGCAAGCCGTCGCCGTCGAGTCACCGCCGCTCTAAGTTGCAGAGAGAGAGAGATTTGTGGAGGTTGTGAGAGAGAGAGATGCCTCAGAGAGGGAGAGTAGAGAGAGACATTGTGGAGGTTGTGAGAGATTTGTGGAGGCTGTGAGAGAGAGATGCTTCAGAGAGGGAGAGTAGAGAGAGACATTGTGGAGGTTGTGAGAGATTTGTGGAGGCTGTGAGAGAGAGATGCCTCAGAGAGGGAGAGTAGAGAGAGACATTGTGGAGGTTGTGAGAGATTTGTGGAGGCTGTGAGAGAGAGATGCTTCAGAGAGGGAGAGCAGAGAGAGACATTTGTGGAGGCTGTGTGAGAGAGAGAAGCTTCAGAGAGGGAGAGCAGTTTGGCACGGGCTGGATAGAAAAAAGACCAAAAGGGCAGTTTGCAACAGTGAAATGAACAGGACACGTGAACAGTACCGAGGCTGCACCAAAAATGTTATATAGTAAATGTGTTTGGGATTCTATTCAAAACTCTAGGCCTCTAGCTTTATTAACACTGAGCTAAGCTAGATAGCTAATAGACTTCAAACGTTGTCGTTTAGAGTTGGACACTTTTTGCAGACCAAGCCAAGCCCAAAACCATATAAAACACTCAGATTCTCAGATAAGGTTTTCCTTCTTTTACTTGGTGAGCTTGGATAGGAGCCATGGCTGAAGCTTCAAGAGTTCTGCAGAGCTCTTTCATACCCAATTTCCATTCACACCACAAAAGCCATAGGTTTCAGACACACCCAATAAATTTCAGAAGGCACCCAATTCAGTGCTCAATCTCCACAGCTGAGAGCAGCAAAGCCAAAGTGACCCAGAAGATTCCTTGGGGCTGTGACATTGACTCTTTGGAAAACGCTTCTGCTCTGCAGAAATGGCTGACTGAGTCGGGCCTCCCACCTCAGAAAATGGGCATTGAAAAAGTTGATGTAGGGGAGAGAGGCCTTGTTGCTTTGAAGAATATAAGAAAAGGAGAAAAGTTGCTCTTTGTGCCTCCGTCTTTGTTCATCACTGCAGACTCAGTAAGTTGGAGTTCACTGATCAAACTGTGTTAAAGTTACTTTTTATGTAAAAAAAAAAACTGATTTTGAAGAGTGAGATCAATTCTTTGATGCAATTTGTGTTAAAGTTACTTTCTTTAGTGATTTTGAGCTGCTAGGATTTATGTAAGATGCCGTGTTGAATGTTAGGAATGGACATGTGCTGAGGCTGGTAAGGTGTTGAAGAAAAATAATGTACCAGACTGGCCATTACTTGCAACCTATTTGATTAGTGAAGCTAGTTACTTGAAATCTTCAAGATGGAACAACTATATATCTGCCTTACCAAGACAGCCCTATTCACTTCTGTATTGGTAAGTTGCCACTTTATAGTGTTTGTTCCAATGGTGGAGCTTTAATGAGTCTACTCTCAGATTTTGCTTTCTACAGCCTCAATGTGTCATTTCAGGACTCGTGAGGAGCTTGATCGATATTTGGAGGCATCACAGATTAGGCAGAGAGCAATAGAGAGAGTTACCAATGTTGTTGGAACGTATGACGTTGCCTTGCTACTCAGGTTGATAGGCGGTTCAATTTCTGTAATTACTGCACTGACTGTTTAGTCCTGTCACTTGTGCAGATACGAAGATCTAAGACTTAGGATATTCTCAAAGCACCCTGATTTATTTCCCGAAGAGGTAAAAATGTTTTGTGCGAATTTTATATATGTGCCAAAAGTTATCTCTCTTCCTTGATTGTGTCAAACACAGGTCAAAGTTATCTGAAAAACATCTATTTCTAAAGAGCCACGTCATTAGACAATCAACAATCTGCACTCGTATCACCGAATCAGAATCTCAAAAATGTCTTTGATAATTGCATCTCTAATCTCAAATGTAACTACTCCTTGTATGATTCTCATCTGTTTGTCATTGTTGTCCTCCTTGTATTTTACAGGTATTCAACATAGAAACCTTCAAATGGTCATTTGGCATTCTTTTCTCACGCTTGGTAAGTAAATCTACTAAAACTACTTGGACGATAATAATTACATAGTAAATTTGCTTCTGCTTCTACAAAATTGGTGTCAAATTTTCCTCAAAGTTTATGTGTGTGACATCCATATGAGAATTAGTATCATGTTAATACCAATAGAAGAACATCCATATTATTTGATAACTTAACTGAAGCACTAGGGTGTCTCTATCTCATCTAGAAACATTGGTCCTCAAAAAGAAAAGCCTACATATTAGATCCTCTACATTCTTTTATATTTGGGGTCTTCTACATTATTGGAAATTTCCTATATGAGGTTGAATGGATTTCATATGAATGTTGAAAGATCATATTCATTTTCAGCAACCTGTGACACGAAAATCCTTTTTCTTTTCTAATCACAGGTTCGATTACCCTCAATGGATGGAAAGGTTGCCTTGGTTCCTTGGGCAGATATGCTGAATCATAGTTGTGAGGTTTGTGAGTGAGACCTGTTTGCTACAAATCGTCAAAAGTATTATTTGTGTTATCTGCACAACCTTACGCTTTATATGCTTCCTAATTTGACTGGTTTAGGTAGACACATTTTTGGATTATGACAAATCATCCCAAGGAGTTGTTTTTACAACAGCTGGGCCATATCAGCCAGGTGAGCAGGTAAAACCATTGATTCTTGTTGATAACTTTATTTGTAATTCAAGTAGATTACTGTAAAAGAATTAATTTATAGGCATGATCACTGGTTCACTTAGATGCCTATGTAAGAGACTTAATCCATCAACACTTTTTGAGATTATGTGAGGGACTTTGTGCTATGAAAATCAAGAACTCTATTGATTACTTTTCAGGTGTTCATTTCCTATGGGAAAAAGTCTAATGGAGAGCTATTGCTATCATATGGATTTGTTCCGAGTAAGGGCTCCAATCCTAGTGATTCTGTTGAGTTGTCAGTGTCAATTCCAAAATCTGACAAATGTTACAAGGAGAAGGTGGAGGCACTGAGAAAGTATGGTCTATCAGCGTGAGTGCCTGAAAGCTCAGCCTTTAGCAAATTATTAATTAGGACTTGGGAGTGACTTGCGTGAAGTCATTTATAGTCATATTCACTCTCCTGGTAACTCATAAACAGACATCAGAGCTAATGGCAGTACCGAGTGTTATGCTTTATGTTTTATTAATAGTTCTCATATACCGAATTGTGTTTCTTTGAAGCAGTACCGAGTGTTATCCTGTACGAATAACTGGCTGGCCATCAGAGCTAATGGCATTTGCTTATTTAGCTGCCAGTCCTCCGAGTATGATCACACAATTTGAAGAGGTGAGATAGTTTTAGCTTGATGATCAATGCATATTGTAAAATTTATCTGATTAACCTCTGTTTTAGATGGCTGCTGCAGCGTCGAACAAATCTAGCAGTAACAAGGATTTAAGATATCCTGAAATAGAAGAGGAAGTGCTACAATATATATTGGACAGTTGTGAAGTTAGTATATCAAAGTATAGCAAATTCTTACAGGTGAGGCATAATTTGTACAACATTTTCTACGTCTAATGATATAATGCTAAACCTCCATTTAGGATGTATGTAGGAAAAATGGCAGGTGAGGCATAATTTGTAGGACATTTTCTACGCCTAATAATATAATGCTAAACCTCCATTTAGGATGTATGTAGGAAAAATGGTACTCATAGTCGAAATGTGATTTCAGGCAAGTGGTTCAATGGATTTGGATGTGACATCTCCAAAGCAGCTAAACCGAAGGTTGTTTCTGAAACAATTAGCTGTGGACTTGAGTACTAGCGAGCAGAGAATCCTATTTCGTGCTCAATATGTAAGAACAATATTGTATTTGGTTAGCATTATACATTGCTATTATGTTTCTATTAATATGTTTCTGCATACCTGGTTTCAGATACTGAGAAGACAGCTGAGGGATATTAGAAAGGGTGAGCTGAAAGCTCTCACCATCTTCAATGGGTTCAGGAAGTTTTTTAAGTGAGAAGAGCCTCGAGTGTGATCGCTCCTGGGTTTGCTTTGTTGCTCAGATTACATCCAGTGAAGATCACTGATGAGTTCATCATAACAGTACCCATCATTTGAAGGATATATATGAGCAAAATGATGCAATGCTATTTCACATGCAAATACCTGAAAATGAAACGGAGAGAGGCAACCATATCCTTGTATATCTTGGTACTTTCGATGAATTTTGTGTAGTAAATTCTAGAGTACATTCAATCATATCTATGAGTTTTACCAAAATTTATTTTGTAGGTAATACTTCTCTGTTTATTGTTACATTCAGGAATTAGTCTCAAACTTATTCTGATCCTCGTACATTCTCAATTATTACTTTGGTTTTGGGAAAAGTAGCCACAAGAAAACCCCAAAAAATCTTCTTTTTTTTTTGAGGCGAAACTTTAGAATTTCATTAAGAATTCTTAATGACAAGTACATTATGTGTGAGCCAATTCCGCATGAAATCGGGTATGATCTGGAATCTATAAGGTACTATAGCATTTTGGATAGCTCATTTGGCAAGCTTATCCGCAACTACATTCCATGTAGGAATCGGAAGTCCTGGCGGAAATCCTCAAACGACTCCTGGAACATAGTCGATATGGTGCTGGGATCGCCAGCCTTGATCCCCAAAAAATCAAATCTTACATAAGAAGAAAATCACACCCCCTTCTAACCATTCTTCATTAAACCAAGTTCACTTTCCTTTCCATGTTTCTGATTTTCCGAAACATTCCTTTGTGTTTTTCTCTAAATCTGGTCAACAACAACAACACATCAAAGTGATGAAACTACACAACCGATCTTATATCTCCACATGAATCTTTTAGTTTCCGAGAGTATCAATCTATCTATACAAGTTTGACTGCACAAAAATCTGACACATAAAAGCTCCTTTGTCTGTGTCTTTCACCAAACCACAGTGACAGTCAGTACAAGAGCCTCAAGTATCAAAGCGCCAATTACACCCGTAAACAGCGCATACCCCCTTCCTCTCAAAATTGTAAGGTTACGTTTATTAATCGGGACGCGAATTATCAGAAATGAGAATCAAGAGAAATCGAAATGGAAATATTTCATTTCGATTGAGCTATTTACTTATCATCTAGAATCAGAACATGTATGAGAATGATTACGATTGTTAACGTTTACTTACTATATAGAATCAGAATCAAACTAACTTAATTATCAAAATAATCCTGTACTATATTTTCATTATTTTAATTTTTCTTTCTTTCTTTATAAACTGAACAAAGTTCATTGAAAAATTAGACTAATGTACAATCAAAACTTTTTGTCAAAAATCAAGACTATTGATCTTCATGTAAACTCTAGCTTCTTATGCTTCAATGAAATTGAAAATTAAAAAGGAAAAAAAAAAGAGAAGAAATGACAATGATCACTCACCAGAGTATAATAAAGGAGTCGACTTGTTTTGATTTTGTCGTTTTTTGTTGTCGTCGTCTACTGATTATTGAGAATGATATATATATTTTTAAGAGTTGATTCCTAATCTATCTCCCCTCCTTCAAGGAATCTAATTCATGGTTTATCAGAAATTAATCCATAATAAAGAGGTGAGTCCCACTTTATTTCTATTCCCAAACGTGCAAGATAAACTCATGAACTTTCTCCTCACCGAATTATTCCCAGATATTTGATTCACATTCCGGATTACTAAACGTACACTCGACGTACTCCTTCCTATCAACTCAACACATGGAGGGCTTAGCTTCTTCCTTCAGTTCCGTCCATTCTCTCTCTCTCAGACCCAAACCCTCAATCTCCAGCACCAGACCAATCTCACTCTCTTTCCCCATTGTCCGAGCTCAACAGGTTTGTCACTTCTCCATTTACGTTGATAAACACGACACAAAGGGATTGATTATGCATGTAAGAAGACTAATGTGTTGTTATTATTAGATGGATAGTGAATCATCGGCAGTGGCTCCAAAAGAGGAGCTGAAGATCAAGGAGTGGGAGGTGGGTATGTTTCACAATGAAGTAGCTGCGGCGCAGGGTATTAAAATCCGGAGGAGGCCGCCGACTGGGCCTCCCAAGCACTATGTTGGGCCCTTCGAGTTTCGACTCGAGAATGAGGGCAACACTCCAAGGAATATCTTGGAGGAGATCATTTGGCACAAGGATTCCGAAATCGCTAGGGTAAAGTTCTTAACTTTGAGCCTAATGTAGGTGTAAAAATTGTTTCTTTTGTTATTTTTACAAGACCCAGTTGGAGATAGATGAGTAATTTGATTCAATGTGGTTGAGTTTGTGGTCATAGTAGGGTAAAGTTTTCAGCTTTGAGCTTATAGTAGTTGCAGCGATTTTTGGTTTTGAAATTTTGAGGACCCAATTGGATAGTGTGCTGTGCGATTTGATCAAATGTGGTTGATACATGATTGTGTTGTTTGAGTTTTGTGTTGATGGTGTTGGTGATTTTGACTGGCAGTGGAAAGAGAAAAAGCCTCTGGGTTCGCTGTTGAAAGACCTTCAGAAGGCTCCTCCGGTTAGGGATTTTGTTGGAGCACTCAGGGCGGCCAATGCGAGAACTGGAGTGCCTGGTTTGATAGCTGAAGTGAAGAAGGCTTCTCCAAGCAGAGGAGTTTTGAGAGAGGATTTCGATCCGGTAAGGACTTATTACTGAGCTCGGAGACTTGAAAGAAAACAGACACTAATATGAATAATATGCTAG
Organism: Geum urbanum; assembly: GCA_946800695.1. NCBI lineage: Eukaryota > Viridiplantae > Streptophyta > Magnoliopsida > Rosales > Rosaceae > Geum > Geum urbanum. The sequence continues at coordinate 44,357,175 of OX327008.1, read as the reverse complement.
GATTGATCTGTCCTTAGTTTGTTACAGTAGTTCTTGCTGTTCTAAAAGTTTTACACCATAGGTTGAAATTGCCAAAGCTTATGAAAGTGGGGGAGCTGCTTGTCTCAGTGTTTTGGCAGATGAAAAATATTTTCAGGTGAACAAGTTTGTTGATATTATATTGATTTCAACGATTTTACAATTTGTGAGCTTAACCTGACATGATTTTGGCTTAATCAATATAGGGAAGTTATGAAAATATGGTAGCAATAAGAAATGCTGGAGTTCAGGTTTGTTCCTTAGAAACTATGTTTATTCAAAATTCCCAACATGTACGATTTGTATGAATTAGTGTTTTAACTCAATACTATTATGCAGTGTCCTCTTTTGTGCAAAGAATTTATCGTAGATGCTTGGCAAATTTATTATGCTCGATCCAAAGGTGCAGATGCTATTCTATTGATTGCTGCTGTTTTGCCCGACCTCGATATCTTTTACATGATTAAGATCTGCAAGAAGCTTAACATGGCAACCCTTGTCGAGGTTCATGTTTTACTTCGTTGTTCTTCGTTATTCTTTTTTCGTACTCAGCCTTGTAGTGTATAGATGTAGTCAGGTTCCAACTTTATAGGAAGATATATGTTTATCAAAGTTGCATATGGGTCACTACTCACTATCTGAGCATTTGTGACTGGGATATCTGAGCTACTTCATATACAGAATTGATGCATCTGTCGTTACATGTTTAATCATATCCCAGTTTGTGGTTGTTGGTCATATGTTGTGTGCTGTTTTGCAATTTTCAGTGTAGTGTTGAATTCATTAACTTGTCACGAGTGTCGTCTTGGGCTACAATTGCAAACATACGTCTGGTATCAGGATGAGTTTTAGTTGTTTAGAACTGTTCTTGAGTATCAAATGACACATAAAATTTCTTTTTAGTTCTTGCAAGTATGTGTTGGATATGATTACTTTTGCTTTTTGCTCTTTCAAAAATATTCATTTGATTTATTATGGACTTGCTTGTGTTACATTGGTGCAGGTGCATGATGAGAGGGAAATGGACCGTGTTCTTGGAATTGAGGGGGTCGAGTTTATAGGCATCAACAACCGCAATCTAGGTAATATATTCAGTTTTTGTATAATGACCTATGTGTGTTGTTTCCTTTTAAATTTACCATATCAATGTTTGCTGGTAACATCAAGTATTGCAATCTTTGATAAGCCAAGTTTTGGGTGCCCGCAGAAACATTTGAGGTTGATACTAGTAACACAAAAAGGCTTCTTGAAGGAAAGCGTGGTGAACTGATCCATGAAAGAGACATAATTGTGGTAGGAGAATCTGGGCTCTTTACTCCTGATGACATTGCCTATGTGCAAGAAGCTGGAGTTAGAGCAGTTTTGGTGGGAGAGTCGATCGTCAAACAGAGTGACCCTAAGAAAGGAATAGCTCAGCTTTTTGGTAAAGAGATTTCCTTCTGAGACACCAGTGAGTCCGGTTGGGGAGATATACATTCAAAGGCTCAACACCTCAAAAACAGAAGTTTTACCTGAGAGAACAGGTCGATATCTAAATTGCAAAAGTGTCTTGTAACTTTGTGTTGTACTGTCCAGTCCTCAATGAAATGATGGTAGAATAATTGTGAATCACAATGGTGAATTACTGACCTGTATTGCTCAAGAGCGTAGTCATTTTAAGGATTGGTTATGGTTCATATAAACCAATGGCCGTCCGACAGAATCACCAACATAGCCATAGCAGTACATACCGTCAGTCTAGTAAGTCTAGCTGTCTAGTAGGCAGCTGGCTTTAGACAGTCCCGCCTGAGTGAGTTGTTATGTTGTAATTTTGCTGATTATTACAAGGGTTGATGTTTTTCTAAAATAATAAAAAATTAGACGTTCTTTTTTATTGAGATGAAACGGTAAAATTATGCATGTAGTAGTAAGTTACGAGGAGAGGCACCGGTAAGTAACTAAAAGCTAAAAACTACGCATACATAAAAAAAATAGAGGGGCCTCGCACCCTGTCTAAGTATGTCCTCGAAATTACGTTAACATCATCCGACATTTCTCTGCTTGTATCCGAGCGAGTGCCACCGGATCCATTGCCATAACCAAGCCCAGGCGCGGCCCAAGACCAAGCCCAGACCGGGCCTAGACCCAGCCCAAACAAGATAGACCAGGCCCAGGACCAAGCCTAGACCAGACCAGACCCAATCCAGTCTGGTTCCTTGCGTCGTGCACCACCTCCAGTCCAGATCCGGTCTGCCGCAACCAACGATGCGGTCCCAGTGCACTCGGCCGCCGGGGTGCTCATAAACGAGTTGTCGCCTAGACCTATTCAGCCCTACACCGCCGCTCTGCAATCCTCGTCGGCCTCGATCCAGACCTGCAAAAAAAAACAAGCCACAGTCGAAGATCCCTTCGACGCAGCCACAACTCAATCCGATCTCTCAACAAGGCGACTGCCCATAAACGGCAGCGCACATCAACCACCCCAGCGCCGCTAAGGTTTTCCGATGAAACTTTCTCAACGCAGAGCCTCATTTTATAATATAGTTGCTTTTGTTGTTCTAATTCTACAGCTAGCTTTGTATTTGTCAACTTCCAGTAGCACATAACTCTACTGCAAAAGCCTCAATGGCGATGGAATTACATTAGACGCCCTTTTTAAAACCTCAACAAATTTTAGGATACCATATTACATATTTCTAAAATCGTATATTCTTTTACAACTCGCACATTGTATTTTCGAAACCTCGTTTAATTTCGGATTATCACATTAAATTTCCTTTTCAAATATGATTGTTTTTCGAAACCGCATATTGATTTTCATTCCGCACACTGATTTTCCAAAACCTCGTCCAATTATTGGATGTCACATTAATTGTTTTGTTCCCCCACCCCCGAAACTTGAATATATATATATACTAGCCTTCCTGCACGCGCATATGCGCGTGCGATTTATCGGTAGCATACTTAAAAGTGTGTAATTATATCGTTTTCACTTAATTGCTTAAGTTCATTGCTCATGACAGATACTATCGTGCACTTTTAGGCCTATCTCTATTATTCGAATACTGATCTAATCGATATCTCTATTATTCGAACACAGATCTAATTGAAATGTGAGAAGAATTACCAATGATTGATAATAAAATTTGTAAAATAATATTAGCCAACTTCATATTACCAATGTAGTGGTATGTCAGAGTTCGAGTCTCAGCCATATAAAATGTTATTTTTTTTCATTTTTCCTATCTTCCCTACTATATATTTATCAGCTATGTATATGTTGTTTTTTTATTTTTCCTATCTTTCCTACTATATATTTATCAGTTTCCTTTTTTCTCATGTAAATCTTGTTTTGTTATTTTTTCTATCTTTCCTGTTATATATTTATCAGGTTCTTCTTTTTTGTTGATAAATTGTTATATTTTCCCTTACTTTTGCTCATGTCTATAGACATTCATTTTTCTTTATTTGATGCTACTATTTTATACAATTATGCTTCACCAATATACTAATTTTTATATGTTTGTATGTCTTTTTTTTCAGATATTTTTAAGGCCCCCTCAAATTAAATTTTGGGCCCCTGTATCAGAACATTTACTTTACAGTCTCTCATCCGCTATAAAATGTACGTGCCAAATAATTGGTACATCGATCTGTAAATCATATCAATGATATCTTCTTCTTCAAATATTTCATCGATCACGGTTAATTTGGTCTCGATCGAGCAATTCCAAACTAAACCAAAGATCATTGCACGTACTAGCTAATGGAGATGATGGTTTAGTATTCTTATGGAATCAATGATTTACCAGATCGAGGTACGTATATATAACTTATCTCAGCCTCTTCGGTCATCTTTAAGATTTTTATTTTTCATTTTTATTTTAATTTGATTGAGACTCGTGTGCATGTGTGTGTATATATATATGTGTGTGGGCGCGCAAATTTTCTTCACTGAGGCTTCATATTTTAAATGTGGTGCTGATTTCATTGATTTGATAATCACATCAACTGGTTTTTGAGTACGTATTGTGAAGAACTGAAAATGATACAACTAAGCTAATTATTTTGAAATAATTCAAATGTTTGTTTTTACAAAGGGCAAGGCAAGACACATCTCACACCAAACCCCATATTAGTGATATTACAAACCAAAAAGATGCATATCTTTTGAGTCAAAAAATGCAATAATCACATCGTAGACTGCATATTTTGACCTCTTCATACAATTAACTTTGTTCCTATATATGTGTTATGGATTCAAAGATTTAAAACCATGATTGACCAATGCAAAAAGGTACTAAATCACAATATAATTAAAGAAAGATACTAAATCCAATTAGAATCAAGTGAATCCAATTTGGTTAATTAGGACAATCATTCTTCTGACCAGCCACCCCCCTTCAAATCTCGCATCCTATAAATTCATCTCCTTGCAAATGAAATGAACGTAGTGTAGTCACAAAGAAACCAACACCTAGCTAGCTAGCATCAATATCTTCAGCGTGAGTAAATTAGTTACATTTTTTTGTTTGTTTTCAAATTAACGTGAGAGATGGCCATGGACTTGGAGTTCAGGTCTACGGTGGAGGATGCATGGTACGCCATAAGCATTGTTGCGGAGGGCGACAACAGTGAGAGGCTGAGAATCAAGTTCACCGGCCTCGGAGACGAGCACGATGAGGTGTATGACGCCAGGGCCTTCACGTGCATTAGCTACGTGGAGGACTTCTGGTTACGGTTCAGACCTGTATCTGTTCAGCTGCAGGACTCGGAGTGCTCGAACATGGTGGAGGGGATGCCGGTGTGTGCTACATCCGGTGACAGTATCTTCTATGATGCCGTTGTCACCAAGGTTAGGGTTCGATCACGTACTATATATATATATATATATATATATATAGTTCTCTTACAAATTAAAGCGCGCTACAAGGCTTTTTAATTACTATGTCATATGGTATATATATAACACAATTCTGATAAATTTTAAGCCATGCACGTACTAATTAATTAGGTGATACACAAGGAGCATACATTCGTAGATGGAAAGGAAGAATGCAGATGCGACTTCATCCTCTTCTGGAGACACGGGCCAAATGGCGGAAACTACACGACTCAAGCTCTCGGAGACATATGCGTCGTCCAGCCTCGGTCCACCGAAGAAGTAGACCCAGATCCGCTTCTGGATTCGTTTCTACGAACAGCATGGAGTATGATCGAAGGGAACGAATCCAGCCACGTCCCTCATCAAAGTTAGTTTGTACCTTAATTTCGATACATATTTTGTACCTAGCTAGCTAGCTAGATATTTTCCTCTATAACGTACGTACATGTAGAAATGACTGAGTTTCTAAAATCTAAACATATACTGTCAATGCATGTGGCAGGGGCTGCTCGAAGGGATGATGGTGGTGATCAGGATGAAGAAGGGACTCGATATATGGTGATGGTTGAGAATCTTGAAAAGGGAATCTCACCATTTACCGTCATGGAGTTCATACAACAGCAGCTCGACATATCATGTCAAGCAGCTGTTTGGCCAAGCAAGTCGTCGGAGCCTTATACTCGAGGGATCATCGTAGTTCAGGGCAGAAAAAACTTCGACAAGTTATCCCACTTTTTAGATGGTCCGATTCATATGATCATATCTCGAAATGGAAGGTACAGTATAACCTCGATAATTTAATACTTAATTAATTAATAAATTTGCTAAAATAATAAATTTTGTCGGTCCCGATTTGGGGACAACGTGATATATTATTAATTCGCTAAATTTATAATAGAAATTCGATAAATCATATGACTCCATGTAACATATAAATTAATAATGTCTTAACATACATAATTAAATATTCTTTTTATAATGATTTCATAAATAATGACTCAAAGTGTGACTTGTTGGTTATTGAAATTGATGTCACTTTGAATCTCATCTTGATTTTTTCTTAAATCATGAATTTCTTGTGTAGTATTCTCATAACACAATTATTAATGTAACACAAAAATTAAAAAATGATGTACATAGAAGACATGCATACAATGATATAGTAGTTGTTAAAATTAATAAGTTACTAATAAATTAATAAATTATTATTTTATCGATTAATTAATATTTCATTAAATTAATAAATTTTGTTGATATTCAATTTATTAATTTATAGAAATTTTACTCTAATTTTAATCTGATCTACGTACAATTGTGATCACAAGCTAGGTCACATGCAGTTCGATCTTTTACGCTTTGGATCATTTAATTTGTGCTCTCTGCAGGCCCTGGGTGATGACTGAGAAGAAACAATTAGATGAGACGCTTAGGGAATCCATTTCAAGCTCCATGCTTATGTCTCAGGTTTGTTTCCTTTTCTCTTTCTTGCATGTGGAAACTAGCAAGTAATTTCCACCTAAATCAGTGTGATGTATAAATGTTGCAGACAATCTTACAGGTGGAAGGAACTTGCAGCAACAAGGAGTTGAAGCTTGTCATTTGTGGGCGTCGAAACTACTTGATAGCTAGGAGGCGAAAGGAGCTGTTTAAGCAATGTGCTAAAGAACATTGTGAAATTGACCAGAGGTTGCTGCATCTTGTATGATAATGAAGATCAATAGATCAGGTTGCTAGCTAGCTAGCTTCTTCAAACGTGCATGGTGCGCGCTGCATGTGTCTATCCAATCTAGCTAATGCTATGTAGAAATAGGTTGACATCTAATTACAGCTTCTAGGTCAGGATCGAAGAGGCTGGACATAAGGAACAAAGAGTCTAATGTTAATCAGATTAATACTACTATACGAGCTTGTGACACACAAAATTTCTAAGAGCAATGCCATGGCCTACGGGGGCTTATGGAATCGAAGGGCTCAATTTGTGTCTTTAAAATAATATGACATTTCAACATCATTAAATAAATTTTTATGTGTAAATTCAAATCACCATAAAATGCCATTCAATTCTGCAAACTACAATTACTTCTTAAGAAAATTATATTCATGGCAAAAACAAAAAACACAAGAAATTTTTTAGCCCCAATTGATTGATGAACCCTATTATAATAAGGAAATGAATTCTCATCACATGAAAGAAAAAAAAGATCGGTCATGACCTGTGAGATATCAATCTAATACATGGAAAAATAAAATTCAAATAGATTCAACACTCGCCGAAATATATATCTGTGAGTACGCGATGGGGAAAAAGAAGAGCAATGGTCATGCTTTATGGAATGGCTCTAACTTGACCCTCGTGATTGATGGAAAAGCTAAAAAAAGGATCAATTAATTGAAGAACCAGATTAAAAAATGATTCAAATAACAAAGCAGTGCCAGTGCACTCACTGCCCACGTGTCATTTCTTTATTGGGTAAATTTTAACCGAAAGTTAATTATAAATTTTTTATCGAGCAAGAAATTGTAGAATGATCGTAAAAATCATAATACGGAGAGAGCTTAACACATTTTAACTCTGGCTAATTTGTATTTTTATCTTAAATTGATTTGTGGTTTTAAATTTCTATTTTATTTTTTTTACACGATGGATATTATTGTCTCTCAAAAGTCAAAAAAGCTAGGGTAGTTTTGACTGGCCAGTCACTGAATCTGAATACAAACAAAACGAAATAGTCGGCCGAGAGTTGAGTTGAGTTGAGCGACCAAACTAAACAAAAGCCAGCAGCTTCGGAGTGAGTGACCAAAAGAAACCCAAAAGCCCAGCACTCTCTAGCTACTTGCCGCCCAGGTCAGTTTTCATCATCCATCTTCGATCTAATCTTCTTCATTATTTATTCTCTGTTAGCCAAGTGTGTTCAAATCATCGGAAATTCTGAAGATGGGTGGTTTGTTTATGGCAAATGTTTAAATACTGGGCATTGTTGCTGTGAAATGACCTTGGAAGATACAATATTTTTGATGGATTAGGGACAGATATCACCACTTTGATAATTAATGAAATAAAATGCTGATTACATGAGAATTGTGTTTGTATGATTATGGGTCATGGGTGATCTATCAAACAGAACTTACTAGTCCATTTGGGTGTGTCTGATCTATGAAATTTTGATGCTTAGTCTACTATAAAATCGAAGCTAATCTTATAGATCAAGGTTTGTGTACATTTCTTTCTTAACTGCTTTACTGATTTCGTTATATGCAGAGATGAGTGAAATTACTTTTGAAAGGGATCGACATGATGTCGATATTGGAGGGGTGCCCTATATGGTAATGGTGGAGAACCTGGAGAAGAATATCTCACCATTCACCATTATCGAATTTATCCATCAAGAACTTTCAATCACTTGTCAAGTATCTGTTTCGCCAAGTCTGTCGTGGGAGTCATTTACTAGAGCAACCATGGTTGTTGACAATAAAAGAAACATGGACAAGTTGACTGACTTTCTGGAGAGTCCAGATCGCTGTATCATTTCCTCACAGGGAAGGTAGTTGTTTGTCAAATGCTTGCTCATTCAAATTTTAAGCCTTTCTTTAGCTTGTTAAAAAGTCAGCCGGAGCCTAGTGTGTTTTTTGTGTTCTTGAATTATTAGGTTTATTTATCGATTTGATAATTGATTGTCCATATGTCATTATCTGCAGGCCTTGGGTAGTTACTGAGAAAGGGCCAGTACATGATATACCATTGGCTTCAGTTCAAGCCCTCATGGCTAACTATCAGGTCTGTTTTGTACATTATTTACCTGTCTATGGCTTTATGAAATGTAGTTTTCCATGTGTTAGATAATATTCTATGTTATATTAAATGCTGCACCCTCAACCACCATCAACTTGGTCATTTGGAGCAGAAACTAATTGTATAAGGCTTGTTTGAGAGTAGGTTCAATTGATAAGCAGAACCTCTTTCCTGTTATATACATTTGTGGTCAGACGCTTTCTCTAGTTTCTCTAGTTTGTATATATTGTGTGTAGACTATCCAGCATGAATATTCCATTATTCTGAGACGATAGGTTCAGAACTTTCTGCAAATCCATTATTCTTGTACTGTGATCACTTGGTGGTAAGTGCACTGTTGAAATTTGCATGGATTTACTAATAGTGTAAATATTTAGCAATAATTCTACTTGAACACAGAAGTTACTAAACCAACGATATCACTATCAACCACTGACTCCTGTAAGGCTGTATCTATGGGGCACTGTTCCAGCTTGTTTAATTTTACTAAACCAACGATATCACTATCAACCATATAGAGAGACGTTCAGTAGTCAACCTGACTCCTGTAAGGCTATATCTATGGGGCAATGTTCCAGCTTGATTAATTTTGCTGATTCTTTGGCTCATTCTTGTGGTGCTTTATTTACTAGCCAAGAAAGATGGGGTGTTCTAGATTTTCTATTTGGAGTGTATGTTTCTCTATTGGTTGGAAATATTTAGATTTCCTCAAGTTCGGGAATGACTTTGCTTTTATAATGTTGGCGTTGTGTTAAAATTGAGGAAATTGTAGTTTACTTATGCATTTCCATGTTAAGATCAGGCTTTCAGTGATACATATAACCCAAATAAAGAGACTGGTGGTGGTGGACAAATGGAAAAAGCGGGTTGAGAAGGGAGTCTTTTATAATTGAGAATGAGCTTTGTATTGTTAACGGCATAAGATTCACTAAATAGTTGCTTGTTACTTGTTAGAAGCATACCAAAAGATGATAGGAGCGTTAACTTTGCACTAAAAGTGCTGTTCTTTTCTAATGTGCAGACTGTGTTACAGAGTAGAACACGTGAAACTAGCAATGTATTGAAGGTTGTGCTTGCTGGAACTGAAAAATACAAGACAGCTACACAGCTCAAGGATTTAGTTTGGGAATTCATTAATCATCAATCTCGACTTCATCAGAGGTTACTTATTGAAGAGGAAAAAATGGTGCGGCTATTTGATGAAGAATTAGATGAGAATTCTGAAGCCTAATTCCATAGTCCTTGTTGCATCTGTACATTATGTTAACTGATAAAACCCATGTCACCTCGATCCTGCTGGACTCATGTAAAAGTAGCTATATAAGTTGTAACTGAGGCTATGTTGCCTCAAGTCAACAATGTACTCTTGTAAAACTATCTATAAGGGCATCTCCAATGGAGAGTCCTAAACCCTAAGAAAATAGCCTTGCTTGAAAAAATGGCTCTCCAATGGTTGTATTAAGGGATCTAAACCCTATAATATATAGCTTCAAGTCTTATATGAAGTCCTAGGATAGATCTTGGTTTAGCACCGATCTAAACCAAGTGGAAGCCACCGACCAGCTGACATGAGCGTGACGAAGGAGAGAGGAAGCAACTGCTTCACGCGCCGGCAGGAGAAGTGGAAGCCACGCGGCTTGCTGGAGGAGAGAGGGAAGACGTGCGACGCGCGACGCGCTGGACAGAGAGAGAGAGTAGCAGACAGCTCTGCAGCTCTGGGACCCGCCACGTGCGCAGCTACCAAGCAGCCCAACGGTAAGTAAATGGACGGCTCGATTTGAATGAGATTTGAAATCGACGGCCAGATTTCAATCTCAGTTAATTTTAGTTTTTTTTTTTTTGAATTTCTGATTTGGATCCAACGGCTACGAATATATTTCGAAATCGAGCCGTTGTAGTTTTACGAATATATTTCTGATTTGGATTCAACGGCTACGAATATATTTCTGATTTACGAATATATTTTAGTTTAAAATGGAGAGTCGTTGAATAATCCATGTATCGGTCAAAAATTATCATAATTAATATTTATTATACATAATAATATTGTAACAAAATAAATTAATCATTAAAAATAACATAAAATAAAGATATTTACAATATAGGACTTCGCCATTGGAGATAGTGAAGTCCTAAATCATAAGTCCTAAATTGAAGTCCTAAATATAGATCTAGTACCCCATTTTAGGACTTGCCATTGGAGATGCCCTAACTTTGTCCGTGTACTCAGACTTGCCTTATATGATTCAGGACTTTTAACAGTTTTACACAGCCTATGATGCCAAACTGCTAAAGCACTTCATATAAACTCGTTTAATCTCCAGATGTTGACCAAGAAATTGACAATTCTTTCAGCTCTTCAATATGATTTTCGACTTTTTACTGATTAACACAAGCCGTAACTTTTTAGTTTTACAGTCATATTTACACATAGCCATGGTAAAACGAGACACGTCAGCAAAGTCCTCACACTCCCCGAGACTACTATAAAAAGTAGACAGAAAGCAAGCAAAGGAAATTGAACCAGTTTCGGTCGTTCTGTTTTTTCTCTTCTTCTCAAGACTTCAGAGTACACAACACACTCAAATGGCGATGATGGAGTTTAAGTCTTATAAAGACGACGCGTGGTTCGACGCTCGAGTGGTGATGGAGACTCGCTGCCGCGGCGGCAACCGCCTGAGAATCAAGTTCTTCAACTTCGGCGACGACGAGGACGAAGTCGTCCAATCCAAAAAGTTGAAGACTCTCCAAGACGTTCAAGCTCTCCGGTCTCGCTTCAGAAAAGTGTCTCTCGCTTTCCAAGACTCCGACTGCTCTAAAGTCAGACCTGGCTTGCTCGTCTGTGCCCGACGACCCGTCGGCGACTCCGACCGTAAATTCTACGACGCCGTTTTGACACGGGTCAGTGCTACTCCACTTCTTTCTCCTTTTTTAATACTCTCCATGTCATGTGTTTGTGAAAATGTCAATGTGATATATGGAACAGGTGGAGCATAAGGAGCATGAAACTGTGAAAGGAGAGGAAGTGTGCACGTGTGAGTTCGTATTCGATTGGATTGAGAGTGGAGAGAGTGGTTCGTGCACTGTGGAGAATATTTGCAGGGTGCTGGAGACGAGTGATGAAGAGTTGGATCAGGGTTTGATGTGTTTTCTGAATCAGGCAAGGGAGAGAATCGAGAATACTCCGTTGATGATTTGCGATGGTTATGATCTTAGGAAGCGCAACAAGACTAGTAATAAGGCAAGCTTTTTCTCTCAACTATTTTGGACTTTTGGTGTGTGTAAAACTGTAAATAGTTTTCATTGTTGAAATTGACACCGAGTTTTATTAGTTTTGAGAAATAATTTCATGTTCGTTTGCAGGACACAAGGCCAAGGCCTTTCACTGGACCCTTAGCTTTGTGTGGCTCTGTTGAAGGTTTGTAGAGTTTTTGTAGTTTTGGTTTACGGTATATTGATGCATTGATACATTATGTAGATGACTCGAGTTTAAGTTGATCATATAGTTTCGTTTGAATTAGTCTATGTTGAGTTATTGTATCGTGAGTATATGATAAGAGAAGAAAAATGACACGTAATAACTACGCTTTTTGTATTAATGTGCAATGAAGCTGAGAAATTCTACAATGTGCTGAACACAAATGTGCAAGGAGTAATCTACAGTCTAATTTCTCTCATGTATTATTCATCTAAGCCCAACGTGGATGAGATTGTGACAAGTATCATGCACACTTATGTTCCGGACATTATAAACGTATTTCAGTGAAGCCTAGTAATTTGTTATTGATGATTGCCTTTTTGCACTCCCGGAGACCAACCTAACACTCGATCACATGTTTTCCAAGAGGTTCAAGGTTGTTAGAAATTATATCTACAATATATTTTTTTTAAAGAGGTTTGGTACCTAGCCAAATGCAATGTTAATGTCTACTATATTTTAGAATGTCTGGATTTGTGTATAAGAGTGGGGCTTGATAGAAAAATTTTAAGAGAATGAAGAATAATAAAATTCTTGATGTTTTAAATTGAGGATCAATCTTGACCAAGATTTGCATACATTTGGTCCTTTCCAATCAATGGGTCTCTTCATTTTACATGAAGAATTGTTTTCATTTGGTTTATATGAATGACACGTCTATTACCTTTCCAATAAGCATACCTCTTGCTCTTATAATCTGAAAATTATTCTGATCGTCTCTTCAAATTGATTTTTATCGAGTCATACAATAATTTGAAGTAGTCTATCTTTCTTTATATCGAATGAGTATGTATCTGAGTACTTATGCATTGAGTTGATCTTAACTAGTTTTCTATGGATTACAGGAAGTAATCACGTATGTTTTAGTTTGGGTTTGTTAACCATGAATGATCTTCAAACGTAGGATGTAATAAAGATTCTAATCATTCGAGGACATTTTATGAAGCAACACAAGATGTCAATAGGAGTTGCAAGGCAAGCTTTCTCTATCATGAAATACTCGTGTTTAGTAATGACGGTAATGTTTTTGGTTGTCAGTAATACTTGTGGTCAGTTGTGGTCAACCACCATTGGATTTGAATTAGACGGTAGTCAATTACAACCGGTTGAAATAGTGTATTCTTATCCATTGAATACATATCTAATGATAACTTGGATACATATCTGATAGTAGTTGACTAGAACGGACCATGACTAGTTTTTGCAACAAAAAGAGAGACCGTTAAGAGTGCACCTATAGTGCGCGGAACACAAATGTGTAGGATACTTGTTTAAATCTCAGCCGTGTTGGGCCATGAGAGAAACTAAACCGTAGATTACTCCATTGTGCATGTGTTCTGCACATTGTAGAATTTTTCATAGTTTAGTTGAGTTTTATTTCAAATAGGCTAGTGGTTCAGCTAAAATCTTATAAAGAACCATCTCTCTACCACCACATTGTAGACATTCTACAAAGCCACCATGATTTTAAGTCCCCGACTCCCCCCAAGTGTACTTATGAGTTCAAAAGTCTCTTTGGTACAACTCTCTATACTCACTTCTACTTGCCACTTATCCTTGACTTAATGCTAACATGTGTCTATTCATAGGATATAAGTCTTTCTAGGGAATCCTTAGCTTTAACCTGCTATGATGAAGGTTTCTACAGATCTTTTTTCACATTTCTCTAGCATGATTTAGTTCTTTGGTCTTTAATTGTATTTCGAATGCAGGAATGAATAATCCTTACTACATGGTAATAGTTGAAAATCTAGAGAGAGAACTATCACCATTCACAATGATGGAATTTATACATCAGCAAGTCTCGATTACTTGTCAAGCTTCTGTTTTCCAAAGTAAGTCATCACAACCATATACAAGTGGGATCATCCTTTTGGACAGCCAAAGGAATCTTGATAAGCTATCTGACTTTTTGGAGAGTCCAGATCACATCATCATTTCTTCCACGGGAAGGTATATCTCGTGTCAGATTTCAGTTTTCTGTAATTATAAATCTGTATACTTCTCTATTTTTACATGGTTTTACTTTGCTGACTACTGAATGTCTAAGAAACAAATCTTGCTGCAATCACATAACTTAATTTATCTTTACATGATTTCCAATTACTTCCTATTTGTCAATCAATGTTCATCATTTTGTTATTTTCTGCAGGCCTTGGCTGATGACGGAGAAAATACTAGTATCCGAGGCACAAAAAGCATCCATCCAAAGCTCATGTGTATCTCAGGTTAGCTCACGAACACTTCTCTTGTGATTGTGATTTCAAGAATCAAAAGCCGCACTCTGTATGGGAGCATACTCTATGATATGTGAACCTGTAAGATGAAGCTCAAGGGTGTTCAGTAATCACTATTCTACATGTCCACATTGTCCATTGCTACCATTTTTTGAAGTCCCTCTCAGTTGAAACATAAAATGAGTTTTGTGATGATGTTACGATAATTTTCATAACAGAATCACTTTCAAGTTTCATTTCTCTGAAAATAAAGGAAGAAGCTGGGAAAACATTCCCAACTATGTAGAATTTGATAAAACATTACATCAGCTAGGTACTAAATGTAAGACTTGTGTTGATATTACAGGCGGCAGCAGCATCAGAGAGTGCAAATGTAAGCAGCAACGAGTTGGATGTGGTCATTTCCGGGACTCAAGAGTACATGAAAGCTAAGGAGCTGAAGAACTTGTTTAAGCTGTTCATTGAACACCAGTGTGGACTTCACGAAAGTTTACTTCATGAAGAGAGAAAGATCTCAAACAAGTATAGATGAATGTCTGAATCTTTTGTGACTTTTGTAAAGTTTTGCTATGTTAGTATGTTGCACAGATGGGCTACGTGAATAACTAACCCTAACAAACACATATAACCCCCTTCAAATCCTATAATATAGGGAATGAGTACACACATTTTGTAGAGGTTTTTTCTTTCTTTCTTTCTTTCTTTGATGAAGAAGTGAAGAATGCATTGTGTACACACGTCAGTGGAGATTACTGGAGAGGATTATTTTTTCAGAGAAATATTAGTGAGAAAATTTCTCCATCGCCACCACTTCCACCATCTCTAGTACCCCAAGTGCTTGCTGCTGTCTAGCTTGCTCCATGATTCAGTTGAATTTGCTCCCCCACCAAAGCTGCTATTGCCACCACCACTCTGAGAGCAGTCTCTAGCCATGTGTCCAGACTCACCACATTTGTAACAGTTCTCACCTCCACCACCGCTACCCCCCTGAGGGCACTCCCTAGACATGTGTCCAGGCTCACCACACCTAAAACAGTTCCCCCCTCCATTCTGAGGGCAATAAACCTGTTCATGTCGGCATTAGCAATTTCGACATTTAGCATCTGATGTTTTACAGCATGAAGTTCACATTCAAGCTCTTCTCCATGCGATCTTTGTCGTTCAGCCTCCTCCTTAATAATGTCAACCTAAATAAGCACAAATGCATCCGAGACCAACAAATACAGAAAACTAGAACAAGATACATAAGACTTGAATGCACTTGGAGATTGGAATTTTACCTTATTTTGCAGCACATTTACAGTACGTTCAAGCTCTACAGACTGCTCTAGGAGTTTCACCTCTGCCTCTTTCTCATCAACATGTGTCTTTCTTAATTCAGCTATCTGAAAGTCACGAGTAGAAAACTAGAATTAAGAAATGTAATATAAGAATCAACAAAAAGAAATAGTGTCTTTAGGAGGCATGTACCATGTTGAGCTTCATTTGCAATTGCTTCAATTTCAACAGTCCGTGTATGTTCTCTTTTGAGATTTTCTTTCAAATTAAGCATCTCAATGTGAAGAAGATCCCTCTGACCAGCAAGCTCATTCATACTGCACCTCAGAAATTCATTGGAGTCATTCAGTTGGCCAGACTCATTTCCAAAAGTTCCAGTTTCAAGCTCTCAGTAATCTCTTTCTTCTCTGACAACTTAATCCTCGAATAAACTTTTAGCTGCCAAGGCATCTTCAATACGAGTTCTCAGGTCCATATTTTCACTGGACAGAACATCTAGAGACTCATGCTTTTGTAATATATCCAACTTAAGACGAGAGATTATGTCTGTCTTCTCCTTCTCCTGCAATTGAGAGTCAAGCATTTCGATATTAGAATTGGCCACATCAAGCTCAAATGATTTTACAGAAAGGTCATCCTCCAAAGAAGCTATTACTTCCTTAATATCATCTTGTTCATCTTTAGTTTTAGACGCAGATTCCTGCAACAAGCTCAAATCAAATAACAGACCTTTAAGTACATCATCCTTCCCAAGTAACTCAGCTTGTAGAGAAATATTTCAGACACCAACTCCTCCGCATGGCACTCTAAGCATTCAAACTGCTCTACAACTTTGTCCACAGTTTCATATGTCACCTCCAACTTTCGCTCCCCAATTGCCTGAGGCATGCAAAGCATTCCTGCAAGAAAGTAATCACCAGCATCACATTATATACAAATATGGCACAAGCAGGAAAAACAATTCATATAAAGTACGTGACATAAAAACTCATAAATCACAATTGGTAAGACTTATATATTAGAAGTGTTAATGTGGGGTGCCTTAAGTAAACTTTGTTATCTGTATGTGTGATGAATATTAAGTCATGAAGCATTTTAAACCAAATGTCACTTGATAATTTACACAAAGTACCCAACACTAGATCTAGATAAGTATCACTACACTCTAAAAAGCATTGCCACAATCCAAACTGAACGACGATGTAGTAACTTTTCTATTTTTCCAAGGTGGCTTTATTTCATAAAAAGTTGGAAAAGTTACCCACAAATGAGACAATCACCAAGCAAGAAGAGAAATATTATTCACCAAATAATGACTACTCTCCAAAGAATGGAATTCAATTTATAATCAGAACACATTATATATTATTTTGAATTTATCCTACACATATGAGAAGTTATTGAATCATGAGTTGGATTCCTCATGCTTAGCTTCAATGAACCACATGTTTACAGAGGAACAACTACAATATATGATACAACTTGCAATAAAAACAAACTATTTTTCATGCTTTTTCAGAAGGAAAAAAAAAAAGGTTAATGATGACTCACAGGTCCAACTCCAGCTCCAGAATGTGATGAACTTTGTGGATGGTTCACTGTAGTTCCCTGTGTATATAATTCCACATCACCAACAGTATCCGAGCACTCTTGAACCACAATCTGCATGTTTCTACCGAATTACGCGCGGGGGCGTAAAGGGGCAGAAGCAACACGAATAAGCTTCCTCCTCTTCCTTCCTTCGTGCGTGCGGGATCCTTCCTGTCGGGCGGTGGGCTCTCCTGTCGGGCGCTTGCTCCTTCCCCCGGGCGTTCGGGTGCAGCTGTTAGGAGAATACAACAATGAAACAGGCGGTCAGGGGTCAAGACGGGGTGGCCCGCCTTCAACGCTCCGATGCCTAAGTCAGAAGATGTATTGGATATAACAGTCAAGCGAACATGCGAGTGGTGTTCCGGTCGAGTGAATTGGTTTGTTGGAATATGAATGAGTTATTGAGTGAGTTGGATTCGTTAAGATGGAACGAATGGGATGATCTTACCTGTAATAAATACCTGATATATATAGGTGGTTGAGTTTGGAGCCTGGTGGTGTTCTTCGATGTGGGACAACCTGCACTCTGCTGGTGTGTGATCCGCTTGTTCGGGCGTGCCCCCCACGGGCGCGTGCGTGCCCGGAGGGGGTGGGTCTGGTGAGTGAAGTTGGAGCCTCCTTGGTGGTCTTGCGTGCGGTGTGGTAGGTGTTGCTAATCTGCTTAAGCGGATAAGTATGTTAATCGTACAACTAATGATGCAATACTAACAAGTCCCCCAATTCCCCAAGTCAAAGAGCACTTTCTTGACTGGGGAGTTGAAAAAGGGTGTGCGATTAACAAGACTACTTATCCGCTCGAGCAGTGGTCATGATCCTGTGACCCCCAACTCTCCGGTCAAGAAGGGGCTCGCATGACGGAGTGGGACCTTGAGTGTCCGAGTGTGTACCTGTACGTTTCGATGGTGTACCTGTTCGTGTTCTGGGCCCGGCATCCAAACTGATCTTGCTAGTTAGGATCCGCGCGCCCATGGAGTGGTATGTTCATGCGTTGGTGTACCTAAGGGCCCGGCCTCCAAACAAGACTTGCTATATATGTTTGGGAGCCGCGCGCCCAGATGGGGTGGGATTTTGGGGACATTCATGGTGTAACAGATATGCAAACTCATAGAAAAACATAGGTAGATAGGTAAATAGATATATAGATATAAGTGTATGGTATGATGCGTGAATGTATGGTATGAGGTGTGTGTATGCACAATGCTGTCCGTACGCCAGTTATGGGATACACTGCGCACGCCGTACGTCAACGGGGATGCCGTCGCGCACGCTGTAGCGTCAACGGGGCGATCAGAACCGCGACCTACAAGTGTTGTAGCGCCCACGATCACGTACTCGTGCCGCTCTTCGGCCTTAGCGCGCGCAGAGGCCTCTGCCGCCTAACCCGGGAAGATTTCGCGCCCGGAGAGGACGGACCCCACACCCCCCAGCCGGAACCCGAGTCGGAGAATCGATCGTTAACGTTACGCCCACGGAGGGGAAGAACCCCACACCCGTGTCGCCCATCGAGCTTAGCCCTGCTAATTCGGCGTATACCTTTGCGATCGTCGAGGAAGGGCGCACCCCACACCTGCGTCGTGTCCGTGGCCTATAGGGGGGGACGGACCTCACGTCCCTATTAGGGCTTAGTTTGGCGTACGGAGGGGAAGAACCCCACGCCCGTGGTCGCCAATCGTGCCTAGGGCGCGCAAAGAGGGGACGGGCCCCATGCCTCTGGCGCCTAAACCGATTTTATTTCGTCAGGAGAGGGGACGTATCCCATGCCTCTGCTAGGAATGAGCCGCCGCACGGAGGGAAGAACCCCACGCCCGTGTCGCCCATTGATTCTTTGGGATACTCAGAGAGGGGACGTACCCCATGCCTCTGCTTTGGAATGAGTGGGGTACGGAGGGGAAGAACCCCACGCCCGTAGCATCCTTGGCGCGCGCAAAAGAGGGGACGGACCCCATGCCTGTTGCTGCCCATTGATTCTTTGGGATACTCAGAGAGGGGACGTACCCCATGCCTCTGCTTTGGAATGAGTGGGGTACGGAGGGGAAGAACCCCACACCCGTAGCACCCTTGGCGCGCGCAAAAGAGGGGACGGACCCCATGCCTGTTGCCGCCCATTGATTCTTTGGGATACTCAGAGAGGGGACGTACCCCATGCCTCTGCTTTGGAATGAGTGGGGTACGGAGGGGAAGAACCCCACGCCCGTAGCACCCTTGGCGCGCGCAAGAGAGGGGACGAACCCCATGCCTGTTGCCGCCCATTGATTCTTTGGGATACTCAGAGAGGGGACGTACCCCATGCCTCTGCTTTGGAATGAGTGAGGTACAGAGGGGAAGAACCCCACGCCCGTAGCACCCTTGGCGCGCGCAAGAGAGGGGACGGACCCCATGCCTGTTGCCGCCCATTGATTCTTTGGGATACTCAGAGAGGGGACGTACCCCATGCCTCTGGCGCATAATCCGACCTGCACTTGTGCGAGCGGAGGGGACGTACCCCACACCCGTCGCCCGTTGGTTCCAGGGACTGCAAGGGGAGGACGGGCCCCTTGCCTTTTTGTATAGGAAACATGTATCTTTGCGTACGGAGGGGACGTACCCCATGTCCGTCGCGTGTTGGTCTCAGCGCCTGCAACCTGCCAGGGCCGAGCCGGTGTGTTGATTGCTAGTGTTGCGTGCATGGGGAGAACCCTGCGCCCGTGGCGTCTGTCTGGTTTAACGCGCCATGCATGTTGCCGCGTAAACCGTGTTACGAGTTCTTACCGATGTGCGCGGAGTGTTGACCTTGTTTGGGCGGGTGCGAGTGATATGTTTACTCCGGCCGTGCGGGTGGTGTGGCTTGCCTTGGGTTTGGTGGTGCGTTTGATGATGGAATGGTAGAGGTGACATTCCCGTTGATCTTTCCTTGGGAACCGTTTGTGATGAATGCTGGCCGTCGTCTTTAATGCTGGCGTGGGTCAAGTATCAAATGCTGCTGTCGTCATGACTGTTTGAAGGGCAGGCGTCACGCGCGTGGGCGCGTGGGAGTAGTGCATGGGTGCCACGTGTCGATCTGTTGGGGGCCGTGCTAGGGTTGAATTTTAAGGCGGGAAGATGATGGGTTGGCACGGTTTACTGAGAAGAGTAAGTGAACCGGTCTGGGACACGCGTCATGATCCAACGGTGGGTACGCAAAAATGGACGGCTGGCGTTTGCCGGCTGACGTTGGTCGATGAGTATAAATAGGGGTGTGGTCTGCCTTGTTCATCACTTTCATGACTTACAAAAACTCTGTCGAAATCACTTGCGGTCTGCCTCCCTGAGCTCTCTGTGCTTGTGTCCTTTGTTGCCGGAGTACGTGCCCGTCATGTATACTCAATCCTACCAACTCAATCTGGTGAGGCCTTCGTCCCTGGCGTTTGTTTCCCCTTTGGTTTTTGGTGTTTCTGGGTTTTTTTGGGCTTGTTTTGGGTGCTTCTGTTTGCTTCTCTTAAGAACAGGGCTTGTTCTTGGGGTGGGGTGGGTTTGATCTGTTTTGGGTGGATTTGGGTGGGTTTTGGTGTTTCTGTTGTTTCTGTTTGCTGCCAAGTGTTGTATCTTTCGTCTGTGCACCCAACGTAACCAGGCGCATGCCCCCTGGGCGGGAGTCCCCCAGTTCTCGAGCGCGCGCAGACACGGGCGAGTGCCCCCTGGGCGCAGGCGTGCCAGAATAGTGCCTAACAAGTAAAAATGGAATTTTATGAAGTGTTTGTATCTGTTTGCTAACCTTTTGCACGTGCGCTTGCAGTGGAATATGGATGAAGCGATCAAGCGTCGTTTGCTCAGGATGCGGAGTGCTGGGGCGAAGGTTCACGGGGTGGCGGGTGATGGTGGTGGCCCTTCTGGTGTGGTGGATGAGATCCGACACGCGCCACCCGTTGGTGACGTGGGTGCCCCTTCTCTGCCCGTCCAAGTGCTACAAGCGGATGCTCCCCCTCTGCCGCCAAGTGACGTTGCTGGAGTCGAGGCGCAGGTCCAGGTGGAACATGAGCAACAGCTGGTGGTGCGGGATGATGTTGTGGATAGGCGGGAAGTTGTTCCTGCGCTGGCGTCGTCGAACCGTGCGGTCGTCGTGCTTCCATCTCCAAGTCGGGCGATTGTTCCAAGTCGACCTTCAAGTCCTCCACGATACTCTTGCTTTCCAAATCCCATGTCTCCGTCCTTGGGTGCGCCAAAGTCTCCCCCGCAAGGAAAAGGCGGGGAACGGGCGCGGAAGCGAGCGCGGGTGGAAGACTCCTCTCCCGGCCCCGCCCCAGGGTCGGGCGATGATGTTGTGGATGGGCTGCGCCGTTCGCTGGCGGATGATGCTGCCGTGCTTGCGTCCCTGCTGCCGCCGGTGGAGGATGCCCCTTTTGATGGGCTGGATGCGGTCTTTGGCTCGTGTACCCGCCTGATGCAGCAGGTCTTCCGCTATCGCTCGCGGGAGATTGCGGAACTTGCACGCCTCAGGGCTGATGCGCTGGAGCACCGGAAGGTGGTGGATCGGTTGGTGGTTAGTCGAGACAAGGCCAATGATCTGGCACGCCGGTACGTTGCTCGTGCGGACGAGGCGAATACCCGGGCGGAAGAAGCTGCTGCCTGTGAAGCTTTGGCGAAGATTGAGAGGGATAAGGCCGTGGCCGAGGTTGAGTGTCTGCGTGGCGTGCTATGGCGCGTGCGTGCGGAAGCAGCCGCCCGGGAAGCGTTCCTGCAGTCTGAGGTTGAGAGGCTGGCGGGCGCCGAGGTTCCTGCGTATGAGAGAGTGGCGGGGCCTTCCAGGGAACCTGCCGAAATGGAGCTGGATCCGGTGGTCATGCGGGTGGATCCGGGCGAGCAGGTGGATGCTGAGGTGGCGGCGTCATCCGAGGAGGGTGAAGAGCTGGAGGTGGACACGGGGGCGAAGTAGTGTAGCTTTTTTTTTTCTGTGTAATAGAGTAGGTTTTGTATTTTGGGCGAATGAATGAAACTCCTTTTCTTTTCGTTCGTGTGCCTTTTTTTTTTTTTGGGCATCTTTTGAATGACTCGCGCCAGCGTGCGCCAATTTCCTTGCTTTGAATGGTAATGGGTTTCGACCGAGTGTTATATTTACGCGAGTAGCCTATCCCCAGTCCCCCGAGTGTTTGGGCGGGCGGGTCAAGGACGAACGGGCGTGCAAATATAGACCAATGGAAAGAGCATAACAAAAAGTAACATTAACCCACATAATAACAAGTACTTCCCCGAATGTTGAACGTTCCATGGGCGGGGGGTCCCCCGTTGGATTGCTTCCCAGTCCCCCGGTTGGATTGGTTGGTTTTGTGGATGCGCCTGTCTGGACGATCGGGCGGCCCGTTTCCTCGCCCGTTTAATAGATTTCTTGAGGTGTGGTCCCTCGGCGTCCGTGCGTGGATCGCGCCCTTCGGTCCGTGGGTTCCAAGGTGAGAACCTCCTGCCTGCCCCGAGGCTCCGTGGTTTCTTCGTGATTGTATCCCCGAACGTGCCCGATCCCACGCTCGGTTGGGAATCTTCCCAAGAGTAGGTGCCCTGCGATGATCAATTTTAGTTTGCAGATCCCTGGCCTCCCAAGTATGGCGTTGTAGGGGGAGGGGGTGTCCATGATGATTGAAGTCCGTCCGGATCTCGTTGTGCGGGGAGTCGGGCGCGCCAATCTCGACCCGGAGGTTGTCGCTCCCGATTGGATACGACGTCTCGCTCGTGAAGCTGGCGATGCACTTATGGTCCTGCGTCATTTTGCTGGCGGGTCGTCCGAGCGCCGTGTATGCGTCGAAGTAGATTATGCTCACGGACGCCCCGCTGTCAACCAGTACCCTCTTCACAAGGAATTGGTCGATGATCGCGTCGATCACGAACGGTAGGGTGCTGTCCTTCGGGTTCTCCTCCTCGTCCATTGCCGTGAAGCTGATGGTGGGCGCCTCCTTCCTTCCTGCCTTGGGCGCTCTCCCTGCCCTGATCGCCAGCACGTTCCTGCTCGAGTGATCGGGCGATGATGTTTTCTCCTTGCGCTTCCCCCCGGATATCGTGTTGATAGTCCCCCGGGTCCTGGCGCCCGTCTGGCGCTGTTGTCCTTCCGCCCTGGGAGTGATTGTCCGTTCGTCCTTCATGTCTTCGAGGGCCTTCTTCAGCATGATGCAGCTGTTGGTATGGTGGGTGGCGGCGTTGTGGAATTCGCACCATACGTCCGGGAGTTGGCCGGCTGGTACCCCCGCTTTCGTCATGTTGTTTGGTGGTGGTATTCGGTGTCGATGCAGGCGGAGTAGGTACTCGGGCGACTGCCCGTCGATCGTGAAGACCTCCTGCACCGCCGGCC
Organism: Geum urbanum; assembly: GCA_946800695.1. Taxonomy (NCBI): domain Eukaryota; kingdom Viridiplantae; phylum Streptophyta; class Magnoliopsida; order Rosales; family Rosaceae; genus Geum; species Geum urbanum. Next base: position 44,333,631 of record OX327008.1, on the reverse strand, counting down.
GGTAGCGCGGTGCCAGTGGGAAGCGGGCATCCTGCTGTACTTGCCCCCGCGCCTGGTCGTAGCTGTTGCCCTGATGGCCGCGGAAGAAGGGCCTCTGGTAATTCTGCCTGTTTGTGTCCCGGTTCCTCTTGAAGCCCCCGGTTGGTCTTCCGTCGTCCGTCGGCTGTCGTGGTTGGGCGTTCGTTGTTTCTGGTCTGCTGGAGCTGGGCTCGGAGGCGGACCCGTACACTCGCGTCTCCACCAGTGCCTTTTGCACAATTAGATCCATGATCTCGTCGTAGTCGAGGTGCTCCTTCCTCACGAGTTTTTCTACGAATGGAGTGGCGAGCAGATTATCCATCAGGGCGACCTTGGCCACTCGCTTGTCAAGATCCCTGCACGTGCTGGCGAGCGTCCTCCATCGGTTGATGTAGCTCGACAGGCTCTCGTCCATCCCCTGGCGGACCTTGAGGAGGATGCCCGTGGTGTTGTACTTCCCCTGGAGCCTGTAGCGCTTCTGGAAACTCTCCGCCAGCTCGAGGAATGAGTGGACGGATCCTGGCGGGATTTCGTAGAACCAGCTCCGCGCTTCTTCCGCCAGCGTTTCCTGAAATAGAAAACACAAAGTTGGGTCCGAGTACCGGGTTCCGTCCGTGGTGGACCGAAACTCGTCCACGTGCGCGCGTGGATCCCCGCTCCCGTCTAACCGAGCGATCTTCGTTATCTTGGCGTGGGGGTCCCTTCCCCTCTCCAGTATGTGCGCCGCGAACGGACTGACCCGGGGGGCGAACGTCCCGCCCTGACCGGCCAGTTTTTCCTTGCGCAAGCGTGAGACTTCCTCCGCCAGCTCCTCCATCCTCTGTAGGATCAGAGCGTTGTTCGTCGGGGGTGCCGATTCCTCCACAGGCGAGGGCGCTCGGACTGCCTGGGCGTTGGTTCTGGTGAACGGATGTCGCCCCTCGTCGCTGGTCTCCTGGGTCTCTTCATGCTGCTTTATCTGCTGGTTGATGAGTGTGTCCAGTCGTTCCTCCAACCTCTGGCGGATTTGGCGCTCCTCTGCTCTCTCGAGCGCCGCCTCCCGCAATTCCTGGACCAGGCCACTGATGCGTCCCTCGTTGTCGTTCCTGCCGGCCGCCAGTGCATTCCGCCCCTGTGAGTCTGGCGGCGTCTCCCCATCGGGCGTGTTACTGCCGTTAGTCACCGGGTTGAGCATGTGGACCTTTGATTTTGGTGGTGTTTATACGAGGTTTGCAATTTGTAGGATTCCCACAGACGGCGCCAGATGTTTCTACCGAATTACGTGCGGGGGCGTAAAGGGGCAGAAGCAACACGAATAAGCTTCCTCCTCTTCCTTCCTTCGTGCGTGCGGGATCCTTCCTGTCGGGTGGTGGGCTCTCCTGTCGGGCGCTTGCTCCTTCCCCCGGGCGTTCGGGTGCAGCTGTTAGGAGAATACAACAATGAAACAGGCGGTCATGGGTCAAGACGGGGTGGCCCGCCTTCAACGCTCTGATGCCTAAGTCAGAAGATGTATTGGATATAACAGTCAAGCGAACATGCGAGTGGTGTTCCGGTCGAGTAAATTGGTTTGTTGGAATATGAATGAGTTATTGAGTGAGTTGGATTCGTTAAGATGGAACGAATGAGATGATCTTACCTGTAATAAATACCTGATATATATAGGTGGTTGAGTTTGGAGCCTGGTGGTGTTCTTCGATGTGGGACAACCTGCACTCTGCTGGTGTGTGATCCGCTTGTTCGGGCGTGCCCCCCACGGGCGCGTGCGTGCCCGGAGGGGGTGGGTCTGGTGAGTGAAGTTGGAGCCTCCTTGGTGGTCTTGCGTGCGGTGTGGTAGGTGTTGCTAAACTGCTTAAGCGGATAAGTATGTTAATCGTACAACTAATGATGCAATACTAACACTACACAGTATTTACAAACCAAGTATCTTTTCAGGAAGAAGGTACACTACAGCATTACTATCCTAAAAGGGAAAGGTTCTTTAAGGCTGAGGCGACTATGTAGAGACACAAGTATATTGCACTAGCTTTTTGTCACGTAAGCTGAGCTTCCTATTCAAACTGATAGTATCTGCAACCTGTTGTTTACTGAAATCAGTGCAACCTGATCCCTTGTTTGTGCTCTCGTTGGAATCATCCAATGCTTTGCAGTTATACGTGTACATCACGTATTTTTGTTGTGACTTCTAGAGTGCACCAAATACATAGATGAACACAATATCAAGGGAACCAAATCGAAACAGCAAACAACCCAAACAATACAAAGAAGATGAGAAGACAAGAACAAGAACACAAGATATACGTGGTTCGGCAATAGCTTACGTCCACAGAGCAGCAGGGAGAATCTTCACTATCAATGGAGATTACAAAAAAAGAGTAGGGTTACAAACAAAGTTCTAAAACTACCCACTGTTTGCACACACATACACTCTGCTCACTACAAACACACAATACTCGGTATTTATACAACTCTCTTACTAACACCTAACTTACTCGCCAAGAACACTGTTCCTCGCTAAAGACCACCAAGCTTCTTACGTACGCTACAACACCGATCCAAACTTCTAGCATACGACTCATGCACCCACGTGCACATCACACGGGTCTCACGAGCAACCGTAAGCGAGCGAGAGTTACGCTAGCAAGTGTGAAACCCACACACAATAATCTCCACCTTGGGTTTCACACGACACCCCCCTTCTATCTTTGACAACTCAACTTCTCACTGCTCAAACAACTCTTCAAGCATGAAGAATGTGTACCAAATCCAAGCAATGTTCAAACTTGGTAGCACCAACAATCTTCGTCAACATATCAGCTGGGTCGTCTGCAGTACCAACTTTCTTTAACATAATCTTCTTCTGCTCAACAATATCGCGCACACACATAATGGAATCTCACATCTATGTGCTTGGTCCTTGAGTGATACATCTGGTACTTAGCCAAGTGAATGGCACTTTGGCTATCACAATGGACCTCCACCTTTTTCTGATATATGCCCAACTCATTGATGAGATCAGATAACCACAGAGCTTCCTTAATACCTTCAGCAAGCGCCATGTGCTCTGTCTCTGTAGTAGACAAGGTCACTGTATCTTGCAAAATAGACCTCCAACTGATTGGTCCATTTGCCATGGTAAACAAATACCCAGTAGTAGACCTCCTCTATCCAAATCACCAGCATAATCAGAATCAGTATAATCAACAAGAAGATTACAATCTGCAGAACACCTCTCAAAACACAAACCAATATCTCTAGTCCCATGGAGATATCTAAGTATCCACTTAGCTGCATTCCAATACTCCTTTCCTGGATTGTGCATGTAACGACTAACAACACCAACCGCATGAACAATATCAGGTCTGGAACAGACCATCGCATACATCAATCCACCAATCAAATTAGCATATGAAATATTCTTCATCTCCAGCTTCTCTTCATCAGATTTGGGACACAAACTAGCACTCAGTTTGAAGTGGCTCACCAAAAGAGTACTCACAAGCTTGGTTGAACTACAAACTCCAAACTTCTGCAGAAGCTTCTCAATGTATTGCTTCTGAGTTAGCCACACCAAACCATCCTTTCTCTTGCGAGTAATCTCCATCCCAAGGATCTTCTTGGCCTCGCCAAGATCCTTCATTTCAAACTCCATCTTCATTTGCTCTTTCAACTTCTCAATCTCCATCACATTCTTTGAAGCAATGAGCATATCATCTACATAGATTGACAAGTAGATGAATGAACCATCACGCAACCTCTTGAAATACACACAATGATCATACCTACTACGAGTGTACTTCTGCCTCCTCATAAACTCATCAAATCTGAGGTACCATTGTCACGGTGATTGCTTTGTTCAACTTGCACACCAAATTCTTCTTTCCATCATCCTTGAAACCATCAGTCTGAGACATATAAATCTCCTCCTCTAAGTCTCCATGCAAGAGGGCTGTTTTCACATCATGTTGTACCAACTCAAGATCATAATGTGCTACTAGTGATAGCAACACACGGATAGTACTATGCTTCACATCTGGAGAGAAAATTTCATTGTAGTATATCCCTTCCTCTTGCGAGTACCCTTTGGTGATCAATCTAGCCTTATACCTTATGCTCTTGCTGTCGTCGCCAGCATCCTTCTTAGCGTAAACCCACTTGTAGCCAATAGCTCTTTTCCCAGTAGGCAACTGAACTAGATCCTAGGTCTTGTTTTTCTCAAGGGATCTCATCTCCTCCTTCATTGCTTCATCCCAATCACTACTTTCAAGGCTCGCCAAAGCCTCCTGATAGTCGCATATTTATGCGTCTATTTAGTATTTAATTTGTTCCCTATATTTAGTTTATTGTTATTAATTGAGTGAATTAATTAATTATGTTTATTTGTCTTTAGGTGTTTTGGAGATTAATGAAGAAAAGGAGACTAAATAATATATTTTGAAGCTGTTTGGCGAGGAACTGCCTGGCGAGGGAATATTAAGAATGAGGTGACATATGCTTGGCGAGACATGATGCAGGAGGAGAGCTAATTTTATATATTTGTATATATGAGATTGCTAGCAAAAGGAGAGTACGTACGTTGGTTTTGGGCCATGCGAACAAAGTTGCTGAGAGAAGAAGTTGAAGTGGAAGTGGACTTGGAAATCAAATATAAATGAATAAATAAAGAGTCCTAATTGGAGTTTGATTGGAATCATGCACGTGATCAACTTGTTAGGTAAATTAACCTGGTTTGAGCATATATATATAGCAAGTGGGGGGCTGAAAAAGGTACGGCTGGCTTGCAAGGAGATTGAGAAGAGACAAAAACAGAGGATTCAGGCGAGCACAATTACGACGTCGCCAAGAGTTCTTCTTTTTCCATCTTTTGTTTATCTTTTATGAATTCTTTGATGTTATTATTTAAGATTATGAGTAGCTAATTTTCCTTTGTTAAGGGGCTGCTTGAAGCCCCGTACATGAAGTCTTTTTAATACATACACTTTAATCTAGTTTTGCATATTTTATGAATGAGGTTTCTTTCTCTGAATGATTCACCGTATGAATTCTTGTATGTTTGCTTTGGTGGCCAACTTAGTATGCATGCTAGGGTTCTAGTTTCATGAGATACGGGCGACTGAAGATAATTTCTTCCACCGGATTCTCTATAGTGATACACCGATTTTACCGTCGGGAGATTGAAATCCATAGGTCTAGCGAGACACGCCCATAGTGTACTTGTGAACCCTTGTAGCTTCTCAAACCTTTTATAGAACTTAATGCTTTCTTCTTTGTAAACCTTGGGGTCCATGACTATAGGTTCAATAGAGGAATAGATGTAGGGGAGATCCATGACAAACCTACATAGGCATAAGGATTAGGTAATAGGATGTGGTTGTAACGATCAACTCTTCCTGGGAACTTTCATTCATTGGATATGTGCATTAGATTAAGTATGTGTTAGATAGATGGAATGACGGTGGTGGATTGCATTCCTCTTAACTCTTTAATCATATAGTTTAAACCCATTTGCATTCATTAGCATATTTACTTTCAGCATTTACTTTCTGCATTAGCTGTAGCTTAGCCGATTTATTTCGGTAACCAAATCAACTCCGAATACCCTCAAATTTTGTGTGGTAGTCCGCCACTATGTCTAGTTTATTGTGTCAAAATTTCGTAGCATTTGAGTCTGTCTAGATTAGGTTCGAATATCATTAGTGTTCTGTAGTTGAGTCTGTCAGCATAGTAGTTTGTCAGGATTTAGTTTCACCAATTCCTCGTGTTCGATAACTCCTATTTATCTTACTACATTGATATATCCAGGTTGTGAATAGGGTATCTTTGAGAGGTGTTAAACCGCCTTGTCACCTCCTTGATATTTGATGGGATCTCAGCACAAATAATGGGAAAAGCATAAGCAACACAGTTGTTGAACCTTGTAGGTTTCCTGACTTCTCTCATTTGTCTCCTTGCTGCAATGGATTCAAGATCAGGTACATGATCTTGCCTCTGCCTTCTAACATGTGCATCAACATCATCTTGGTTATGCACATCTTCATTGTTCTGGACATCAATCTCTTCTTCACTTCCAGAGTCACCAACATCATTTTGGCGAGGAGAAACATCTTTGGTGACAACACCGTCCAGCTCCACCTGTTGAACATCTCTATCAATCTTTCCTTTTTCAACAGTACCCTTGGCAATAGGATGAAGCATACTAGCTTCATCAAAGGTAACATCCCTGCTGATCACAAGCTTCTTCAATTCTGGACACCATAACCTGTACCCTTTCACACCACTCCCGAAACCAAAAAATATAGCCTTCTTGGCCCTTGCATCTAGTTTAGTTTCAGTGACATGAAAGTAAACAGGACAACCAAAGATATGCAAATAATCATAATCATCTGCAGATTTTCCAGACCACATCTCAATAGGTGTTTTACCATTGATCGCAGAGGATGGCAAACGATTTACAAGATGACATGCATAGGTAACTGCTTCTGCGCAAAATGCTTTACTCAAGCCAGATTGATGCAACATACACCTCACCTTCTCCAACAAAGTTCTATTGAGTCTCTCAGCCACTCCATTTTGCTGAGGAGTCCCTGAAACAGTAAAATGCCTCACTATCCCAGCCTCTCTGCAGACTCTATGAAAAGGATCAGAAGTGTACTCTCTACCATTGTCAGGCCTCAGGGCCTTTACCTTCCTACCAGTTTGGTTTTCAACTATCTTCTTCCAATCAAGGAAGATGTTCAACACCTCATCCTTGTGTGTCATTGTGTAAACCCAAGACCTCCTGGAGAAGTCATCAACAAAGGTTACAAACCAATGCTTGCCACTCATGGAAGCATTCCTTGTATGACCCCAAACATCAGAGTGCAGATAGTCAAGGATTCCTTTGGTCTGATGCACAGCGGTATCAAACTTCACTCTGTGTTGTTTACCCAAGACACAAAACTCACAGAAATCAATCTTACAGGTTTTGGCTCCCTTCAAGAGCCCTTGTTTCACCAAACCTTGCTTGGCCTTTTCACCAACATGCTCAAGCCTCATATGCCACAATCTAGTAGCATCATCTGTACAATCTCTAACTGCAGCAACATTGTCAATCATTGTTTCACCTTGCAGTACATACAGATTGTGGTTTCTTTTCCCTTTCATCACTACCAAAGCTCCTTTTGTCACCTTAGTGACACCATTCTCCATAGTGATCTTGTAACCACTAGCTTTCAAGGCACCCAAAGATATCAGATTGTTGCCAAGCATAGGAACATACCACACATTAGTCAGTTTTCTGACTACACCATCATGGAGCTTCAACTTGACTGTTCCTACACCCTTCCTATCATGAGCAAAGTTGTCACCCATAAACACACTACCAGTGACACTTGTATCCAAAGTAGCAAACCAATCCTGATTTGCACACATGTGTTTGGAGCAGCCACTATCCAATAGCCATGAATCAGGTTCATCTACTGATGCAACACGATTAGAAGCTACAGTGAGAAGATAATTAGCTTCCTCACCAGTAGAGGCCACATTTGCATGAGCCCTATTGTTCTTATTTTGCAGCTTCGGGCATTCATGCTTTCAATGACCTTTTTCACGACAAAAGGCACATTCATCTCTCCCCAAACTCCTTCTTCCTTTGGAATTTCCTCTGGTGCGAGACTGAGACTTTCTCCGGTTGTTGAAACCCTTCTTTTCAACTGCTCTACCTCTAGCTACCAAAGCATCCGATGTAGAAGCACTACTCCTCTTGTCTACATGTCTAATCTCATGATTCATCAAGGCACTAGACACTTCTTTAAACTTGATAGTCTCTTTCCCATGAAGCAACGTGGTAATCAAATGCTCATATGACTCAGGCAAAGAATTCGATCAACAAAATCAAAACCTTATCTTCATCTTTGATGTCTTCATCCAAATTAAACAGATCTGCAACTAGCTTATTAAAAGCATCAACGTGGTGTATCATCTTCGTACCTTCTTTGTACTTGAAGTAGAATAACCTCCTCTTCATATGCAGACGGTTTTCGGCACTTTTCGACATGTAGTTGTCTTCAAGTTTCTGCCACAAATCCTTAGCCTTCGTCTCCCTCATCACAGTAAACTTTTGGGGCTTTGCAAGACACAAATGAATAGACGAACAAGCCATCTTGTTTATCTTGGTCCAATTGGCATCTGACATCGACTGGGGTTTGTCTTCCAAAGCGACATCCAACTCCTTCTGTGTCAATATATCTCTCACCTCTCATTGCCACGTTCCAAAGTTGTTTGTACCATCAAATTTCTCCACCTTGAACCTTGCATTCTAAACCGTCATCTTCGTAACCTTCGAGCTCTCAGCTCCACCAAATGGGTTGACATCCTCACCTCTATTATCTACCATCTATCTCAACCGGATCTAAGCCAAAGCTCTGATACCACTTGTTCTGACTTCTAGAATGCACCAAATAGATAAATGAACACAATACCAAGAGAACCAAATCGAAATAGCAAACAACTCAAACAATACAAAGAAGATGAGAAGACAAGAACAAGAACACAAGATATACGTGGTTCGGCAATAGCCTGCGTCCAAAGAGCAGCAGGAAGAATCTTCACTATCAATGAAGGTTACAAAAAGAGAGTAAGGTTACAAACAAAGGTCTAAAACTACTCACTGTTTGCGCACACACACACACACTCTGCTCACTACAAACACACAATACTCTGTATTTATACAACTTCATTACTAACACCTAACTTATTCGCCAAGAACACGGTTCCTCGCCAAAGATCACCAAGCTTCTTACGTACGCTACAACACCGATCCAAACTTCTAGCATACGACTCATACACCCCACGTGCACATCACACGGGTATGGCGAGCAACCGTAAGCGAGTGAGAGTTACGCGAGCAAGTGTGAAACCCACACACAATAATTTTCTCAACTAGTGAAAAACACTTGGATAAGTTAGTTTCAACAGAAGTCATACCACAATCTTATCCAAAATTAGCACAAGTGAAAAATAAATCTAGACAGATGAAATAAATAATAGGAAAAGAAATAACAAATTACTTTATCCCAATGATCTCGAGCTTTCCACCGATGTAAGCAACCAAATGTCAGAACTGATCCCTGAACAAAAGAGGAATAAGAACTATAAAAAACATGGCTTAGTTGATTTCAGTCACATAATCACGTAATAATTACAACTATCATGAACACATATGTATTTTACTCTACCCAAAATTACAGAACCATACAATTGTGATCAGAATTATTGACAAACATCATTCTCTGTACCTGTTGAGATATCTCACGCAGAGAGGTAGGTATATATAGTAATTTGTGTTTTAGGAAATAAGTATGTGAAGAGAATAGTTTGAAGCAATGAATTTTGTGTCTTTATTAATGAATGAGCAACTCCTATATATAGGAGAGTACAAGAGGTACAATCAGGAAAGTAATCCTATTACAATACTGGATAAGTTATACTTGTCATATCCTGTAATCTCCACCATAACTAGGAACATCAAATATCCTACAACACTCCCCCTTGTGCCGGTGTATGGTGGTGATGCCTCTTCATTTTGCTTCATTGATGCCTCATCAAAAACCTTGCCGAGCCAAAAACCTTTGCAGGAGAAAAATCAGTCTCGCCAAGTAAAAAGAATGCAAATCATCGTAGACAATGATATGACACATAGCTATGTTGCCTCATTAAAAACTTGCTAAGTAATAAAAATTCAGTGGGATAAAAACAACCTTAGTTAAGGAAAAAGAGTGCAATGTGTCCTTCACATTCAGAAACGCTCATGTGTATGCTAGACTCCCCCTGATGTCTGCATCTATCCTTGATACCAATAATCAAGGCAGCTTAGACAAGCTGAGCAACCCTATGCTCTTCACATGCTTCTGCAATGTGGATTTGGGCAATGACTTAGTAAATAAATCTGCCACATTGTTCTCAGATCGAACTTGGTTAATCTGAATCTTGAGAAACTCTTGTTGTTGCTGATTATAAAAATACTTAGGCGATATGTGCTTGGTATTGTCTCATTTGATGTAACCTTGCTTCATCTGCTCAATGCAGGCCGCATTATCCTCATTAATGCATGTAGGTTCATCAGTAGTGGATCCCAATCCACAAGTCTCACGAATATGTGTAATAATGGACCTTAGCCATATACATTCCTTAATTGCCTCATGAAGAGCAATAATCTCAGAATGATTCGTGGATGTCGCGACTAGGGTCTGCTTTGTAGACCTCCAAGATATCGCAGTGTTTCCCATAGTAAAGACATATCCTGTTTGGGAACGACCTTTATGTGGATTAGAGAGAAATCCAGCATCAGCAAAACCCGTCAACACATCACAAGGATTGTTGGTATAGGGGGTAAAGGGAATGGCGTCACCATCTTTAATGTCACGTCCTTTTGATACGGTAGCTTTCCGTCTTGTCTCTCTGTAGGGATAAAACAAGCTCATATCTATCGTACCCTTCAAGTACCTGAAGATATTCTTAATGCCTGTCCAATGACGTTGCGTGGGCGCTGAACTAAATCCAGCTAACAAGTTCACAGCAAATGAGATGTCCGGTCTTGTGCATTGAGCTAAGTACAGTAATGCACCTACTGCACTTAGATAAGGCACTTCAGCCCCTAACAGTTCCTCGTTCTCATCCCTTGGACGGAATGGATCCTTTTCTGGATCTAGGGTGCGGACTACCATGGGGGTGCTAGCAGGATGTGCCTTGTCTATGTTGAACCTTCTCAACATCTTGCAGACATAAGCAGCCTGGTGGACTAATATTCCACTACTACAGTGTTCTAGCTCAAGGCCTAGACAAAACCGTGTCTTCCCAAGGTCCTTCATCTCAAACTCGGATTTCAAGTACTTCGCAGTATCCCTTAGTTCATCAAGGGTTCCAATGAGATTCATATCATCGACATAGACTGCTACTATTGCAAATCTGGAACTTGTTCTTTTAATGAACACGCAAGGGCATAGCTCGTTATTCACATATCCCTTCCCAATCAAGTATTCACTTAGGCGGTTGTACCACATACGCCCGGATTGCTTCAATCCATACAGTGACCTTCTCAATCTTATAGAGAATGCGCTCCATGATTTAGAGCTACTTGACTTGGGTAATTCGAATCCATCAGGGACTCTCATGTATATCTCTGAATCTAGATCCCCATAGAGATATGCAGTAACCACATCCATTAGCTACATGTCCAGTTTTTCAGAAACTATCAAACTGACAAGGTAGCGGAATGTTATGACATCCATTACGAGAGAATACGTCTCCTCGTAGTCAATACCAGGGCGTTGTGAGAAACCTTGCGCCACAAGGTGAGCTTTGTATCTTACAACCTCATTATTCTCATTACGCTTTCTAACAAAGACCCATTTATGTCCTACAGGTTTTACACTTGGCGGGGTTAGCACTACCGGGCCAAACACCTATCTCTTTGTTAGTGAATCTATTTCAGCCTGGATTGCATCTTTCCATTTGGACCAATCTGATCTCTGTTGACACTCTTCAACAGATCGAGGTTCGATGTCAGCATGTTCTATGAGTTCATGTGCAACTGAGAATGCAAATGCATCGTCAATGATCATAGATTCTCTCTCTAAAATCTCATGTATGCTAGCATAATTCATCGAAATTTCTTTATTCACTGAACTAAGATCAACTGTTGGAACTCCCTCCAAATTGGTTGTATCAAGGACATAACTGTAGTCAGAAATAATTTCATGAGATGGATTCTGAGAGTTGATGAACAATGGATCTTGTTGTGCCGATCTCCCCCTCTTCCTAGGGTGAGTATCCATCGAACCTACATGTCTCCCCCTCTTCCTTTGGGGAACCGTGGCCTCAGCCACCACACGTCCACCATGTGTGGTGGTGCTGCTCTCTCCCATCATATGGGTGGCGGCATAACATCCTCCTTGTGGGATGTCAATCCTTGCAGGCACATTTGCAGCAGGTATATGTGATCTTGTCACTTTAGCAAGGTCAACAAACGTATCAGGCATCGAATCTGCTACATTACCAAGCTCTATAATTCTCCTTACTTCACTATCTGCTAGTGAGGAGCGGGGATCAAGATGAGACAAGTTAGGGACTGACCATGACAATTCTTGTTGTTCATGTGTCCTTCCTCCCCCTAACGACGGGAAGTTTGTCTCATCAAAGTGACAATCCGCAAATCTTGCGGTAAATAGATCGCTTGTTAAGGGTTCTAAGTAGCGGATTATAGTTGGTGAAACAAAACCAACATATATGCCCATTCGTCTCTGAGGACCCATTTTATCGCGTAAAGGTGGTGCAATTGGCACATAGACTGCACACCCAAATATGCGTAGGTGCGAAATATTTGGCTCATATCCAGTAACCAACTGGTACGCAGAAAATGGTTGTCTAGCAGCGGGTCTAAAACGAATAAGCATTGCTGCATGTAATATTGCATAAGCCCAAGCAGAAGTGGGTCGGTTGGTACGCATGACCAAAGCCCGTCCAACCATTTGAAGTCTTTTAATGGTGGCTTCTGCGAGACCATTTTGGGTGTGTACATGGGGAACTGAATGCTCGACATCAATCCCGATGGACATGCAATAATCATTGAATGTTTGCGATGTAAACTCCCCAGCATTGTCGAGACGGATCAACTTTATAGGATGATCGGGGTGGTGAGCCCTCAAACGAATAATCTGGGTAATGAGTTTAGCATATGCAGCATTTCTTGTGGACAATAATGCGACATGTGACCAGCGTGTCGAAGCATCCACCAATACCATAAAGTATCTAAATGGTCCTCATGATGGGTGGATGGATCCACAAATATCACCTTGGATACGTTGTAAGAATGGAATATTTTCTTTGGTGTCTTTAGCGTAAGAGGGTCTCGCTCCTACCTTGGCTAAAGAGCATGTTTTGCAGAACGAGCGATGAGTATTAGACATCACCAGTGAGGATGCTGGCGTTTTCTCAAGGTCTCCATGGACCTGGGAAGCATCATAGGGGACGAGAGCACCACTTTTGGTGTCAAGTCGTCTCCTCTTGGGTGAGGAGGTGTCAATATGAGGCCGACCATGGATGGTGGCGCCACCCCTCTTGGTGCCCACCTCCATGTTTGTGTGAACCGCTCTTTGGTTCTTGCTTCCTTTCGCTCGAAAGAATGGATGTCCGTTTGAATTCTTCAAAATTCGGATCATCATATCATGACATGGGTGTCCCAGCCTGTCGTGCCAAAGCATATATGTGTCTGAGTCCCATAGGTCATCTCTTATGACATGGTGTGACTCTACAACTCTCATAGTTGTAATACATAGCCCATTTGGTTGACACATGAGCTTCTCTAGTATTCGGTTTCTGCCAGAATCACTAGAAGTAATGCATATATATTCCATTCCATTCTCACAATGAGTATTGATATGAAATCCGTTGACTCGGATGTCTCGACTACTCAGTAAGGTCCTGGGAGCCCTATGAGCATAGAGAGCATCATCAATGATGAGTTTTGTTCCATTTGGCAACAAAAGTTGGGCTTTCCCTCGCCCTTGGATCAAATCCGAAGACCCACCCATCATTGTGGTTAGAGATGTTCGACAAGGCATAAAGTCGATGAAGAGTTGTCTGTGACAAAGAATGGTATGTGTGGTTCCGCTATCAATGAGGCATTCAAGCTTTCCTGGAAACATACCAACAAGAAAACAAGTCTTGTATGAGGAAAGATCGGAAAATTAACTCAAAAATTTTTCTAGGGATATGCCTTCTACCCATTGAAGCACCCCCTCGAGTTTTCCTCAGGTTTTGGCCTTCCTCGGGCAAACTGACCTCCGAGTACTTAAATAAGCATAACTTTGTCTAGAAAATAGCTTTTGACGTTCCGGATGAAGTTATAGAAACTAGATATCCGTAGCTTTCCGAGCATATAATACTCATATGCCAGATCGTTTTGAATCAATCCCAGATTCATGTCAAAGCTAAGCAATTTGCATAGCCAAATACGTTATGTCGGTTTCAGACCTCTGTCTAGTAAAACAGGCATAACCTTTTCTAGAAAATAGATATCGACGAGATGGACATAGTTCTAAAAACTAGAAGTCCATATCTTTTCAGACATATGCCATCCATATGTTGGTTTATTCTGGAAAAATTCCAGTTTGTCGCCGATGTCAACTGATCTGCAGAGCAGATTCTGTTGTGCCCTGTTTCTGACCTTTGTCCAGTAAAATAGATATAACTTTTTCTAGAAATTAGCTATCGACACTCCGGAGATAGTTCTGAAAACTAGAGATCCGTACCTTTTTAGCCATATGCCACTCATATGCTGAATATTTCTGAAAAATTCCCAGTTTGTTGTCGAAGCTGGCTGATAGTGCAGCAGATTCTGTTTTCTGCGTTTTTGGGGATTTATAGCACTCTTAGCTATCCCAATAGATACATGGACGAATTTGTAAGTTTGCTAGGACATCTAAAGTCTTTTGGGTAGCTCTTTTCACTTATGACCAAGTGAAGAGAGATCAATGTAGGTGAGACATAAAGTCCGCCAAATACCTTTATCGAAATCTCTTGTCTTAGACATCACAAGTTACTAAGGTGAGCCCTAGTAGACGATAGGTTTGTAGCAACCACAAAGCATGTATATTACACAAAAAATGTAGACAAGCCTGTTATTAATAAGCCAAAACAATGCATTTATTAATAATGCCAACGAGTTACATCAAAGTTTACTAATCCAGAAATTTGACGAATTACAATGTCAATAATAAGACTTAGGCCACATGCCTTTATTAATGGAAAACATAAAGCTCTAATCAAAATCTGGTGTCTCAGAAATTGAGTCCCTGCCAATTCTGAAGCTTGCTTTAACGAGATTAGCCTCTGCTCCATCTCTTTCTTCTGTTTCATTGTAGTGAGCTTCTAATGCAAGCTTTTCGCGGTAGGCTTTGTAGTGATCTGCAAGTCCCTTGCTTGCTCTATAGTTCCTGAACTAGTGGTCGCTTGCTCCACACCTGTGGCAAACGCCATCACCGTGCTTTTCTCCCTTGTCTCGAGATTGTTGGACTTTGGCCTTGCCTTTGTCAACAGTGGCGCCACCTTTTTGGCTGCCACGGCCACCATGGCCTCCACGGCCTCTGTTGGTGGCTCCCCTCTCACGGTTTCCACGTGGTTCGTGGTCCGTCTCTTGGCGGTTGTAGGGACCTTGACGTCCCTCACGTTTTCCCTTTCTTCTAGGGTTCCTCTCCTTGCGCCTTGCGCTTCCATAATTCGCTTCAGGAACTCTCTTTGTCCCTAAAGGCCTTGAACTATTGTTCACAAGTACACTATCATGCTTCTCTGCAACAGACAAAATCTGTATAAGATGATTGTACGTTGTGATATTCCTGGTTCGTACCTCATTACGGTATTGGTTGGCAAGTATTCTTGCAGCGACCGGGAATGTAGAGAGGGTTTTCTTGAGCATATCTGCTTCAGTCACATCCTGATTATAGTATTGAAGCATGGATCGAAGCTTGAGCATTTCAGCATCAAAATCTGCTATGCTCTTGAAGTCTTGGAACCTAATGTGGGTCCACTTGTCCTTCAGATCCGGGAGTAGGGTGTCTGCGATATTTCCAAATCTCTCAGCGAGGGCCGTCCATAATGCTCTAGGGTCATTTACGTTCAAGTATTTCCATAGCAGTGGTGCCTCAAAGTGGCGTTTCATGATGATGATAGCTTGCGCCTTCGCAGCTAAAGTTGGTGGAAACGCGAGATCTGGATTATCTGGCTCAATCGTGGGGAGTATAGACTTTGCTGTCAACGCATTCTTGACATCTCCACACCAACGATGATACTCGATGCCTCTTTGGTTCAATTTACCAAAATCGAGTTTTGTTTCAGACATCCTGAAAATAAACAGAAGATATATTAGTTTCAAAGTCATAAAAGACTTCATCGACAACTAATTAGTTTTCCAATCGTCTTTGGATTAGTACTTCACTTTGAAGTATGTGGTCTCGCGAACAATCTGTGTTCGTCTTAATCGATGTTTTTCTTTACTCTTAGTTCAAATCGATTATGTGAACGCTCTTAGTTTACTTATGAACGCTCTTAGTTTATGTGTGAACGCTCTTAGTTCCATAAATGCCCATCTTCAAGAAATGTGCGGTGTAGAAAGGAGGGATGAGATGTTATCCCGAAATCCCTACGGAAAAATCCAAATTTCCCAAAAGAGTAGGTTATTTTGAAAAAGATAAAGTTGAGTTTATAAAACTTACTTGTTGTTATTACAGAACGATTCTTTTTCTCCTCTTTTTCTCTTTGGGATCACAACGGCGGTCGGCTGCGGTGGAGTTGGCGGTGGTGCTCGATTTTAGGGCTTCGTGCTGATAACGTGTTTTAGGAAATAAGAATATGAAGAGAATAGTTTGAATCAATGAATTCTGTGTCTTTATTAATGAAGGAGCAACTCCTATATATAGGAGAGTACAAGAGGTACAATCAGGAAAGTAATCATATCACAATACTGGATAAGTTATACTTGCCATATCCTGTAATCTCCACCATAACTAGGAACATCAAATATCCTACAACAATTTGCCTGATGAATCCAATTATACAAAGTTAGTATAATGATTCTTCCTGTATTTTTTTTATTATTAGATCAAAAAGACTAATATAAAAAAAATTATCTAGATCCTCCAAAAATATGTATTCCCTTGACCGGTCAAACTACCATTAAAATGCATTACTTCTTGACAGCCTGGTAAAATGAATTTATGTAGCACGTCTTACCAACATATTTGTAGTCCCTGATTCATATTCAAATTCAAGCTTCTCAACATCGCTTTGAGCATTTATAGACTGAAGGGTAAAACGTGTAACGGGGATTCCATTAAGACGCTGTTGTTCATCCATTACAATCTGCCAAAACTTAAGAGAGATGGCTTAGGGGCTTAGGTTTGGTGTGAGGGGATCAAAAGTGATATATATAAGGAAGGCGATAGCAGGAGATTGAGAAGTGATAATGAAGTGGAGTAGTGAGCTAAAGTTTGTATTGAGCTTAAGTTTAGTTCTTTCATTAGTCTAACTAACAGTGATCATGCAACGTAGGCACACATTGCTGCATTATGTGCCCATTTGTCAACCCAAGTAATATTTTGGTGTCATAATATTTTGGCATAACGGTGATCTTATTTATCTTTATCATATTTGGTGTAACTTTCTTCTTTAGTGTGGACCCTATTGTAACTTTCTTCACACGGTTTTTGCTTCTTCTTAGTGGACCCTATTGTAAGTATCTCTCAGGTACTGAGACCCTATTGTAAGTATCGATCTTGGGTCTTGTCTCTGAACTCCCGCTCTTCAGATCTTGTCTCAGTACCCTGAGAGATACTTACAATAGGATCCACTAAGATACAAATCAAGTCAAAAACCAAAGATATTGAGCACGAAAAAGGATTCTCTGCTCGCTAGTACTCAGTCCACAGCTAGTTGCTTCAGAAACAGCCTTCGGTTTAGCTGCTTTGGAGACGTCACATCCAAATCCATTGAACCACTTGCCTGTCATCATATTTCGACTCTGAGTTTCAACATTTTTTCTACCTCCATCCTAAATGGAGGTCTAGCATTATTTATTAAGCGTAGAAATTGTTGTACAAATTGTGCTTTACCTGTAAGAATTTGCTATACTTTAATATACTAACTTCACAACTGTCCAATATAAATTGCACTACTTCCTCTATTCTATTTCAGGATATCTTAGTTCCTTCTTACTGCTAGACTTGTTCGACACTGCAGCAGCCATCTAAAACAGAGGTATTTCAGATAAGTTCTACAATATGCATTGATCATCAAGCTAAAACTATCTCACCTCTTCAAATTGTGTGATCATACTTGGAGGACTGGCAACTAAATAAGCAAATGCCATTAGCTCTGATGGCCAGCCAGTTATTCGTACAGGATAACACTCGGTACTGCTTCAAAGAAACACAATTCAGTACATGAGAGTTAATAATAAAACATAAAGGAGGAAAGAGTAAGTAGTGAAATCATCTGTGAGGAGTCAATTGAAAGTGGAAATACAAAATGAATACAAGGAACTTAGAGATAATAGGCCGATGTATGTTCACGAGTTACCAGGAGAGTGAATATGACTATAAATGACTTCACACCAGTCACTCCCAAGTCCTAACTAATAATTTGCTAGACTGAGCTTTCAGGCACTCACGCTGATAGGCCATACTTTCTCAGAGCCTCCACCTTCTCCTTGTAACATTTGTCAGATTTTGGAATTGACACTGACAACTCAACAGAATCACTAGGATTGGAGCCCTTACTCGGAACAAATCAATATGATAGCAATAGCTCTCCATTAGACTTTTTCCCATAGGAAATGAAAACCTGAAAAGTAATCAATGGAGTTCTTGATTCTCATAGCACAAAATCCTTTACTTAATCTCATTAAGTGTTGATGGATTAAGTCTTACATAGGCATCTAAGTGAATCAGTGATCATGCCTATAAATTAATTCTTATACGGTACTTTACTTGAATTACAAATAGAGTTATCAACAAGAATCAATGGTTTTACCTGCTCACCTGGCTGATATGGCCCAGCTGTTGTAAAAACTACTCCCTGGGATGATTTGTCATAATCCAAAAATGTGTCTACCTACAGCCGTCAAATTAGGATGCACATAAGGCGTAAGGTTGTGTAGACAATACAGGTAATACCTTTGACGATTTGTAGCAAATAGGTTTCATCCACAAACCTCACAACTATGATTCAGCATATCTGCCCAAGGAACCAAAGCAACCTTTCCATCCATTGAGGGCAATCGAACCTGTCACACGTTGCTGCAAATGAATATGATCTTCAACATTCATATGAAATCCATTCAACCTCATATATGATCTTTCTATGTTGAATACCTGTAAAATACAAGGAGGAGGACAATGAAAAACATCAAAATCATATGAGGAGTTGTTAAATTTTGAGGACCAATGTATCTAGATGAGATAGAGACACCCTAGTGCTTCAGTTGAGTTATCAAATAATATGGATGTTCTTCTATTGGTATTAACATGATATTAATTTTCATATGGATGTCACACACATAAACTTTGAGGACAATTTGACACCAATTTTGTTGAAGCAGAAGCAAATTTACTATGTAATTATTATCATCCAAGTAGTATTACTTACCGAGCGTGAGAAAAGAATTCCAAATGACCATTTGAAAGTTTCTATGTTGAATACCTGTAAAATACAAGAAGGACAACAGTGACAAACAGATGAGAATCATACAAGGAGTAGTTACATTTAAGATGAGAGATGCAAATATCAAAGACATTTTATAGATTCTGATTCGGTGATACGAGTGCAGATTGTTGATTTTCTAATGACCTGGCTCTTTAGAAATAGATGTTTTTCAGATAACTTTGACCAGTGTTTGACACTATCAAGGAAGAGAGATTACTTTTGGCATATATATAAAATTCACACAAAGCATTTTTACCTCTTCGGGAAATAATGCAGGGTGCTTCGTATCTGCACAAGTGACAGGACTAAACAGTCAGTGCAGTGATCACAGAAACAGAACCACCTATCAAACTGAGAATAACAGAAGAAACAAGCTTAGAGTAGCAATGCAACGTCATTAGTTCCAACAACATTGGTAACTCTCTCTATTGCCCTCTGCCTAATCTGTGACGCCTCCAAATATCGATCAAGCTCCTCACAAGTCCTGAAATGACACATAGAAGCTGTAGAAAGCCAAATCTGAGAGTAGACTCATTAAAGCTCCACCATTGGAACAAACACTATAAAGTGGCAACTTACCAATACAGTAGAGAATAAGGCTGTCTTGGTAAGGCAGATATATAGTTGTTCCATCTTGAAGATTTCAAGTAACTAGCTTCACTAATCAAATAGGTTGCAAATAATGGCCAGTCTGGTACATTATTTTTCTTCAACACCTTACCAGTCTCAGCACATGTCCATTCCTAACATTCAATACAGGCATCTTACCACCATAAATCCTAGCAGCTCAAATTCCTCAAAATAATTAAAGAAAGTAACTTTAACACAAATTGCATCAAAGAATTGATCACACTCTCCAAAATCAGTTTTTAAAAAGTAAC
The DNA here is from genome assembly GCA_946800695.1 of Geum urbanum. Lineage (NCBI taxonomy): Eukaryota > Viridiplantae > Streptophyta > Magnoliopsida > Rosales > Rosaceae > Geum > Geum urbanum. Next base: position 44,313,523 of record OX327008.1, on the reverse strand, counting down.
TTTAACACAGTTTGATCAGTGAACTCCAACTTACTGAGTCTGCAGTGATGAACAAAGATGGAGGCACAAAGAGCAACTTTTCTCCTTTTCTTATATTCTTCAAAGCAACAAGGCCTCTCTCCCCTACATCAACTTTTTCAATGCCTATTTTCTGAGGTGGGAGGCCTGACTCAGTCAGCCATTTCTGCAGAGCAGAAGCGTTTTCCAAAGAGTCAATGTCACAGCCCCAAGGAATCTTCAGGGTCACTTTGGCTTTGCTGCTCTCAGCTGTGGAGATTGAGCACTGAATTGGGTGCCTTCTGAAATGTATTGGGTGTGTCTGAAACCTATGGCTTTTGTGGTGTGAATGGAAACTGAGTATGAAAGAGCTCTGCAGAACTCTTGAAGCTCCAGCCATGGCTACTCCTATCCAAGCTCACCAAGAAAGAGAAGGAAACCTTATGGTCCTTATCTGAGACTTTTATATGGTTTTGGGCTTGGCTTGGTCTGCAAAAAGTGTCCAACTCTAAACGACAACGTTTGAAGTCTATTAGCTATCTAGCTTAGCTCAGTGTTAATAAAGCTAGAGGCCTAGAGTTTTGAAAAGAATCCCAAACACATCAAACATGTTGTTGGCTAATGCCAACCTCATCTCCTGCACTTCCCCATCTCTTCCACCCAAAATAAAAGCTTCACTGCAAACCCAAAACCTCGAGCCAAGAATTTCACATTACAAAACAGTTTTAAAAGTTTCAATCTTTTTTGGAGCCCACAATGGCAAAGCTTCAATCTTTGCACTCCACAAAGGCCGGCTTCAAATTTGTCACAGTAGCTTGGAGACCCAGAAACCAGAAGACCCAGTTGGCAAGACTGAAAATAATGATGATGAAGAAAAGAACTGGGCAAGTTCTATCTTGCTATTTGTGTTGTGGGGAGTGCTCATGTACTATGTGTTCAATCTTGCTCCGAACCAGACTCCGGTAAAAAAGTAGAATCAAGACTTTTAATATGATGGTTTTTAAATTCATTGAAATGAGGCAGATAAAGTAGCTGTAGTGCACTATGGCTTACTAGGAGTAGGAGTAGAAAAATGTGTTTTGTAATCTATGATTCTGATATTCGTGTACTCTCTTATTCTGTTGACGATGTTTAACTTAGAAGGGCTTAAATTTCTTTGTTTCTGCGACTAAAATGATTGTTTAAATTGGAATTGTAACCTATGTCAACAAGTAAAAATTGTTTATAGGTTGTTGCTTGTGGGTTCCTGTTTTAGGATCTCTGAGGATTTCTTGGTTGAGTGGCATACATGATTAAAGCTCTTGAAGTTTATCAGTTTGCATCATGAATAGGAAAGCCATTAATGGCAAATGTATAAATTGTTGTAGTAAAATTGAGTAAGATGAGGAGAGAAGGTTAACTGGCATGTGAATTCTTCGTTATTCAGTTTGTCTTTACTTTGCCGATAATGTAGGCTTTCTGATCATCCAATTTTTTGTATTCTTAATGTTTTGGCCTTTTAATTTTGTCAGTCAGGGGACATGTATTTCTTGAAAAAACTCTTGAATTTGACGGGAGATGATGGTTATAGAATGAACCAAGTGCTTGTGGCGGTCTGGTACATAATGGGTTTGTGGCCTTTGGTGTATAGCATGCTGCTGCTTCCAACAGGGAGAAGGTATTGTTATTTTCTATGAATTCTATTTGCTTTTTTTTAAAACAAATTTATGAACCTCTTCTCCCCCTTTATCTATATGTTTCGTATTTAAGATTCTTTTTGTTGTGCACCATAAATGATTCTTAGAGATTTTGTCTGGATGGATCTGGAAGTGTTGATCGATGTTTGACTACTGTTTATGTGCAGTTCAAAAAGCAAAATTCATGTCTGGCCTTTCTTAATCCTTTCATGCTTTGGCGGGGTGTATGCTCTTCTTCCCTATTTTGTGTTGTGGCAACCACCACCACCTCTTGTTGATGAGAGTGAGCTCGGAAGATGGCCTCTCAACTTTTTAGAATCCAAATTAACTGCTGGGGTAAGAAACATTGCAGCTCTCAATAATTCTTCAGCAAGTTGCAATTGATCTGTAAATAAATCTCATAAAAATGTAATTCAATAGTTCCATTGATTTTAACTTTAAGATGTTTAATTGTATCTATTTTATTCATTTTGGAAAATGCAAGTAACTCCATTACACAACAGATAACACTTGCTGCAGGACTCGGTATAGTCATTTATGCAGGTTTGGCAAATGAAACTGACTGGAAGGAATACTACCAGTATTTCCAAGGAAGTAAATTTGTAAGTCACTCGATCAGTAACTAACTTCTTAAATAAGGGCGTAGCTCCCACATCTTGGAGAAGTATGGCTACTGTTCATATTTAGAATTGAAGACTCACCTAACGATCCAGATTTGGAACCTGAACTATGCAGATACATGTCATGAGCCTTGATTTTACTCTACTATCTGCATTTGCTCCATTTTGGGTTTACAACGATATGACTTCACGAAAATGGTAATCCTAGTCATGTTGCTTTAGACACATATATTGTATACTGAATGTCTCTATATCAAGGTTTAAATCTTTTAATAATTGAACACTTGGCAGGTTTGACAAAGGCTCATGGCTTCTGCTTTTGTCATTGGTGCCATTTTTAGGCCCTGCTTTGTACCTCGTGTTAAGACCATCACTGTCAACAGTATCTAACTCACTGAGCCCTAGTGAACCAGAATAGTATGTAAAATCTGTGTCGGTACCCATATGCATACGGATAACTCTACAGATGGAGGGAATGGAAAATGAACTCTGTCTTCCAAAGATGCTTGAGCTTTCTTATACCAGCAAGCATCCTTGTGGCCATGTGATGTACTTACAGGGCAACATACACACAATATCATCAGCCTTTTATACAACACGAACACTTTCAGATGGGAACTAGATGTAGCCAACAGGATCAAAATATAGGACATAATTCTTGACAACAATTATGAACGTTTGTGTGGTTTTTTTTTGTTTTTTTAATGGATGTAATCAGACATATTCTTGAGCAAAAACAGTTTGCACTAAACTGAAGATTTGAGCCATCAGAATGTTAATTCTATTATTAAAACAGATCATTCTATTACATGCTCTGATGCTCCCTCTTGCACCCAGGTTTGTTTGAACTAGTGGATTACTATAGCATATTTATACTAGCAAGTGTCTGAATATCAAGAACCTTAGAGATATCTTACTAGCTAAGCTTGTTCAGGCATACAACTTCTCAATCTCATTTTTGAACTTGGCCTTGATCTGTTCCCTCTTGATCTTGAGAGCAGCAGTAACCAATCCGGATTCTGGTGTCCATAGATCCGGTGCCAGATAAATCTTCCGAGGGAGTTCAAACTTGTCCAATTTTTCCGACTTTCCTACCTGATCATGAGAAAACAATATATAAGATAGGAGAAAAACTCTCAACTATTGAAAAGCATCTTGTAGATATGGAAAGATGTATGGACCTGGGAGAGGGATTGCTGAACTTCACTGACTGCTTCAGCTTTTTCACAAAGCTCGGAAAAATCATTGTACTTAATCCCAGCTTCCTGCGCCCACTTCTCCAGGGCTTGACAAGAAGGGACAACTATAGCTACGCAGTAGTTGTGGAAAGGATCTGCATATACCATAATACTTTCCACATAGTTACTGGTTACCAGAGCCGTGTCAACCTGCACCAACGCCATGACCAAGATCGTTAACATTCCTGATTGATTAAACTTCATTACTTCCAGCAACATATATAGTTCATTAGAAATAGCACAATTATATACCTTTCCGAGGGAAATGTATTCCCCATGCTGGAGTTTAACAATATCCTTTTTCCTATCTATAAGTTCAACTGTTCAAGGCATCCATCAGGATGGAACCTTCCGATGTCACCAGTATAGAACCAACGCATGCCTCTTTCATCAAATCAACCTGTGGCATGTAAGGGAAGCATCAACACAATCTATAGAAAATCTACAGAACATGTTAACATATATATACAAACTAATTCTTCTCTTGATTGTTAAAGTACCCAGCAGTTACACACGGCCCCGATTACAACCTCCCCACGAGGCATCGGCTTGTCAGATACCAAGTATCCACCTTCTTTCCAAGAAACAAGCTGCATTATCAAATAAAAGATATGTTCTTCATATTGAACTCATTCTTCAAAAATCATACATGTACATCTCAGGTATATAGCACCATGAGCCCCTCATAGATGTTTTGATATCATCATTGCAAATTTGCAATTCCAAAATAGCATCATCAGTTATAGAAGTATATTGTGATAAAACATCTCATCTTGATCCCATGGATGTCCTCTGATTTTCAATAAGAAACATACCTTGATGTAGCAAGATTTAATGGGAGGGCCAACACGGCCCATTGTTGTGTCATCACACTCAGAAGATGAAGCTCCAGCGAATGTTTCCGTCGTGCCATATGCTTGAAGGACTGGAGCAATGTTAAAAAACAAGCAAAAACAGCAACAATTACAGCCTATTATAAATTTGGCAAATACTAAAAACCTGATTAGTGATTAGGATCAACCCCATCCTGGAAAAAGTATGTATTACACAATAATAAACCTATAGGACTTTGAATTTCACTTTTTTCAAGTAGATTTGAAAGCTAATCCTGTGAAGGTGTTCTGATATCAAAATGTCATAGGATTCCAATGTAGTTTTATGACTTTAAACATACAGGGATTATAAGCAATTACCCCAAACAGATATTGATAAAATGCTGAGAATCAGCAGATAAAGGAGCTCCACCACACATCATAACGCACATGCGCCCTCCGAATCCTAAACGTGTCTTTTTGAAGACGACGTTATCCCAAAACATTCTTTCCAGAACCCCAAACACCAAACCAACTTCCTCCTACACCAGCCAGTTGCCGTTTAAATCCAATGTCGAAAAGTTTTTTTGCTATCCCTCCTTTCTCCTCAACCTAAGAAACACAGCAATTAGTATAAAAGAATCCTAAACCAATAAATGTAAGTGAAAAATGGAGCTATAATATAAAAGGTGACAACAGTATCCACTTCACACCTTTTTATAAATTGCAGCTCTAATACGATCAATAATAGCAGGAACTGCCGCCATGAGAGTTGGCTTTAACGCAGAAATGTCTCCCTTGGTTCCTTTCTTAATTTTAGGTGAACTGTCTGTTAAAGTCAATGGTGAACCATAACCAATTTGATAGCCTGCAACCAACATCATAGACTGGACAACAGAAAAATCAAAGTTTCGCTACACATGTCCAGAAATGAGTATAAAAAATTCTGTAACAAACTTACCTCACCAGTCAGTTCAAAAACATGTGCCAAGGGCAAGTATGCCAAGTATACATCTGTGCTCTTCAGTTTAGGGATCACTGTTAAAACAGCTGCACTAGTGGCTAGGATATTACCATGAATTATCATGACTCCCTGTATATTTCACATATGCAACTAAATAATGTCAAAGGAAAGCAACACTAAGTCCGTATTAGGAAAAATAATCGATCGAGTTTACAGAATATGGTTGCTTTGGACTAGTGATACTGCTTTTAGCAAACATTATATTTACAGTTGCTGGCACAAAGATAAAAAAACCTTTGGTAGGCCTGCACTGCCACTCGTATACATGATAACAGCAATGGCAGACTTGGATGAACAGGGCTTTCTTGTCCAAGTTTCCCTACTTCAGAACAAGATGTAATTGTCCAATTGATACTGCTTCCACATTCGGTGGCCTCCAAACTTCCGTCTTCTTCCAAGTAAATGACATGTTCAATGGTGTTCAGGCTTGAGCTTATGGTAGCCAGCTTTTTCAGCTGCTTTGAAGCACAGGTCAATGTTGATACTTGAGTCTATTACAAATTAAAATGCTCAAAATGAGTACAATCCGTTTGATAATTATAGCTACTACGTAGTATCATTTTGCTCAAATAAATCATTCATACAAAGAAGTGAACAAACTCATAAAGTTTGAAGAAGCAGTGGTGATTATGCAACGCACCTCATTAAGTGAGTGGATGAGTGCCTCCTCACCTAGGGAAGTATAAACTGTAGCAACAGTAATATTCTGACGCAAGCATCCCTGGAATAGAAAACCAACTATGTTTAGTAACAAAAAGTAACAGCCACACAAACACAAAGCAATTACATTAATGTATTGAGCACCACCTGAAAGGCTATAAACCACTCTGCGCAGGTATCTGCATAAATTGCAACACGGGTATCCACACTATGACCTAGTCTAATGATCCCGGATGCAAAGTTACAAGCACGTGTTAGGAAATAAAGCTGTCATATCACTGTATTGATTTAGATCGATTTGTACAGATTGTATATTGTCAATAGCTTTCCTTTCTAGTACGATAGTTATCAATCCGTGCCTGATCTCTAGGATCAGAACTTCTGTCAATTGTAACCAACCCTGTATAAAGGATACCATTCTGTATCAATGAAATGGATCCATTCAGTCTCATCTTCTCTACATGGTATCAGAGCAGGAAAAATCCTGTCTCTTGTTTCGATCTTATTACCCGCTCTCATACAATAGCCAAATCCTCTAAACTCTTCTTCTCCATACACCACACTTTACTTCTCGTGTGTTGTGTCAATCCTGACCATTATCATGAACAACAATATTGTTCTTCAGAAAGGCAATATGCCTGCCACCTCCTTCAATTCCAAGAATCAACTTGGGCTCATCAATGGGAACGTCAAACCCTCTTCATCAAGAACCAAGAATCAACTTGGTCTATCGAAAATATTGTCTCGTGGCTGGATCCTTGACAGTGGTGCCACAGATCATATAGTTTCATCCTTAAGCAGATTGAGCAGTCAAAATAAGAATCATTCTCTACCTCCTGTATTGTTGCCGAGTGGAGAAAAGGCAAACATATCTTCTACGGGATCGGTACCGTTAAATTCATATTATATTCTGGACAATGTTTTATATATACCAAATTTCAAAGTCGATCTCTTATCTATTAGTCGACTAACACGGGGACTAAATTGTTCAGCGACATTTTTCCCTTATTGGTGTATTTTGCAGGATCTGGTTTCGAAGAAGACGATTGGTTTGGGTAAGCAACACAACGGTCTCTACTATTTGATGGCATTAGCGACGGGGAAAAACAATCATAAACCCTGTCCTTCCTCAACCATTCAGCCCACATGTAACCTCACAATATCCTCTTCCCATTTGTGGCATCGTCGTTTGGGTCATGTTTCATCTCGTCCTCTGGATTATATTGCTAAGCATTTTTTAAATGATTCTTTCACTTCCGATCTAAATCATGTTTGCGATGTTTGTCCATTAGCAAAGCAGACTCGTCTCTCTTTTAGTACTAGTTCTATTTCGTCATCTAAACCCTTTGATTTGATCCACTGTGATATTTGGGGTCCTTACAAACATGCTTCTCTCTGTGGCGCTCATTATTTTCTCACTATTGTGGATGATTATTCTCGTTTCACTTGGGTTTTTCTCATGCGACATAAATCTGAAGTCCAATCTTTGGTTAAACATTTTTTTGCTTATGCATCTACTCAATTTTCATCTCAGATAAAAAAATTTCGCAGTGATAATGGCGCTGAGTTTCTTTCTCTTAGAAGTTTTTTCAAAGATAATGGAGTCATTTTTCAGCATTCATGTGTTTATACGCCTCAACAAAATGGGGTAGTAGAACGCAAACATCGTCATCTCCTCCAGGTTGCACGTGCTTTTAAATTCCAGGCCAATCTTCCTCGAAAATTTTGGGGAGAATGTGTACTTACTGCCGCTCATGTTATCAACCGTTATCCTACTCCACTTCTCTCTTTTAAAACCCCATTTGAACGTTTTTATTCTCAACCTCCTTCTTTTCATCATCTTCGTGTTTTTGGTTGTTTGGCTTATGCTACAAATGTCACAGTCACACATAAATTTGATGCTAGGTCATCCAAGTGCATCTTCATCGGTTATCCAGTTGGTCAAAAAGCCTATAAGCTTTACGATCTCTCAAGTCATAAAATTTTTACTAGTCGTGATGTCGTCTTTCATGAGGATTTGTTTCCTTACCAATCAGATGTTTCCGAGTCCAATATAGGTCCAGCTAGACCTTTGGCCCAAATGACCAGCCCACCTCACATACATCCCGAAGCCTTCAACTTTGACCCTCCCCAAAACAACTCCACTCCATCGTCCCTCCCTCCTAACCCACACCTGCAAACCGAACAACCTTCGACGCCGGCATCCACCCTTCACCAGCCCAGCCCCAGCCCATCTCCACCACTTCCGCCATCTCCACCTCCTCTCAAGGTCTATGCTCGTCGTCCACCTGCACCACCTCCACCTCCTCCTACCCAGCCGACCCAAGACAGCCCAGCCCCACCCTCTCCCACACCCGTTTCCCCTCGTGCCGCTCCTCCGTCGGCATCCCAAGCCCAATCTCCACCTTCCTCTCCTCAACCACAGCCTCCAGCCGACCCATTACCTCCGCCTCCCGCACCTGCTCAGCCACTACTCCATCGCTCCAGCCGTGTTTCCGTTCCCCCAAACCGGTACGGTGATTACGAATGTCATCATGTTTGCTCCGATCAATCGTCTTCTTTGTTGCCTGGTCCAACCAATGGCACTCGGTATCCCATGAGTTCCTACCTCTCTTACCATCGCTGCTTGCCGCGCCATCAAGCATATTTGGTTCAACTTGATCATGTTCCTGAACCTCGTTCTTACTCTGAAGCGGTTATGCATCCTGAGTGGCGCATGGCGATGGATTCTGAATTGCAGGCTTTACAGGAGAATGGTACTTGGACTTTGACCTCTCTTCCTGCTGGTAAGGTTCCGATTGGTTGCCGCTGGGTTTACAAAGTGAAGCACAAGGCAGATGGTTCTATTGAGCGGTATAAGGCCCGGTTGGTCGCACAAGGTTTTACTCAGTTGGAAGGTGTGGATTATCAGGAAACTTTCTCTCCCACGGCTAAAATCACTACTGTACGGTGTTTGTTTGCTTTGGTTGCCGCTCGTGGATGGTCCTTGCATCAATTGGATGTTAACAATGCCTTTCTTCATGGTGATTTGTCTGAAGAAATTTATATGTCTCCTCCGCCGGGTCTTCGGCGACAGGGGGAGGAGCATCTAGTCTGCCGGTTGCACAAGTCCTTATACGGTTTGAAGCAAGCCTCGCGTCAGTGGTTTGAAAAGTTTTCTGAGGCCATTCGATCGGCAGGGTATGTGCAATCTAAAGCCGATTACTCTTTGTTTACTAAAAAGAATGGTGCTTCATTTACTGCATTGTTAATCTATGTTGATGATATATTGATTACGGGGAATGATCAGAAGACCATTGATTCACTTAAGTTGTTTCTGCATAGTCGATTTCGTCTTAAGGACCTTGGAAATCTAAAATATTTTCTTGGTATTGAGGTCTCAGCTTCCAAACGTGGGATATTTGTTTGTCAACGAAAATATGCTCTTGAAATTATTGAAGATGCAGGATTACTTGGGGCTGCACCTGTTGACACTCCCATGGAAAAAGGTCTCAAGTTGTCTGAGAAGAGTGATTTGCTCAAAGATCCAGGGAAATATAGGAGGCTGATTGGCAGACTGATTTATTTGACTGTTTCCCGTCCTGACATTACCTATGCAGTACATGTGTTGAGCAGGTTCATGAATCAACCTAGGAAGCTTCATTGGGATGCGGCATTACGAGTTGTTCGTTATCTCAAAGGTTCTCCCGGACAAGGTCTATTTTTCTCTTCTGTCAGTGACTTGAAATTAAGAGCATATAGTGATTCAGATTGGGCAGGATGTCCTGTAACAAGAAGATCAACCACTGGTTATTGTGTGTTTCTTGGTCCATCTTTGATCTCTTGGAAATCAAAACGCCAGAAGACTGTTTCTTTATCATCAGCAGAGGCAGAATATCGTGCAATGACAGGCACTTGTTGTGAATTGACTTGGTTGCGGTACTTACTCAAAGACTTGGGAGTGTTACATCATGAATCAGCTTCTTTGTATTGTGATAACAAGGCAGCTCTGCATATTGCAGCAAACCCTGTATTTCATGAGCGAACTAGGCACATCGAGATAGATTGTCATTTCATTAGAGACAAGATTCTAGATGGCTCAGTAGTAACCAGGTATGTCAGTTCAACTCATCAGCTTGCTGATCTCTTCACTAAGCCTTTGGGAAAAGATCAGTTTGTTCCTATGAAGCGCAAGTTGGGTGTTCAAAATATTCACTCTCCAACTTGAGGGGGAGTGTTAGGAAATAAAGCTGTCATATCACTGTATTGATTTAGATCGATTTGTACAGATTGTATATTGTCAATAGCTTTCCTTTCTAGTACGATAGTTATCAATCCGTGCCTGATCTCTAGGATCAGAACTTCTGTCAATTGTAACCAACCCTGTATAAAGGATACCATTCTGTATCAATGAAATGGATCCATTCAGTCTCATCTTCTCTACAGCACGATCAAAGACTTGTCCGTAAGTTTGCCATTCATAATCTCCCAAGTGAAGTTTCTCCAGTTTCCTGCCTCCATTACTTTCTGTGATAAACCACCCCCCCCCCCAAATCAACTTCCTAGTTCCAAGAAATGGTCACAGCCAATGTTTCTTACAAGATTGCTCAAACAACGCTGCAACCGTTGTGGCCTCTTTGGTAGGAGATTCCATCAACTCAGACACTTGTGCATTGCGGACTGCATAACCTTGCTCACCACCAACCTCCACCGAAACTCCTCTTTGCTTCCTTTTCTTTCGGGGGAACACATTAGACATCAAGCCAGCAGGTACAAGACGGCCGAAAACAACAGCTCCCACGACATAGCCTTTCAGAATCGACAAGACATTCCCACCATCCAAGTTATCATGAACTGGCACATTGACGACCTTCCCCTCAGAAGCATCCACCTGAGAATAAAATACCGAAAAGAAGTTCTATTACATATAAATCAGATGATGGCCTAATGAGGAACAAAATTGGACTGCTTAAAACTGCATATCTGCGCAGTCTGTATGCTGCTTTAGTATGCTATGATCCGGAAGTAAAGCACATATGTTAATGGCAATTTCATTTCCTCTAGGGAATCACTTTTTCAGTCATCAGTGATTAAGCATAAATGTGTAACTCAAGGGTTACAGAATAACACTGCCAAATGTATCAGAAGTAAAATATCAATCTTTTTGAGAGTAACACTCACATGTTCCTATTTCTAAGTCAAAACGAAGCCAAGATTCGTGATGCAAAAATCATACAATGAACATGAACATAACTACATGAGTCAGCTCCCTATCAGCTAAGATGAATTTAAATGGGCACACACAAAATAAAGAAAACCCTACAAGGAAGAACATATATTCAAACTTTGCACAGATAGTAGAAGATCGATACCTCTTGGTTCAGCCAATGCTCGGATTAGGAATGTCTGCGGTATCGAAGAGCTTGAAGATGTTATCTTTGAGCTTGAAAAAGAAGTACAACAACCACAAAATAATTGGGATTTGGTAGTTTAGCACCCAAGAATAATTAGTATTAATTATGATCAGCAAAGTCCACACAAGGCCTGCAAATAGTAACTGTAGCTAGGGTGATCTGGGAAATGACCGAGGGCCTGATGGATGATGATTCTCCACGGCACTGGTACTGTAGTAGCGGGGCTACCCGACGGCTCCTTTTGAAGTTTCTAGTTTCCTTTGTACAGTTTAATTATTACCAACTACCAATCTCTCATGGGAAGAAAGGACCAGCATTGATATCTACATCTTAGGTTTTAGATACCTTGAGCCTCAAGCAGCTAGCAGCTACATAATTTGTCCAGCACATTTTTTTTTGGGCCCACAATTTCTGAAACAAACTACTAGAAGAACAAGTTAAGTAGAAGTAAACTAACTGGGAGACTTGAATACTCAATAGCCTGTTGGACACCAACACTATGGAGGAAGTAAACGAGAGAGAGCGAGCAAGGTATCAAAACACAGTTGCAAAACAATCGAATTGTGGGTGATCTTAATTTATGTAAGTTTAGATTTTTGTACTTTCTTGTTCTGTTATAAATGATTTACAACTTAGATTTTGTGTTCTGGCCTGATACTGATATTCTCTTAAGGTTAATTATATAAAGTTATACACATACTGTCATCTTATGGAACATATGATGCACATACTGTCATCTTATGGAACATATGATGCACATACTGTCATTACCTTCTTCAAAAACTCAAACCCTGAATTTACAGACTGAAATCAGTAGTTATACCGTGTTTTAAACCAAAAACAACGAAGACTGCAGATGTCAAAGAGTGGGTTTTCTGTATATGAATCCCCATTATGCTTATTGAATTAGTGGATTGCTAGAAGAATATTACAGCACGGCTAGGAAAACATACTAGCTAGAAACTTGTTCAGGCATACAACTTCTCAATCTCACTTTTGAACTTAGCCTTGATCGGTTCCCTCTTGATCTTCAGAGCAGCAGTAACCAATCCTGATTCGGGTGTCCATGGATCCGGCGCCAGATAAATCTTGCCAGGGAGTTCAAACTTATCCAATTTTTCAGACTTTCCTACCTGCACATGAAAATAGAATTTAAGATGGGAGAAAAAGCTCTTAAAGTATTGGAAATCATCTGGTAGGTACGGTATAGAAAGAAGTATAGACCTCGGAGAGGGATTTCTGAACTTCACTGACTGCTTCAGCTTTTCCACACAGCTCAGAGAAATCATTGTACTTAACTCCAGCTCCCTGAGCCCAGTTCTCCAGGGCTTGACGAGAAGGGACAACTACAGCTACGGAATAGTTGTGGAAGGGGTCTGCAAATACCATGATACTTTCCACATAGTTACTGTTTATCAATGCCGCCTCAATCTGCACCAAATCCATGACCAAGATCGTTAACATCCCTGAACGTACTACAGCTTCTTACGTCCGGCAACATAGTTCATTAAGAAATTGCACATATAATTTTATATACCTTTCCAAGGGAGATGTATTCTCCATGCTGGAGCTTAACAATATCCTTTTTCCTATCTATAATTTCAAGGCATCCATCAGGATGGAATTGTCCAATGTCACCAGTATAAAACCATCGCATGCCACTCTCGTCAACCTGTGTCCACAGAATTGTCAATGACAGATCGTCAAAACATGAAATACAGGCTAGTTAGAAAACTCACCTTATAAACCTCATCAGTCTTTTCTTGATTCTTGAAGTACCCGGCAGTTACAGAGGGTCCACCAATTACAATCTCCCCACGCGGCATCGGCTTGTCAGATGCTAAGTATCCACCTTCTTTCCAAGAAACAAGCTGCATAATCAAATAGAAGATACATTCTTTAAATTGAAATTTGCATAAGTTAAAGTAAAGCGCAGAATATAAACTCATATTGTTGTTAAACATCTCAAATTGACATCCTCACAATACTTGTTTTGATTATATGATACCTTCACGTAGCAACAAGGCAAGGGTGGGCCTACACGGCCCACAGATGTGTCATCCCACTCTGAAAACGTAGCTCCAGCAAATGTTTCGGTCAAACCATATGCTTGGCCAATTGGAGCCCTGTTTAAAAGCCACACCATGCAATAATTAGCTACAGTGTGTTGCATAATTGCAATAAATGGAAACTTGTGAAAGAATGAACTATACAAGTAAAATTAACTAATCTGGAGTAGTCATGAGAAAAGGAAACATCATTCTATGTTGATTTCAGTTTTCTATCACGACGTTTTACTGTAACCAGCTAGCACCACAAAGAGGTTACTGACTAACAAGCAATTACCCCATGCAGATATTGATGAATCGTTGTGAATCACCAGACAAAGGAGCTCCACCACAGATCATAAACCGGACACGCCCTCCCAGTCCTAAACGTATAACTTTGAAGACAACGCTATCCCAAAACAATTTTTCAAGACCCCAGGCGCCAAACCAGCTTCCTTCTACAGCTGCCAATCGCCGTTTAAATCCAATGTCAAACAGACTCTTTGCTATACCCCCTTTCTCCTCAACCTACAATGAATACAATGATTAGACGATTCGTATATGGAGCCCATGAGTAAATTTTCAAAGTGGTGAACGGTATCCACTTCACACCTTTTTATAAACTGCATCTTTAATACGATCTATAATAGCAGGAACTGTCGTCATGAGGGTCGGCTTTAACGCAGAAACATCTCCCTTGGTTCCTTTCTTAATTTTATTTGATGTGTCTGTTAAAGTCAGTGCTGAACCATAACCAATTTGAACACCTGCAGCCATCATCACAGACTGGAAAAGTACACACAATTAAAATAAAATCAACAAAATCTAATGTAGTTGGTGAAACAAAATCCACAACAAAGATACCTCTGCTGCCAGTTCAAAGACATGAGCCAAGGGCAAGTATGCTAAGTATGCATCAGTGCTACCCAGCTTCGGAACCACTGTCATAACAGCTGCAGTAGTGGCTACTATATTGCCATGAGTTATCATGACTCCCTGTATCATTGCCACATAAAGAGGGAAGCACCTCAGTATTAGGAATTAACAAGTGCTGCACTAATGGCTGGATAACCACTATTAAAAAGAGTTGTTTGGATCAGCATTGCATCTATAGCAAACAGCAGATATACAATTAGCGGGAAGGATAAAAGGGGGACAAACCTTCGGTAAACCTGTACTGCCACTTGTATACATGACAACAGCTATATCATTTTTAGAAGGTAATCTTGGATTAACGGGACTTTCTCGTCCAAGCTTTTCAACCTCAGACATAGGTGTGACTGTCCAACTGCTATCGCATTCTTTAGCATCTGAAGTTCCCTCGTCTTCAAAATAAATAACATTTTTTATGGTTTTTAGGCTTGACCCTATACCAGCCAACTTTTTCAACTGCTTGGAATCACATATCAATGTTGAAACTTCAGTCTGTCAAAAATATAGAAGCTTCCAATTAGAACTGTCTTTGAGCATTGTTGAAATGTAGCTCGAGAGCACTAATTTGCACAACATGAAATCATGTCAAGCAAGCTCATGAATTATAAAGCGGCAGTACAATTGCAACCCACCTCATTAAGCGAGTGAATCAGGGCATCCTCACCGAGGGAAGAATAGATAGTAACAACAGTAGTATTCTGACGAAAGCACCCCTGGAATAGAGAAAACCAGCTATGTTTAAAGACAACAACAGAAACCAAAAGCCGGGAGAATTACAAAGTTGAAAAATACCTGGAAGGCTATAAACCATTCCGCACAGGTGTCTGCGAAGATTGCAGCACGACTATCCACATTGTGACCTAACTTAATAAGACCAGACGCAAAGTTGGAAGCACGATCAAATGCTTGTCCGTAAGATTGCCACTCATAATCTCCCAAGTGAAGTTTCTCAAACTTCTTGCCATTGCTAGCTGTGACAAATTCCCTTCCAATCAACTTCCTCGTTCCAAGAAACTGATTGTGCGGATACTTGTTACAAGATTCCTCGAACAATGCTGCCATGGTCGTGGCCTCTTTCTGAGGAGATTCAGTCAACTCAGTAACTCGGATATTCCGCATTGCATAACCTTCCTCACCACCAACCTGAGCGGGAACTCCTCGTTGCTTCCTCTTCTTCCCTGAAAACACAATTGACAGCAACAAAGGTACAAGTAGGGCAACAATAACAGCACCCACAATCCCAAAGACTCCATAGCCTTTCACCAGTGACAGGTGATCAGTCGCACTCGCACCACCCAAGTTGTCTCCAACTGGTGAGTTCAAGGCGCTTCCCTCCGAATCCTCCATGACTGAATATAGACCAATCAATCACCCTATGATAGATCATCAATGATTAGTGACACCAAAAAACACTGGTCCTAGGCTCCTGGCAACAGATTACCATAAACACCAGTATGGACTCAACCAATTATCGAATTAAATCAAGTTTCATCGTAAAGGATGAGGATTTAACTATCAATACCACGTAAATGTAAAAGTTAACCATCACTGAAGCACAAACTGAGTATTCCCCACACGGGACACTCAGATTTCGGACAAGTTGATCAAACACTGCCAATTCATTCATGTTCGATATCAAATTTCAAAACACATCAGATTACTAGAAAGCAGAGAAACCCAATCTAGATTCAAGATAGACCGCCACAGATTCATACAAGCAAAACAAAACACAAGAAAGAAAGAGAGAAAGAATCATCAACCCTGATACCAAAGAAAAAGTAAAAAAAAAAGATTCCTATAAAAGACCATGATCGATCGGAGACACAAACACAAACCTGAAGCAACGACACAACTAGGATCTCGTTGTCTCTGAGCTTCCCCAAGGAAAAGCAGAACGTCAGAACAATAAGAAAGGAAAGGCACGAGAACAGAGGTCGGACCGAATAAAATGTTATATTTTTCTTGGAGGTAGGATTACGACAACGACGGCAGTGATCTTGATGGCGTATGCCATGGCGACAGGTGTGTTGACAAGGGTTAATTGGGTAAATTTAGCTCCCAGGTACCCGGTTGACGGCATTCTAGCTTTCGACACGTGGGTGTGGAAGCTTTGTGAGTCACCTGGCACGTCGGTGATTAGGGACAAAAATAATTCCACGTTGCTAGCTACCACACCATTTTTGTTATTTTTATAGATTGAATGACAACTTTCGTCTCACGAACCCTCATAAAACTACAATTTAAGTGATGTAAACACTTCATTGACTGATTGAATTGAGGTCTCCATGGGTGAGTAAACATTCCGTTCAAACAGCCAGCATTACCGCGGTTATAGAATTTGGAGGAAGAAGACTCGAGTAGAAGTCGTAAGATTGAACAGATCAGATGCCAAGTTGAAATTTGGTTTGCGTCAGTCTATTGCTATTCGGAGATAGGAATCAAAACTGATTGTGTCGAATTAATATAGAGAAACTTGAACACACACATTGCATTACTCGTCCTTTTTAAACAATTATGTGATGCAAGACATGATGGTACGTGAGGGCACTCACTCGTGGTACTGGACTACTGGTTACCGTGGAAACATGAGGGCATTTGCGTATAGTTAGAGATGAGATCAAACAAACTACTCGCTAACAACAAGCAAGGAATGAACCTACCGTATAACTCCTCCAAAACCACCCTAATATGGGTCCTAATTGCTTTAACAAGAATACGCCCCAAGTACTCTACTAGTAACGAAAGAAGGGCAAAATACAGTGGTCAAAATTAACTGGCACACAACTCTCTTCAAAACAGAACCTCCTCAAAACAAAGATTATCGGTACACAAACTAGACTAGGTTGGTTTCTAGCAAATGTTATATCACACAACATTAAGCGTCTTCTAAATACCAACAAAACAGAAAATACATGACTAAACATGAAAAAGTCTCTAAACTGACAATGATCTAAACTTGCAATCAGGAGAAACTAGTGGCTCATCAGCTCTTTTAGCTAGTGAGTGCCTCTTGCAGTAGTGCCTAGGGTCGGTGGAATCTGCATGCAACTTCTATTTGACAGCTTATGATTATTTATACCTTCCATAAGGGTGGTAACGACTACTGCCCCCATAACCTGCCCTACTAGGACCATACAAGCCTCGTGCTCCTTCATAACTAGCACCAGGGCCTGAATCATAACCATCACCGGAGCCCGACCCAGCATAACTTTCATAGCCCCTGGCCTCACGCCCATATGCACCACCTAACCCACTACCACCATATCCCCCACCAAGCCCTCCACGATAAGATCCAAACCGACTAGGATACCCAAATGAAGAATCTCCATGATAACCAGGGAAAGGGCCACCTCTGAGACCCTCGAAACCAGTACCAACATTGCTAGCATCTGAATACCCATCGTAATCATCAAATTTACTGCCAAATTCTCCATGTGACCTATAAGAAGGGGGGCCATAAGAAGGAGGGCCATAAGGCGGAGGGCCATAATTACCAGGGCCATAACTACTAAATCCATTGCTGGCTAAATCATAACTAGCATGGTATGGATGTGCCCTAGAGTCTCTGCCGAAAGCAGGAACATGAGCAGGGTTTGAGGCCTTCTTTGGTTCAGCATTCTTGATCTCAACCTACAATAAAGAAGTAAGTTAACCTAAGCTCTTAGTAAATTAATTCGTGAGACCTGGATTTAGGTAGGGACAGAAAACCCTGCATTCAAGTCAACTTAAGTAGCAATATCAAATGGAAGAGTTGTATAAGACTATCAGGAAAGTAGATACATGTATTCTTAGAGTTAAGAGAGTACTTCATATTAAACCCTTTCAATGTTCCTTTACACAAATGATTTACGTATTCATATACTCCCAACACCATCAAAGACCATATCTGAAAACTCACCTGTGTTCCATCCATATCAATTTTATTTCCATTTGCCAGCAAATTATCAACAACCTTTTCACTCTCAAATACAACAAACCCAAAACCTCGAGAGCGGTTAGTGGCGTGCTCACGTATGATCTGATGCTCCTCCACATTTTCAAACTTGGAAAAGAAATCTTTCAATTCATCTGATGTTCAACGACAGACAAAAACCATTAATCAATTGTGCAAACAGAAGAAAGATCATCACTAAACAATGAAACATCCACTGCCAAAAACACGAATACACCATACCTTCAGTAACACTTCTCGGGATCCCACCAACAAAAACTTTCTTCGTTTTGAAGTCGTTGGCTTGCCCGGCACCTTTAGGAATAGTTCTCTTTATCTCAACCTAATAAAATATCCAAGAATCAAATAACTAACCACATAATGTAGAAGCTAATCCAATCACCGGCAACTGAATATTAACAAATTAACAATAGTAGGAGGCCGACGATTACCTGCTTGTCATTGATAATGTGAGTCTCTTGTATAACCAGGTCGACAACAGAAGGATCCGCATAGGTTATGAACCCGAAACCCCTATGAAGCCCGGTTTGCCGATCCTTCATGATCACATGGTCTATTATCTCCCCATACTTCTCAAAGTACTTAATAAACGTCTCTACAATCACATCATACAGCAAAAATAAGTAATCACACCAAAAAGTCATTAAACAAGACAGAAACCAAATTTCATACCCAAAGTGGTGTTCTTAGCCAAGCCTCCGATGAATATCTTCCTGCATATTTAGCAAGAACAGTAATTGAAGAGAGACCATTAGCTTATTCTCCATGAATTAAATTATTATGAAAAAAAAAATGAGAGATACGAACCCAGGGCTAGCGCCGTCGCCTGAGTGAGGGTTGTAGTCGCCCTTCTTAGAAGCCATGTCGTTCGTCGATTTGGAGAATTTTTGGGTTCCAGTTTTCTGCGATTTAGGTTTTTAAAGGAGCCAGCCAGCCAATCTGTTATCTGTGGGGAAAAATTAAATATAGGGGGCGTTTTTTATAAAAAGCGATGCAATTATTCAGGGTCGGTGTTGGCCCCCAAAAAAACCAGATACAAGTCGCTAAAACTAAAAGGGATAAGTACGACTTTGGGCCGGCCTGGTCCTGGTTCTGGTCCTGAGCTAGTAGATTTGGAGAGATATTTGTTATTAATTTGAAAAAGTTTTCGTTCATGTTTGACAAATATCGAATTAGTCATATATGTTTTATTTCGAAAATAAGGTTGGTCACTCGGTTTATTTCTGGTGTTATAAACAGCATATTCTGTCAATTAAAAGGGACATATAGTTCAGTTTTTTAGATCGACAATCATTCATAATATCTCAAAATTCACTTTGTTCATCCATTTTTCCCTCCAATTTTTTTTCCCATCCAATTTTTATTTCCCTCCAAAAATGTTTAGTGAATTTATAAGCCATAATTTGCACAATCAACGATGAAACTATATCTGGAATTTATATTCTGAAATGAATGAAGGCCACTTTGATCAAAATAAACTGTCATAATGCATCAAATGCATAATCATGACTTGTTCAAAACAATACTGTCGTAATGCATTTGTAACTAAAAATTGTCATTGATGTCTAAAATTAACAGAGCTATTTATAATACCTAACAACTTCCACAACAAAAATGGCCACAATGCATTTGTCTTGAACAAAAGTGCAAAATACATTCACATAGACAAAAGTGGCCAATTAGATGCATATAAACAACAATAACGAAACTCAAAAGCGCATGTTCATCTACGGCCTCCATGTCTTCCTCCCTCTACCCATCTCACCACTACTTCCTCTTGATCTGCCCCATCTGCTTGCATTGTTGTGAATTGGTTGTGATGACGAACCAAATGCATTGTCAACTTGTGAGTCATGAACTATAGCAGGAGCTAGTTGTGATGAAAAATGGACTGGATTTTGGATAACAAATCACACGTAATTAATGTACTTGCACTCAAAAACTTATAACATTTACTACCTTAATAATATAATGTTTTGCTAGATTACCTGATTATCAACATCAGTGGAAACTGCTCCTTCATCATTAATTACTTTAATTTGAACCACAAATGCACTTGAAGTCATAAACATCTCAATATATGATAATTACGTGTTCTGGGTTGATCAAGAATAGATTTTACTTACAACTTCAGGAGCATCGTGAGCATTGTGTTCGGAACATGTTCTTGTATTATGTCCCGTCATTTTGCACATACCACACTTGTTTACATTGTGCCTTTGACAATTTGGTACTTCCTGGAGACGGGGGTACCTCGCCTACAATGTGAACATATAAATTGTTAGCAAGATATCAAAACAAAACGAAAAAAAAAAAAACTGAAACGAGAAGGTTAGATTACCTGTTGATGGATTTCTGGCCAGGTTTGGAGGTCTCCCAGGACCTCTTTATACACAAGGGGCATTATAAGGCTGTCCACAAGTTCTCATTCTTTAATTCCATGAATGGCCTCTATGGCTGGCATGGATGCTTTCAAATAAGTCTCCTTCCAGTATCATTTGTCAACAAAATTCTCAATATTCGGATTCTTTAGATTAATGGCTGCCATGGAATGAGGACATGGTAACCCAGTTAAATCAAATCTCCTACATGTGCAGTTATAGTCATTTAAATTCACAGCATGCATAGAGATGACACCAGAAGCACACTTAACTCCCTTTCCTTTAATCTAAAACTTCTTATGGCTTGACTCACAAACAGTATAATCATCACTCTTTTTTACAATGTTTTCACCACATTTTGAATTCTTTGACCAATATTTCCAGTCCATCGTTCCGCATCATTCCTTCTATTTGCGTGTCTTGTCATGAAGCTCATTCCCAGCTCCTTATGCAGGCCTAAGATGGACATTTTTCTTGCATTCAGAATTCTTGAATTAAATGCCTCGCACAAGTTATTGTAGAGTATGTCACACTTAATATGGGTCTTGAAGTGGGATTTGCTCCATTGTTGAACATGCATTTTGCTCAACCAATCCATAGCCCTGGCATTTTTTTCACGGATCACATCCATGTTCTTAAACCAAGTCAAGGTGGTGCTTCTAGAAGTTGCCCATAAAAGCTCCTTAAACTCACTGTTAATATATCCATCTCCTTTAAAATTGGCATATAAGTGTCTAGCACAATTTCTATGATCAAAGTTTGGAAGTACGTCTTTGATAGCATTTACAAGTCTCTTATGCTTGTCACTGATGAAAGTGTATGCAAAATCGTTCTCTATCTCCAAATCATCTGTCAACAACTGCATAAACTAAGTCTAACTCTCTCTCGTCTCTTACTCAACTATAACATGAGCAATATGGTACATCTCATTATTGGCGTCAATCCCTACTGCAGTCAACATAATTTCCTTCAATTTTGTTCACAAATGAGTCTCATCTAAACCTATAAATGGCCTACACCCCTCTTTTGAAACCTTGCTTAAGTGCAGCGTAACTCACGTACATACATTGACTTACCTCCTTTTATCTCCTTCAGGCGGTGCACAAATTCATACAATGTTATTTGGATGAGCCTTTCTAATAATAGCAGCTCAACTCTCCAACAATTTGTATTGATCATCCACCGTGCCATGAATCATCTTTTTTGCTACTTGTTTTGCCTTTTGGCAAAGTTGGTAACCCACATCTAAGCCGAAATCTCCTTTCAACTGCAACATGTATTCTTTTCTTTGTCCAGTCAAGGTCAACTGAAACTAGACATGTACCTATTTGCAATGAATTTTGAATTGCAGTACCAAACTTTCTTTTTTCCTTATACATTGCATGTATGCTCCATTATGCATGTTCCGATGACCATAACAGATGACTCATTTGACATTTTCAATGCACATATCTTGAAAAGACACTTCTCCTTAGAAGTCTTACAAATAACATTTACTCTATTTTTATCATTTGGATTGAATCTAAGCTGCTTCCTAGACCGAATAGCCAATACCCTTATTGCATCTTTGAATGCATTAGCATTTGGGAATGTCTTGCCAATTGAGAATTGACCATCAACCAAATCAATCTCCTTATTGAATTCTAGAAACTTGGTGTATCTCTTCTTCTTCCTCCTATTTCCCTTTCCATCATGCATGTTGATAGTTATGTTACCTAATTCAATTGTTTCCAATTTATTATAATTCTTTATAAGAGTTGGATAAGTTTTTCATACTCATTCAGAAGTAGAAAATAGAAAGAAAACAAATAAAAGAAATTTGAACCAAACTGATTTACCAAAGTAACAAGATCTCCAACTCTGTCATGTACAAAAACTAGAAGTATAATTTAGTCCATTAAAAAAAAGTATAATTTATCAGAGATTACAAATACATTTTGGAAAAGTGTACACTGCAAAACAATGGACTCTACATTGGCTCATTTCATTATTAATCATTCACTCATTCATATTGTGGTGCTCTTTTTGCTGGCTTCTGACTAAAAGTCTATAGCAAAGCACAAAAACCTCAAAAAATAAAGCTCAAATCTTTGACACAAAATACAAAGAGGCATAAAGCTGAACATTTGTTCTCCTCTGGAAATTGAATCTAATTATTCCAAAACCAAAATTACATTTTACTTTGCCAAAAAAAAAAACCCAAAAACCCTACACACCAAAAACACTTTCATTTAGCTCCCTCCTCTTCTCTTGGTCTCCTCCTCTCTTGTTGCTCACCTTCTCTTTTCTCTCTGTCTACTTCGTCGTAGATCAATTTTAAAAACCCATTACAGAGCTCTCTTCTTCGTCCCCCAGTTCTTTTTTCCCTTTTTGTTTCTCTTCTTTCAAGTTCTTATGTTCATGTAGTGTATTCATATATCTCAGACAAACCCGGACATCCATATCCAAAGTCTCTCTCTCTCTCTCCTTGTCCCCTATTTCACATTCTCACCAACCAAGTATTAAAGTCTGGGTCTTTTTCTGTTCTTGTGAAACATGAGTGGAAGTGGGTTTAGGGTTTCAATCCCAAACAGTGTCAAGAAGACGATCCAGGACATCAAAGAGATCACAGGCAATCACAGTGACGATGAAATCTATACAATACTCAAGGAATGTAACATGGATCCTAACGAGACTGCTCAAAAGCTTCTCTCTCAGGGTACCCTCCATTTTTGTTTTTCTAGCTTCTTCTGCTTTTTTCTATTGCTTCGATTTTGTATTTGTGATATTCAATGCGAAGGGTGTTAAATTGTTTTCTTTGCCACTGGGTTGTGTTGGTTCCAGGTCTTCTGTTTCGGGTTTTGATACTGTGGAGTGGGAATTGAGTTGGGTTATGATGGAGTTTCACTGTTTATGTGTTATATTGAACTTTTGATATTTCGTAGTAATGGTGTTTCGGGCATTCTGGAGTGATGACTAGGATAAAATTTTATAACTTAGAACTTGAATTTACGATTAGGAGTTGATTCTGTGTCACAATGCTTTGTTCTTTTCTCTGCTGTTGAGAAATGTGTTCTTAGGTTGAGTTTATGTCATGAACATAGGTTATGAAAAATGTAGTATTCAGCTTGGTGTTTTGGTGGACTATAGTTGAGCGAGAGCCTTTATAAACTAGTTTTGCATTTAGCTCAATGCCCGTCGTAGGAATTTGATAATGGAGCATGTAATGTTTCGTATCGAGCTGAATGTATGATTCAGCACGATGCAAAGCATAAGACTTTTATATGTTCTTGCTCCTTTTATTGCTCGCCTTTTCTCAGCCTCATCAGGCTTTTATATGTACCATGCAGATCCATTTCATGAGGTTAAAAGGAAGCGTGACAAGAGAAAAGAGGTAAGAGATCCTAATATGGCAATTGGTCTGTATGGTTTTTCAAACTTGTTCCTTCATTAATAAACTTTAATTTTTTTCTTTTTTACTTCTAGTGTACATATCAATATTTTTCAACATTAAGCATCGTTTGTTATATATCTTGCAGAACGTGAACAACAGAGAGCCTGCAGAGCCACGTTGGAGACCTGGAATGCAGGGAAAGGGAGGTAGGGGTGGTCGGGGGAATTTCTCGTCTCGTCATGTACCGCATGGTAAGTTTAGTTCAATCAGAACTTGATTAAGGACCAGTACTCTGTACTTGCTCTTTAATATGAGAATTTATTATGTTTGATAACTTATGAGGTTATGTTTGTCTGTTGACGATAACTATATCTACCATTTTCCAGCTGCTATGGGATGTGTGTGAATCCTATTTAGTAGAAGGCTGCCTTTTGTTTTCTTCTGTGCTAGATCTGATAATTTTTTAGTATCTGGCATTGAAATCTATCTTTCCTCACTCATCATTAGAATTGTAGTTAATAGGATGTATATTTCATGCTGCAGATATTGTTATAAAAGATGCAAAAAATATTGTGCTATTAGTATCGCTTTCTCGGTCAAACAAGCTAATTTCCATCTATATACTTGTCAGATGCTGGTGGTGGCAGGAACACAGGTCCTGTAACTGAGAATGGACGGACAAAGGTTGCAGAGAAAGGTGTTGCTCCATCTTTGCCGACCTCTCGTGAGACAAAAAATAATGAGCGAAGTGTAGTTACTAGGTAGCTATTACTATGATAATGAAATGCGTTTTTTATATTTTTTTGCAGCATGTATATAATAAAAATATAACACATTTTTTTAAACCTTCACAGCTCTGACCCTGTAATTGCGGTTGGTCCTACCAATGGGGCTACTGGAATTAATAACATTGCGCCTGCCTCCCAGTCATCTACTGAAACTACTGCTCGAATTAGTTTGTCAAAGGCTGAGGACAATTTGAATAGGTCTGTCCCCCCAGCGGATGCAAACAAAAGTCCGACCAGTGGGTTCAGTAATGAAGACTTGCACGAGAAGCTTGCACCAATGTCCAGTAGCTCAGTGCTGCCAAACCCAGCATCTACGTTTGCCCCGTGCTTCTCTACTACAGATCCTGTACTTGTGCCATCAAATGATGCACGGCTCCCAGGTTCTGTGGGCACAATCAAACGTGAAGTAGGGAGCCATCTTCCTTCTGGTGAGCCAACTGCAACTAGAACCATTTTATTTGTTGGCAAATTAGTGTAGTTCTAAACATTATTTTCTTTCTCCCCTCCTGAGTACCAATATGATGCTTAGCTTGTGTTAACATTTTTGGGTGCCAATATATCAGCTTCCGAGAGTAAAAGCTCTTTGGAACAAGGAAAAGCAACAAACAAAGCACAGGGATTTGGGAAAACTCAGCCCTCTGAATTTTCTCATCCTTCATCTTCATCAACCCATGGTAGTTCTGGTAGTCGGCCAACATCTAATTCCAGTAACCACTCAAAACAACTAATTGGCACCCAAAAAGGTATAATATTAGTTTCGTTTCTCTGTGTGCTGATTTTGTCTACATTTTGTGGTGTGTTCTTGAAGTTGTCTAGAGATCATATCGTCTCTTTGAGATTCTAGGGGATCTATAGTGACTGCTATAGTGATTATAGGAAAATATATCCAATATTGTGGAAGCTATAGTGATTATATAATTCCTAAGCTGTCATACAACTGATACGAGCTGTCTAAAAAAAAACCAATGACTTTATCTATTAGTGCTTGTATGTCAAATATTGTTTGCATCAAAGTTTATGTAATTTATGATTTTTATCTTCATCAGTTGGTACCAACAAGGAGTGGAAGCCAAATCCCGTAGTTTCTGCTGCTGTTCAAGGTCAGGCAACAGCTAATACTGCTGCATCTGAGGTGACCGCTGATTCAGCGGAGGGCTCTTCTCAGTCTCAGCCTGTTTCAAGTGTTCTTGATTCGGAAGAAGCAACTTCAAAACTGCAGAAGAAGCTTGAGGAATTACACCTTCCACAGCATTCCAAGCGCAAATTAGTAATTCTTCCAAATCATATACATGTTCCTGAGTCTGAACGAAACAAGTTGAGTTTTGGAAGTTTTGGGGCAACTTTTGGGGTTACAAATTCTTATGTCAGTGCTCCTGAGAGTGAGAAGAGCTCAACACCTCGATCGGAAACTTCTCAGGTTGATGAAGCTGTGGAGGAACAGCCCTCAAGGTTTGTCACGATTTTATATAATTCACCGCGTTCTGTTTAGTGGTATAGCAATGGACTTATTTATACCAGAAAACAAACAGTTCAAATCCCTGCATTTCCATCTTTCACGTGGTATTCTCCCTTTGATTTCTCTCAACATGTGTTGATGTAATTATGTTTGTTTCTCTTAACATGTTGATTTCAGCAATGAAAGTGCACCGGCAACTGCTGATGAAAGCAATTTTCCTGATCACCCACAATCACCTACTTTACTTGAAAATCTGTCACCTGCTGAGGGTGATGTCTCATCCAGTGCAACCCAAGGACATAATGAATCAAAACATGACACTGCATTGCCATCAGGAGGCTATCAGTTCTCGGTGGCTAACGCTTCTCTGAATTACAGTTTTGGGATTGTACCTCCAATTTTAGGTAGTCAACTTGCGGCATTTGAAAACTCGGAGTCTCAAGCACGTGACTTATCTCGGGTTCCAAACTTTGTAGTAAGCTCACAAACTTAACTTTCAAGTTATCTTATTGCCTTGCAGAATGCTTGGAGGTTACTCCTTATATGATGATGACCAACTATTGATCCTAATCAGTTGTGGTGCTATCAATTTAAAAGTTTTACCTGCTGATTGGTATATAAAAACATGTGTCTACTGATTACTTATGAACCTTGGATATGAGATGTCTGTTGTCAATTTGTCTATTGTGATTGTGCAATCAATTGACATGTGTAATAACTGTGTATCCTCAGGTACAACATCCATTTGACCCAGCAAGTTACTATGCCCAATTTTACCGCTCAGGTACTGATAGTGATGGCCATCTCTCTCCATTTCCATCTCCTGGGGTTTCCGCGAAGTACAACGGCAATGTTGGAGTATTGCCTCCAAGTTCTCAGCCTCCACAAGAGGTTTGCAATCAATTTTCACTGATAGAGAATTTCATTATTATATTTCGGTTGAGAAGAGAATGGCAATTGGTATCCTATAGGCACAATGAGAACACATAAGCTGACTAGTTTGATCCCTTATCTTAATCATTTATGGTGACTTCTATTAACATAACTCTCATTACTAACTTTGATACTATCTATGTCTATTTGCAGGGTGGTCCTACACCAATGGTCACACAGGCTCCTCCTGGTTTAGGGCAAAGCTCGATAGGTGTAACCCAGCAGCTGCCACTTCCTGTCTTTAGGCCGCCAGCTGGGATGCACATATCTCATTATCCTGCTAACTACATACCTTTCAATCACTACTATAACCCATTCTATGTTGCGCCTCCTATCCACCAATATATGGGTAATGGGGCCTTTCCTCAACAACCCCAAGCAGGTGGTGTGTATCCACCTCCACCACCAACTGCTGCAACAGGACTCAAATACTCACTGCCGCAGCAATACAAAGCAGGGACTAATACTGGCAACTCAAATCACATGCCGAGGGTTAACTAGGTAGATTCAGCTCCCCCAGGTATTCAAGTAAAAACTCTAGCTTTCGACACGAGGGTGGTTTTTTTTTTCTTTTTGATGAGAGGTAATCGATTTGGTTCGGTTCGTTGTTCAAGTGTAATAGTACACAATTTCTCATCACCTCTTTATATAGCCTCAGCAAATGCAACGACCTATGGCTTTAGCTACTCCTACAACTGTAAATTTGGATGATGCCTAATTTTCCACACCATGCGAGTTGCAAAGGTTTAAAACCGACCAGGTTATCGAATTTGAAGGCACTGGAAAAATATAGAAGTGGAGACAGGTTTACTCTACATATTGTGTGTGTTTTAAGATTGAATAGATTCAAAAGAGAGATTTGGTTTACATCAGTCGTCTAATGCTATTTAGAGATAGGAATCGAAAATGATAATGTCACTCATTTATAGAGAATTTTGAACACATTGAAATTGCATCCAAACTTGGGCCTGAGCTAGTGGATTGGTGAGACTTTTTGTTTTTAAAGCTTGCCTGTGGATGAACTACGTACTGGTGTTAGGGACTCTGCCGACGAGATGAGAATTTGTATATACACAAATGTATTTGGGATATACATAAAAACTGATTTTTTTTAAATGTATTTGGCCGTGTTGCACATCGTAGAATTTCTCATTCCAACATGAGTGAGAAACACTGAACATTGTTAAATGAGTCATCATGATATTCAACAATAGATTGCTCACTGAATTATTGTCTTTTTTGAGTTTGTTTTGTTGAACTTGGTGCTACAATGCTACTGATCAAGTAATCAAGATGAGTGGTTACTGTATGTTTTAGGACCTCATGGAAATGTTTCAGGATTTGAAACCTTACTTTTGGCATCAGAATGCTAGAGTAGGCTCACCGTAAATGATAAATTACTTTTCAACAAACCTAAAAATCACTAAACTAATCATGTTAGTTTTTTAGAAGATCAAACTAAAGCGAGCGAATTATTGCCTCTCCCCTTTAGGACTAAGTGACTAACCACTTGAGTACATTCTTGGTCTGGCTTGGTCTGTATGATAAGATAAACATGTATGTCCGCTAGCTACGTTATTTTTGTGCATCAAACCCTAAACTACTATCTCCTAATGCATTAACATTACGAAAAATTGCTGAAGAAGTCACCCACTCTCTCAAGTGTGACAGTTAAGATGTTTTGGGTCACTGATCAATGATAAATATCGATTTGGTTATTCATATTTGACCAGTCATAATGGTCACTCTGTTCATCTTGTAAGTTGAAATTAGGGTATTCACGTAAAATTAATCTCATTTCTAATTGGATCGGGCCATACTTTTTTGAGCCTCGATTTAGACTTGGCCAAGCTGAGCTTGGGCTTTTTTGATTGTTGGGCCGGACTTTCATACATTTGTTGGGGCTCGGCCTTAAACATATTGAGCTGGAGTATTTTGAGTTTCGATTTGAGCCGGGCTGGGCCGTCATGGAAATTTTAGGTCCATCGACAAATGTTAATACTCACAATAAAATATATTGATTCGAACCAATCAAATGACATGCATGCATTCCGTTTGGAGACCTCGTTGATTACAATGAATATATAAGTTCTAAGAGCAATTCCAGCAGATTTCTTATAAGTTATTTCTAGCTAAAATATAAAGATTTTCTATTAAAATTCACTCCAGCAGCTTCCCTATCTTATTAGCAAATTTAGAGATTCCCTATATTTCATGTTTTCATCCCCTATTCTTATACCGAAAACATGAATTATAGGTAATGAAACATTCAATATTGCAATTAATTATTTCCTTCTAGATTACAAATGTAATTAATAATTATATTAATAAATAAATATTTTATTATCAACCAATCAAAACTAAGTATGTGTTTAGAACTAACTATATTTTAAGTGATATTGTTGGAGTAAATTTATACAAGTGACTAGCTAAAATAGGTTTCGACTTTATTTTTGAACAAAATAAGCAAAATTTCCGTGACATTGTTGGAGATGTTCTAACCAATCGAGTTACATGCATGCGCCTTGTTTGTGTTTGAAATATCCTGTGGAATTGCAATAAATATATCAGTTACATTGTAACGGGTTGTTGGATGACAGTCAATATTTACGTTGGGTCACAACAAATCTACATGTTGAATGACGACGAAAATTATATATGTCATATTGAAACGAATCAATTCATGAGATGCGAACATGCCAGTAAATCTATTGAAAGTCAGAACGGTTAAAGTAGAAATAAATGAATGTTACGTTACTTAATTCAAGTGTTCCCAATGTATTTTGATTCTTCATAAGAGTTGAATAAATTTTTCGGACCTTTCGAGACAGTTTGAATTGAAAAGTGTATAATAAAAAAATTCTAAGTAAAACATAGAAAAACTGAAAGAAGGATTAATTTGAACCAAACTCATCAACCAAGTAACAAGGTCTCCTACTCTAATCATGTACATGTACAAACTAGAGGTATGATTGAGCAAGGATTACAAACACATTCTGAAAAAGTGTACAATGCAAAACAAATAGACTCCACGTTGGTCCCATTCATTATTCATTCACTCATTCCTATCATGGTGCTCACTTTGCTGGCTTATGACTAAAACCTACAACAAAGCACAAAAACCTCAAAAAGTTCAAATTTCTATTAAACACAAAATACAGAGAAGCAAAAATCTGTACAGTCATCAAATTAAATCCAAATCCAAAAATAAATTATTACTTACCAAAAAAATAAACCAAAATAAAAAGAACCAAAAAGCCCTACACTCCAAAAACACCTTCATTTAGCTCCCTCCCTCTCTCTCTCTCTCTCTCTCGTTCTCGTTCTCGTTCTCTCTGTCTATTTCTTCGTAGATCAATTTAAATACCCATTAGAGAGCTCTTCTTCCTCCTCCAGTTCTTTCCTTCACATTCTCACCAACACAAGTGTATTAAAAGCCTGTGTCTTTTTTCTCTGTTTTCTGTGAAAACATGAGTGGAGGTGGGTTTAGGGTTTCAATCCCAAACAGTGTGAAGAAGACGATCCAGGACATCAAAGAGATCACGGGCAATCATAGTGATGATGAAATCTATACAATGCTCAAGGAATGTAACATGGATCCTAACGAGACTGCCCAAAAGCTTCTCTCTCAGGGTACCCTCCATTTTTGTTTTTCCTGCTTCTAATTTTTTCTATTGCTTCGATTTTGTAATTTGTGATCCGGGGTGTTTGAGTATTTGTCTTTGCTACTGGTTTGTGTTAGTTTTGGATTTTCTGTTTCGGGTTTGATTCTGTGGAGTGGGAATTGAGTTTGGTTATGAAGGGGTTTCACTGTTTTGTTTATGGCTTTGAACTCGAGTCTGCCGATTTGGAGTTGATTATGTGCTTAACTATCTATGGTGTGAGCAACTGCTTTTACAATGCCTTGTTGTTTTGTTTGATGTGGAAATATGTGTTTCCAGGTTGAGTTAATGTCATGAACATAGGTTATGAAAAATGTCGTATTCAGCTTTGTGTTTTGGTGGACTATAGTTGAGCTAGAGCGTTTATTAACAATTTTCGCATTCAGCTCAAGGCCTGTTGTAGGAATTTGATAATGGAGCATGTAATGTTTGGTATCGAGCTGAATGCTTGTTTTAGCACAATGCAAGGCCTAAACTAACTAATGAAGCTAGAGATCCTTGTGCTGCACTATGATAATGAATGAAACTACATGAAAGCAAAAAATTCAGCATCTTTCCTATCATCTCTTAACATGTCCATGCACATCTCATACAATGTAATTTTTCATGATTTGTGTTGTGAATTGAGTTTTTCCATTTAATGTGTTGGCTGTTCTTGCTCCTTTTATTGCTTGCCTTTTCTTGGGCTCATTAGGCTTTTATATGCTGATCTGCAGATCCATTTCATGAGGTTAAAAGGAAGCGTGACAAGAGAAGAGAGGTAAAGGATCCTAATTTGGCTATTGATTGGTCTGTATGGTTTTGCAAACTTGTTCAGTCATTAATAAACTCTGGTTCTTTCTTTTTACTTCTAGTTCACACACACACACATATATTTTCAACATTAAGCATCGATTGTCATATATCTTGCAGAACCTGAACAACAGAGAGCCTGCAGAGCCACGGTGGAGACCTGGAATGCAGGGAAAGGGGGGTAGGGGTGGTCGGGGGAATTTCTCGTCTCGTCATGCACCACATGGTAAGTGAAGTTTAATCAGAACTTGATTAAGGACCAGTACTCTGTACTTGCTCTTTAATATGAAAATTTGTTATGTTTGATAACGTATGAGGTTTTTGTTTGTCTGTTGATGATAACTATATCTACCTTTTCTCCAGCTGCTACGGGTTTTGTGTGTCCGTGTGAATCCAATACTTAGTAGAAGCTGCCTTTTGTTTTCATCTGTGCTAGATCTGATCAATTTTTTAGTGTCTGGCGTTGAAATCTTTCCTCACTCATCATTTGAATTGCAGTTATTAGAATGCCTATTTCATGCTGTAGTTATTATATAACAGTTCAAAATTATTGTGCTATTAGTCTCAGATTCCTGGTTAAAGCTCATTTTCATCTGTGTACTTGTCAGATGCTGGTGGCGGCAGGAACACAGGTCCTGGAACTGAGAATGGACCGACAAAGGTTGCAGAGAAAGGTGTTGCTCCATCTTTGCCGACCTCTTTGGAGACAAAAGCTAAAGAGCGAAGTGTAGCTAAAAGGTAGCTATTGTTATGAAAATGAAATGCGTTTCTTTTGCAGCATGTATATAATCAGAATGCAACACATAACTTTTTAAACCTTCACAGCTCTGATCCTGTAATTACGGTTGGTCCTACCAATGTGGCTACTGGAATTACTAACATTGCGCCTGCCTCCCAGTCGTCTACTGAAGCTACTGCTCGAATAAGTTTGTCAATTGCTGAGGACAGTTTCAATAGCTCGGTCTCCCCAACGGATGCAAACAAAATCCCGACCAGTGGATTTGGTAATGAAGACTTGCACGAGAAGCTCACACCAATCTCTAGTGGCCTAGTGCTGCCAAACCCAGCGTCTACACTGGTCCCTTGCTTCTCTACTTCAGATCCTGTACTTGTGCCATCAAATGATGCACGGCTCCCAGGTTCCGTGGGCACAATCAAACGTGAAGTAGGGAGCCACCATCCTTCTGGTGAGTCGAGTGCAACTAGAATATTTTTTTTTCCTGCTGAATATCTTAGTTCTAAACACTATTTTCTTTCTCCCCTTTTGAGTACCGAGATGATGCTTAGCGTGTACTAACATTTTTGGGTGCCAATATATCAGCTTCCGAGAGTAGCAGCTCTTTAGGACAAGGAAAAGCAACAATCAAAGCACAGGGATTTGGGAAAACTCATCCCTCTGAATTTTCACATCCTTCATCTTCATCAACCCATGGTGGTTCTGGTAGTCGGCCAACATCTAACTCCAGTAACCGCTCAAAACAACTAATTGGCGCCCAAAAAGGTATAATATTAGTTTCATTTCTCTGTTTTGAAGTTGTTTAGAGATTCGAGGGGATCTATAGTGGAAGCTATAGTGATTATAGGAAAATAGGAAAATATATCCAATAATGTGGAACTATATTATGTATCTCCTATGCTGTCATACAAGCTGTCTGAAAAAAAAAATACCTAATGACTTAATCTATTAGTGCTCGTATATTTGATATAGTTGGCATCAAAGTTTTATGTAATGTATGATTTTTATCGACAGCAGTTGGTACCAACAAGGAATGGAAGCCAAAGCCCATTGTTTCTGCTGCTGTTCCAGGTCAGGCAACAGCTAATGCTGCTGCATCTGAGGTGGCTGCTGATTCAGCAGAGGGCTCTTCTCAGTCTCAGCCTGTTTCAAGTGTTCTTGATTCGGAAGAAGCAACGTCAAAACTGCAGAAGAAGCTTGAGGAATTACACCTTCCACAGCTTCCCCAGCGCAAACTAGTTATCCTTCCTAATCATATACATGTTCTTGAATCTGAACGAAACAAGTTGAGTTTTGGAAGTTTTGGGGCAACTTTTGGGGTTACAAATAGTTATGTCAGTGGTCCTGAGAGTGAGAAGAGCTCAACACCTCGATCGGACACTTCTCAGGTTGATGAAAACGCTGTGGAGGAACATCCCTCAAGGTTTGTCATGATTTTATTTAATTCACCGCTCTCTCTGGTATTGGTATAACAATGCACTTATTTATACCAGAAAACAAACAGTTCAAATCTCTATTTACATCTTTCATGTGGCAGTATATTCTCCCTTTGATTTCTCTCAACATGTGTTGATGTAATTAGGTTTTTTTCTCTTAACATGTTGATTTCAGCAATGAAAGTGCACCGGCAACTGCTGATGAAAGCAATTTTCCTGATCACCCACAATCACCTACTTTACTTGAAAATCTGTCACCTGCTGAGGGTGATGTCTCATCCAGTGCAACCCAAGGACATAATGAATCAAAACATGACACTGCATTGCCATCAGGAGGCCATCAGTTCTCAGTGGCTAATACTTCTCCGAATTATAGTTTTGGGATTGTACCTCCATTTTTAGGTAGTCAACTTGCGGCATTTGAAAACTCGGAGTCTCAAGCACGCGACTTATCTCGGGTTCCCAACTTTGTAGTAAGCTCACAAACTTAACTTTCAAGTTATCTTATTGCCTTGGTTACTCCATCTATGATAACCAACCATTGATCCCAATCAATTGGGGTGCATCACATTAAAAGTTTGACCTGCGGATTGATATATAAAAGCATCTGTCTACTTATTACTTGTGAAACTTGGATATCAGATGTGTGTTGTCAATTTGTCTTTTGTGATTCTGCAATCAATTGACGCGTGTCATAACTGTGTATCCTCAGGTACAACAGTCTTTTGACCCAGCAAGTTACTATGCCCAATTTTACCGCTCAGGTACTGATAGTGATGGCCGTCTCTCTCCATTTCCATCTCCTGGGGTTTCCGCAAAGTACAGTGGCAGTGTTGGAGTATTGCCTCCAAGTTCTCAGCCTCCACAAGAGGTTTGCAATCAATTTCCATTTTCCACTGATAGAGAACTTTCATTTTTATATTTCAGCTGAGTGGAGAATGGTTTCAGGTTTCCTATAGGCACAATGAGAACACATACGCTGACTAGTTGAATCCCTTTTCTTAATCATTTATGATGACCTATGTTAACAGGATTCTCATTACTAACTTTGATGCTATCTATGTCTATTTGCAGGGTGGGGTTTCATCTGCAGCTGGTCCTACACCAATGGTCACACAGGCTCCTCCTGGCCTAGTGCAAAGCTCAATAGGTGTAACTCAGCAGCCAGTTCCTGTCTTTCGGCCGCCAGCTGGGATGCACATATCTCATTATCCTGCTAACTACATACCTTTCAATCACTACTATAACCCATTCTATGTTGCGCCTCCTATCCACCAATATATGGGTAATGGGGCCTTTCCTCAACAACCCCAAGCAGGTGGTGTGTATCCACCTCCACCAGCAGCTGCTGCAACAGGAGTCAAATACTCACTGCCGCAATACAAAGCAGGGTCTAATACTGGCAACTCAAATCACGTGGGAATGGCAAGTGGCTATGGGCCATACGGCTCTTCCCCAGCTGGTTATAATCCCAGTCCTGCCACAACTGCAGGAAACAATACTGCTAATGAAGATCTTAATACATCTCAATTCAAGGACAATAATGTATACATCACTGGACAACAGGTTGGTTTTCATATTTCCCCTTTGTCTATTGGTTTCATTTTCTCCTTGGACATGTGAACATCATAGTTATACTTTGAGTGTTGGCTTGGTGTAATCTTTTCCTTGTTTTTTAGTACATCAAATCTTTCCCTTTTTTTGCTGATACCATTGAATGATAATCACAATTACTTTCCTACAGAGTGAAGGTTCTTCTGTATGGGTTGCTGCACCTAACCGAGAAATGTCCAGCTTACAGAGTTCATTTTACAACCTTCATCCACAAGGGCAACACATGACTTTCACTCCAACGCAGGCTGGTCACGGCAGCTTTGCTGGTCTCTACCACCCTGCACAAGCAGTATCAGGTACAACTGTCCATCCACTTCTGCAACAGTCCCAAACCATGGCTGGGGCAGTTGACATGGTAGGACCCGGGGGAAGTGTTTATCAACAGCCACAGCATGCACAACAAATAAATTGGCCAAGTAACTATTGAAACAAAATTGGGTTTTTGTAAACTTCAAAAGGAGAATTGCAAGTAAAATCTTGGAAATTGTTTTGGCGAGTCAAACTATTTTGATGGAGAGAGACATCATGGAGATACCAAGTTGGCTTAGTTTGAGTGTAAATCTGTAAAAGAATGCTGAGAAAAAGAGTTCCTGATAGTATCTTCTGATTGTTTGAGTTGAAGACATAAAAGGTGCAGTTCACCTGTAAACTGATGTTGACCATTTTAGTTAGTCAAGGTAGGCATGGAAGGTCTTCTCTTTTTTCTTTTATTTGGTGTTACCATTTTTCCCTTTCCGTAGTTTCAAGTCCTCTCGTCTCTTCCCGGTCTTGTTCCTTTGTTCTTTCTACTTTTGAAGTTCTTGGACGTAGAAATTTACTGCTGAGTGGTGAGAGTCTCTTTCATTCTTTACTCATATGTTTGAGGTTTTATAGGTTTTGGTAGGTAAGATTTACTGATTTAGGCTGGTGAAGAATTTTCCAATTTCATTGTTCTTGTTCTGCTGTCTTACCTGTAAAGTGAATTTTGATAGCAAGGGAATTCTGTACTGAACAGTTGTATTGGTATAACAGAAGCAAGCATCATTGTTTTAGTTCATTGTTATTGCTACTCATACAGTGCAGGTTCTCGGGATGTTTCTTTATCTGAAGAAAAACTTGATGGATTTTTGATATCATGCTGAATTATTCTCATTTTGATATACCAACAACTCATGTAGATTACATATTGGCACGGTGATTAGATCTGGTGCCTACATTGTTATGAATATAATGCAAGTCTTGTCTTTTGTGATTCTCATTGTTTTTGGTGGTCGTATTCAAACCTACATTGTAGGCAAAGAGGTTTGATGATATTTGATGAGTTAAGGGTGCGATGAGTTTGATGTGTTGTGGCTGAAGTATACATCTTTGTTTGTAAACACACCGGCCAGTTTTCTTGATTTGCTCTCAGAGCATTTTGTGACACACAGCCAAAGCCACCCCCGGACTGTATTTTGTTGGCTTTGCCTAGACTTATCCTTTACTATATAACCGTTGCCATCAGCATATACCCTTTTGCCTCTTAGTATCCACCGCTGTGCATGGATAGTGTGTTATATAGGATTCCTTGTGTTTCTGGCTTTCTGCTCTAGACCTTTTATAACAGATATCCAAACTTGCTGAAGAACTATAGCTAAGTTGTCATGCCCCACAAGTTCCTCAATGTCCATAAACTGAAGCCATTCTCTAAGCTTGTGCCGGTGCCGCCTAAGCCTCAGCGAGCTTTGGCACAGGCGGAGGAGAGTGGTAATCCGGTTTTGGAGGTTGTTCATGCCGGTGGAAAAGTTGAGTGCTTCTACATGGCTATTCCTGCAGCCAAGATCTTAGAGAAGTACCCTTCTTTCTTGCTCGCCAGGCCCGGAGTTTTTACACATCAGTGGGACTCGGTAGTGAAGCCGGACGTGATCCTCAAGCCAGGAGAAAGGTGTTTCTGGTTCCTCTTGGAACCGTGAGGAAGCTCCGGCATAGAATCCGAAGACCCGGGAAGGACTTCTCCGTCAACCCGTGTGCCTCAGTCATCTATGGATTTGTCTACCGAGACACTTTTTTTTTTTGGTTGAAAGGAAGCCTTATACAGGCCTAGAAAGAAAAAGAAACAAGCCTAAACAGCAGGCCCAGCATCAACAGTTCTCCTCGTTCTGGAAAACCCAGAACAGTCTTCAATGTATCTCTCCCAAGCATGTACTGGGGGACTATCAAAAAAGATCAGCCCTAACTCATTCTGCACACTAGCCTTAGCAAGGCTTTCAGCAACCATGTTGCATTCCCTGAATACATGATTCACATGGGCTGTCTACCGAGACACTGTCACAGAGGAAACAACACTTTGGTAGTGCAAGTGTGGAAAAGAAGTAAAGGCTTGACTAATAAGGTGGTGGCCGATCACACTTGTTCTGGAGATAAGTGTACTTGGTACTTACTACCAAGTTGGAGATGTGTTTGTTTGCGAGAAGACTGGGCAGGTTCATGTAGGTCATGAGTTTTGCACAGAAGCTGTTATGGATCCGTCTAGTTTGGTTTGGATTTGTAGAATATCTGGCCATTGCTTTGATAATATGCTGTCACCAGAAGAAGTGGATTCAGATGCAGACCAGCAACAAGATGACGCAGGACCATTCATGGGATCTGGGCGCTTTGCGCGAGCTTATCTGCTGGGATATAACTGAGCTCGATGCTACATGGAGCTAGGTTTTTGTGAATGCTTCGTGGATCATGTGTTCACAGTTTGTGTACTATGTAGCATTATTAGGGCCTGTTTGTTGGGCCAGACTGGACTGGAGTGGATCAGACTATTTCAAAAAAATAGTCCAATCTTGTGTTTGGTGCCAAACGGGATTATTTCTATTTTCTTACATAATCCTGACGCCGAGATTTTGCAGTCGCGAACCTCCTTAGCTAAGGAGACCAAAATCGACGTCCATAGCTAAGAATTCTTGTCGAAGAGAGACGCTCGACGCTCAACGCTCTTTAGATCTGTTGCTGGCGGCTCAGGTTCATCTACTTCTCCTTTCTATAATTTAAGATTTTTGGTTGATTTTGTACTAGATTTCAATTGTGTACTCAGTTATGGGTTGAACTTGGGGAATACTTCGATTATGCTACTTGGGTTAAAACTGGATTCTGTACTCTGTTCTTCAATACCCGATTTCAATTTCGGTTTTTCTGTATATACGGAGCTTGCATATAATGCCATTCATCCGAACCTTTTCTGGAGAAAAAAAATGATGTTGGTATTTACTATTTAGTGAAACCAACAGTTCTACACTACTAGAAAAAACAGCTATTACATACGGATTACTTCACACAGATACTCACACAGGCTTTTTTGTGTGTAAAAAATAGTGATATGTGGACAGCCTTCCGTGTGCATACTTCCGATCTGGCAACTGAAATCCGTGCGAATAAAAGGGTACAATCGGAATGCTGGTAAAAAACATTAAAGTTTCACACGGCCCATTGTGTAGAGGGTTTGAATCTCCCATGAAAAACGAATTTTAAAATACAATTGTTTGTGTTTATTAATTTTTAATACGATTTTCTGTGTGAAAGGGAATTATTGCTTCGCATAACTTTCTGTGTGAAGAATATTTTTCACACGGCTTACTGTGGAAAGTTGACTGGGATAATAGAAAGAATAATTATAGGAGTTATCCCGAGCTCAAGAACTGCTTCTCTCTCTCTTCAAGACTTAACTGGTTCAGTTCGATCTCTCCACTTGAAGGATAAACCCAAATCTAGGGCTTTGGGTCTCTTCTCAAATTTTAGCTTTCTTTATTCTCATGTGGAAAGATAAGCCATTCAATATCTCAGATTCCCAGTGTGTCTAATTCAATGGAATCGAGTTGTATGTCATCGAGCCACTGTTACGACTCGCATTCCCCCTTCTTTTTGCATTTGGTTCAACGGCATGTCGTTGTGGCCAGGTAGTGTCGTAGGTAGTTGGAGGTGGCCTCATGTGTTCGTTCAGCTTGTCTTGATTCATGAAGAACGCGTGGCTGTAGCTTATCGGTGGAGAACACCCTATATATGTTATGTCTTGTCCGCCCTAGGGCTTCAATTAATCAATCAAACAATCTTGTTTTCCTTAGCTTTCATTTCTGCATTCCTTGGCTAGGTTCTTATCAGCCACGATGGCTGAAATCTCGGGGTTTATATAAACTCATGACATTTTTTCTTTTCTTTTTAGATCTGGAGTTGCATTTTCGACATGTAAATCTGCTCTAATGACTTCCAGTAATGGTAAGTTCTGTCTCTATGTGATTTAGTTTCTTGTGTTCGTTGATGGTTTACGGACTCTACTGGCTTTCATATCTGGGATTTGTATAACTTGATTAGATCTAAATCGTTTTGTTTTTTTCTTTCTTCAGATCTCGGATTGTTGTTTCGACACATAAATCTTCTCTACTGGGTTTGAGTAATGGTAAGTTCTATCTCTATGGGATTTAGGTTTTGGTAAAGATGTTGATGTACCTGATTAACTTTGGATTTATTTGATGTTAATTTTTATTTTACAATCCAGCTCTCTTGCGCCGAGTAGGTAGTTTCTTGTGTTTGTTTCCGTGTTTTTACTAATTTTAGTTTCTGATCTTGCACGATACAACTATACAGGTGTTTTACACATCGAAGGAAATTGGAACAAAATCATGGACCTGCATATCATGAGATA
Organism: Geum urbanum; assembly: GCA_946800695.1. Lineage (NCBI taxonomy): Eukaryota > Viridiplantae > Streptophyta > Magnoliopsida > Rosales > Rosaceae > Geum > Geum urbanum. Next base: position 44,273,354 of record OX327008.1, on the reverse strand, counting down.
GCTTTCAAGGTTAATGGAGGTAGCGTTCTGAAGAAGAAGCTAGAAGCTAGAAGCTAGAAGTTAGCAATTATAATGAAGACGACGGAAAGAAATATAGTGATAGCATGCATTAGTATAGAACGATTTTCTTTTTGTTTGCTGGGCATAGCTAGATCAAGTTGTTCGTATGGTGTTGATGTTGGTTCTGGGTATACATGTTTATCGAATTAGAAGCTTGTCGTGTGGATTGTTCCGAATTTCACATATAACTATTTATCGAACAATTTTAAATACAGATTTTTTTTTAATTATATTGGAAAAGTCGGAAAGCATTCCGTATGACAAGAAAATAGACACACGGATTGTTCTTTCAAATAAGGGAGCTGAAATGAAGCTGGGACTCACCAAAACTACATTCATACAGATTGCTTTTTGGTAGCTGTGGGACATTAGAATCGAAAACCGAAAATCGAAAAAAATTCGATCCAAACCGAGCCACGATTGAAAAAAACCGTACCCGATAAAAACCAAGCTGAAAAAAATCGAAACTGAAAAAACTGAAATATTTGGTTCGATTATGGTTTTTAATTTATAAAAATCGAACCGAACCGAAAAACCAAAGTATGTATAAAAAGATATGGTTTTGGAAATTTTGTAATATATTATATAAATATAGGCAAAAAAAAAACCTTAAACTCCTAAAATTCTAATTTCTTTATGCACAATTCTTCTCAATTTCTCTCATAGAATCTGACTAAAATATTAGACAACTCAAAAAAAGAAATTTTATAGACAATTTTTTAGTTATTTATTCAAAAATTATTTTTTATGCATTATGTAAAAAACCGAAAGAAATCCAAAAAATCCGAAAAAAAAATCAAACCAAACTGAACCGAAAAAAATATCTTGGTTTGATTATGATTTTTAGCAAAAACCAAACTAAACCGCCCGAATCTCACCCATACTTTTTAGTGTACATCTTGATAGCAACACTCACAATGCCTACGAAATAGAAATTCGTGACTGTATTTGTGTGGACCCAATTTTTCACACAGAAAACTGTATTTTGTCCCAAATGCACACGTTTTGCTGTATATATTTTGTGAAATACACACAGAATTGGAGCTGTGTGCTACTATGTGCTATAAGGGTTTTTTTAGTAGTGTTACTAGAGTTCAATTCCTAGAAACTATTTTTCGTTTCTGCAAATGCAGCAACAACATAAACTAAGATGTTGATGGATTCGAGGAACTCAGTTGACGAGCATGTCCTTGAGGTTGAGGTTGAGGTAAACTTGAATGAATATCCTATCGATTTGTGATGAACATACTTATGAATCAATCAACCTAATAATATACGGAAGTTTTAAAATAGCATAGAGATGACTTTTGGTTATGGTGTTACTGAGCTATGATTAAAATTATTTTTTAGTCTGAAATGGAATAGCTGTCATCTTTTGCTTTGCTTTCTATATATCTCTTATACCAATTATGATATTTGCTTTCGGGTGGTTAGTTCCAAGTGACATATTCCCCTTGGAAACAAGATCAGCGAGACCGAGTGTAGTGGTGTGTGTCAATCTCTTCATATACCTTACCATGCATCTTCCTATGAAATGCTTCTAGCTAGAAGCTATTAAATCGTCATACTTATGTGCAGACAGTGCAGTTTCAAAATCTAGTGATTTTTCATCACTCTCAGATAGATCTTCTTTATTGTGCACTATCAGATGAATTACCATAATAATTTAGGACACTGATGAAAGCAGTACACGATGACATATATGAAACACAAGAATATTGGTCTTCGATCTTTATATTTGAGCTTGAATATCTTTATTTATAGGAAACATGTGATGATGGATCAATTGATGGTCTCTAGGATAAGCTGGTCACTAGGATAAGCTAGCAATCTCAGCTGGTACCGGTGTCACCTATCTCAATGATATATGCTGAAAATCATGAAGCATCCAAATCTTAGTGAACTGTATTCTTGAAACAATAGTTGTATACCTGCAGTTATAGTGGTTGTATTTACTGATTAGTTTCCATTTTTTTGATATATAGCACCATAGAGATGCAAACAAATGAAGAACAAGACATATTCGATTTATGATAGGCTTGCAAACATCTTTAGGAAAGACCGTGCAAATGAGAAAGCGGCCGAAGTTCCAAACGACATGATGGAGCAACATAGTACCATTGGAGATGCTGATTTTGAGGATGATTTGAATCTATATGAATGACAAAGGTGGAAGCCACCAATCCGTTGAGAGTAAGAAAGGAAAGAGGAAAAGATCCGAGAAAGACAAGTTGATATGTGTATTGAAAAAATATTTACAGAAAAAGGGAAAACAATGCAATTAGTGGCTGATGCTCTCACAAAAGGGAATGATGACAGATCTGATATTCTTCAGATGCTTAAGGCAATGAGACTCTCTACTTTGGACACAGTTGAAGCCATACAGATCATTTTGGAAAAGCCACAAAACATATCTTTGTTCAAATCATTAGATGCTGAAATGAGAAGTGTATGTCCAAAAGCTGCTTGCTGGGAAGTGACTATGTAAGTAATATAGTACGTTCTAAGTAGCTTGAGATTAGAGTCAAATACTTCAAGTTACAGCTGCAATTGGTGAAGTTTCAACCTACAGTAAATGTTGATTTTAATCCTTGTCTATTATGCAATGTTAACATTCTCGATCAGCTTGGTTTAAGTTGTTTAGTGTTATATAATGCTTATCAGTGCCCTATTAACTGTGTTTCTTTCTTATATATATGCGACTGACAAAGGACTAATACACCACCCATATTTTTCTTGGCAGATTGACGTCAACAGTAAGTGTGTGTGTGTGTGTATGTGTGTGTATATATATATATATATATAGATTGTTAGCTAGCTAGGTTCAACTTGGTGAATTGATTTTTAGGGAAAATGTTTCAGCCAAGCATGTTGGATAGCCATCACCATATGAGTTTGCTGGACATGTCTAATACCTACAAGATCTCTAAAAGTGATATGGCGAGGAGCTGTGATGATGATCTTGAGACAAAATTCGCTAGTTGTGTGTGCTAAGTTTACAGATGTAATTGGTGAAGACCGTAGAGGTTGTTTAAGCTCTTTATTTCTTTTGGATTATGATTAGAATGAGTATTTTTTTTCAACATAGTAGCGAAGCTTTCTCTTCTTTCAAAGTACCTAGTAAAATCTCTGAGTTTGCATCATCTATTGTGTGTGATTTCGTTGAGTCTGATGCCATGTTATCAAATATGAGTGCAAGGAAACATAAAAGAAAGTTTGATGTTCATAATATATATATATATATATATATCTCTGCATGTTGAAAAGGTACTTAGAGAAAAATGACCCAAATCTTTATCCATTTTTGATGGATCAATGTTTTGGATAGAGGTAAACAAGTATCAGAACAACACATTGTAAAATACATCTGTTCAAATGGACATGTATCCATTATTTGATTTCAAATGTCATTTTTATAATCTAAGGACTAAAATAAGTCCTGTAGCAACTGATCCGTTTTGATTCTCAGAAAATGAATTGGTAATCTAACAAGTAGAATCCCATGGTTGTGAAAGATAAACCCATCAATAGAATGCACAAAATTCATAACGCTAATTGCTAATCTGCATAAAAAGTTCCTAGGTATTTACATAAGAAATTGTTGTATACTAGAAGCCGAATAGTATACTCCGGCCATTTTCTTTTTGCACACCAAATATTGGATTTGACTATTTAATATAAATAGTCCTTAGTTTAAATTATGAAACAAATACAATATTGAATTAGGATTATACAAGGATAACTTATGTAATACCTCATTATATTAAGATTATAACAATCCAATTCGATCCAAACATTTGTAACAAACATGTCATTAGTCTCTTGCTCTGAGAATGCATGCTTCGATGTCATACTAGACTTTTATTTTTATTTTTATTTTCATTGAAAAAAAAATATATATACCATCTTCGATTAACTTGAGTCTCAATCTCCGTTTGAGTAGCTAGGTTTTCTCAACCCAACACAACCGATCTTCTTTAGGGCTTGCAGGATCGATCTGTTAGGACCGTGGTGCATGCATGACCTAATTGTAATGAGTTATCCTACAAGGGTAGTATTGTAATTGAGTCTCATTAGTAGATGTAGGTATATGTATTATCGCTGCCCCCATCAGAGAACTATCCAAGACTATCAATCTCACTTTTATCTCTTTTCTATCTTTACTTTTTCGTTAATCTTTCCTTTTTTGATGACCGGATTACGATCCGGGTGATCCTAACACGGTCTAAGAGAGAAGGGAAGGATGAAAACGTAGAATTGAATGTCAATCAAGACATGTAAACACATCAACCATATACTGAAGGAGATCAGAAGCTTACCAGCAGCATTCACCGAGACTGCCATCTTCTTGAACTTTTGTCTTCTGTTCTTCTCTTCTTAAGCCTCCTTGAATGAGATTAGGACTGTATGCTAAGCATAGACAGAACAGGAGCAAGTCTCACATATATTTATAGAGATGTAATAAGGATCTTGCCCATTAAAGAATCCTAATTGCACTCAAACACAGATTACATAATTATGTGATCATATCTGTAATGTACATGGATTCCTAATACAATGTAAACAATATATGTTGCTTAAATGTACACTATGATACTACACAATCTTGATTCTCATTACAGTGTCCAAGATTCAATATAATGCCAATATCACATAAACACAATTGTAAAATGTTCACTCTTTCAATCTCTCACTGAACTGTACAATACTGATATGCAGCAAATGAACCTCTCCAGAACAAGTAATGAAAACTAAAGGCATGCTTGAATCACAACGAGTTGAAATCCATAATCACAGCTCTGTCATTATACAACCATTATTGTATAACCTAGAACTCTAACATATTTAACTAAACCTGCAAGTTAAAAGCCACTGTAGCAATAATTGCATAACACATGAACTCAGATATGACTGAATCAAAGTTAATGACATTATATACACTAACAATCTGCATTTTGACAAGAACCTCAAGTCCACCAAATGGTTTTTACACAAAAACTCCAAAAATACAAATACACCGGAACACTGATGGATCTTTGCTTATTAACTGAAAACTGAAAAAAGAAGAAGCTAACAATGTATAGAACAACTCCATACATCACTATCCATCTGATATTAATCTCTTGATGCAAATAAACTAAAACAGAAAATCAAAAATTCATACACAACATGCTGCAACAAGTAAATGAATCAACAGAACATAACATCTCAGTTTATTATCGATAGAACCAAAATTACACAAGTCTGAGTTGTACTCAGAGTAAAATAAAAATACAAGAACCAAAACAAATGAAAACTCTCTAATTAAGCTCTTAAGTACTCCCACTAAACTCCAAAATCTAGTTCACTAAGTACACCCAAATTCTCACAGTGCTTCTTAAAAACATCAAATGCTAGAGCCTTTGTAAAAGGATCGGTAAGTTGATTATCTGTATCAATGTTTAAAATTTGAATTTCACCATCCTTAAATCTTTTCTTCATACTGTAATACTTTAGATCAAGATGCTTGGAATGAATAGACCTCTTGCTATTCTTTACAAAAAAACACAGCAGCTTCATTATCACAATAAATGGTTAATTTTTCTGAAATCACATCTTTAAGCACTTTAGTTTCTACCAAAAAAATTCTTTATCCAAAGACCCTCACATACCTCTTCCTATATTGCAATTACTTCTGCTTGCATAGTAGAAGTTGCTGCCAGGGACTGTTTCTGAGTTTTCCATGCTATAGCTCCACCAGCAAGCATGAAAACATAACCACAGGTAGATTTCTTTGAGTTTGGGTAGTTACCAGCAAAGTCAGAATCAGTGTAGCCCTCTAAAGTTAAGGTTTTAACTCTTCTATAAACAAACAAGTGATTTTTAGTCCTTTGAAGATATTTAAGGACTTTCTTCCCTGCATTCCAGTGTTGAATTTTAGGATCACTATGAAACCTAGAAAGCATGCTTACTGAAAATGCTAAATCAGGACTGGTGCACACTTGTGCATACATTAAGCTGCCTACCAACCTAGCATAAGGTTTTGAATCCATATCTTCTTTTTGAGCTTCAGTTTTAGGAAATTTATTTTTACTCAATTTATCCCCTTTGGACATTGGAACCTCTCCTGCAACACAAGTTTCCATCCCAAAACATTTCAGAATTTTTGAAATGTAACTTGCTTGTGCCAAACCTAAAAGCCCACATTTTCTGTTCCTTTTAATCTCAATTCCTAAGACAAATGATGCTTCCCCCAAATCTTTCATATCAAACTGTTTTGATAGAAAGATTTTGGTGTCTTTAAGCAGTTTGAGATTACTGCTAGCTAAGATGATGTCATCAACATACAAAATAAGGAAAATGAAAGTATTTCCTATTGTCTTGAGATATACACATTCATCAACAATGTTTTCTGTAAATCCAAAGGTTGAAATTATTGAATTAAATTTCCTATAACACTGTCCAGAGGATTGTTTTAAACCATATATTAATTTCTTAAGTTTACAAACCAACTATTCCTTCCCTTTAGGTTGTTTCATATATATAGTCTCTTCAAGTTCTCCATTTAGAAAAGTCATTTTGACATCCATTTGATGTAGCTCCATGTCAAAATGAGCTACTAATGCCATGACTATCCTAAATGAATCCTTAGTGGAGACAGGAGAGAATGTTTTCGTAAAATCAATACCTTCCTTTTGTGTAAAGCCTTTAGCTACTAACCTAGCTTTAAACCTTTATATATTTCCTTTAGCATATCTTTTTGTTTTGAAAACCCATTTATAACCTATAGGCTTCTGTTTGTCATTAGTTTTAACCAAATTCCATACTGCATTATCCTTTATAGACTCAATTTCTGCAGTCATAGCTTCATACCACTTAGTAGAGCCCTCACTGTTCATGGCTTGACTAAAGTTTACAGGGTCATTGTCATCATCTAATTAGTCCTAAATTTCTTAAGAAAACACATAATAATCACTCTTACCTGCAAAAGTTGGAATTCTTTCCCTGGAAGATTTCCTTGGTTCCGGGTCTGGAGTTGGATTTAGTTGATGAGGTTATAAAGTTACTGTAGGTTCTGCAGAATTGGGAACTCCAAAATTATTCTCAGGTCTTATGTTTTATGAAGGCCTCAAGAGAATTTCAGTGTTATTATTTTCAGTTGAATGTTGATCGATTTAATTTTTCTTTGTTTGTCCCTTCCCCAAAAATCATAGTTTCAGATTCATTTAACTATCCTGAAGCTGTATTTGAACCTATTGGTAGAACAAAAATATTTTGCAAGTTACTTAAGTTTCCTGGATTGTTTGAAATTTCTTCAAAATCTGCTGTTAGGTCAATGTAAGCAGCATTACAGATTATTTCTCCTAAAAACTTTACTCGATAAGTTTCAAAAACTCTTGGAGAATGATTTGGCGAATACAATTTATATCCTTTAGACTTTTCACAGTAATCTACAAAATAACAGCTAATTGATTTAGACTCAAGTTTGCCTAAATTCGGGTTATAAAGCCTGGCCTCAGCGTTACAGCCCCAAACATACATATGGTGCAGGCTTGGCTTTTTACCATGCCATAGTTCATAAGGAGTATTTTGTATTGATTTGCTTGGAGCCCTATTGTAAATGTAATTTGCTATTCTTAAAACTTCACCCCAAAGCCATTTTGGTAAGCCTGATGTACAGATCATACTTCTAACCATGTTTAAAAGAGTTCTATTTTTCCTCTTTGCCACTCCATTATGCTGGGGATTATAAGGGGTTGTATACTGAGCTTTAATGTCATGTTCTTGTAGGAACACGGCAAATGGACCCAATTGCTGACCATTTTCAGTATATCTCCTATAAAATTCTCCTCCCCTATTTGATCTGACAGTTTTGATCTTCTTCTCAAGCTGAAGCTCAACTTCAGTTTTGAAGATTTTAAATGCCTCTAAATATTGTGATTTTTCAGATAATAACCGTATATGGCAGAAACGTGAGAAATCATTTATAAATGTTATGAAGTAGATGTTTCCACAAATGGTTTGATGTCTTAAAGGTGCACAAATATCTGTGTGTATCAATTTCAGTAACTCTTTTGATCTGTATGCACATTTTCTGTTTTTATTTGTCATTTTTCCTTTACAGTATTCCACACATTCATTCATGTTAGAGAAATCTCATTCTGGTAGCACTTTAGACTTAACCAATGATTTTAATCTTTCTTTTGAAATGTGACCTAGCCTCCTATGCCACGGTTGTGCAGATTTTTCATTAAATAGAGGTCTGTTAACACCTACAGTGGTATTAAGCACGTTTGAATCATCTGATGGGTTCTCAATATTGTATACAGAAGATTGAGAAGGAGATAGGCTACACTGTAACTGTAAGTAACCATTCAAACGTATAGCAGAACCAATGTGTAATGAATTTCTAAAAATCTTTATTCCATTAATTTCATAGAGAAAGCTACAACCATGTTGATTCAAAAGATCCCAAGAAATCAAATTCCTCTTCATAGAGGGTACAAAATAAACACTATCCAGAAGAAGAAAAAATTCCCTAAGCCTAAATTAAGTCTAAGACTGCCTACAGCCTTGACAACAACTCTCATGCCATTTCTAACTCGAATGTGTGATTCTTCAGTTTTTGGTTTCCTCCTCTTTGTGAAGCCCTGTAAGGAGTTAACAATGTGTAAGGGAGAACCAAAAATAGAGCCAAAATTTGTTTGGCTCTATATTAATTAAATCAACTTCTAAAAAGAAAAGAGATGGAATAGAAATAGTTTCAGGTAAGGATAGAGACATACCCTTCTTAATCATCCAAGCCTTAAACCCTGGACATTCCTTCTTAATGTGTCCAGGTTTCTTACAGAAGTAGTATTTGAACTTAAAGTTTGAAGTGCTAGAGTTGTTGGATGGCCCTGCTACTGTTTTAGTTGAATGAGATTTAAAACTGGTTTTCTTGGCACCTAACTTTTTTTCCACTTGTTCCTGCCTACCAGGTTCACTGTTGCCTCAGAAGTTGAGGCCTTAACAACACCATAGTTTGGATCCTCTTTCTTGATCCTACTCTCTTCCTCAGCAGCTATGGAAATCAATTGATGTGAGTATTATAACTAGTTTTGAGCTGATTAAAATATGATGGAAGAGAATGTAAAGTAGTGTGTACCACATATTCATCAGGGAGCCCTACATTTAGGTTCTTAAGTTTTGCACACAGGGTCTCCAACTTCATTATGTGGTCTCTAAAACCCCCAACACCATTATACTTAAGAGAGTTAAGCTAAACTGAAAGGTTAGATGCTTTTATTTTGTCAGCCTTCTTAAATTTTTCATGAATTAGCTTCAGATAGTCATAAACATTCAGGTAAGGTTCCAGCTATGGTAGCAGATATGGTGGCCTTAATGATATTTCTGCAGGTGGTGTTCTTCCTATGCTAAAGAATGTAGTAATCATAGTGAGCCTTATACTGGTCTCTCTCATCTTCCTCTATAGCTTATGGTACGTGTCCTATAAGACAGTCATCTAATTCCCCATTGATTGAAAAATACATGTCAATTTGTCTCCTCCAAGTGGAATAGTTTGACCCCGTTAAAAGTTCAATCTGGTTTAGAGTAACAACCTGGACACCTAGAGAGCAATCAAAAATTTACAAAAATTAGTTCTTGTTTGTTAAGTTTGTGACATTTCTGTGTTTTATGCAAGTACCATTGAAAAAAAAAACCACAGATAACACCAATCATCACACAAATTTAACACATATATCAAAATATTCCAAAACTAAAGTTCATTATCCAACTACACTTATATAGCAGTAGATTGGACAATATTGAATTTCTGAAATACAAACCACAGTAATTAATCTCATGATTTATAAGAGAAGTAGTCACCACCTAATGGCAGAAGAAAAACTTCTAAGATAACCAAATATGAGTTTAGAAACTATGTATGTAACTGTTTTGATTCTAAAGATTTCATACAGATGCTTCTATGGAAGCCGTAAGGCACAAAATTTTAAAATCAATAACACCAGTTTCAAGTCTTTTGTACTGTATGATTGTTCTGTAAACGTGAAAAAGTTTTGCTATGTGCAACGTGCTAATCCAAATTTTCAGAACTCAAGACTTTAAAGAATTTCCAAAAGTTTTCAAACAGATTCCTTTTACCGTAAATTACTTTGTTATGGTGTATGGGAGACACAAACCAATCATTCCAAGATTCTTCATCAGTTCACAGTTTGAACAGATAGCTTAGATTATGCCTTATCTCAATCTTATTCAATCGACATACCTTAGCCTCTGCTTACAGTGCTGCAGGGTTAGCAAAACAATCATAGATACGCAACACTCATTCTAATCAAGCAATACAATCAGAATACCTAGAGAATTAAATTTGATTCCATCCGGCCTCATCTAACACACACCAAACATTCATATCCTATGCGCACGCCGGAATGTGCTCCTAGGGTTCTCTATTGTATTCCTAAACATACCTAGTGAGCAAACAAGGATCGAATCCTCAAAACTAGATTCATAAGACGAATCTGTGCATGTTTGTCTTTCAAGCATCAAAACCCAGAATCCCAGTATCAGTTCGTTATCACAACAGTCAGTAATTGACCAAGACCGAGACTTGGGTATTCTTCTAAATGGGTCTCAGCTTGGGTCATGCAGCCCACAGGCCCATGTATGTTTCTGAACGGGCCAAGAACGCCTGAAATGAAATTCTGGCCCTTTTCTGAAATTTTCTCTTCTTTGTTGCTTGAGTCACAAACAAAACTCTAGGATTTTCATGTTGATTTCACTTAAGTGATTTACATGCGAGATTTTGAGCAAAGCTCTAATACCAATTGAAAACGCAACACTGAATGTCAATCAAGACATGTAAACACATCAACCATGTACTGAAGGAGATTAGAAGCTTACCAGCAACATTCACCGAGACTGCCATCTTCTTGAGCTTTTGTCTTCTGTTATTCTCTTCTTAAGCCTCCTTGGATGGGATTAGGACTGTATGCTAAACGTATAGAGAACAGGGACAAGTCTCACATATATTTATAGAGATGCAATAAGGATATTGCCTATTAAAGAATCCTAATTGCACTCAAACACAGATTACATAATTATGTGATCATATCTGTAATGTACATGGATTTGTAATACAATGTAAACAATATATGTTGCTTACATGTACACTAGGATTAACTACACAATCGTGACTCTCATTACAGTATCCAAGATTCAATATAATGCCAACATCACATAAATACAATTGTACAATGTTCACTCTTTCAAATGATATATATTTCTGAGAACTCACGACCCTGTAATAATCTATTATTTCCGTCTAATTTGGTTAAACATCTAATGACAATTAAATTAACCTGCATGGAAGGTAATGACTCCCAAGAGACAGAAGACTTATTAAAAATTTAAATATAATCTGACTATTACTGGTGAATACTTGGGTTAAACGTTGATTGGTCAACGATAATAGTGCCATCAAATGATTTGAGTAAGGCTTGCTCGAGGAATTATTATCTGGTCTTGGACTACTATATGACTTGTTGAGGTGATAATTTAAATCAATGCATACACGACACGTGTATCAACATGTAATTAGGTTTTATCTTTTTTATACCCGTATCGTGTATACATTAGTTTGGATTACCATCTTAACAGATCACGTGATAATCCAGAACCACCTAATAATTTCTCGGCTTAGAAATGCTTTTCGTCTCCATATCGTACACACCAAAATAATGCTAACAGATCATCGCCCGCGCTTACAAGATCCAAGTCATGGTTATAGTATGTGCAATTTTGCTTGCATCCAGGAAAATTAGAAGCTACTACAGTTACTGCCATGTTCTCTCCAATAAAAAGTGCAACATCCTCACCTAGTATTTTCTTCTCAATCCACTTGCACTTGTCGAAATTGAATTCAAAAACTTGAAACCGCAGCACAAAACGTGTATGAACATCATCCCGATCAACACCTCCAAAACCATAATGTCAGCCGACCATCAACAAGTCTTTCCCATTGTCCACTAGATATTTTCTCATAGAGGTACTATTTGCAGCCATACCACATGCCAAAGATTTTGCTTCTGAGTTATCATTTGAAGAAATATTGAACGGGAAAAGATTGCCAAAATTCTGAATGGCATAAAAATGGTCTTCTTCATACTGCAGAACATCTTGAATCCCGTAAGCTTTCCCAGGAAGATAAGTCCACGTTGTATCTTTACTTGGTCTTATAAACGATACTTGTAATTGTAGCCTTCATGACATAATATTCACAGTTATAAACATAACAATCATCTCTTAAAAAAGAGATCAATAAGAGACTTGACACAAAAGAAAACAGAGATCAATGCTCTAATTAATCTAATAATAGAAAGAAAGTGATGGGCAGTACAACATTCCTACAAAGGAACAAGAATACACTACTAGAAAAATGACTTTTAGCAATAGACTAAATGAAAACGGATTATTATTTATGTTTATTTGTATCGTTGGTGCAAAGATTACAACGAAATGCCTTTGTTGCTAGTTTAAACAAGAGAGCAACAAAATATGTTGTATATTGATATATATATATATATGTATGTAAATTTATAGGCAACGAAAGATCATTCTGTTTCCATTTTAGACCAATTATCGTATGGATTAAACTCACCGGTGGTATTCAGACTCTTGGTGCTATACATTAAATGTATCTGAATTTTAAAAAAAAATCAGTGTGGTACCTATACTTTAAAATCGTATTACCGTGGTACTTGGAGCTATTTTCCGTCTATTATTAGTTAGTTTTGCTGACGTGATTTTTTTTAAACGAGGGTTAATTTGGTCATTTAACCCCTTTTTTTTATTTTTATTATTATTTTTTTAAATCTCTCTCTTCACCCTCAATTTTTTAATTTAACACGTGGCAAGATTAAATTGGTCCATAAAATGAATATTCAACGAGCTTACACTAGATCTATTCTTATTCCTATGCCGGGAAAACCTCTCCACGGCGAAGGGGAGAATGGGAACCGAGCCCAGATAGCAGACATGCCTAAGAAGAAATCCTCACATCAAGCTCATTAAATCGAACATAATATAGCAAATTAGTGTTTTTTTCCAAGATCCAGGATAGAAAACGATTGAGCTGAAATAGTTTACAGATGCAAATTAGTTCAATTATTCGAATGGGAGAGTTGATTGAACTGTATACAAATCCATTTGTGCTCAGATCTTAAGATAATGAAAACCCATCTCCAGCAAATCTCATCTAAAACCCATGAGCCGAGTAATCCGAATCTTGCAAACCAAAATTGGATGAAGAAATAAGAAACAGGATTTTGTCAATAAATGAAAAGGCAATCATGAGGAGGCTAAACAAGTATAAGATGATTACGAATTTACGATCTCCCAAGGTCTGGATCTCGCCGGAATTTGAAAGGCTAGATGATGATGAGACTGCTTCAATTTTTCTTTCTCTTCTGACAAGTGGAAGTGAGGAAGAGCTTACTTGGCCGAGTCAGGTTTTGTGCTCGATTGTCTTACCCAAGCTGTTGGTTCTTGAGGAACCTGCTTCACGAGTACTTATGACTGCAACGGTGGAGTACTGCAAGCTTCATCAAAGACCCACCGTCGCGCCCCGAGACCTCGCGGCCACCGCGCAGTGGGAGTGCCCCGACTTCACTTCCATCTGCTCCGTCGGCGACGGCGCTTCTGCTCCAACGGTGAAGTCCGGCGAGCTAATTGTGGCGATCCAGGCGATTAACTTGGCTTCTTCTCCTCCGCCGATCTGGGTCGTCAAAGCTGGGTGCCCAGAGTAGATCGGTAGGGTGCAGGTCGGGGAGAGAGAGAGAACAAGGGCATTAAGGTCTTTTTGCATTTTTGTTTTTTGTTTTTTTAATTGTCACGTCTGCTAAAGTGACGGAGGAATAACGAAAATTGGCTCTAGATATCACAGTAATACGATTTTAAAGTTTGGGTACTACACTGATTGTTTTTAAAGTTTGAGTACCTTTTATGTATAGCACAAAAGTCTGCATACCACCAGTAAGTTTAATCCTTATTGTAGACATAAAGTAACAGATAACCATTCCGTTCTTACTTTTATTTACTTTGGGTCGTATTATTCTTAATTTTGTACTAAATTGACAACGAAAGTCTATTCCGTTTCCATCTTAGGTTGACTTAGCATACACGTGATTGGCGTGAAGGATAATTCTATTCCCATTTTGTACCCATTTAGGCCCCATCATTCCCAATTTGTGTCAAGTTGACAACAGAAGACCATTTTGTTTCCATGCTTAATCAACTTTAGTGTGTACAATGAGCAATGGATTAAAATTCCATTGCCATTTTATGTTCACCTCATTCTCATTTTGTATTAAGTGGGCAACGTATGATCGATTGTTCCGTTTCCATCGAAAACCAATTTGGTGTTTATTGAAGGAACGAAATGATTTTTCGTTTCCATCTAAACCTAAATTGGTGTTTTACTGACAATGAAAGATCATTCCGTATCCATTTTTCAGGTACTCAAAGTAACAGATAATCGATCCGTGCTAATTACTTTCCTAGTATTTATATGTATTGTATCTTGTTTGAAACCTAGAAAGATAATGTTTGGAGGCCTGCGGGTTCTCGTTCTCTGCCTCTCACAAATCTCATCATCCCCGCCTCCACAGATTTCTCGCTATCCTCTCCTTCCGTCTATTTTTTTGGTTACAAAAGGACCATAAAAAGGCCTGCAAGAAGAAAAAAAAAAACCTAAACAGGCACTACATCCAGGGCTACTCTTTTACTCCTAGAAGAACCAGCACAGTCTGCCGCATAGGCATCCAACGCATGAGCAAGATGGCAGTCAAAATGGATCACACCATTGACATGAGATAGACTATGCTTAGCCATGGCATCAACAACCATATTACACTCCCTATAAATGTGTCTTATTGTCACCATCTCAAAAGATTGTAACAAACTTCTACAATAGGTAAGCTAGAGTTCAAAGGATGATTCTCAGTGTCAGTATCTTCAAGCAACTAAATTAAAGTTGAGGAATCAGTTTCAACTTCAATCCCAGTAAAACCATGTTGCTGAGCAATCTTCAAATCAGTGAGCATACCCCAAGCCTCAGCCTCAAGGACACTGCCTTTGCCAATATTAGATTGAAACCTATGTAACCACTCACAAGTATCACACCAGATTACCCCACCAGCTCCAATATTGCCACTAATATTTTTGGAACCATCAACATTCAATTTTACAGCTCCATTTGTTGGAAAGAATTACAGAATATATTCTCTTGTAATTAGAATTAAAGTTGTATAGATGGAATAGGAATGTAGATATCATTTCTTATTAGGATACCACTTGTACATCTTTATTAACCCCCAAAATTGGGATGAATGAATCAATGAATTATCTCTGAACCTAAATTCTACTTGGTATCAGAGCCAAACCTGGCTTATGAAAAATCCTGAATTACTACCACAAATTTTTTTCACTGCATCTGAATTTGAACTCTGAAATTGTGAAATCTTGCGAACCGTGAAGAGATGGTGAACGAGAATGATGGAACACTCATCCCCAACAATGGAGCAGTCTTGCAACCTGTTCACAATCATTTCCACAACACCATTCAAGATAACTCCCCTTTTTCCATTGGCGAACTTCTCACTGAAACCAACTACTCTAGTTGGTCTGGCTACATGAAAATTTGACTTGATGGTCGAAACAAGCTTGATCTCCTCACCAAGGAACCTCATGTCGCTGCCTCTGCTGAGTATTCAACATAGCTTACCAACAATGGTAAGGTGAAGTGCTGGCTCATTGAGAATATGTCTCCTGGAATACGAAAACGATATCTCCGATTGCCAACAGCCAAAGCAATTTGGGATGCCCTATACAGAACTTACTATGATGATTCTGATGAAACTCGGATTTTTGAGCTTCATCATTTGTGTTACATAACAAAGCAGAATGACAGACCCCTCTCCACGTACTACAACGAGCTTGTTGAGTGGCTTGATGAACTGGATCACCGCATGACGCAATCCCAAGAAACTGATGATGGGGTCGTGAATGAATCTTCCTACATGACCCGCCAACATGTATACATGTTTTTAATGGGACTTGATGATGAATTTAGTCAAGTCTATGAAGAGCTGTTGCGGAGAGAATAGAAGCTGGATCTTGACCAAACATATGCCCATGTCCGGCGCTTTCACACCAATCGCACAACCCTCTCTACACCTCCTCTGCGTGAAGCCTCTGTCATGGCCACTTCTTCTTCTCCAACAGTCAATGCTGCTCTGTCCCAGTGTCGCCAAGGCCCTCCACCCGGCTTCTTTGACCTTCCGCATTCTGGTGGAAAACCTCATCCCAAAAACCCCCCATTTTATATTTGCTCATTGTAAAGAGGTTGGTCATACAAAGGAACGATGCTATGAACTTGTGGGATATCCTGAATGGTGAGATTTTACTAGAAAGCCTCGCAAGGCCACCCCGAAAGTAGTTGTAATCACCACTGAATCTCCTGCTCAACTGACTGCACTTGTTGTTGAAACAGGTAACCGGGGTAAGACATATTCTCTTACTACATTTTCTGTGAATAGATCTTAGATAATTGATACAGGTGCTACTGATCATATGACAAATACTCCTAGTGTAGTTGATACCATTAATATCTCTCCTGAACATGTTGTGTCTACTGCTGATGGTTCACCTTCTCCTATTCTTGGTGAATGATCTGTCCAACTATCTCATGAACTCATCTTGATCCTGTTCTTGTTGTTCTCTCTCTTGCTTATAACCTCTTATCTGTTAGTTAAATCACTAAGGCTCTCTCTTGTTCTGTAACCTTTTATCCCAATTTTTGTATTTTTCAGGATATTCTGGCCAGGAGGACTCTTGGTTATGGTGTTAGAAGGGGGAAGTTATACTATCTTAAGTTGACAAGCAGTGAACAACCACAGAGTAGCCAAGAAAACAGTATATGTAGCCTAAATAAGGCCAAGTACGTAGTGTGGTTATGACATCGTCACTTAGGCCATTTGAATTTTGGATATTTTAGGAAGTTGCAACCTCATTTGTTTTCAGTTGTTGTTGAATCAGAATTTAAGTGTGATGTATGTGAACTGGCCAAGAGCCAATGTATTACGTATTCTTCTAGTTTGAAAAAAGTTATGTTCCCTTCATGAAAATTCATTCAGATGTTTGGGGCCCTGCCATAATTCCTTCCAGCTCTGAATTTCGCTATTTTGTGACTTTTATTGATGAATGCACTAGAATGACTTGCGTCTCCTTGATGAAGTACAAAAGTGAAATCTATGCTCGATTTGTTGGAATTCCACAAGATGGTGGCCATGCAATATCAACAGCAAATTTGAGTCCTTTAATCTGACAATGGTGGCGAATATGTGAATGGTGATATGTCAACATATTTAGGTGTTCATGGGATTAGGCATCAGACTTCCATTGCCTATACTCCTCAACAGAATGGATTAGCTAAACGCAAGAATCGACAATTGATGGAGGTAGTGCGTGCTTCCTTATTTGGTATGAATGTTCCTACAAATCTAAGGGGAGAAGCAGTATATTTTGCTGCATATTTAATCAATTGCACTTCTTCTTATGTGATTGAGTTCCAGAACACGTATCAGAAATTGCATGATCTATTACAAGCGTCATCTTTGCCTAATCTGGAATCACGTGTTTTTGTATGCACTGTGTATGTTCACATCAATAAAGAGTTACGCGGAAAGCTTGATCCACGTGCTGTGAAATGCGTGTTTGTTAGTTATGCTGAATTTCAGAAAGGTTACCGTTGCTATGATTCAGTTTTGAACAAGATCCATGTATCTCTGGATGTGTCATTCCATGAGTCTGATCCTTATTACTCAAGGGGAGTTTCAGAGTTTTCCCTTTAGGGGGAGAGAAGTATACATGAAGGCAATCCTCTGCTTGTGGATGAATTTGAGGACTTGGAGAGGTTAGAGGAACAATTTGAAAAAAATCAATCGAAATGAGGTACAGGAAGATTCTTCGACCGGTCAAAAAATCCTCTCGAGTAGTCGAAGAAAGAGTTCGATACGGAGCAGAGTGGTCTCATCGACCCATCAAACATTATTCTCGACCGGTCGAAAACTAGGTCCGAAACGGAGCAGAGTGATCACATCGACTCGTCGAGAGATATTCTCGACCAGTCGAGACAAAGGTGCGAAACGGGACAATTTGCCTGCATTGACCCGTCGAGAGAAATTCATAAGGAATTCCTCGACCCGTCAAGAATTGTAGCAGAGACAGTATTACTTGGAGTTCAATCCTCTTTTGAAGCAGTGTCCCATGAAGAACCCCCTTCTACTCCAACAACTGAAGAGTCTTCCTAGAGTGTCTCTGCTGAGGTACGTATTAATACAAATGAGTTGGGTAGTATAGAAATTAGTGTGCCTAGGAGGTCACAACGGGAAACAAAAGGGGTTCCAAGAAAAAAATATGAACCAACTGTAGAAGCAAAAACCAAATATTCTATTGCTAACTTTGTATCCCACCATAGGTTGGCTGGATCACATGGACTTGTTATTGATCAATTATCTACAGTAGCTATTCCTAGTAATGTGTAGGATGCCTTGGCAGATTCAAAGTGGAAGCAAGCAATGAATGAAGAATTAGAAGCCCTACAGAAGAATAGAACGTGAGAGCTTGTTCCTGCTCCACCTGGAAAGAAAACAGTTGGATGTAGGTGGGTTTATGCAGTGAAACTAAAGGCAGATGGAAACATTGATCGGTATAAAGCTCGTCTAGTTGCAAAAGGCTATACTCAACGATATGGAGTGGATTATCAAGAGACATTCGCTCCAGTAGCAAAGATCAGCACTGTACGCATACTCATAACTTTAGCAGCTAGACATGATTGGCCATTGCACCAATTTGATGTGAAGAATGCTTTCTTGAATGGAGACTTAGAGGAAGAAGTGTACATGGATATTCCTCTGGGTATCAACTACAAACCATGTAATGTTGGAAAAGTCTGTAGATTGAAGAAGTCATTGTATGGACTGAAGCAATCTCCTAGAGCGTAGTTTGAGAGATTTTCAGAAGCAATGAAGAAGTTTAGATATCGACAGAGCAACTCTGATCATACCTTGTTCATTAAACGCAAGGGTGGTAAGATTACTGCTCTAATTGTATATGTTGATGACATGATTGTTACAGGTGATGATCCAGTAGAAATGGAGGATTTGAAGAAGCGGTTATCCCAAGAATTTGAGATGAATGATTTGGATCGACTGAAATATTTCTTGGGCATTGAAGTTGCCAGATCCAAATTGGGAATCACATTGTCTCAACGAAAATATGTGCTTGATCTTCTTGCTGAAACAGGAATTCTGGATTGTAAACTTGCTAAAACTCTTATTGAGATGAACCACAAACTGGAGTTGTATCCTGGACAGGTTCCAACAAACAAAGGCAGGTATCAGAGATTAGTAGGGAGGCTAATCTATATGTCACACACTTGTCCAAATATTGCGTATGGTGTGAGTGTTGTCAGTCAGTTCATGCATGATCCTAGCGAAGAGCATATGGAAGCTATGATGCGAGTACTCAGATACTTGAAGTCTTCACCTGGGAAAGGTCTATTGTTTTCCAAGGATGGTGAGTTTGGTGTCACATGATATTTTGATGCAGATTGGGCTGGTGACAAAACCAATAAGATGTTTACCTCTGGGAACTTCACATTCATTGGAGAAAGTTTAGTAACTTGGCGTAGTAAGAAGCAGAATGTGATCTTCCGTTCTAGTGTTAAAGCTGAATACCGAGGAATGGCAAATGGAGTGTGTGAACTGCTGTGGATTCGAAATATATTAAAAGAGTCACCCATATATCCCAATCAAGGCCAAAAGATTTCAAAATAGAGTCAGGAAGCTTGAAATCACCCCAAACCCTTTTAGCTTGACAACAATCTCTAAACAGATGTAATTGGGACTCAACATCACCATGACAGATGCTACACATGCCATTATTTGTCATATTTCTTCTTTGCCTTTGCAATTTAGTCATCAATTTCTTCTGCAACATAGTCCACAAAAACGTTTTTTGTTTTGGAGGAATGTTGAGCCTCCAAATTAGCTTCCAACTAGACACGTCAGCCCTATCATTCATAAATTTAGACTGATAAGCAAACTTTACGCTGAATTGGCCATCAGAAGTGAGACCCCAGATTTGAGTATCAACCCCACAACCCTCATAACTAGGAACCATCGCCAAAATCTTCTGAACTTCCTCATTAGGAAGAATAGACTGCAAAAGCTCCAAATTTCTTTTATTGCAGTCCCAAAACTAACACACGGTACTATTACAATCAACATTGGCTCCTGGTAAAGTAGAATGCTTCAACCGCTCAAGCCCAATCCAAAATTCAGTCCAAAATTTAATAGTTTTACCATCACTAATACGCCATAGTAAACCTTTCTTGAATAACTCAACTCCAAAGCGAATACTGTGCCATGTACTAGAGCGGTCTGTAGTATCAACATAGTCCTCAGACCAAAGCATAATCTTTTTGAGATACTTAGCTTTATAGATATTATTCCACAAACCAGTATCTTTTCTAAAAATTCCCCAACTCATCTTAGCAAGGAGAGCTTGGTTCATAACCTTACATTTCTTTAATCCCAAACCACCAGAAACCTTTGGTTGACAAACTCTATCCCAGTTAACCAAATGGATCCTTTTTTTGTCAACCGTATCTCCCCACAGAAAGTTCCTGTTCAGTTTGTCTAATTCATCACAAATAGAAATGGGAAGTTTAGCTGTACTCATGACATATATAGGTATATATAGCAGCAGTGACATATTGGATAAAAGCTAATCTTCCAGCCATGCTCAAATTTTTACACTTCCAACTTGCAAGCTTTGACTGTACCTTTTCCACTAAGCTAGAATAAGTAAACTTATTAACTTTAGAATGCACAAGAGGCGTTCCCAAATATTTCCCAAGATCATCGATTAAGGGAGAGCCACAGTACAACTTAGTTCAGTGGCTAACTCTTTCCTGGTATTAGGAGAGCATAAAATTAAAGACTTTTCATAACTGACAGTCTGTCCTGAATAAGAACAGAAAAGATCAAGGCAACTCTTCAAAATATAGCCTTGCGGGAGGATGCTTCAGCAAAAAGCATTAAATCATCGACAAAGAAGAGATGAGAAACTTTAGGCCAGGATTGGGACGATTTTACAGGTTTCCATTGACCAATTTCCATAGTAGAATTGATGAGATGAGATAATTTCTCCATACATAGAACAAAAATATATGAGGAGAGAAATCACCTTGTCTAATTTCTCGCTGTGAAGGAAAGATTCTGTAAACTCCCCATTAAAAGAACGTTAAACATCGTCAATAGAAGAACAAGAGAGTACAAGAATATCATAATCATAGATTACAATACACATTTTTCTACTCCTACTGCTAGTAAGCAATATTGCACTACAGCTACTTTATCTGCCTCATTTCAATGAATGTAAAACCCATCATATTAAAAAATATATATTAATTCTACGTTTTACCGGGGTCTGGTTCGGAGCAAGATTGAACACATAGTACTTGAGCACTCCCCACGACACAAATAGCACGATAGAACTTGTCTAGTTCTTTTCTTCATCATCATTATTTTCAGTCTTGCCAACTCGGTCTTCTGTTTTTCTGGGTCTCCAAGCTACTGTGACAAATTTGAAGCTGGCCTTTGGGGAGTGCAAAGATTGAAGCTTTGCCATTGTGGGCTCCTAAAAAAGTTGAAACTTTTAAAACTGTTATGTAATGTGAAATTCTTGGCTTGAGGTTTTGGGTTTGCAGTAAAGCTTTGATTTTGGGTGGAAGACATGGGGAAGTGGAGGAGATGAGGTTGGCATTAGCCAACAACATGTTTGGGATTCTTTTCAAAACTCTAGGCCTCTAGCTTTATTAACACTGAGCTAAGATCAGCTGCATGGGTGGAGGCTTTTGGGGATGTCTGGTGTGGGCCTCGCCAGAAATAGGACGTCCGGCAAAAGAGCAGCGAGTTGACCAGAGGGACGTCCTTGGCGGCGTCCTCCGTTGAGGAAGAACGAGGGAACGTACGCCCGCCCCACTCACGTGGGTGACGCCAGGCTGACACAATTTTTTTTTCTATCAGGTGCGTATAACACACACGCCGGTAAAAAAGTAAAAAAAAGTACGGGCGAATAAGAAGGCGACACGTGGTGGCTCCTGGGCAACGGACAGATCAACGACTAAGTTGATCTGGGCTGTCCATTTCGAACGGATCTAAGCCATCCGACGGCTGAGAAATATTGATCATTTATAATATTTTAAATAAACTATTTACTCTGAAACTTCAAAAAATCATAATAAATAGTTCGGATTTCCGAAATATTCAATAAAAATACGAACGAGTTCATATTAATGTCCTCTATAACTTTCTTGAAGAAAATGAGTCAAAAATCATAACTTAAAAAAATGTCAATTTTTAATCGCAACGAAATAAAGAATCATAATAAACAGCGAGGTCCCTGTATGCTACCGGCATACAAAATTGATTCAAAACATATTAACACGCGTCTATTTTTTTCAGACAATAATAACAAGTATCAGGACGACACGTGTCGGCTAGTTATTGGTTGAAAATATTTTTTGGAAATAAAAAATTAAAATTTTAAATAATAATAAATAGTAATATGAAGTCTTATTTTTAACACCGCTGCACGAAAAACAGAAATAAGACTTCCTATTTTGCAAAATTTCTCAAATAGACAAAGAATTCCTCAAAATAAAATTTCCTCCTCATTTCATGAGTCTGGATGCTCTAATCGACTTCAGACGTTGTCGTTTAGAGTTGGGACACTTTTTGCAGACCAAGCCAAGCCCAAAACCGTATAAAAAGCTCTGATTCTCAGATGCGGTTTTCCTTCTTTTACTTGGTGAGCTTGGATAGGAGTAGCCATGGCTGAAGCTTCGAGAGTTCTGCAGAGCTCTTTCATACCCAATTTCCATTCACACCACAAAAGCCATAGGTTTCAGACGCACCCAATAAATTTCAGAAGGCACCCAATTCAGTGCTCAATCTCCACAACTGAGAGCAACAAAGCCACAGTGACCCAGAAGATTCCTTCGGGCTGTGACATTGCCACTTTATAGTGTTTGTTCCAATGGTGGAGCTTTAATGAGTCTACTCTCAGATTTTGCTATCTACAGCTTCTATGTGTCATTTCAGGACTCGTGAGGAGCTTGATCGATATTTGGAGGCGTCACAGATTAGGCAGAGAGCAATAGAGAGAGTTACCAATGTTGTTGGAACGTATGACGTTGCATTGCTACTCTAAGCTTGTTTCTTCTGTTATTCTCAGTTTGATAGGTGGTTCTGTTTCTGTGATCACTGCACTGACTGTTTAGTCCTGTCACTTGTGCAGATACGATGATCTAAGGCTTAGGATATTCTCAAAGCACCCTGCTTTATTTCCCGAAGAGGTAAAAATGTTTTGTGTGAATTTTATATAAATGCCAAAAGTAATCTCTCTTCCTTGATAGTGTCAAACACTGGTCAAAGTTATCTGAAAAACATCTATTTCTAAAGAGCCAGGTCATTAGACAATCAACAATCTGCACTCGTATCACCGAATCAGAGTCTATAAAATGTCTTTGATATTTGCATCTCTCATCTTAAATGTAACTACTCCTTGTATGATTCTCATCTGTTTGTCATTGTTGTCCTTCTTGTATTTTACAGGTATTCAACATAGAAACCTTCAAATGGTCATTTGGAATTCTTTTCTCACGCTTGGTAAGTAATACTACTTGGATGATAATAATTACATAGTAAATTTGCTTCTGCTTCAACAAAATTGGTGTCAAATTGTCCTCAAAGTTTATGCGTGTGACATCCATATGAAAATTAATATCATGTTAATACCAATAGAAGAACATCCATATTATTTGATAACTCAACTGAAGCACTAGGGTATCTCTATCTCATCTAGAGACATTGGTCCTCAAAATTTAACAACTCCTCGTATGATTTTGATGTTTTTCATTGTCCTCCTCCTTGTATTTTACAGGTATTCAACATAGAAAGATCATATATGAGGTTGAATGGATTTCATATGAATGTTGAAGTTCATATTCATTTGCAGCAACGTGTGACACAAGAGTCCTTTTTCTTTACTAATGACAGGTTCGATTGCCCTCAATGGATGGAAAGGTTGCTTTGGTTCCTTGGGCAGATATGCTGAATCATAGTTGTGAGGTTTGTGGATGAAACCTATTTGCTACAAATCGTCAAAAGTATTACCTGTATTGTCTGCACAACCTTACGCCTTATGTGCATCCTAATTTGACGGCTGTAGGTAGACACATTTTTGGATTATGACAAATCATCCCAGGGAGTAGTTTTTACAACAGCTGGGGCCATATCAGCCAGGTGAGCAGGTAAAACCATTGATTCTTGTTGATAACTTTATTTGTAATTCAAGTAAAGTACCGTATAAGAATTAATTTACAGGCATGATCACTGATTCACTTAGATGCCTATGTAAGACTTAATCCATCAACACTTTATGAGATTAAGTAAAGGATTTTGTGCTATGAGAATCAAGAACTCCATTGATTACTTTTCAGGTTTTCATTTCCTATGGGAAAAAGTCTAAGGGAGAGCTATTGCTATCATATTGATTTGTTCCGAGTAAGGGCTCCGATCCTAGTGATTCTGTTGAGTTGTCAGTGTCAATTCCAAAATATGACAAATGTTACAAGGAGAAGGTTGAGGCTCTGAGAAAGTATGGTCTATCAGCGTGAGTGCCTGAAAGCTCAGTCTAGCAAATTATTAGTTAGGACTTGGGAGTGACTGGTGTGAAGTCATTTATAGTCATATTCACTCTCCTGGTAACTCGTGAACATACATCGGCCCATTATCTCTAAGTTCCTTGTATTCATTTTGTATTCCCACTTTCAATTGACTCCTCACAGATGATTTCACTACTTACTCTTTCCTCCTTTATGTTTTATTATTAACTCTCATGTACTGAATTGTGTTTCTTTGAAGCAGTACCGAGTGTTATCCTGTACGAATAACTGGCTGGCCATCAGAGCTAGTGACATTTGCTTATTTAGTTGCCAGTCCTCCAAGTATGATCACACAATTTGAAGAGGTGAGATAGTTTTAGCTTGATGATCAATGCATATTGTAGAACTTATCTGAAATACCTCTGTTTTAGATGGCTGCTGCAGTGTTGAACAAGTCTAGCAGTAAGAAGGAACTAAGATATCCTGAAATAGAATAGGAAGTAGTGCAATTTATATTGGACAGTTGTGAAGTTAGTATATTAAAGTATAGCAAATTCTTACAGGTAAAGCACAATTTGTACAACAGTTTCTACGTTTAATAATATAATGCTATACCTCCATTTAGGATGGAGGTAGAAAACATGTTGAAACTCACAGTCGAAATATGATGACAGGCAAGTGGTTCAATGGATTTGGATGTGACGTCTCCAAAGCAGCTAAACCGAAGGCTGTTTCTGAAGCAACTAGCTGTGGACTGAGTACTAGCGAGCAGAGAATCCTTTTTCGTGCTCAATATCTTTGGTTAGCATTATACATTGCTATTATGTTTCTATTAATATGTACCTGGTATACCTGGTTTCAGATACTGAGAAGACAGTTGAGGCATATTAGAAAGGGGAAGCTGAAAGCTCTCACCATCTTCAATGGGTTCAGGAAGATTTTTTTAAGTGAGAAGAGCCTCGAGTGTGATCGCTCCTGGGTTTGCCGCTGTAAGGCCATTGTCCAGTGAGCTCAAATTACATCTAGTGAAGATTACTGATGAGTTTATCATAACAGTACCCATCATCTGAAAGAAGAAATACATGAGCAAAATGATGCAATGCTATTTCACATGCAAATACCAGAATATGCTATTTCCTTGTATATCTTGTACTTTCAATGAGTTTTGGTGTATCAGATTCTAGAGTACATTCAATATTATTATACCTTTCATATAATTCAGGGTAAATTTGAACTTACTACCACACTTGTTATGAGTTTTACCAGAATTTCTCTGTTTATTGTAACATTCAGGAATTCAGCTAGCGAAACTTCAAGAGTTTATTTATACCAGGATTTCAATTTTCAACAACAATTGACTGGCATGAGTATAAAATATCCGACAACAATTGACTGGCATTGGTATAAATTTTCAACAACGCAACACTGGATTCGCGGACCTTAAAATATATATTCATAATAACTGACGTGGGGTCAGAGACGATTATTCTAAGGAAATCCTCATTCTCACAGTCTATTCACAGTCTGAAAGACATTCCACCACTCGCATCATCGTACTGGGGCTGGGAGGATTGTGAAAGAAGGAATGACAGCTGCTTAGTCTCTGGACAATAAAGTTGGGGAAGGTGTTGGATGAGGAGGTCAACGGCGGAGGAGTCAGCTCCTCAGTCTCCTGGATAGTAAAGCTTGGGAAGTTGTTAGATGAGGAGGGTTGTGACAAAAGGAATGACAACTGCGTCTCCTCGACAATAAAGCTTGGGAAGCTATTGGATGAGTAGGTCAATGACGGAGGAGCCAGCTCGATGGAGAAGGAGGGAGAGGTCATGTGCATTGGCATGGGCAAAGGAGGAGCCAACTCGATGGGGACACCAATGTGGCCCTTTTGGAAAACTCGACAGATAACCCATGGTTCTTCCTGCATTATTCACATAATTTTTGGAAAAATAAGACAGATGGTGTGAATAGTACTATAATGAACAACGAATTGAATCATTATGCATGAGTGACATTAATTGCACGTAGATAGTGCGATTTAGTCTGTACTAGTGCATGAACCAGTTGGTTTTAACACCCCTCGGAGATTTGCTGTGATAATACACTAACGTTTTTCTCAGTTCCAATACGTTGGCTCTATTCTCACCGTCGAACCCTATCTCCTGGTCACCTCCGCTTCACTTCCATTACCCGTCTCGTGTAGTACGGTTTTTCCGGACACCATTGGAGTACCTTGTAGATTGTCGAGAGAAAAAGTAGTGCTTCTTGAATTTCAAAGCCACAATGTTGACCTTGTCAAGAAACTCCCAAGGTTCAACATTATGGATATCTCTTACATCTACAACAAAGAGGGAGGAGAAGTTGGAATCTCTAGCCTTAGGGATGAGATAGTGATGAATCACTTCTTCATCAGATGGACTAAAGTGCAATCTGGGAACAAGTTGGAGGACTTCATTGACGTTTATGGATGAAGTTGGAGAAAAGTGTTGGTGATCTTCGGAAATGAAAACTTAAGAGAGATGGCTTAAGGGCTTAGGTTTGGTGCGAGGGGATCAAAAGTGATATATATATATATATATATATATATATAAAAGGAAGACGATAGCAGGAGATTGAGAAGTGATAATGAAGTGGAGTAGTGAGCTAAGTTTGACAATAGCCACTGACAGGGGAGTTGGCAAAATTTGCCAAAAGCAATATCTGTAGGGGTCCATAACCACAATTAGCTCTCTTGTATTCATTGAGAAGGAGAAGCGAAGGAGGCGAGGCGAAGGAAGCGGCTGTCTCAGACACTAAAATTTTGGAGGCCCAATTTTTTTATAGATATATGTATATAAATTGTATGAAAAATTATGCATATAAAAATTACTTTTAAAAACTCCGAGACGAAAACATTTAAGTAGCTTTGTGATACTTTTGAGGAAATAAGTTATGACATGTGGATTGTTTTATTTTATTTTTTATTAGTATTGTTATGAATGACTTTTCTTTTTATGTATGGTGTTGAAATATTGTTAATTTTTTTTATGTACTATGTTGAAGCATCAATTTATATATATTAGCTTGATTTATAAATAGTTGATTATATGATTGTATTTCGATTGTGGTTATCAAATCTTTAATTTTATTATTTTATGTACAATATTGGAACATCAACTTATATTGGTTTGATTTATAAGTATTTGGTTATAGTTTTGTATTTCACTTATGATTAATAAATGAAACATAAACGTTAGTTTACATTGATTTAGATTTGTTCTTGTAGATACGAAAACAACATGAGAGTGAATTAATTTGGATACTTATGTAACATAATTTTGTATATTTGTCTTTTTTTTGTATGGTCATGAGATGGCACCATTTTTGATTCTCTCCTCAGGTCTCAAATTCTCAGGTCCGGTCATGCATACGTACTGATGAGTGGCAGTCTGATATGAAGTAGTTTAGTTGAATTATTTTCCTTCGCCAAATTACTTCTAAACCCCTCATGTTAGTGCCATAATTGACCGATTAAAAAAATTGACTGAGAGATTCTATTATAAGTGTGTGGTTGGTTCACATGCAATCTAGTGCATAGAAGATTTTTCCCATGGCTGGCTCATTTCTTTGTAAAACTTTCATTTATAAACAAATACAGCTGAGAGGAAAACTAAACCCTAGAGATAGTGAGGGTGGTCGGCGACAGCCATTCGTTTGTCTTTGACAAGTCAAGAACCAATTTATCGTTCCTGTTTTGGAGTTGGTGTGCCAGACGTGGGACAATTTAGGTGTGTTGGGGTGCAGGATGGAAGAAGTGATTGAGAAGCTAGTTGGGGGGGGGGGGGGGGGGGAATCCTCTTCTCGTGCTCCCACAAATAGGACCTACAGTGAGTGTTAAAAGGGTGTCCGTGGGCATTTGATAAAGCATTACTGGTGTTGGCGATGACAGACGGAAAGGAAGATCCAAAAACAGTGGCCTTCAACTCCCAATTCTTTTGGGTACAAGTGAGGGGTCTCCCTCCGGTGAAGATGAAAAAGGAGACCGGGGAGCTATTTGGCAGCGCAATCGGAAAATACATCAAAACGGGAATTGACAGGTTTAGGAGATGTGAAGGCCAGTTCCTGCGCTTTTGAGTCGGAATAAACATTGAAGAACCTCTGAGGAACGGTGTGGATTACCGGTCGGCGGATGGGGTTGGAGAAGGTGTGTACGCACTGGAATATGAGCGATTACCACTCTTCTGCTTCTACTGTGGCTAGCTCAATCACATAGGAAACTCGTGTCTTGTAAAACTGAAAGGGTTAGTGTCAGAGCCAATCTATGATGCCAGACTCAACGCTTCGAGGATGGAGGCATGGCTGGCAAAGTAATCTCCACCACTGGTGAATTGGAGGGGAGGAACACAGTTCGGGTTGCTGCCGGCCAAAAAAAGTGGTTGGTCTATCTCGGCCCCGGATTTGCCGACGACGGGCTTCGTACGTACTTGGGATGAGAGAGACAAGGATGATGGAGTTGACATGGACACCGACGGGACCAACCACGGAGAAACAGAGGTGATCCGGGAGTGGAAAAAGCGGCGGGTCTTACTGGTCAATAATGGGGAGGTGGAGTCAACAACGGTTTTGGTGGAAAATTTGTCCCAAGATTTTGTGGGAAAGCAATTAATTTTTCATTTGAATGAGGATCTCGAGGTGGATGGTCTAACGCTGATTAAGTCCTTTATAAGTCCCAAGGTGGATTTGAGGAAGGATCTGAGAGACAACAATAATGGGGTGCATAATTATGTTAGAATATTCTTTGAATCAGGTTTGTATGCCGGTGGTATACGGGGGTCAATCTGTTATACGAAACGTCGAGAAATTCTCCATAAACCTCAAATCCGTTGCCAGACGACAAAACCCAGAGGCAATTATCAATCTGATTATTGACCCAAGCGAAGGCATTGGCCTACTTGGTCCCTTTCTGGAATCTCCAATAATTCCAGAACTCTTTCCTCTTCTCCGCCAACCTCTTTGCAACTCAGGCTTAATCTTCCAGGAACATCCAAAGACAGAACCCAAAGAGTGGACAAATAAAGACACTTTGTTTAATTGATAAATGGCCGCACCCAAACGCAGAAGACATCGCTTAGTACCGGCTCCGTCATGGAGAAGATATTGATCGATGAGAAGCGGCCGAACCCAACTCATTGATTTATGCTTTACGCTCCCTGCTGGTGGAAATCGAGCACCGTTCGCCACCACCATGTGCTTTTGGGATTACTCCGCCAACTGTTTCCGTCTCCCCTGTGGTGATGTAAGCATCACAATCCTTGATCTTTAAACTTTATTCGGAGTGCCTGTGTCCAACAACACCTGGCTTCACAATCACATACATGGGACACCAATTCGAGCTTCAACAGACCGACCTTCCTCCTACTCTGCTTGGGTTGATCATTTTGCAAAGAAAGAATGCATTATAGACCAATGGGGCATAGCCTTTTTGGAGTATTGGCTATCAAAATATATCTTTTGTCCTACCTCCGCTAAGATCAACAAATGTTAGACCAATCTAGCCGAACGCCTCTTTAATCGTGAACAACTGGGTTTGGCTGAATCTGTCCTCGCCTACATCTATTACGGCTTGCGACGAGTTGTCCTCTCAAAGCTCGACTTCAATCAGCCAGGACCACTCTGGATGGTAGACTTCTGGTTGAGGATGTATTTTCCATTCTCCGCCCTTCTACAATCCATTCCTTTGAAGATGATGAACTTCTGGGCCAAACCTTAGTGACTGCACCTTCTAGGGCCAGAGCATGGTCATATCTAGTCTGCTTTAACTACCCCTGCTCGCATAAAGATTTTCCAATCGCAGCAGTTGAAATAATTTTGAATCGTCGCCATCCCTGCAGCCTCGCAAGTGGATTTATGCCCTCGCCGAAGCAAGATGACTTTGCGAGGAACCATTTCATTCAGAGTCACACCTACAAGGACTTGCCAGTTCCTGATTTCTCGAGCATTGGGTATGAGCTCTATGATCCAAATCATTTTTCAAGACAACTTGGGCTAACCCAAGTTGCCCCCATGCCCTTCGCATGTTCTTTGAACAGATATAGCCTTTGGCAAGGGTCAGGCCATCCTTCAATACATGAATTACAGGATGTCCATTTTGGCTTTTCGACCGTGATAATCCCTGATTTGTCGAAGCCACTTGCAATTTCTCAATCGCTCACCGAAACATACTTGGTATGGCGTTCCCAACTTTAGGAAGACATACGACGGATATGACCGCTTGCTCTCTTTGCCAATATCTTTTGTGGGTTCAACAAAAGATTTACAAATGAAGAAGATTTGGCAACAATTGGGAAGTTGTACAAAAACACTTCCAAAACCCCCTGGCCACATGTATACTTCTTTTTGTTTAACTTTGCCATATGAGCTAGCAATTTCTTAATAGTGTTTAACCGACTTCCTCTTTCTCCTAATCAACAACATGCTCTGGAGGCAGACATGGTCATTGCCTCGCAAGCCCTAAAGAAGAAAAGATCCAACACTTCTGGGCAATCAGTAAGTATTGAAATTCTTTACCAAAATTAATTGTTCTCTTCTTTCTCACTGATTATAACTAACCCACTTATTCTTTATCAGTCGCACAAGCGCAAGAGGACTGATTCTTTTTCCGGAGAAACATATAAGACCCGAGGCTCCAAAGTCGCTTGCCAAGATGTCGCAAAGCTTCTTTTAGCTTTGGAAGCTTCCCCAAGTGGTATCTGGGCAATGACAGAGATCGCAAGCAGAGACAGACAGGCTAGGCTCTAAGCCAGCGTCTTCTATGCCTCATTCGATCAATGAAGTGAGAAAGCATCCGGGGCAAGCGCGTGCTCAGCATTGGTTTTCGCCATTGCTCACTGGTTGTGTTCAAATCCAAACGCTATTTCCACTGTTTCCGAGTTTAATGACCTCATTGTCCAAGGTTCTTCTGAATGGCAAAAGCTCTGCAAGGATGAAGCCCTCACCAGCTCCTACCATGATCAACATTTTGATCTTGAGGTGATTCTGAAGGCAAACATCAGACCTCTGAAGATTTCTTCTGATGACTCCTTCATTGGGTACTTCAACCCAGAAAAGTTTACAAATATGAGCGATCTTGCATCGTTCGATGAAATCTGGGCAAACATCTGCAAGAGCACCAAGCCTTAGGTGTATCTGGTGAGCTGGAACGATCACTTCTTCGTTCTTAAAGCTGAGGCTGACGCCTATTATATTGTCGACTCACTAGGGGAAAAGCTTTTTGAGGGGTGCCGTAAAGCCTACATACTGAAGTTTGATGATTCCAGCACAATGTTTAGAAATGAAGACAATGAAACAGGGTTGGAAGTCATAAATAGTGGGAAGGAGTGCTGCAAAGACTTCATCACGAAATACCTAGCTGGAATCATACTAGGAGAACTTGAGAACTTGAGGAAGAAGAAAAGAAAAAGGCAGTTGATCCCATTGTTCTCTTCCGGCGCCTAAAGATTGAATTCCAATCTTGCTTCCTTCCTTCCTCCTTTGGCGAGAAAAACGACTTCAAAATGACCAAGTCATTCCAGAACAAGACGTTTAGATTCCGCCCTCGCCAGAGCTCCAAGTCCTAGTTGAGGAACCACAGCAGTTGGTTGAAATCGCTTCAGCACCAAAGGATCAAGCTCCTCCCTCACCAAAGCTTCAAGTCCAAACGACTGAAGAACCACAACAGTTGGTTACATCCAAAGACCTGCTCCCTAATAAGGTAATATTTCACTTTATTTGCTCTGTCTATATGTTACCTTCTTCTGATCGGACCTTGACAACTCATGCTTCCTTCCAGTCCATGCCTGCTTCTCTGAATAGCGACAAAATTCTTCCTGAACCACAAGCAAACTCAGAGGAAGAGGCAAACTCGCAAGGCCAACTTCAGAATCCAATCAGTCAATAATCTCCTGAGCTCTCAACAATGGTCGCAGTGGACTAGCCTTCGAACTTGCTAAATATTATTGATGAAGAACCAAATACTTTTCTTGGAGAAACCACTGCTCTGTCTTCATCAACAGGGCATTCCACTCAAGCACCCAGCCCTCGAGATGAGATTTCAATCTTGCAAGAGCTTTCAACTAGGTTGAGTGCTTTGAGCTCCCCACCGGCCATCAACATTGCTCTTCAGAAGTTCCTCTCTAGCAACCTGGACTCCCCTCAAGACATCAAAAAAGTTCAAGAACAAGTCAGGAATCTAAAGGCCACTGCCTCTACTGAATTCCTTCAGACTATATCCGATCTCGAGGAAAAACTTCACTATCACCAAGGTTAATATGAAGCCCAACATCATCTAAAACTTGAGGCCGAACGTAAGAAAGAGGCGATGGAAACATTTGCTCGCTAGACACAAGAAGAGAACAAACGAATCAAAATACTCCTGAAGGACACGTTATCCCAAAAAGAAACTCTGGCAGTCAAAGAAGTTGAGCTAGCTGCCCTCCAAGCTGAAGTGGACTGCCTGCGTTCAAACGTTCATTCAAATTAGGCCTCAGTTCACCAGCTTCTGGACGAAGGAGAAACCCAGGCTCAACTGTTGCAGGATGCAAAAGAAGAAGCCGCGAGCGCTCTAGACCTGTATACACAATCTTGGCAAGACTTTAAACTTGTGTAAGTGTCTTTGAGGGAAAAAGTCCTCCCATTATAATTATTGGGCCTTAGAGATTAGGCCATTTCTTTGTATTATGATATTCTAAAAGAAATCTATCAATTTAGGTATTTCCTTTGATTGCTTATTTTTTGGTATTTCAATTGGGCCCTGAATATACTGCCGGGCCTCAGACTTAGGTCTGTCATGGATCATACGAACAAATGTTAGGCCTGCTTATAGAACCTAACCGCTCGCTTACCATTGTAACTTGTCTTAAATGGTCTTTTAATTTCATGCTTGGAACCCGTAACGCGCTGTTCCATCAGTCAAATCTTCAAGATACATTTTACCTGCCCAACAATTTTTCACTTAACCTGCATTCATCTTGAGGTAGATAAACCGCTCCGTAGTGCAATATTTGGTAGACATGTGTTCTCTATTAAAGGGTACATTTAATCTTACAAAGCCTTACCGCTACGGTTCAGTGTAGTTTCTTTCTATAAAAGGCCTCCTTATTCACTGCTTGTGGTCATGCCTTCCAAACTGCTTCGCGAGATGAAACTCCTCTCTTCATGTTTGCTTTGGTTCTCTTATCTGGAAAATATTCCAGATAAAACCTCCCATATTAGAGACTTTAGATAGTGATATCCATGTCCAAATCTGGACTAGATAGTGATATCTATGTCCAGGTGTTGCCTTGGCTGACTCACCCTAAGTATCTACAGGGTGACGAAGCCACAATCTCGAGGAAAAATTCACCTCGTCTTCCTCGCCATCACTCGCTCAGTTTCCAAATGCATAGAGGCTGCAGGTCCAATGGACGCGGATGCACTAGAAAGGAAGAACAAGGAGTTCAACCTGGGGAAATGCAACAAACGTCAATCCAGCTTCAAGTGGTTTTTTAGGCTGCTGCACTAACTTCCTTGGCATTTCAAATCCTCTTTATTTTGTCTCTTGAGGTCCTCCTTTTCCATGTATACATATTTGCTGTAGTCTATCTTTATATGGTATCAGAGCTTAAGGCCATAAAGCCTTTGTAATTTTTGATGTAGTCTGATTAAATTCAAAGTAAAGAGTTCCCTTATGCAAAACGTCTTTTGTATTAAAAAACTTAGATATAGTTTGTACAATAAATTGGCCACAGCAATTGGCGAGTACAAACTCCTTAATCAGAAAATGAAAACTTAGCCACAAGTATAGGCTGAAAATATTAAAAAGACTTGAAATTTAGCCTCAAGTATAGGCTATCTACTTGAAAATAATCCCTATATGTTGCTCCTTAAATTCAATTATGCGAGCGTCACCAAGGAGCATGAATGAACTGGATTAAGCTATTGTTAGCGAGTCTTCATACTCCCAAACTGGCTGTGTATACTTCTTAAGGAAATAACCGTTGATAGGGTTAGGATGAATCATTCCATCTCGATCTCATAAACAAACAGCTCCTTTACCTAAGAGTCGATCGATAATGTACGGTCCTTCCTACTTTGCTGACCACTTGCCTCAGCCTTCAGTCTTCTCGCCAACGGACAATATCACTTGCCAAACCAATTCCCTTTCTGTAAAACTCATGCCCATAGTACATTTGTCATAGGCACGAGCCACCTTCCGTTTTTCAGCACATAAACTGTCATAAGCCTGTATTCTCCTTGCATCTAAGTCTTCATGTTCCTGCCACATAGCCTGCATATAATCTTCACCGATCAGATTGTTTTGCTCCATTACTCTTAAAGATTGTACATTAATCTCCAAAGGCAGGACTGCATTGTGGCCAAACGTTAACGCATAAAGAGTGGTGCATGTGGGGGTCCGTTTGCTTGTTTGATAAGCCTAGAGTGTGTTGAATAACTCTTCATGCCACAATCTGGCATTGGTCGCAAGCATTCATTTGAGGATGTGTATGATGATTTTGTTGCTCGTTTCTGCTTGACCTTTGGACTAGGCATAGTATGGAGAAGAATGGAGAAAATGTATCCCAAAATCGTTCATGAGCTCCTCAACGTCTCCAAACATTAATGCTGCCCCTCTGTCTGATATAAAACTCTCAAGAATACCAAACCTGCAAATGATATCTTCAAATAAAAATTGGCGAATGGCCTTCGCTGATGATACTCTGAGAGGTCTAGTTTCGACCCATTTTATGAAAAAATCAGTAGCTGCTATGATATATTTGTGCCCGTCTGATGAATGAGGATGAATCATTCCAATTAAGTCCAAAGCCCAACCTCGAGCTGGCCAATGCTTGATTATAGGCTGTAATGGTATTCTGGGCATGTGGCTGATTAGACCATATTTTTTACATTCTTCACAATATTTAGCGAACATGATGCAATCTTTGAGCATACCTGGCTAATAATAACCATGTCTTCATATCAACTATCGCATCTTTGGATCGGCCTGGTATGTCCCTGCTGCCCCTAGATGGAATTCTCTCATCAATCGCTTAGCATCACGTTTGAAGACACATCTCAAGAATATGTTTTCCTCTCCTCTTTTATATAATTCAACATCCTTGAGTATATAATTAGGAGCTAAGAAATGAATCCGCTTGTCTGCTGGATCATTAGGATTCTGGAGATAGGAAATAATAGGCTGTCTCCAATCCACATCAATGTCTCTAATCCGCTTCTCATGGAAAATCAAGTTCATTGCTCGTTGGTAGGTTTCCCCTGCATTCTTGAGTCCAAACGGCATGTCTACGTACTCAAATACTCCTACAAAACCTGGGCACCGAAATGCGGTTTTATGTCTGTTTGCTTCTGCCACTGATATTTGATGATAACCAGTTGTTTCATCCATGAATGATAACATTTCATGATGAGTCACTGAGTCTACCAACAAATCGGCTACTGGCATGGGGTATGCATCCTTCGGGGTTGCATTGTTCAAGTCTCTGTAGTCAACACATACTCACATCTTGCCGTTCTTTTTTTTTTACTGGGACTACATTTAATAGCCACTCATTGTACTTGGCCACTCGTATGATCCTGGACTTGAACATTTTTTTGACTTCTTCCTTGACCAGAATTGCTGTTTCTGTATTCATTCGACGCATCTATTATTTCACCGGCTTCTTTCCTTCCATGATAGGTAAACTGTGACAAACCAACTTTGGTGACAGTCCTGGCATGTCGTCGTACTTTTCTACAAAACAATCAGCATACTTCTGTAGCAATTTGATGAGCCTCAGTCGTTCTTCAGGCTCTAGGAAGGTATTAATAGCCACATATATTGGCTCTTCTGAATTCCCAAGATTAACCTTTTCAATGGGATTTTTGACTTTAGGAGGGATATCGTTTAAGGCTGTTGGTGCTAATTTGATCTCTTCCTCCTCGTCTGACTCACTTAATACATCTTCGTCCACATATTCCAATGCCGCAATCATTGGAACCCTCTCGTAGGCTTGACTCTCCATCAAAAAATTATGGAAGCATTCGTACAAAGAGTAAAAAGCCTCGATCTCTATACTTGATAGATACCCAATCATTGAGATGTTTTGGATGGTAGCTCAATGATATAGGGTGTGCCACTATCGTCGTCTGCTTGAATAACACCTCATTGAGCTAGTTCAGAGGCCGTAACACCAATTGGGCAGCCTTTGTTATCCATGCCACATACTTCCAGTGGCCTAAGGTCACTATTGTAATAACTGGCTTCTAAAGAATTGGCAGATACAGAATATGGACGAGGGTCTGCGTCAACAATTTCTACCTCGCCAGACTCTATATTCCAAAGCAACATCTGCTGGTGAAGGGATGAAGGTGCACAATAGCTCCTGTGGATCCAGTCATGTCCTAGAATTGCACTGTATGGAGCTGTGCACTACACTACAAAGAACGTATATGTCTCAGTGGCTGGTCCAATGTGCACCTGAAGAAAAATAATTCCCAAAGTCTTTGATATGCTAGCCTGAAAGTTTTTGATGTTAAGGGTTGTCTTTTGGATAACAGATTTGGGAATGCCTAGCAAGGCCATCGCTTTGACGGTGATGATGTTCACTGCTGCCCCATAATCCAACAAAAACTTGTTGATTTGAATTCCCCGGATCATCCCTATCACGTATAGTGGCCGTATATGCATGGCCATGTTTAGGGTAGGCTTTGTGAATATCATTTGTCCCTTGGTTGATGGTGAATCAGTCTCTGATTGTTTGGCGAGTGCTGACTGCTTTGTTGGTATGGCTTCATCTTCTGGCATTGCCAAGTTATTTACGTCTCGCCTTGTGACTGGTTCAACCATTGTTGGCTTCTACGAGGATATAGCATACTTGGAGGATAAGACAAACACCATGTTAATATTAGTATCTACCTCACCAGCGTATTCTTCCCCTCCTATATCATCGACTTCATCTTCACCATAGTCTAGCAACTCTTCGTCGTCTTCGTTGTCATCATCTCCAGGCTTTTCCTCTTCGATTTCCATGTGTGCGGTGATCTCTAGGGAAGCGACCTGCTGCATCTAAACCTCAGGTGCAGGTTCTATGGTTGCTGGCATAAATATTCCATAACTTTGTTTCTGGAGTGGGGGAAAAGCTTTGTCGAGACTGGCCTTTTCCCTATCTTCTTTGATCAAAGGCTTCGGTCTCCATTATAGGCCTTTAGTCTCGCTTATGGTGACGTGCCCCTTGTCATGTTCCCTTTGTCTCTGTGGACTAGTCAACCCCACTGCTTGCAACGCCATGTCGTCGAACATAAGCCGCTGCTTTGCTGATTTACGCTCTTGAACGTCACGATGAACCTCAGGTATAGGTTCTGGTGTCTTGTCTCTGGACCATAGTTCTTAGTTACAGGTAAAGACACTTGGTCATTGTGCTCGCACTTTAGGCTCGCGAGACTTCTTCCCAAAAATCACCAAAGGGTTCACTGCAAGTGCATTCAACCACCTTTGCAGTTTTTCTGGGGAATAGACAAATTCTTCTTCTTTGAGAATGCCCATATCATAAGCTTCTAATACCCTCTTAGCTTCTCCAAATCATCGTTGAAGGTTACGTCTCCTACTTGGAGTCACTTCGATGGTCTTCCCTTTCTCCTTGACGTACCATACGTTCTCCTTAGTGATGTTTCTTGAAGCGGGTGGAACGTAAGACTTGGTAAGCGTGTCAGCTATCTCTGATTTGGATTTCTTTGTTTAACTAACCTACTATGTTGCTCGCGAACGTTTAGGTTCTGGGGAATCCCTTTGTCTTGACTCCCGTAGGATTCGCGATTGATGATGTTCTTGATTTGAAAATAACTCCGGGAAAACCTTGGCTGCTTCTACCAATTCTTTATAGGAAATCTTCACCCCGCTTTTAAGCTTACAATGAGCATAAAGAGCCACTGGTGACTCTTCTTTTGGATCCACTTTCTCTTTTCCTTTAGCTGATCTTGTCGGTTGTTTCTTTGGTGGACTCTCGCCAACGGTGTTGATATCGATGACCTGTTTTCTCTTACTGTGGTTGCCCCTAGTCAATTCTAACATTCCAACTGTCAATGATTCCTTGGCTGCCAAGCTTGGCGAGGGCTCATCTGTCAGTATTTCCCCCTCGTCAATCCACTGCTGAATTCTAAACATTAAATCATTGTAATAGTTCGTGGAATGGTGACCCCATCTATGATGATATCGACAGTAAGGAAGACCCCTTACATCCTCAGGATGTGGGTCTAGAGTTCCCCAGTTATCGGGAACCACAATATTGCGTCTAGGCTTTCGCCTTGATATTCTCCTTCTTTGTGTGGGTTCATATGCATCGTGAGAGAGGAATGCTTCTGGGGAAGGCAATGGTGTTTGAGGATACCATGCTACCATTCCTTCTTGGTTAACTATAACCACTTCCCAGTTGATCAAACTTGAATCTTGTCTTTCAAGGTTGAACATGTTGTTGTTCGATGTCCGAACTTGTTGTGAAATCTGTAGAAATGTTGGTTTGACCATTCATACCTTAAATGTCTCAGTTTAAATACTACCCAATAGATGATAAGCTCTATTTCATGCAACCTATCCAAGATCTCTTCTACCTTATCAAGTGGAAATGTATAATGTGGAAAGACCGGTATGTCTTCTTCCTCAGCTCCTTCGATATCGATCATATTAACTTGAGGTGTTGGGAAGGGTTGAGAATTTACTAACGCTGCTGCCTTGGATGTTCCTTCCAACTCTATCCTACCTTCATTGATCCACTTTTGGATCTGATCTTTTAACATAATGCAGTTCTTTGTAATATGATTCCATGCTCTATGGAACTTGCAATACTTTTTACCTTTTAACTGCTCAGCTGTGGGGAAAGGTCCGAAGTCTGCTTTAACAGCTTGCATGTTGTAAAGCTCATCCAACATTTTGTGAGCCATGTTTGCATCGTATGTGTATGTTTCAAATTCTAGCTTAGTGAAAACTACTGTTGAAAGCTTAATGGGGCCCTAAATCTTCTGAAGCTTGCGGGGTTTCAAAACTTTGGTTGTCGATAAATCCACTGCCCCTACCTAATTTCCATCAGAGTCTGAATCCTGGTCGTTTTCTATTTCTTTTATATAAGCCACAATCTTTGGCTTTGGCCTATCGTAAGACCTAGCAATGTACGTTCCCTTGGATGCATTCTTTCTGTTGTCTCACTCTTGCACGGTATTGTAAGCTTTAGTTACAGCCGTAATAAGTTTGTTCAATGAAAAGTACTTGATATTCAAGAATAGTTGATGGTATGTATCCTCTAAACCATTCTTGTCCATCTCTACTACCTCTTCTTTGCCTAGTGGAGTCTTGCACATATTATATTCTGACCGAAAATAGTGCAGGAAGGTAACTGGACTTTCTGTCGTCGATTGGCTCAAGGAAGCAAGCTTTCCAACATCTGGATCATCGTTCTGCATGGGGGGGGGAAGGAGTTTCGTATGATTCATACATCTTGGCGAGATGTATGTCGCAGTCATTCATAAACCTATTTAACCTTTGTTGCCATGAAGGTGGGAAAGACTCTGATTGTCTAGTCTTTCTGGCGAGGTCAGAAACAGATTTTTTTAGAGGCGCTATGCCTTTATCTGTCCTTTGAGACAGTGTCGTTG
Organism: Geum urbanum; assembly: GCA_946800695.1. NCBI lineage: Eukaryota > Viridiplantae > Streptophyta > Magnoliopsida > Rosales > Rosaceae > Geum > Geum urbanum. The sequence continues at coordinate 44,232,892 of OX327008.1, read as the reverse complement.
TGATGACCCGGACCAGAATTAGCAGTATGATCAGCTGTATATATGAGTTACTGCGTAGCCGCAGATTGACGACAAGGTTTGAACCGCCAGGGATTGTTAACGACTAAATTATTGGCCGAGAATTGGAGCTGGGTCTCTTCTCGAGAGTCGTTGTACGTGTGATTACGAGTTTGTGGGCGGTTCCGGATCGTTATTTGGACGACCGAGGAATTAATTATGAATATTTGAAGTTCAGATTTAAATGGTGGGCTACTTAACGACTAAATTACCGGACGAGAATTTGGTTTCGGCTTCTTCACGGAAGTTGTTCAGAATTTAATTTCGATTTTGTGGGAACTTCCGGAGCATGATTTGGAGTTACGAGGAATTAGTTGCGAATTTTGCCGTTTGTTGATTATTTAGTCGATTTAATGTGTGTTGCTTTGAAGGGTTGACTTTTTATTCGGCTGGCCGATGTGTTTGACTTTGAGTGATTATTGAAGAGTACGTCGAGGTGAGTTTGTGGCCGCGAGAATTATCGGAATTGGAATTACGACGAGAAAGTTACGCGCGTTTGAATTTCGTCGAAATGGATAAACATGAAGTTTCCGTTTTGGGAAAGACTATATATAGCAACCTGCTATTCTGGGCAAGGGAGAGACTTTCTATTTTGGGGTTTGACCGAGTTGACCGAGTCAACTCGGTGGAGGAGGTTTTCACGTGGGTGGCGACGGCTTCCACGGTGGTGCTTGGATTCCGGCCGTTTCCGGCTTCGGGATAGGAGGCTATCAACTCGCCTAGCTGCCCTCGTTCGAACCCCGGCCACCATGCACGGCCTAGCTCGCCGGAGAGAGAGGAATATTCCGGCCAAAACGGGAAGAAATTGAGGTATTTCGGGTTCTATGTTTTTGGACGATTTGAACTGAAATTTTGGGTGGGCTTTGTTGCTCTCATCCTCTTGAAGCTACTGTGTGAATTTGAAGCTCTAATTTTGCTTGAATTTGGAGAATTTTGGATTGGAAAATTTGTGTACAATTCGGGTTTCATTGAAATTGGATGTGTTAGAGTGATAATTGGCCTTTGTTGTAGTTGACAAAGTTGCTCAGTGGGTGATTTTGAGTGGAATAGGGGTGGCTCCGCCGTGAAATTCTCCGGTCAACAGTGGCGCCGCCGTGGACGGCGGTCAACGGCGGTCAACGGTCAACGGGTTGACTTTTTGACTTTCGACAAGTCGCATGTCATTTGACTCGAAATCGCGCCCCGATCGCAGTGGGGAGGTTCGTTTTTCGAGTTGAGCGTCCGAACGTAAAGCGAGGTATTGTGGTATACATATACGGATTTTCGACGATTCGTCGACTTTGGATTTCGTGTTTCCGAGAACGGTGGTTTCTCGTGGTTTGATTTGTATTGTCGGATTATGATTTTGAATATTGGACATTGTGAATATTCAGGGGTTCGTGATCGTTGTTTTGGCGATGGACTTTCCGCCGGATCACGGGTTAACGCGATACGCGTTACGCCAGTCTGTGAGTGGACAATTTCTTTTCACGGAAATCTTGCGAGTCTTTTATATGATTTATGAACTTGAGCATGCAGCATGATTATGGTTTTACGAGCATGAGATTTCATACGAGATTATGATTATATAAGCATGTGTTTACGATTATACGAATATGTTTATACGGATATACGTATACGAATATGCATACACTTTTATATTGTTTCATGCATTTGCATCGAGATATTTGTGATTTGGTTTTCACAGAGTACAGTCTTGGTTACGTTGTTGTATCGATACACTTTGCCTCTCGGCTGATCCCCGATGGTAGGCCGCCAGGAGGGACGTCGTTATCCCGACCTGACCGGTGAGGGGCGTTTCCCCGGAACCGAGGCCATTTCTGGCTTAGAGTCACGGGGACTAAGGACCTCGTGATTCGGACTGTACTAGCACGGTGTGTGTCCATGAGTGACCCCGTGGGATTTATACTTGCATGCTCAGTACACTGGAGGAGTATGAGTTTTACCTCGTGTACATGTGTTGTTTTATTTATCTGGACTCGCATATGTTTTTATAACATATATATTATCTGGTGAAAGACATTTATTTTCGTCCACTCACTCTAACGTGTTTATTGTCTTTCACCTGGGCTTTTCGGTTTCCGTGCCCAGTTTGCAGTTCAGGCTCTGGTGTCGCACGTCGTGGTCGGAGGCATAGTGCTCGAACTACTTTATTTCATCCAGTAGGTTTATTGTTCTACCTACTGTGGTATGAGTATACGATTATGTATTAGATGTCGCTCTGAGCTTCCTATTGAATATGTTATACGATTTTACACTGGATTTCAGTAAAGTGTATATATATTTACTACTTTACGTTATTGTTGATATATTGAGAAATCCGGTTGGGGTTGGTGCCCACGGTTTGCTTTTTGTGGCATAGGATGAAGTGTATTTTCCGCGTGCAGGTAATGGTAATTCAACGTTAGTAACGAAACTCTGCCCAAATTTTGAAAAGTTTTTGTTGGTTCGTGTTTTCGAAGGGGTTCGATTCCGGTTTAGGGAGCTAAATCGGGGTTGGGTCCTTTCAGTCGTCGCGTGTCGGCGATATTCATCCAAACTTCTTCCCAAAGTTTGCATGATGTCAATCCGCAATTTGTCCTGACCCTTCGCAAGACTTGCTACTTGGGCTCCAATTGCTTCTCGTTCCTCCTGATCCCTATGGAGTTCTACCCTTAGCGCTTGGATTTCGGCCAACGCCGAGTTTACTTTCTTGCCTTGAGTAGTGAGGAGATCTGCTTGTTGTTCATTTCGTTGACCAAGAGCCATGTAGTAGTTTGTCTGATGTTCGTCACGCCTAGCTGCGTAGGCTAGGTATTCTGGGGAAGTGAGTTCCATGATATCCGCTTCATTCAAAGATTTAAACGACATGCTCAAGTGAAGTTCTTTAGCAAAGATGAGTTCAACCGCCTGATTACTTAATGAACGACACCGAGTAGAAGTATGTTCACGGTATGCCGATTGTGGATGTTTGCGACACTGAGGGTATTCCCTTCTGTAAGGATCCCATATTATCACTTAGAGACACAAAAGATGCTCCCACCGGGCGTGCCAAAATGGTTGACTCCAAAATATCTCTGGCGAGGAGCGCGTAGAGATCCTCTTGCAAACTGTCTCTTTTACCGATTTCGGATAGTTTTACCGCATGTGTCGGCTTATCCTGTATGTGCTTCGTGTGCTGGCGTGCCACCGTCTCTCAACAGAATATGGATATGAAAGCTGCCTGACTTCTTGATTAAGCAATTAAGACAAGGAGAGCACCAACCTTGCCTGAATGGGTCCTTCTCGCCTAGTAACCTAGAACTTTGGATTTTTTGCGTCTCTAGCAGAGCTACAGAAATCGATACCTCACACTACCCTTTACGAGTGCAAAGCAGAGCAACTTCTTTGATGATGTGTCGAGAACACTGCTTCCTTGGATATCCGAACTCTCACTCGATATGTGACAAGCCCTTCAATCTTCCAGTCGCGTTGCTTCCTTTGATCGCAATACTCTCACTCGATTGGTGACAAGAACTTTGATCATCTGGTTGCAGGGATAGAATCTCTGACGAGATGTCTAGGTGTTTGCGTATAGCAAAGCTTTTGTATTTGATCGGGGACCCTTACTCTCACGCTCTAGCTCTCCTTATATACTGCACAGTAGTCGTCTTTCAATTCTCTTGAACGTCTTAACCTCTTAGATTCTCAATATAACTCTGAGTCTTCCAGCACACGGGTCTTATTTTTATATAGTTTCAATTTTATCACAATTCCTTCCATGAAAGAAATCTGACCGAAGCAGGAAAAGTTCGATAAACATTAAGCCGCATATGTCAGCTATCTTAACTTACAGTTCTAAATCGATATGGAAACGGACTTTTTAATACTACTTGACCGCTCACCAAGTTTAAACCTAATCGGGCCGCTTGCCAAGACTTCAACATTTCAAGCCCAATATAAAATATTTATTTCAGACTCAAACAATTGTAATGATGATGCAACGTACGAACACAATGCTGCATATTGATAATATGGACAATAGCCACTAACAGGGTTTAAATTAATTAGCTCAAGCATCTTTGGAAGACAGAGTTCATTTTCCATTCCCAGCAGAACGACATTTGTTCAGAACAGCTAGAAGACTTTTGAGCTCGCATTTCTGTATTATTTGTGCACCTTTCTGAGATATTTGTCTCAAATTTAATTTGTATTATAGAGATGGTTATATGACTTTTGATATAGACTTCATTGAGTGATAGAGATGGTTATTTATGTTTCGTAGCAATACGGCAATACCATATATATAGATGCCTCCTACATATATATATATATATATATTCCATGTCAACGATGTTGTTAAAAAAATAGAGTCAATTAGTGAATTTCTCACAAACTTTTTCTGTAACAAGTTAACAAGTTAAAAATTAAAGAGGACTCACAAATCTTTCTTATATGCAGACAATACAGTACATAGAGTATTCTTAGACAATTTGTACAGTACATAGATGCATCTATGTACGTACTCGATCCAAGTTAATGTACGTACGTGGAAGTCTAACCTGATGCATGTCCTCATGTCCAGCTTCGACAATCGACATGGAATTATTTCTCAATGGATAAGGTAAGAAATACAGAAGACACTAACGTAAGATAATCTCTGGCTAGCTAGCTGCTTAGTTATATATATTTACTTACATATATATACTTTAGTATATGTATTAGCTCCAGATCTACATTACATGAGCCAATCAAATTCGGAGTCCCCGATAGTAGCCATGGATGGCTGGAAATCTGGGCCATGCAGCTTTTGCTAGCCATCTTCTCCACAACAGGTAGCATTAGTACTATCTCCTCCATTAGCACCAGCTGTACTATTGTATATCTGTGATAAATCCACGTTGAGAAACTCCGAAATAAAGCTCTCGTCAAACTTAAAATCTAACATAAACTCGCAAGAATTACTGTTTTCATAATTCTCAACATCCAGATTGAGATACCCATATGGGGACACATCATCATCAGTTGGTAGGTGATCATCATCTGTACCAGTTCCCATTATCAGGGCCGGATCGTCATTCTTGACTTGGTCGCTATCGTGGTTCACAGAAGGTAAGCCAGAGACTACTGGATCACAATTACTAGTCACTTCTTCAGTCTGTGAGTGATTGTTGGGTATAAGCACTTTGGTGGTGCACCTTGATGCCTTGGTACGGACCACTTTGGTGTTCTTCTCTTTGGTTTCATGACTTGGTGGTTTTTGAAGTACTGTAATATTTGCTTCTTCAGAATTAGTGGGCGACTGCTGATCTTGAGCTTTCTTCCCAATGTTTGTGTTCCAGTAATTCTTGATTGCATTGTCAGTTCGGCCTGGAAGCCTTCCAGCTATCAATGACCATCTGCAGCAAATAATTATAGTAATCATGAGATTTAGATCAGAGTTATCATATGCTTTTTTTTTTGTTTTTTTTTTTTGAAAACCATCAGGATATAGACAATTTCTTTTGGAAATGTTCCTGCGCGCAGTACTATTGAGGGACAAAACGTACAGTTCAAGTCTATTTCGAAAATACTTAAATCAAATACAGTACGTCTATTATATTGTATAAATTACATCAAAATAGAATAGCTACGTACGTCGATCAATGTATACATCTTATCTTTTAGTTAGCATCTTCCCATATTAGACCTACGGATTGGATACATGATTGAAACGTTCTAACAAGTCCTCAACCTTTCACGATCATGTATTTCATCATACTGTCAACTATGATTATCGCTTTCGATCGGTCTATTTTTGATCAACTTATATATTATATTAAGAAAACCAATAAATTAGTAAAAGAGTAGAATTACTAATTGAAAATTCGGTATGAGAATAGAATTACATATTAATTAAGAATCATTTTTTAGGCCAAAATATTAGTAAAAGTAATTAACCTGTTCCCCAAGAGCTTATGAAGCCGAAGAATGAGGTCTTCTTCATCCCGAGTGATGTTTCCTCTCTTGATGTCAGGTCTCAGATAGTTCATCCATCGCAGTCTGCAACTCTTCCCACATCTCCTCAGCCCTGCAAGCAAACATTAAGAAGGATCAACGTACGTACAATAAACTAAACTTCCCATCGAGTATATATATGCATGGCACGCTAAATATTCGAATTCATAAATTAATAAACGGAGGAAATTGCAGAGTTTTGCCACAAATTAATTACCTGCTCTTTTGGGAAGGTTTCTCCATTTGCCTTCACCATGAGTTGCTATATATTCAGTAAGAATTCTGTCCTCCATAGCCGTCCATGCTCCTCTGTTTAGGCCCTCCTTTGCACAGCATGGACTCCTCCCCATTTCTCTGCTGAGCACAGATCTCTCTCTGGCTCTAACTCAGTAATTAATTCTGGTCAGACAGACAGAAAGGAAGACTGTTTATATATATTGCAACAACTAGATGAGAGAAGCTCACTATCGTATATGAAGGGGTCCTACTGACTCACTATCATGCACGGGTTTTTGGCTTGAAGAAAAATAAGCAAAAGAATAGGAGCCACTGAACCAGTTTAAGGCAGGGGCGGACCCAGCCCAAGGGCAGGATGGGCTGCAGCCCACCCCATTTTTTTGACAATTAAAAAAAAAAAATTTGACCCAGCCCAAAGCACGTTTTGGTTTCAGCTTATGAACTTGATAACTGAAGATCTCCAGAAAAGGTATGTATTGGGTGAGCTTATTGGGATTTAGTGTTGCTCTGAGCCTCTGAGCCGCATCTGAGCAGTCTACAACGGTGTGTGTCGTCGAACTCTCGGCGGTGAACTCGTGAAGTCTGGGTCTTCACATTTCGGTATGCCCATCTCCTTATCGAGCTGCCCATTTCGCTTTCAATCAATTTTGTATTGTATAGCTATCTCATTAGTCTTTGCGTTATTTTTGACAGCTACAAGTAACAGTCTTCGTTTGAGTTTATAAATGAGTTCAGTTGGGTTTTGTTCATTTTGTGAAGTTCAGAGTTTGCTTAGTTTCTGATAATGAGTGGGTTTGTGTTAGTGTTGTAAAGTTTGTATCTTTCTCTATGTTCATTTTGTAAAGTTAACATTTTGCTTGGTGTTTGATGTTAGGTGGGTTTTTGTTAGTGTTGTAAAGTTTGAGTGTTGCTTGGTGTTTGATGTCAACTGGGTTGATACGTTTGTGGGTTTTTTTAGTGGGAGGATACCATGCCCACATCCGGGTCGGATTTGGTTGGAGCAGAGAGGTGAATATAGATTGATATTCGATATGAATTATAGAAGATCATTTCCTCATTTCGATATGAATTATAGAAGATCATTTCCTCATTTCCTCATTGGCAGAACAAGCAGCCATTGCTGGTCATGCAAGTTGTGCTTGTGTTTGTTTTGGCATTGTGGAATAGGCATTTTTTGTTTTAAAATTTGTTGTTTGTTTGGTGTGTTTTGAATGTAATTTTGAATGTGTGAATGTGTGTGATCAGGCCAGGGCTTTGCTTGAGTGGCATAGTACAGCACTGTTTTGTGGACATTGTGGAGCCAAGACAGTGCCCAAAGAAGCCGGGAAACGCAAGCAATGTTCAAGTGAGCTGTGCAGAAGGCGGGTCTATCCTCGTGTCGATCCGGTGTGAATTTGTTTACTAATATCTAATTTGATCAGTAGTTGTGATACCTTATGTAGTTGTCTCATACAGTCTGTTGTAACAGGTTGTCATAATGTTAGTGATCGATAAAGAGAATGACCGTGCTCTACTAAGTAGACAGTCCCGATTTGTACCTAGAATGTGGAGTTGCTTAGCTGGTTTCATAGAGGTTGGTGCCTTGGCCAATTTGATGAAACCTTTTGAACCATTTTGTTCCATAGCTGATTTGAATCATTTTGTTGTCCTTAGCCAGGAGAAACCTTAGAAGAAGCCGTGAAGAGAGAAACATGGGAGGAGGCTGGTATTGAAGTAGGAGAAGTTGTCTATCACAGTTCTCAACCATGGCCTGGTATACATTGCTAAATTTGTTTTCCATTTCGATTATTAGCATCATATGGCATTTTCCCCTGTATTAAATGATTGAGTTCCTGTTAATCTTGTTACAGTTGGACCAAGTAGCATGCCATGCCAGTTGATGGTTGGTTTCTTTGCATATGCAAAATCGCTTGAAATAAGTGTTGACACGGAAGAGTTGGAAGGTATGTTGGATAGCATCTAGTTATTGTTATAATAAGACCCCATTAGCATGTATGTTATATCTTTGTACTCAACCTGTATTCCCAAAGAAAATTGTGTGACTTTGCTGTCTCCAAGAAAAACAACTAATTGGCCAAAATTTTGAACTATTTGAGTGTTCTTATTGTGACCCAAAAACAAAATCTATGAGAAGGTCAGCTTAGCGATAGAAGTAGGAGCGCCTGCAAGGAAAACATTCTTGCAGTTTCTGATAGAATGATTCATTCCCTCCGATGTATGTTTTTCTTATATATAATAATAAAGGCGTGAGGATGAGCCTCCCAATGGGTTACAAACCTCAAAAAAAAAAAAAATTGTGCGTTGCACAATAAATTACAGCCCACCCAAGATTGAAATCCTGGATCCGCCCCTGGTTTAAGGTACGGTGCATGTGATCGAATCAGAGATATCTGCCTAACTCTTTTAAGCTCTACTATATATATTAATATTCAACATTAATTACAACCATATATATAATATCACGAATGAATTGCTTGCACATACACTTACTAATTTACTATATTATTTTTTGAAAATTTTAAATTTAAAGGGTAAATAAGTCATTTCAAATATAATTTAATTTTTTATAATTATTTTAAAGAATTTTCTATGTTTTATTTATTTTTTTAACATTTTTTAATTATTTTTACCATTTCAAATGTCTAATTATTTTTTTGTATTCCATAGGGTTCGAACCTTGTTTCTCTTACTAAGAGGTAAGAGCACTACTAGAAAAACACACTTAGGCGACAAAACATTTTCATCGCCTAAGTACTTGGGCGACGACAGTTTCGTCGTCTAAGGTTCGTCGTGTAACAATGTAGTCCAAGTACTTAGGCAACGAAAATCTTTTGTTTCGTCGCCTAAGTAGCTTTTTAGGCGACGCAAGATGGTTCGTCATCTAAAATCTAAGACGTCAAAAAAATCTTCCTCTAAATGACGACAGTGGTCGTCGTTTAAGAATAATTTTAGGCGACTAACAGTTAGAGTCGTTGTCTAAGTGAGAGTATTTAGACGACAACTTGGTTTCGTCGTCTAGGTGCTTTCACGTAGACAACGATAGTCAGTCGTCGTCTAAGTGATGCATCTAAACGACGACCTGTTTGTCGTCATGTAAGTGTCACCACTTAGGCGGCGAACACACTTCATTTCGTCGTCTAAGCGTACACTTAGGCGACAAACAGTCCATCGTCTTAGGTGTTTGCTTGGACGACAAAACGAAGAGTGTTCGTCGCCCAAGTTGAATTTTTTATTGTTTTTTATTTTTTTATCTGAATTATAAAATAAATTTTAAAATATATTAATTAAATTAATAAAATATTCATTAAATATTCATTAAATATAAAAATGTACTTACATAGATAGACATAATAATAAAATAACAAAAAAAAACTACGAAACTAAACCGGGAGTAGACATGTTGTTAATTACCTCGCCGCTGCTCGGATCGTCGTCGCTGGGGCCAGAAGTGGGGCTGGGGGGGGGGAGGACCACACTTGTCATCAAAATTAGGAACGAGCAACCCCATTTGCCTGCATGCCTCGTAGAAGGCGGCCATCTTATTGTTGTGAGCAATAAACCACGCCTCCACCGATCTCGAATGCTCTCAGGCACGATCGGCCATCTCCTGTGCCAATCGAAGGTCGACTCGAAGCGCCTTGGTATCCTCCATAACGTGCCGAGTTGATGAAGCGGATGAAGCCGCCAAATCTCTCTTCACCGTACGTCCAAACCCATGAACCTCCTTGCCAGGTCGGCGGCTGTAAACAACATCGACAATAGCAATCTAACTCTGCATCGATAGGGGAGGCACATGTTCAGGTGTCATATCCGAGTTGGCCAACCAGGTCGCGACCAATTCCTCCCCGGCCATTTGTATCAACCTCTCCTGAAATTAATCAAGTGAAGAATACATAAATATAATATTAATTTCTAACAAAAATTTGGCATAATTTCTCCTAAAATTTATCAAAAACCAAAAAACCTACAGGCAAGACTACACTTTAAATAACCAATTACAACAACACAATTACATCTTGGGCACCGATTCCCATCCGGATTTTTCAAGTTGAAAATCATAATTTAACCAACGTACTAAACTAAAGCATAACCAAATTTAAGTTCAAAATCATATTGTAATAGTACAACCTAACAAAATCATGCACTAATCATAATTCAATTTCTTAAAAATGCAGTTAGCGGTATACTAATTCTCGATATGCTTTGAAAGAATGTACAAGTAATTTCAATTAATTTTAGAAGTATGAGTTGCTTACTCCTTGTTGATTCGCTTCATTGACGACTCCGGGCTTCACATAAGATTGGATGCTGGCATCCAAGAAGCAATGCTTGGAAACCGCATCTTTGTGCTCCTTTGCGATGTAAATGAACTTTCGTGAGCCCGATCCATGGTGTTTGTCCTTCTTGTCCTGATTTGCCTTGTTGGCGGAGGACCTTGTTTGTTACACAACAAAAATAATTAAATAATAAATAATGGTTAAAAATAATAAATTATGTAATTTTCATTACATTAAAGAAAATAAAGATGAACCTTATACTTGTTGGTCTGAAAGTGTTCGGCCAACCATTGCCACTCCTCTTCTCTGTTGTTCCGGAGCTCTACAGGCGTGGGCGAGGCACCGTGTCACTGGTAGTACTTGTGGAGGTTGTACTTCCAATCCTTGTAAATGTTGTCAGCCGTCTCTTCTATATCATCCATCATCTCTGCTAAGCTGGAGATTTCAAAATGATTCTAGAAATATAAATAAAAAATTAAAATTAATTAGAGAAATAATGCATTTATGTTTTGTAATTACTTAAAAAATAATAATAATAAATAGTATTACCGATAGTTCGCGGTACACCCTCAACTTTTCAGATTGGGGCAACTCGTTTCACGAAGGGGCAACTATACGGATGTTGTTCCGTATGATTGAGTTGATGGAGTGCGATGTCAGACTCCCGAACTGCATGGTCGGAGGGCCTCGGGTAAACTCGTCGTACGGGAGGCCGATCTTCTTCCCCGTCGACTTCACTATGCGCTCGCCTTTGGCGCCCTTTCTCAGTCCCCGATTCTTTTTTGCATGCTCGTTTGATGGTTGCCTCCTCACCTTGCGCCGAACGCTGTAGAGAATGGAGTCGTCGACCAATAAAACCGGACCTTCTGACGCCGCAGACAATCGGGACCCGTCCGATTCGTCCATAAAGGCTGAGGCCTCTATACGTGGAGTATGAGGAATTTGGCTAGTTGTTGGAGCCGAAGGTTGCTTCTAAGGATTTGTAACGGTTTCCACTTAATCTAGCCTCTAACTCATTGCTTGCACAATGGTTTCGCATTCGGCCTCTTTCTCGGTAGTCGTGCGCCTCTTTTATGGTGCCATAATTCAGCTGAAAAAATGAAAAACTAACAATATAATATTCATCAGATATTCATCGAATATTAACATTATAATATTCATCATAATTCATCGCCTTAATTATATCCAATTTACCCAAATTTTTTCAACAACATTAACATACCCAAATTAATGAAAATAACATCAATAAACCCAAATTAGTCCATGTATCAAATAATCAATATTTTTATACTTATATTATCAAAAAAATCATACAACTACCAAATAAATCCATATATTACGTACCAAAATATTTATTCATAAATATATATAATATATGTATATTATATTTAATACACATCAAATACACCATATATATAGACATCATATATATATATATATCATATAATATACAATTTCATCAATTAATATATCCGAATGTATATATATATCCATAAATATATATATCAATTAATTTCATTAATATATATCCAAATTTATATATTCATAAATATATATACCACCAAATATATATATCCAAATATATATTATCAAATATAATTAATATATATTACAAAATATATTTCAATATATATATATATCCAAGCGGGGGAGGGAAAGAGACTCCGGCAAGGTGGAGGGCAGGAGAGAGAGGAGATTCCGAGAGAGAGAGAGAGAGGGGATTTGGTGATGGCGGCGGCACTAGGCAAGGATCAGGAAGGCGGCGACGCGAGGTAAGGAGGAGGACGGTTTGGAGATTTTTGGGGGAAAGAGATTGAGAAGATTTTTGGGGAGAAAGAAATAAGAGCGAAGTCGAGTCGATCCGGTTTGGGGATATAATGACCAACTTAGGCGACGAAAATAACAACTTTTGTCACCTAAGTCATATTTAAATTGCCCCCCAAAAATTGGCTTAAAATTATTGAACCGCCAAAACATTTGGCCTTAGGTGACGAAATTACATGATTTCGTCGCCTAAGTTATCACTTAGACGACGAAGACATATTTAGCGTCGTCTAAGTACTTTTTATAAAAAAAAATATGAAAATTATTGTTGGGTAGTTGCTTAAAAATAATCAAAAATTAACCGTCATATGTAATCATTACATTTATACAATATTTTAGAAAAAATTCTACATAATTCGGATAAGTTTAGGATTCGATCGAATCAATTTAGTGATTATCGAAAAATAGTAAAAAGACAAAAATTATTATAAAAAATAATTCGTGCCACCAGTTTCCGAAGTTAAGGATGTTTGTCCTGTTGTAAAAAATTAATTTATCAATTAAATATACATTAATTAAAATTTGACAAAAAAATATTTATTTAAGACTAAAAACTTGTTATATATCTACTAATATTGTATAACTTAAGTGTTCGTATGTCTATATTGACTCCACATCAACATTAACGAAATTGAATTTGGATAAAACAACCATTGGATGTATTCATCATAATATAATATGTAAATGGATGAATTTTCATTCAAAATAAAGTAAGTTAAGGGTTTGACCGGCGTAATCAAACATAAAACCAAAATTTCAACGAAATGGAAATGTTGATATATATGCGAATGTTCAATTCATAACTCCGATTTTGGAACTGTCGACACTCACAGTGTGACAACCCGAACCAGAATCTGTTGTGTATTCGGCACGATTCTCGAGATTGAGTTTAGTCGCGGTTTTACGTCGTATTTGTGGTTTGCCGATTCGATTCGCGACTATGTTTTCGGTCGAGAATTTGAGTTGGGTGTCTTCACGGAAATTGTAGAGTACGTGATTTCGAGCTCGAGGGCGGTTCCGGAAGATTTTTCCGATAACCGAGGAATATTTTATGATTATTTGAAGTTTCAGTTTCCGACGAGTTTATCCGATTGTTTCGAGCTTATCCGAATCATTTCGTATATTCGTTTTGGACCATCGGTTGACCCGAGGCGCGAGTATAAATATCGGAATAATCGAGAAATAGTCGAGAATTTCATTTCGGGCATTGACTGAGTTGACTTTCCATTTTGGGAAACTTTGACCGTTGACCCGTGGAGAAAACTTTCCGTTTTCGGCTTCAACGTCCGACGACCAAATTCCGGCCACCTCCGGTCAAGTGAAAGGTAGGGATCGCTTCCTTGTTTGATTTCGAGTAGGTCTGTATTTGATTTGAGGGAAATTGATTGAGTTTTGAGGGTGTTCGAATCGAACCGAGTTGGGGATTTTCGCCGGTGATGGTTGGCCACTTTCCGGCGAGCCACGGTGGTGGTGGTTAGGGGGGTTTGCTTCCCCTAGCCTAGGTGATGCTCTTAGGGTGTTTTATTTTGGGAATTGATGAGGTTTCAAGGGTCACCGGTTAGGTCACCGGAGAGTTCGAATTCCGAACTGTTTTGAGTAAATTGAGGTGGTTCCGTTGTGATTTGGCCTTCGAGGTAGAAGAGGAAGTGATTCGAAATGAGGAGAACTTTAATCTGGAAGTTTTGGCCGTGGAATTCCACCGTTGACGGCGCGCAGCCGCCGGTGGCGGCGATCAACGGCGGAGCTCCGGCCAAGAGTTGACTTTTTGGATTTTGGTGTAATTAGTGTTATTTTTCTCGAAATTGCGCCCTGATTATCGTCCAGAGGTTTTCGGGTTGATTTGGTTAGCCGATTTTCAGTCGAGGTTTCGAGTGGGATTTCAGAATTTCCGTTATACATTTTGTTCCGTATTGCATATTTTCGGGAACGGCTGGTTTCCGTGATTCAGTACCGGATTGTGGACTTTGATATTGATCAGTATGTTTTTGTGAATATTCAGGAGATCGAGATCGTGACCTGGATCGTGATCGTGCTTCAGGCGAAGGATCTTCCGCCGGACCACGAGTTTAGCGTGAGTGCGCATTACGCGAGTCTGTGAGTGGACATTTATTTTCACGGATTGTTTGCGAGTCTTTTATTTGATTTATGAACTTGAGCATGCGTATGAGATTTCGGATTTGCATGAGCATGTGATTTACGATTATACTTATACGAATATACGTATACTAGTATACATATACTTATAAGCTGTTTCATGCATTTGCATCGAAACGTTATGATTTGGTTTACACAGAGTACAGTCTGGGTTACGTTGTTGTATCGATACACTCGCCTCTCGGCTGATCCCCGATGGTAAGCTTTATTTCAGGGGAGGCTGTGACTCCTGACCCGAGGTCTTTACCGGGGGGAGGCAGACCTTTGACCTGAGGCCATTTCTGGCTAGAATCACGTGTGGGTCTGGGATCCCGTGATTCTGACTGTACTGACACGGAGGTGTCCATGAGTGACCCCGTGGGATTTTTACTTGCATGCTCAGTACGCTAGAGGATTATGGTTTTACCTCGTGTACTTTATTATCTTTAATTACCTGGACTCGCATATGTTGTTTTAAACATATATATTAACTGGTGAAAGACATTTATTTTCGTCCACTCACTCTAACGTGTTTATTGTCTTTCCCCTGGGCTTTTCGGTTTCCGTGCCCAGTTGCAGTTCAGGTTTGGTGTTTTCACGTCGCGGTTTGGAGGCTAGTGATCAGAGTTACCTGTGCTTTTCAATAGGTTCTTGTTTCGCCTACTGATGTGTATATTGTATATATTTTACTTTAGAGGTCGCTCTGATACATTCTGATACCTGTTATACGGATTTTCTCGGATATACATATATACATAGTACAGTTTATTTACTGTTATTGATTATATTGATGTTGAGAAATCCGGATGGGATTGGTGCCCACGGTTTGGCTTTTGTGGCATAGGATGAAGTGTTATTTTCAGGGTGCAGGTTTATGCAATTCCACGCTAGTAACGAAACTCTGCCGAAATTTTGAAAATTTTTTGTTGGTTCGTGTTTTCAGAAGGGGTTCGATTCCGATTTAGGTAACTGAATCGGGGTTGGGTCCTTTCACACAGTCCAAGAATTATTTACCCTATGTCCTCGACGAAAAAAAAAATTTAAGATGGTATGCATGGTCGTGCTCTTAGAGGCCGGATTTTGAATCTCTACTTACCAACAAAATTGTTGTGTTTCGTCGTCTAAGTAGCACTTAGACAACGAAACTTAGGGTTTTCGTCGTATAACACTTTCAGGGTTCAGGGGAAAGGGTTTAGAGTTTAGGGTAAGCTCTTACAAGACGAAATAAATAAAAAATCGTCGTCTAAGTGCATTTTAGATGACGAAATTATCCATTTTCGTCGGCCAAGAGTAATTTTTATTTTATTTTGATTTTTTTTTCTAATTTCAAACATAATTTAAATTTAAGCATAATTAACCATCTAGCACAGTCGAGTCTTTCTGATAATTTGATTAAATTAATTAATCATATTGATCTTAATTAATTATATATAGAATTCGAAATTTAATTAAATTGTTGATTTCGATATCTAGGTCCTATATATGATCCCGGCCTCTGTGTAGACGTTTTCGGGTTTCAGGAGAGGAGAAAACTGCAGCGACATTTTTGGGTTCCGAGACGATCGAGAGAGAATAGAGAAAAAATGATCACAAATATATATAAACCTCTTTACATTATATATAGTATGTGACTTCAATTAATTAATTTATAAAATAAATATATAGTAATCTAGCCTCATATATATATATATATCAATCCTCATCCTCATAATCATCATCATCTGAATCATCATGTTGACTATCATCTGATTGCTCCTTATCATCATACTCTACATTGTCTAAATTGTATCTGACATCGTCGTCGTCCTCAGGCTCCTCGACTTCTAGGGCATTCTACGCTAACTCTCTAATCTCCTCTGGAGTAAGACCTGTGGTGCCATCAATCGGAGATAGGCGTTCATTATGCTGAACCAGTTCCATTACGTTGGGGATAACTGAAGTATTAGGCTCTATGCGCTTTAACCCAAGCTGGAGTCGTGTCCAATTTAATCCTCTAAATGTACTCCTTGTAGTACTTCATGTAACTGTCAACCTCGTCACAGTCTCGTAATACTACCCAATACACTTCTTCAAGTTCTTCTATAGTTGATCTTTCCTTTAATACTCCTTTAAACAGTCGTACAACATTTGTGACGACTGAAAGATTGTGGTGGACATTTGGATTGGCCTAGACTGGATCCTTAAGGTACCTAATTGTGGTGGACATTTGGATTGGCCTAGACTGGATCCTTGAGGTACTTATTGCAGTAGGAAACAAACTCATGTATTAGGTATGTCTCTGCTATAGAGCTATCCGAGGTAGATTTATTTTTCACAAATCCTTTCTACTGTATTATTTGTATGTAAAATCATACAATTAATAATTTGAATAATAGTAGAAACACACAAAAAAAAGAAATATAAAATAATGAACAACTGTTATAAATAATTATACGTACATTTCTTGAGGATACATCCAAATGTAGTGGACTGGACCAGAAATGAGCATCTATTGGGGTAGGTGGATCATGAGGCGAATCATGATGTCAAAGAAAGCAGGGGAAAAATCTTCTCTAATTTGCAAAGGATGTGCACAATTTCGTATTGAAGTTCGAGGACATCTGACTTCTGCAACTCTCTGGTGCATAACGTTTGTCACCATTTACAAAATGCTACTATTGGTTCGACGACGTCACTAGGTAAATATAATCGAATTACGACTGGGATCAGACGTTGCAGCATAACGTGATAGTCATGAGTCTTTAGACCAATAAACTTGTGTTGCACCTCGTCAACTACTCCTATAATATTCACTACATAAGTACATAGATAACGAATAGTCTTGAACCAACTAAATACATAACCCCTCTGTGTCGGCTTCACCGTGTAAGGTGTATCTAGCATCTTGTTGTACACTCCTCTTCTATCCCTCCTCAACCACAAGTGACAACTCAAATTCATAGATTCCAGATTTTTGTGGGATTTGGGAGTATCTTTGGTCTTCAACTTAATACCCCAAATTACTCTCACCACACTGTCGCACACATTCTTTTCTATATGCATGACATCAAAGTTGTTTCGGAGTTTCAACTTAGACCAGTACGGCAGTTCAAAGAAAATACTCTTGTGATACCAATAGCTGAGATGGTATGGTGGGTGTGGATTTAGTCCCTTCATATATTTATCGTTGGTCAACACACCGAAATAGAAGCTATTTAACCTCTCTAAAATTTCTTTACCAGACCACTGTCAGAGTTTAGGCTCATTCTCTACCGTCCCGTCGAAATGAGCCTCATCATTCTTCATGAGTGATCGTGAGGAACCAATCTACGGTGACCCGGGTAACACACATTCCCCGTGTGCCAACTGGAGTTGACATTATCTAAATAGACATGGCAGCCATTGTATCTTTGGTCATGCAAGATGCCAACATCTCATATGTAGGAAAATTACTGATTGTCCACATTACGGCTACTCTCATCAAGAACATCATGTTAGTGAACTTGTCATAAGTTGGCACTCTATGTTCCCACAACGGTTTTAGCTCATCAATCAATTGTCTGAGGTAGACATCTAAACACTTTTCGAGTCCTGGAATTAGCAAAGTAAGAAAATTAAATTCCTTGTTCATGCACATCCACGGAGGCAGGTTGTACGACATGAGAATAATTGACCAAGTGCTGACGGCAGCGCTGTTACTACCTCAAGGATTGAATCCATCTGTAGATAGGCCGAGCCTAACATTTCAAACATCTGCTGCAAAGTCTTCGAATTCCCTGTCAAAATATTTAAAATTCCCTGCATGTCGGAGCACATCGTCATCTACTCGTTGTTTTGTGTACCATCTCATCGCCTCTATTATGTATAGAGACATGTATAAACGCTGCAATTTAGGAATCAAAGAAAAATAGCGAAGTACCTTCACAGATTTTTTCTTCTTCGAACTACTCATATTCCGATTTTTATATCTGGACTGGTTACATACAGAGCAGTAGTCCAAATTTTCATACTCTTTGTAAAACAACACACAATCATTTATGTAGGTGTCAATTTTTCTGTACTTTAGGCCGCAGCTGCTCAAGATCTTTCTAACCTTATAATGACTTTCCAGAAGTTTGTGATGATCAGGTAGAAAATTACATATATGCTCCTATATTTCTTCAAAAGTACTGTCTGATATTTTATTCTTCACTTTTACATGAACTTCCTCCATTATATATTGCAACACATTCTCTGCACATCCGGGGTACACCGGTGTCTGGGCTTCGAGTATCATCATGTTGTACATATTCATCTCTGTAGTGTCACTGGACAAGCTGACAGCGGGGAATGTGTCATCATGAGTGGTATCGTAACCTCCCTCTTGGTGCTAGTGTCCACGTACCATGACTAAATTTTGGAAAAGCATCATGGACCAAATCCACTATTGGGTTCCAAGCAGGGGCGCCACTACCACTGGATGAGGCACCAGGATAACTGTAACCTGAGGTGAAGTCTACTACTTCACCATGTTTGCTCCACGTAGTGTAACTCCACATCATACTGTGCTCATACAGATATTGAGCCATAATGTTAGATGGAACAAATTGAAGTTGAGACATTTTCTGCACGGACACCTAAAACGCTTCTTTCCCTGAGCATGTTGTAGCACAAAAGCCACAAACTCGCTAATGTCATCCATATACCGCACATCACTTCTATTCGCTAACTATATCCAATTCTTATCCATATTTCTGCGTAAGGATAATAACTCGATCTATTAATTATATAATTTTTCAACCAATAATTCATTCATCTAATATACTTTATATATATTATCAAATACATCGCATGCACATAACATACACGTACTTGTAATGAATTAATTAATCTTATACTATAATTAATCTAGCTAATATATATTAATTATATATATTATATTATTAACTTTATATATATTTCAACTAATTATTCTAACATATATATATTCACTATATATATTAATTACCTAGCACATGCATGTTTTAATTATCTCATTAATCAAATTAAAACATATATACTAATTAATTAACCAATTAGGATATATATATATAGCTTACAATTAGCTTAAATGCAATACGTACAACAATGAAAGTAATGCTATATAAGGTCGCCAGAAAGTACTATATATTCGCCGAAAAAATCAATCACCATACGTAATTACGTACGATATTAAATTAAAAAATATTAATCAAGAAAAATGAGTTAATACTTTCATCGATAAGGAGATAAGTGGGTAAAACTAGAACTTCAGGAGTTAAAAATTTTAGTTTTGATGAATTTTTGCCGGATTATTCGGAGTCGCCGACGGTGGGTTCGAAGTGAGGAGAGAGAGCTGAGAGGGAGAGAGAGATAGAGAAGTGATGATGAGATAAGGAAATATGATCGAGAGATCTAATAATTGACTTTTCTTGTCGTCGCCTAGGTGTTAACTTACGCGACAGAAATAGCTTATTCGCCTAAGTGTTTACTTAGGCGACGAAAAGCTCAAGTCAGCATCTAAGAGTTCACGTAGGCGACGACAACCAATGTCCATCGTTTAAGTGTGCACTTAGGCAACGATCTGTGTGAACCGTCGTCTAAGAAAATACCTAGGCGACGAAGATATTGTTTTCGCCTATGTGTTACTTAGACGACGAACAATGGAACTTAGGCGACGAAATCTTTTTTGTCTCCCAAGTGTCACTTAGGCGGCGAAACCTTATTGCTTTCGTCTAAGTGAAGTTTTTTTGTAGTGGAGGCCTTACCACTCGACTACCAAAGGAAGTTGTTAATATAACGTACATAAGTATATTTATAGTCGTTTTGATTAAAGTCTTAATAGGAAAAATAATAATACTGCTGAAGTTCAAACTCTAAACCTCGGACGTACATCACTGATACCACTAGACCATAGTTAGATTTTATTAATTAGTGATACGCATATCAATTTAACCCGCTATGCATCAACCCACCCCAACTTCAGACCCGCCCAGCCCCGCCCCGCCCCGCCTCGACTCCCACCCCCTACTTACCCAACACCGAATTCGGACGGAGATCTGTCGCACCTCAAGCCACGCGGCGTCGTTCTCCTCCTAGACCGAGCGACACGGCGTCACTCCTCCTTGAACGACGTGACACAACGTCATTCCTCCTCAACCGACCGACACGATGCCGCTCCTCCTTAACTGGCCACACGAAGCCACTCCTCGTCATCCGGTGAGACGACGTCGCCCCTCTTCAACCGCCGCGAGACGACTGGGTTTTGGGTTTGTGGGTTGTGGCTTTCAGGTTCGTGTAATATAAATCAATTTTTGTTGCTAATTGTACCAAGAATGTGATGTGATGTGGTGTGGTGGTGGAGCATTGATTGCTCGTGTGGGAGGTTTCGAGTTTGAAACTTAAGCAAAGCATAATTTTTTACCATTAAAATATTTAAATAAAAAAATAATAAAAAATGAATTAAAATTGTGATAGAAGGACAAATTTATACTTCACCCTCGAATTTCAAAATTCCGTCTGCCACATCATTAAGTTCAGGCGTCGTAGAAAATTTTTCCCCTTTGATATAACATTGACATTTCATTTTCTTATACCTGAAAAAGCCAAAGATGATAACAATAAATACCAATATATATTGTCCATATATATGAAAACGATTGTAATACACCACCTGCCCTACCTAGCGCGCCTTAAAGAAAAAAAACGAAAAGAATTATGTCCATATGTAGCTGGCTGCTCGGCTGCTCCCTTCTTCCTAGCTAACTAGATAGCCAACATAATTTCTCGCACGAGCCTCACAAGCCTTGAAAGTTAGTTGAATATAAAGAAAGAAAACAAAACTCTCGAAAACTCCAGTACGTGATCGATCACATAATGTTCCAAAGTGTACGGAGCCAAATATGATACACACGAACAGATAGATCTGCTAGATAGCTGCATGCTGTGATCACTGATCAGTGTGGTGTGTGGAGTAGAACTCTCGATCTCCTGCATGCATGCTCAAGTCCAGAAAGTCCGTCCATGCCACCTTAATTTTACTAGTATATAGTTAAGTAAAAACTACGTGGGTTTGATTAATTACTACGCTCAAGCTAGATCCATGACTAGTTTATACACTGGATGCCGGCATCATCTTCGGTCTGCCTGAAAGGGGCCGGGGGAACAAGTTTCATGTATAGTAATCTCGCTAGGAAGTATAATTAAGCTGGCTAGCTTGGCCAACATACATAGCGCTAGGATGAATTAATGTATAAATTGGGAGGAAGATCGAAGAGCTGGTGAAGCAAATTATATGTGATTATACAGATTTATAGAGAAAGAGATACGTGGAGGCATATTGTCAATCATTCGTGAAACACACGTTGTAGGGAGCGAGGACCTACATGCAACCAAACAAGATGTAAAAGTTCAAACTCTAGCTAAGCTATTTCGTTTTGTTATGTACCATTCATGTGAAATTCTAATAAAGTGACTACATACATCCAAGAATTATTTTCCATATATGCACCTAAATTGATCGAAGATATCAAGGCTGCAGGCCAGGTCCCAGCCTTATAACCCACCAAGCTAGTGATGTTTCTCTAATTAATTTTAGAGGCTAATTGAGATTTGAGATCATCCTTGGAACGTACTAATAGTGGCTATAGGTCTTGCATGGAAGCTGAAGATCATTTCCATCCTACATGATGTACGTGCTTCCGAATTCATCATTAACGTATGAACACGAACGATGTATCTAACAGCTGATATATATGTATATATGACTAACGTACTTGTTTAACTTGCTTCTAGTTTCATTCCGATGGATCAGCAAGTAGATCGACACAGATTGCTCTCTGATCCCCAATTGAGCTGGAGCTTTGGGAATTCAATCTGCATGTGCAGCTCCATCAGCGAGCATATGCATATTAATTCAACCGAATATTAATTGTTGCGCAAGTTAGTGAATCATGCATATATATTAAGCAAGGATCGAGCATTCGAGCTGCTTGATTATTGGGTCTGCAGTCTCTGCACATATATATGGCATGTTGATATAGCTAGCCGGCATGATCGAGGGGCTTATATATATATATTGGTGATCGATGATCGGCTGGAGCCAATGGACTTTTCTAAATACAGAATAGGTCTCCTTTTTTTATTTTTTTCCTTAAGATTGCTAATAATGGAAGTTTTTCATTGTTAATTAATCCGTCTCACACACAAGTTCGATTAGAGTCGACCACGTACGTACGAAAATCCAAGTAAAAGTTTACTTTGCCGCGAGATATCTGTATCTAGATTCAGGCATTCCAAGTTTCCGGCCAACTAACAAATTAGGTGATGATATATATATAGAAGATTAAATATATATAAATACATGTATATCTATATATATATATTTAATCATACTATCACGAACTTAATTTAATAATTGAACATTCATATAATATACAATTTATTATATAATTTAGTGACTCGAGCACCTTTCTAAACGAAAGTCTAGAAGACTGCCTAGACTTCGTCTAGGCGTTAGAATGTGAGCAACTTTAGAGACCTAAACGGTCCCTAGAGTCCACCCAGAGCCACTTAATTAGACGCTCGAATGTACCTTCACCATATAGAATCGCCTAAAATTATTTGGAACCATCACTCAACTAATTCTATTTATACCAGCCACTTCCGTCACTCCTCTAATTTTTTTCCTCTAGTCTGTTTTTTAACTTTGACATTAATTTAATCACTCGAAATAATAGTGTTACAAGAAATTAACAACAAAAGTGATGAAAGTGTTGAAAATTAATCACCTCCCCTGAAAATTTTCAAGTTCTGTTATCAATGTGAATTTGTGATCATCAATGAATGAATCTTTGAGTTTTATGAGAGAAACCATATAAAAAAATTTATTACGTACATCACGACGGTTAGGTTGATTGTGGTCTAGGAGAACTTTTTTTTTTAAGTAAGGGCTTACAACTATCCTTAAGCCTCGATTGATGAAATTGTAGAATACAAGAAGGGGACATAAAGCCTAAACTCCGTAAGAAGAGACCCTGAAATATTATCAGGTTACTCAACTACAACATTGTATCCTAAACTACACAATTTAGCAAAGAATGCATCAATGACTACTATATTTGCTTTTAAATAAAGGCGACATAGTATCAGAAAGATAACGCGACTAATGCGACGCATCGATTCTCTATGGATAGCTTCCCACCTATGTTGCCGACAAGACTCACTGTCGGCACTACATCTCATCCTTCCACTAAGAGGGTGTGCCCAAACGACGAACCTACGAACCTCTCGACCTAGAGCAGACAAGGCACCAAAGGTGCACAACCCGGGACAAAATCTACTTCTGCTAATCTCATACAGTAATTGGCTTATTTTTGACAAAACCAAAAATAAAGTCAAACATAAATAACTAAACTGAAAATTATTAAAATAACCATATAATAGACCTAGGTTTTTGGCCAAGGCCCACTATTAAAGCCCAACACACAGCAACCGTGATGTCCACCCCACTTCGTCAATTACCGACCTCCAATCTCCAGACTACGTCCCACCACCATCGCGACCCTCTGCCAACCATAGACCGTTGTCCTCCATCTCAGGTTGGATCTGCAACACACGTCGAATCACCACCGTCGTAACCTGATCAATCTCTTGATGTAAGCCTCTGTTCACGCTAGGACGAGTCATCAAAGTTATAGTTCGACCGACTCCAGACTATATCAGGAACCCCTTCACCATCAAAGATGCTTGATCGAGCATGTAGATCTGAGATAAATTCCAGCAGCCTATGCCTCTCCACTCCCCATCAACCCGCTTTCCGTCCTCGCCACTTCTAAACCAGTAAACAAATGAAGAAAACCAAACCCGGTCAGTGATGCATCCCGAACCCCAACCTCCTCTACCACCCATTATCGGGCTGAGTAATATTACTCGTCCGGTTGCCCTAAAGTGTGCGCCGGCGAGGCCAGATGCCACAACCAACGAGGCCCAGGGCCGCCGGACAAGTGAAGGTGACGAAAAGTTTTTGCTAAGTCACGCAGCGCGAGAGAGTTTTCCTTTGTTAGATTTTTTTTGGTACAGCTTAGTTCGGTCTAGGAGAACTTGTTTAACTTAAATTAATTGATAATATGTAGATGAAAGTTAATTATAATTTTAGGAGGTGAAATTGCCACCAATATTTTTTCACAAACTACACTTCCTTTTTTTTTTTTGAAATAACACTTTATTTCTCTCTATGCTTGTGCAAATGTGCATTGAGAATACAAATTAATGAAAATTGAAAGAGAGAGTGTGATTTGTAAATAATAATTTTTTTTTTTAAGTCCACCCTTTCGAGAGGATCCCGAGAGAGAAGATGTTTATTATAAATAACTTGAAACGATTACAATCGTTGGTAGGGCATCCTTAGAAGGATCTGGTTCCAGCCACGCGGTGCTAGTAACAATATCTAAAGCATAACAATTCAGTAGCAAGCTAACTGATTGTTCTTTTACATCAATGAAGCACGTCTTCAGAAAAAATTAAAGACATAACAACTATAATTTGAAGCTGAATATTCTCATTGAAACAATAGCGAAAAAGATTCACCATCTGATGAAAAAAGTTACTGAAGCATAATTTGAAGCTAAATATCCTGCCAACTGAACTGACTGAGTCTCTCGCCAAGGCACACAATTGTGGCACGATCAAAATAATAGTCCAGTTGAACACCATTGAAACAATAGAAAATATGCAACACCAAAATGTAGGAAATAACCTCCATGTCACCGGGATCCCAAGGAAGATCCAATCAAAAATCAGAGGATCGAAAATTTGTAGCAACTCCTTTGGATCCCAGTAGCAGATTGAAGGCCCAGCAGAGTCCTTCTTCCAAGCCCAAGCTCGACAAAACATCTCACCAGCCCCAAGATGGGCCCAAATCAAAAACCTAGGCCCAGAAGACCACAAAGGCCAGAAAATTTTCCGGCCAGTGCAGTCGCTTGGATCGTCCTCGTATGGAGAAAGACCGGCAGAAGCATCAATGCTAGCGATTCCCTTTTGGTTCCCGTCGTCACTTGTGCCGCACCGTAGCTTGTTGTCCGCTCCACCCAAGCAAGGCTGAGCCAAACCAGAAAAGCGCCAAACCAAACAGCGTTGGAACTCTTGCGGATGCTCCTTCAAACGAGCTCGGCTTGGTCTCGAGTACCCTCCAGCCATAAGGGCTTGAACTCTCATCATTTGCCGCGCAAAGTCATCACTTACCAGGCGAGGAGTCTCCTTCCAACGCTATACAACGAATCTCCCCAAGCCAGGACAAAATTTGGATCAGATTGACGAGAAACAAAAGCTTGAAACCATTGGGAAGAGAGTTGTGCGACATCAAAACATGATGTCCTAGGTACGACATCAAAGGAGAGCACCGAATAGGTCTTGCGGCAAGGCCAAAAAAAGGCCGCCCCGACTCGAGAAAAGTTGAGAGAGGGAAGATCCTCACATGATGGCGCGATTTCAATAGTTGGCACCAAGGAGGGAGTCGCTGATGAAGTTGATTGGAGGAGATGTAAAAAATTGGAGAGAAAGTCATGGAAGCGGCTACCTCTAAACCCTAACATAGCCATTCTCTTCTTTTTTTATGTAACAACTTTCTTAATGAATAAGATATTGCATTATATCATGGACCCAAATACTCCCTTCCTAGCCTGCTTCCGTCCAATTTTCTCTTACGAAATCAATAAGATATTGCTTAGATCTATCTCTCATTTTCTAGGCATGTATCATAGTGGAACTCTTCAAAATGGTCATGGAAATCATAGTGAATGGAGCTATCATAAGCCGTAAGGTTCGACTTTGTTAAGTTTCTTCTTGTTCTTCTTTTGTACATACTAGTTGGATTTGACTGTAAGCTTAAGTGAGATTTCTTCCACTGCAAACCACCATTCAAATTAATCTTTTCTCGCTGGGTCACATGCCAACATTCACTCTGATTGACCGTGAATTAAGAGATTGTGGACATTTTCTTGGTAGGATGAAAATTCTCATCTTGTCATTTGAAAAGTAAATAATAGGACTTGGAATGCGGTTCTAATCAGTGTTATCCGTCATTGGATTGTTCTAGTATATTCTTCAGATGAGTGATAGGATAGTGACAATTCAAGTAACCCACAGTCCCACACCCAAAGGCCAAAGCATTATAAGTATAGGAAGTGGTGTGTGTGCCTCAATCTGCTACTAAATGAACTAAATTTAGTGTTCAAGTTTTGAGCATGATGACAAAGTAGAGTGAAGGGAAACTTTTCATCACAAAAGAGAGGATCAGAGGACCAACATAACCACCCAAAACAATCAAATGAACTAGTACACAATACATGCCCAGCCAGTTCTTGGTTACTTACCATACAAATAGCAACCAAGTGAATACCTTGAAAAATTAAGAGAACTCAAAAACGTCTACAAATAATTAATTAGATCACACAGCGTAACACCAACCCAACCCAACTAAAACTATACTATGCTGCCTGCTGAGCCTTCGGCCTTGTGCTCCTCTCCATTGGCTGACAAATAATTTGCATCACTTTAACAAGTAATTTACAGATTAGTGCTTTTATAACCAATCGAAATGCTGCTCCTATTGTTTGCTAACCAACCTGTGTAAGAAAAGAGAGTAGCTGTTATAAGATTAACAAACTTTGGCCTCATCAATCCAACACTATCATTGCTTTTGGATGACTACTTTTACGTCCTGAACATAAGTGGGGGGAGTATTGGGGTCAACTCGAGAAAAACAAACAAACAAAAAAACACCTCAGGATAACATGTTGGTAATGGATGGAATGGCCATATTTTCTATTGTGGGACTCATTCTCGTAAAACAATATATTCTACTTTATCTATTGTAGATTGTTGTGAATGCAAAGCAGATAAACAACTAGGAAATGAGGATGAAAGAAGCACATAAGCTAGAGAATATGATACTTACCAAACATATCTAGGCACTTAAATCAGCACAAAACCCCCAATCAGAACTGATTATAAGTATGTACTAGAACCGTGTCATTTGCTGCAGCATCTGTGAACCAGTTGCTTGTGAAACCAACTGTTCTGCACTAAGGGAAGGTCTTATCAAGTGGTTGGCACTAACGGGGTTGCCATACCCTCTGACCACCTCTTTACGATTATTGGTATTTGTTTCCAGGTGCGATGATTCCATCAGTGTCCGTATCTGACAAGGTTAGTTGTAGACCAAATGTTAATTTCATAAAGATGAAAGTGAATTAAAAGGGAAAGCACATACATAAATTTCAACTAACCATACCTAAACGTTTTTTATGTAGATCACTTGACACCTGCATGTTAAAAAAGCAATATGTTAAATATTTCTTTTGAATAAAAGATTTATTAATAACAAAGAACTGTGAAATTAGATCTGCCCCCATCATCACACATACGAAAGATGTTATATGCCTGGTATGATGTTAAAGACTGTTGTGCTCTACTTAGACTAGTCTTTTGGAGGAGATAAACTCATAGATGTTATACGATAATAGTATCTTTCCCAGTATGTTGAGGATCCTTACAGATTTGTTTTGGTACTTCCTCTCTTCACTCGAAAATCCAGGTATTGTCAAGTGCCAATTTTTCTCTGCAAAAAAATAAAATAAAATAAAAAGAATTCAGTGCATTAAATTAGGTAAGGCTAATGTCCGTCAATCACAATACCGATAGATAAGAAGGCTAGTGAGATTTTGTAGTCTAAAGTAATATGGTATGTAGTAGGAGATCTGCAAAAACTACATACTCATACTCCTATAAGCCTAAAAGTACTTTTCACAAATGTCAAAACATCATCAGCCTCATGACAAATAATATATAGGATTATTCATTTCTGAAGATAATGGTATGTAGAGTCTTGGAGTGTAAAAAAATACATGAAGACACAGAAGTAGTTTTAAAAAGTTATAAATTAAGAAAAGTGAAAGGGAAGATCAGCACAAAGAAGAAACAGCATAACCAGAATCCCAAGACAAAGACAACTAATCAAATATCTGTACCCTGTAGAAGACAACAACATTGAATAGATTACTATGGATCTTTCAGCAATGTTAGCAACAAAAGTCACTGATACGTACTTACGTAGTATGTATACTCATTGACTTCTCTCTTGATATCCTATTTCAGCACGTATAGATTTTTTCTAAGACCAAAAGTTTCTGTGGAGTATAGACACTTGCATCGCAAACATATAAAATTTTCCATATATTAACAACTTATATCATCATGAGTAATAGACTAATGGTCCAGCACAAACCTAAATGTAGCAACACATCCTTGGACTCCAAAGTTGATGATTTTCTATGCTTTGCCAAACTGCATGCAAAGGTAGTCACCTGCATAGAGGTATGAGATAAGTTTAAGTGTACATACATGTCTTTGAAATATGTAATTTCTTTGCCTGACATGTCACAAGAAAACTTGAAATGCAGAATTTGAAAAGAAAGAGAAAAGGTGGAGAAGAAACGTATACATAAGAACATAATTAGATCAGGATCTAAGTCGAGGAAAACTACTTAATTGGTTAAAAATTTGAGAAGCATATTACTTGTCCACAAATGTGTGCAGGCAAGTTACATACATACACACACAGAGACACACAGACACACACACACATACACACATACATACATACATTAACAAGCCTCACCAAATCAATGAAGTCATCAGCAATCTCCAAAAGAAGATCTTCAACTTCAGAATCCACCCTACCCTGTGAATCAACCTAGCAGAAAATGTGGTTCTCAGTGACAGATTATCACTATAAAAAAATACCCAGAAAATAATAGAAAGAACAAGCAGAATAAAAAACCTGAGACACTAAATCTTGCATTTTTCTCTTCCCAAGAAGTTGATTAGTTGCTTCTGTTCCTTGGCTTGAACTCCCTCCTGGTGTAGTTGTACCAGATGCAGTTGCATCAGGCTGTGATCCTGTTAAGCTCAGAGATTTCTGGCCTGCGGGTACAGGCATCCTTGGGGAACTCTGCTGCTGCTGATGCAGGACCTGTTGTTGATGTGAATGTTGTTGTAGAGGCTGCTGTATTTGAAGTTGCTGTAGTTGTTGTTGTGGTTGCTGTTGTAGTTGCTGCTGTTGTTGTTGCTGCTGAGGATGCTGCAGTTGTGGATGCCCTAATTGTTGTTGTTGTTGCTGCTGCTGCTGCTGCTGTACAATCTGAGATAACTGTTGCTGCGTCATGGTCATGGACTTCTGTTGCAACTGATTTGATGAAGCCATTTGCTGCTGGATCAAAGCCTGCTGCCTTTGTTGAAGGTGGTATTGAGGTGAGCCAGGGCCTGAATTTGCTGGCATTTGCTTTAACCACTGATGTGATAAAGAATTCTGCATCATTGCTGGCTGTCCATTCTGAGTCAACCCAGATAGTTGAGGGTTCATAAATGCAAGTGAAGATGTTCTTGGCAAGCTCTGGAGATGTACTTATAAAGTCAGACTAAATGTCTCAACTCTCATAACCAAAGTGCATACAACAAAGACTTGAATGGAGTACCACCATAATTTTTCTTACAAAATGGTAATGCAATACAACGATATTATATATGGTAAGATGTTCACTTAAACATCGAGCAAGACCACCATGATATTAAAAAGTAGAGTTATTTCAATAAATATCTCTTAATGGCAATCTTCATATTTTGGAATATATGTTATTAATTTACAGCTGATGTGGAATAAGTATCAACAGCTATGAGCAAGTGAGCAGCAACCAAAATCATAAACAAATAAAAAGGTCAAAGCCATGCAATGTCCAATGTCCAAAACCAACATGGTATAACTCAAATGGGAGAAATTCAAACTGTTAAAAGTTGATATCTAGCATCACATGATGAACTAAAAAATGGAATCACCAGCTATATAAAGATTACAGTGAGGCCATAAATTACCTGCGCAGGGGTGAGTGAATTTTGCTGGGATAATTGTTGCCTCAGTTGGCCCTGGTTCAACCTCTGCTGTTGAGCATAAGTAGCCAGGGCAACCCCATTAGCTCTTAGTTGTGAGGTCAAATTAATATTACCCATCATCCCCATACCCATTGCTTGTGTTCCTTGTAAAGACTGCCCAAGGGAATTAAATTGGGAAGTCTGGACTAACCCGCCTTTCTGTCTCGGCTGCATCAAAGTTCAATGTCATGAGATCAATCATAAACCAAAGTTTATCTGTGAAATTCTATAGAATTACCATAGTCTGAAACTAAAGTCGTAGTACAAATAGTTTTCATTCTACTATCACGAAACTTCCAAATAACTACTCAAAACAACAACTCATGCAATTCTACAAGGCAATGTCATATCAAAATCAAAGAACTAGAGCCATACCGAGGCTAACATTTGCGGCAAATTGAACTGCGCAGCTGCCACAGCCGTGGCGCCAGACAACATTGGCAAGTGGCCACTCTGTCCCAGCAGAGCAGCTCTTGACAAGGCCACTCCGCCAATCTGCTGCTGCTGAACCGGGTTCTGCTGTGTCTGAATTGAACCGGAACCTCCGAAATTGACCTGGTTGTACAATCCTCCTTGCTGCTGTTGCTGCCTCATCATGCCGAAATTCTGCAGCTGCTGACTCTGAATCAGGTTCTGCTGCTGTAGTTGGTTCATCCTCGACATCGATGTTGATCTCTGCATGCTCTGCTGCTGTTGGAGCTGGAAATTCGCCATGGCGTTGTTCACATTCACATTCTGGGCTTGTTGTTGTTGCTGCTGTTGTGGAATCAACGGCTGAGATTGGTTCGATCCATCGGCGGATGAGATGAGCTGTTGTTGCTGGTTGTTCTGGGAAAGCGGCGGGGATGATATTTGAGGGGATTGGATTGATGGGTTTTGGCCAGAGTTTGATGAGTTCTGGTTGATCATGCCCGACGGAGCTGTACTTGGGTCGCCGAGGCTCATGTTGTTGTTGTTGTTATTGCTATTGGGGTTCTGAGATGGTGACGAACTGTTCTCAGCCATGGTGGTTCTCCAAATTCGAATTTTCTGCTTCTGGGTAGTGTTGTGTACACTGTGTCTAATTCATTCTCATATTTTTCTGGGTTTCTAAAATTGTGTAAAGTACCCTTTTCAAAAAACAATTGTGTAAAGTACCAACTCTGAGTTTCAGAGAGACTCTGGTTGAGGAAGAAGAAGAAGAAGAAGAAGAAGAAGAAGAACAGAGGAAGGAGAGAGCGAAGGAGGTGCAATCTGGTCCGTACACGTGAGTCGAGGAGTTTCACACGTGCGAGTCAACACATTTACGTCGAAATCAAGACCGTTAAAAATTTTGTATAACAATCATTGCACAGTCAACAGTGTTCGGAATATTCTAACTCTGTTTTTATTCTAGATGGAGATTACATGATACTCAAAAATTGATTCCTCCACGCGGTGGGAAAGCAGTTCAATTTGTAACAATATGTCGTTGTAGTCGTGTTATTTGCGGATAAAGAAATTGATGTCGCACTCTTTGCTAGTTGGTGCATGAGAGTTTAAAGTTGTTTTGTGATTATCCGACATGCTCTGGTGATGCTTATTGTAATACAGAGTTTATGTCTTATATCCCACTAGATTACATGATACTCAAAAATTGATTCGTCCACATGATAGGAAAGCAGTTCAATTTGTAACAATGTGTCGTTGTAGTCGCATTATCTGCATATAGAGAAACTGATGTTGCACTCTCTGCTAGTTGGTACATGTTTGAATGCATGAGAGTTTAAAGTTATTTTGTAATTATCCGAAATGTTTTGTGCTTATTGTAATACGAAATTTAAGTGTTATGTCTGATCCCCTTCTTCTTCAAAGTGTACAAAGACAACAACCACTAATATTTTTAAATTCTCATGCAAACTTGTGAATTTTTAACCCCCAAGCTCTCTTCCTTTCATCAGCCTTTCTGTATTCCCACTCTATTTATCCCCTTTTGGACCAATTCCCTGTGGTTTTGTCAAACATTTGAACAAGTCTGATCATTTCTTTCTACTAGTTTTCACCTTTTGGCTTGGCTTAATTATATTGTATCCCGTAATACTGACGATGGCCGCTACTCAATTTCAGAATTACTTTGAACAAGTATCCAAAGCCTACTTTCGAATGCTTGATATTTTTCGTTCATTTTCGACTATTATATTCGGAAAAATGAAAAGATTTGTACTGAAACAAGTAGACAAGTTCAACCCAAGATTCAATCCCAGATAGTCTGTCTAATCGGAGGATGAGTAGTAGTAGCTTACAATATCTTCTTAATATGGAGAAGTTCCACACTTGCACACGCAAAAATACTGCATATATTGCATACTTAGATTCTGTACGTTAACATCAGTAAACCCAGTGAGGCGAGTAAAACTAGACTAATACCTTAGCCAAAGAGAGACACTTTTTCTTCGATTGCCTTGTTCCTACTTCTCATGTCTTTGTTTCTCATGTATCACGATCGACTTCCGAACTGGGACTCACTGCCCAGGGGGGATGAGTCATAACTACTTCTTGGGATGGTCGGGTCCCCAAATGATTGACACGAGCTCATATAGTACACTTGGCCGCTACTCTGAAAAAATGCAAATCGTAACATACACAACAAGTATTTATTTTTATAAATTTGAGTGTGTCGATGTGCTACTTTGAGATAGTATTCAAATGCAACCCAGAAAGAGCTGAAAGGAAGTTTTTTTTTTTTGGTCAATCAAATACTTCATTAGATAGAAAAGGCCAGAACATGCCCCGTCACAGCGACCATTAAAAAACAGTACTTGAAATTATGTGAAGAACATAGTCGTCACCCAGCTGACGAGCTCAATTTATTAAACCATATAGAGAACCCCAATAAGAAAAATAAATTAAAATCAAGAACAACCCATCGATTATGATTCACCTTCACAAGAAAAGCTGTAGAATATGCAGCATGAGTCCCACACATGTACAGCTATCTATCTATCTCAATTCACTTCCTCCATATTCCTCTCATCGCCAGATAAATCCACCAAGCACTAGCTTTACGATCATTCTGTTATGCCTCAGTGGAATCAGATTCAGAATGACCCTAGGTGCGCACTAAGATCACAAGCCATCACTCTGATTCGACAGACAGATTTCTTAGGTCTCAATAAACACATGGACGAGATTCTCGACTCTTTAAGACAACAGTTAAAAAAGGAGCATCCATCCACTTCTCCATAGCTCCCATCAAAGGGCACCAGTACCTCATTTTCATACCGAGACCTCAACATTTTCCTAGCTAAACAAATTCCAACAGTCTTGTACATGAGGACAGACAGTCCCAAAGACCAAATATCCAGCAGAATGAACACAACAAATGCTCAATCAATGGATTCTCAGCACTAAATAAGCACTGTGCGAATGTCTTCCCTGCTCAAAAGACATTTATGGTTTTCAAAAGGAAAACTGTCAACATATGAACAATACAAAATCAAGATACTCCTGCTCTGCTGCAGTTGGGTTTGTTCCAAGCAGAGGTAGCTTAATATTTTAGATAACATAACCTCTAACAAAGGCAACCTAATACTTTAGATATATCGTAGATCACGTGATTGCATACACAGACGTCAAGTGGTTCAAATTTCCGAGCATAGTCAGTCACTACCCTCACTACAGTTTTCAATTCTAGGTAGGTAGGTAGGTACGGCGCATCATAAATGTTTAATGTTTTGACAAGCTGAGCATACCTACCATCCTACTAAGATTACAATTATGACTTCTAAGCAGTCTCGTTAACAACCTTGTCAATCTCCTCAATATGACTGCGAAGAACATTCCACTGCACAAAGAAAAATAATAGATAAGTATGTCATCAAATAGGTATTGTAATGCAGGTACATCAAGATACATACCTGATCCATTGGTAGTGAGATTCCTGAAAACAAGGGAAACTGTGTCAGCAACACTCTTCCAACCAAAAGATATGATTACAACAAATACATAGGAGACATTTTACAAAATATATGCATACCGAAAGAAACTTTAAACTATTATACCACTCGTACATTTTACAAAATATATGCATACCGAAAGAAACTATTAAACTATTAGACATTTGATAGACAGTTACACAAGCAGTTCCCAGAAAAAACAGGCAATAAGAAAAGAGCAGTAAATCACTAGCTTCTAGAGTAAGATAATTATATATCACTCGTAAATTTGGGAATCAAAACAACCTAAAGCTGATGGATTGCTGGTAATAGCACTTGACGCTGGTGAACTATCCTGGGCAATAGATCTACTGTCTGCAGTTCTGGGTCCGGGCCTGAGACGACCAGG
This sequence comes from Geum urbanum, assembly GCA_946800695.1. Taxonomy (NCBI): domain Eukaryota; kingdom Viridiplantae; phylum Streptophyta; class Magnoliopsida; order Rosales; family Rosaceae; genus Geum; species Geum urbanum. Next base: position 44,198,147 of record OX327008.1, on the reverse strand, counting down.
AGAGTACGGGAGTACTACTATTTCAAATTTATGTTACTTTGAGTGCACTCTTTCATCCTCAGCTAGCTGGCTTTCCTTCTCATTCTTTCAGAATTTCAGGGCTAGTCAAAATAAGTATAAACTGAGATGTTTTCAGCGATTTAGATATCCATGAAGTACACATCCCAAGGGCACAATCTGTGGCACATCACTTTTATTGGAGTCTTATCATTTTTTCTGAGGTTAAGTCTGACAAGATCCTGTTTTCTATGATGGTTTCGCCATTGATACATCACCAAATCCTAAGAATTCAGTCCTGCATCAATACGCCTCAACGTCATCTTTGGAGAAGGCTAATTTAACTAACCCCCAGGTAGAGTGGAAGAGTCCAATTCCTTCGTTCAGAGTGGCATCTGGTTATATATCGTAAAAGTAGTGACTGAGAATTGTGGGATAAAGGGAGCAACTCACGCCCCTAACTTTTACTTCCTCCTGATTTTCGGGAGCGGAGCTAAATTTTGGCATAGGGGAAATTTTTAGCCCCTCGTGACTGGAGATGGCCTAAAAACTTATCACTTACCTTTCTCAAGTCAAAACTAAATGATCTGGATATTAATGTCCATTAAGCCACTATTAAGGTGTGAAACAATCTATTACCAAGGCGAAATCCAGAACCAGTAATCCTTAAGAGCTCTATGTTAACCAGCAATCATTTCACCCAAACACACACTCCGTCAATCTCCTAGAAAGTGCCTTGGCAATAATCTTATACAACCCAAGTGACTGAACATATGAATAAAAGATCCTTCAGTCTTGAAAAGAAATAGGGAAATAAAAAAAATTAGGAACAGGAACAAGTACCATTGATCTAACAGATATATAACAAAGCAAAGAAGAAAAATTTTAATTAAGAATGATCCCATGGAACTTGTACTTTATTTTTCTTGGAAAGTGCTCTAGCCTAGCAGTTAATTCCTTGATCACTAAGACCATCTCCAACAGCTTCCCCAAACTTTTTCTAAAATGGGGAAAGCAAAAGCCAAATTCTCCAAAATTTTTTTGCTCCAAATCCAACAGGTTCCCCATTTTAGAGACTTTGACATTAATTACAACAATAAAATATCCTACATATATACTAATTATAGTAAAATAAATGTTTTATCTTCTATTATTGCCATATAATATTCAATATATATTGTTTTCTTTTTTGAAGAATGTGAAATATTTATGATAATGCTAATTTCAAGAAATTTGGGGAAGGAAGGCTTTGCTGCAGATTTGGGGAAGCCACTCTATGTTTTGCTCTCCTTCTCTATTTTGGGGAATGAGATGGGGAAGCTGTTGGACCAAAAACAAGGCTAATATTCTTCAAATTTGAGAATATCAAGAAAATGGGGAAGCTGTTGGAGATGCTCTAATTACATTCTGTGGTGTAGGGCTCTAATAGAACGAAATTACATGAGCCATTTATGTGTTTCTTCAAGTATTGGTCGAAAAGAACATGCATACACAAATGTGCAATCTTTTACCACATTTAATCCAATCTTTTACACTACTATGAGTTGCTTTACATCTGAAAACTAACCTAAATAAAGACCCAGACATTTTCAAATTCCACGAGTAAATAAACCCTAAAAATCTAAGAAAGCATTAAAATGAAGAAGAAAGGAGGTGACCTTTCTTTCCAGGCATTTGCTTTCCGTCCTTGACATAGTACTCGCGAATGTCAACAATGACCTTGCCGTTCCAATTCCTCACTGTAACTCTCCTGTTCTTCGATATCTGCAAATTATCACACCCTAGAATTAAGACACACTCACTTCACTAGAAGAACTACAAAAAAGAAAGAAAGAAACCACCGACCTCGCAGACAACGATGTCGTCGGACGATGAGTCGTCGGAGTCTCTTTTGGCGGCCTTCTTTGGAGGCGAGTCGCCGCCGTCGGACGCGTGGTGTTCCTCGTCGTCTTTTCGCTTTCCTCTCCAAGACGACATGGCTGGAGTGAGTGAGTGAGTGAGTGAGTTTGAAATTCTAATCTAGGGCGCTTCTTCTCTTTTGGCGGCCTTCTTCTCTCTGCTCCTCTACGCTTCTCTCAATTCTAATTCAGACAAAAGAATCAAACACCGATTCTGGATTTATCTGCGCGTCTATTTTCACATCGAGTAAAACAGTAAACGCTTCATTTTTCTTTTTCTTTTTCAGCAAAAACGCTTTATTTTTGTTTTGGCAGAAAATGAGAAGAATTTGACGGTGTATTTGGATGAAGCGAAATTAAGATAATTTTAATTATAATTGAAATTTCATCACTAATTTGTGTGTTGGATAACCATTTTGAGAATTTTATAATTTCTCTTCATTTAAAATCGGGGGAGTATTCTCATCTAAAGCCAAATTTTACCGTGGAGAGTTGAAAAGAATAGAGAGTCGAACTAGAGTTTCTTCGAGAGAGTCGAGGAGTTCGTTCGGTGGCTCGCCATGCTCGATCGGCCTCTGGCCGTGTGATGGCGTTGTGAGTCTAGCCGGAGGAGCAATTTTTTTTAGTTAATGGTTTGGGTTTTGCAGGTAGTGATGAGTATGGTGCAGTGGCTTCAGGATACATGGGTGGGCGGTGGGACGAGTTGGGTGCATTGGAGATATGCGGGCTCCGTCGACTAGAATAAGGTGAATTTCGATGAACGGACGGCGAACGACTAGTGCGGGGCTGAGGATGCTCAGATCCTGGGAATCTGACGGGTCAAATTTCTTTGGAAGCTGGGTGTTCGTGTGAAGACCCGACCCCGATTTAGCTGTCTAAAGCGGGATTAGACCATAAATACCATTAGAACCTAAAGATACTAATATATAAGGAAGCCGAATGAGGAAAAGCAATATTTGAACTTCATAAATTAAACAATCTAATTCACTGAAAGTAACTCGTAAACCCATAAAACCAAAGCTTAACATTGATTGTAACACCAGAGCAGCTAGACTCCTAATTTAACTATGACCACTGAGATACTAATCCGTAGGATTATCTTGGATCCTACAGGGGGAATACCGCTATGCCTTGAACTTCGTGTGCGCTCGACCTCCATAGAAACTCTGCAACTTGGGCATTGGAAACCGCAGGGTCCATGGGAAAGACATATAAAACAGGAAAACCGTTAGAGCAAGTGGACGAAAATAAATATTAGTAAGAAATCGTAAAACGTATGTTTATGCCGTTCACCAAAAATATAAAATAAAACTAAGCGAGTCTAGGTAAAACCGTAAAACATATAGTAGTGTGTGGAGGCGTGCATAACATAGTCATCTGGTCAGGTGTTGTCGTGTTCCCCCAGGAGCGTACTCGGTGATCAGCCGAGCAGCTAATGCATCGATGCATTCATACATAAACATGTGTGCGTAAAATCATAACATATAGCCTCCGTGCATAATCGTAAAACATACCGTAAATCATATCATATATGCGTAAAGAAAATTATAAGCATAAACTTTAGACTCGCTAATCGACAGTGAAAATAAAGATGTCCACTCACCTGGAATGCCAACTAAGTATTTACTAGTCTATCCATTAGCTCGAAATTCGTATTTAGTGTTCCTATATCACATTAAGAATCTAAATCAATTACTAATCATGTTGATCATGCCATGAACATAAGATAGAGAAATCCGAGCGACCACATTTATTGGAAAACTCACATTTCATTTTTGATAATTAATGACGCTACTCCGCCACATCTCAAATTCATATACATCCGAAAAACTGACTCCTAAGTTCCATAGGAAGATGAGCTCAACTCGACATATGACAAAAGATCATGTCAAGCATGTCGAGTCACATCCAAATTCTGAAAATAGCCGAAACATCACTTCATTGTCGAATCGCACAAAAACTACACATAATTCAATCAGAAATGGACTTAGGAACCTCCGTGAGAATTCTGGTCTTCGGGGTCGCCGGAGCTCCGACGTGCATGGCGACACATGGGGCCCACGCGCCACCACAGGCAGTGGCCAAAATTTGACCAGCTCCAATTCCTTCAACCCGCATATCAAAAGTTTCCTCACTACAAGCCCAACAACATAGTAGTTCAACACAAAGTCAAAAACTTGCCTGAAAACAACGAAATCTACCTTTGAAATTCAGGACCCTCGTCAGAGATCCCAGTTGATCGGCCGGTGCCGATAGGCCACGACAAGACTTGAGACTGGTCTCAATTGACTCCTTGGTTGATGGGGTTCAAAAGCCCTATAGGAGCACCACCCATCGTTGGCTGGAAAACTCCAAATTCTAGATTCTTTAATCCCTCGATTTAAAGCTTGCATGCCTCACATGTGGTTCAGAAAGAGTAGAGGAGTCGGAGAGTCAGGCATTTTGGGGCGGAGTGTTTCGTTGGACGGCGGCGATAATACCGATGTTTTAAACAGTTGAGAGAGAGAGGAGAAAGTCGGGTCAAAGAAAACTGGGCTTTTCCCAAGCAGGTAGCTTCTCGTTTAACCAAAAGAGATGGACAACCCAAATTAGATGAAGTGAAATTCAACGGTCAACAAAAATTGAACCAATGGTAGGTTTCCAATTTAATTAATTTTTACGTTAAACTTCTCAAATTCGTAGAAATTAGCTCGAACCTCCGAAAAATTCAATCAAAGTATCGACCAGCTCGAAATAATTTCCTTTATAACTTCCACAAAGAAAGCAAGTCCCAATTTATAATTTATAAAAAGTCAATTTTTAGTCGCAATAAATCACGATAAACGTGACGTGTGATGTTTAACTCTTTATATAGCGAGACTAACGATGATTAAGTCACTAATCAAAGTTCGGGTCGTTACAATTTGGTTTACACGAGTCAGGCAAGGTTCCTCGTTCGACTATGACTGAGGGTTTCGTCGGCGCCAGAGTGGAATGAGTGAAGGCGGCTTGCACTAGGTTTCTAAGGCAACTGTACTATTATTGCTTGTTGGGCCTGGGCTTGGGCTTTCTTTGGGCTTGTATTTTTTTTGCATTGATTAGTTTTTTTTTTATTTTAGTTTCTGTTGGGAAGTTGTGTGTGTTGAGTTTCTTTTTGGTGATTTTCGTCATAGCAGGCGGAGGTGTGTTGAATCATAGTGTTGTCGTTCGTGTCCTATACCTAAACTATGTAGGATATCGCCTTACACTACCACGTTTTGCAACATTACCGGCGACTTTTCGAAAAAAAAGGCCGGCGACCGGGAAAGTCGCCGGTAATGTTCATCATTACCGGCGACTTACTCCGTCGCCGGTAATGTGTCCGAAAAGTCGCCGGTAATGTTGGCGACCTACTCCGTCGCCGGCAATGTCAAGCCAACCATTGCCGGCGATTTTCCGGCCGGAATTTCGCCGGCAATGGTTGGCTTGACATTGCCGGCGACGGAGTAGGTCGCCGGTAATGTTTTGCAACATTACCGGCGACTTTTCGCCGGAATTTCGCCGGCAATGTCTCCATTTCTGGCGATTTAATGAATCGCCGGCAATGCCTCTTATATTAGATGCAGATCACAGCAGCTCATTCATTTGGATCGAAAAAAATCCGGTGAAATCGAAAGAAGGAAAACGCTCTGAAATCGATCGATCGGTACGTATTGTCAAAATTAAGGCGCGCGTCGAAAACTCGATCACTCGGGAAGCTATATATATATAGGTACGTGTATATATACGTATATGTGTATGTATATATATGTGTGTGTTGATCGATCTAATTAATTAGATCGATATATATATATATGCATGCATGTGTTGATTTAATTAGAGTTGAATTGAGATATCGCGTCGATTATTAGTAGTGAATGTGTGTATATATAATACGTAAAATTGTTAGAATTTTCAGGATGGACAAGAGTTGGATGAGCCTCGAAAGATGGGATGTGAGATATCACCAGGAAATTAAGAGTTTTGTGAATTTTGTGAAGGCTAATTGTGGAGACACTACACTTCATTATTGCCCGTGTAAAGAATGTAAGTGTCGCAGCGATCGATTTCGTTTTCCCATTGATAAAGTCCAGAAGCACCTGAGTAAATACGGGTTTTGGGATAAGTACACTTGTTGGATTTATCACGGTGAAACATCGTTAGCGGGTCCGCATGATCATGAACAATTTGGTGAGAGGGCCAGTCCACGCTATGATCATGGAGATTTTGCTGAGAGGGGCAGTCCATCCTATGATCCAACATCGATGTTAATCAATGATATGTTTCCTCATGAGAGCGGTGTATTTGCTGATGAAGCACCAAATGTCCCTCCTGTCGTTGAGGGTTTCCCCCATATTGAGCCAGTCGAGCCATTACCTAGAGCTCATGTCAACACAAGCGGTATGGACAAGTACAACAACCTGATTGCATTGCAACAGACTCCGTTGTATGACGGTTGTAGTAAGACTGTTCTTGAAAGTGTGATGGGAGTGATGCAGCTCAAAATGGAGAACAAAATGTCTGTCAAAGCTGTTGATTCTTGGCTGAAGTGGACTGCTTCGCTACTGCCACCCGGTCATCGTCTTCCTACCACTCATCATAAGGTGCGACATATCCTGAAAGATCTTGGGCTTTCCTACATCAAAATCCATGCATGCAGATATGATTGTATTCTCTTCTGGGGAAAAGATCTTGAAGACCTTGAAGCCTGCCCGGTATGTTTTACAGAAAGGTATTAGTTGACTCCTGCAGGCAACAAGAAAGCTGTGAAGATACTTCAATATTTCCAGCTTATGGATAGGCTGGAGCGGTTGTTCATGTGTTCTTTCACGGCCGAAGCAATGAGATGGTGGGCTGAGAGGAATTTGCCTGACGATGACACCCTTATACACCCTTCCGACGGAGAGGCTTGGAAGCACATGGTCAGGGAGTTTGATCATTTTGCAGCAGAGGTCCGAAATGTTTGGCTAGGGCTCTCATCTGACGGATTCAACCCTTTTGGCAACATGAGTCTTCAATACAGTATATGGCCAGTTATTTTGGTACCGTACAACCTTCCACCATGGATGTGCATGAAGAAGGAATACAATATGCTCACTCTGTTAATTCCGGGCTCGGGTTATCCACGAAAGTGTCTCGATGTGTATTTGAGGTCTTTGATTGAGGAGCTTAAGTACCTGAGTGAGTGTGGCCACCCCACTTACGATAGGTTCAAAAATGAGATGTTCCAGATGCATGCCATGCTTGTTGGCACCATCAGTAATTTTCCTGCCCGCGGTATGTTGTCGGGCAACGTTACCAGGGGTTACAGGGCTTGTTCAGAGTGCATGACGGTTGATTGTTGCAGTCCTCATTGCAGTAAAATTGTTCAGATGCGTCACCGTTGTTGTCTTCCATATGATCACCCATTTAGGCAGAATCCAGACGCGTTTGATGGGACTGTGGAAACAGGTGTGGCACCTAGGCGATGGACAGGGGAAGAAATTTTGGAAGTGTTGAATGAATATGATTTTGGCCAGCTGAGCAATCATCCTGACATAGTGGCGTCAATTCCAGACAAGCCCGAAAGGTATAAGTTTTGGACACACAAGGGCATATTCTGGGAACTCCCCTACTGGCCCAGGTTGCCTATCAGACACTACCTAGATGTCATGCACATAGAGAAGAATGTGTGTGAAAGTGTGGTGGGCACAGTTCTTAACTTGGAGGGGAAAACAAAAGACATCCCTAAGGCACGCATTGATCTGAAAGCTATGGGACTGCGGAAACATTTGTGGTTAAGAGATGGTAAGAGAAAAATGCCGTAAGCTCCTTACACCGTAAAGCCGAAGCATAAGCATGAAATTTTTCGGTGGCTGAGTAATGTCAGGTATATATTCTTATGGCTATGCAGGAATTTGGCCTTAAATTTTTACCGGATTATGGTTATATGCGAGAAATATAATTGTTGCCTATGGCTATATATATATATATATATATATATATATATGCAGGTATCCTTATGGCTATGCAGGAAATATAAGTAGGTGTGTTAACTTCCGGGACAATAAGATGTATGGATTAAAGAGTCATGACTGCCATGTACTGCTCCAACGCATTTTCCCTATTTTCATTCGAGGGTACCTGCCCAAAGAGGTGGTGGAGCCGTTGGTGGCCTTGTCAAGATTCTTTTAGAAGTTATGCACTAGGGAAGTTAAAAATCAGATCTCAGGGAGATGCAAGATGACATCATTTTTATTATGTGCAAGCTTGAGAGGATATTTCCCCCAAATTTTTTCGACATCATGCCTCACCTGATGATCCATCTTCCCGAACAATTGTTGCTTACCGGTCCCGTACACTACACTTGGATGTATCCCATGGAAAGGTACAAATGATTCATACATTTGGTTTGCCTCTGTTTTTATATGTAAATTCTTATTTTTTACGTAAGTTAACATGCACTTGTGTACTTGTAGACAATTGGGAGCCTACAAGGACTATGTGAAGAATAAATATGCACCTGAAGGGTGTATCGCTGAAGCATATGTTGCGCACGAGTGTGTAACGTACACCAAAGTGTATTTGGGAGCGCTTGAGGACCCCCAACAACAGATGCCGATAGATGAACCCCAGTTCAACCTTTCTATCATCTCAAATGACGTGGTAGTACAAGGAAGTTTGCCAAAGTCGTACAAGTTGGATGGAAATGAGGTAGCTATTGCCCACTGGTCGGTACTGATTAACTGTCAAGAAGTACATGTGTTGGAAAAACTATCATCTTCACTGCCCTGCTATTGCCGGAAATGTTGATTACCACAACAGAACGTTTGCAAACTACTTTGGTCAATGGGTAAGGGTATATGTGTATATGTCTATTTTTTATATATATCCTTATATAGCATGTGTGTACGTACGTGGTTTTGTGGTTTCTATGTTCATAATTTCTTGTGTACGTATTTCTTATCGTTTTCAGATGAACCATGTAGCAAATGATGGTTGCCCAGAGTGGTCAAACGAATTGAGGGTCCTGGCGATGAAACCGATAGCTTCAAAAGTTTACTCGATGTGTCAGGTCAATGACGTGAAATTTATATGTGAAAATTGAGACGACCAACTGAAAACACAGAATTTTGGGGTGATGGTCCATGGTGGGCAGGATGGCGTTGACTATTACGGTGTCCTTCATTCAGTTGTTGAACTAATTTATGGGAACCGCATGAAAGTGCACTTGTTCAAGTGGAGATGGTTTGATACTAGCCCGGAGAACACACAGACCGATCAGTACGGAACATTTTCGGTGAATATTGCTACTAGCTGGTATGAAGATGACCCTTTCGTTCTTGCCTCATCAGTAAAACAAGTGTTTTACCTTGACGATCTTCTTAACAATGTCCCGTGGAAGGTGGTTAACCATGTTGCTCATAGAAACATATACAATGCTGCCACACTTGGTGAGACCGCAGATGATGAGGAAGTTACTGCATACCAAGAGCCGAACGCTTTTGACATTCCGGAATCATCTATGATTCGCCTTAATAATGTGAGATCTAGGAGTGTGGTTCGAATTACTGGAGCAGAACTTCTCGATGTTAATCCATATGAAGTTGACGCTGATTCAGATGACGAGGAGCGGCACATATTGCCAGAGGTTACCTATGAAACCGAGTCAGACTCAAGTGATGAAGATGATTACGATTATCATCCTTAGTACGTTAATGATGTAGTTGGAAATTGTAGTCGAAAATTGTAGTCGGAAATCGTGTCGGAAATCGTTGTCGGAAATTGTAGTCGGAAAATGTAGTCGGAAATTGTACGTAGTCGAAAATCGTGTTGGAAATCGTAGTCGGAAATCGTAGTCGGATATTCTTCGGGAAATAATGACATTACCAACGAGTTGCAACTAACTCGCCGGCAATGTTTACTGAATATGGTCGAACCCAGCTTGAGCTCTCCCTCATTTCTCACTATCTCAAACCCTAAAACTCCTCCTCTCCTCCTCCCAAACTGTTCCGGCCGCCTCCCTCTCCGCAAATCTCTCTTCCTCTCCTCCCCTCTCCCCTCCCCTCACCTCCTCTCCCTTCTCCTCTCTCCACACTAAAAAACCCCATTTCAAATTGAAATTTCCTCTCCTCCCCTCCTCCTCTCCTCCTCCCCTCCTCCTCTACCTCCTCCCCTCACCTCCGTCGCCGGAAAATCACATCGAACTCCACCATGGCAGGTGCATGCAAGCTCACTCTCTCTCTCCCTCTCTCTCTCTCTCAATTTTTATTTATTTTTGTGCATATATATATATATATATACGTATGTACGTATATGGCAATGTATATATATATATATATATGTATGTGGAAATTAAATTTAATTAGGGTGATTTGGATTAATTTATATGCAATGTATATATATACCGGTAATGTTTGAAAAATGTGGAAAAATAATTAGGGTGTGTGATTTGGATGAATATGTGATGTATATATATATATGAAAATTAAATTTAATTAAGATGCATGATGTATATATATATGTGAAAAATGTGGAAAATTAATTAGGGTGCATGATTTGGATGAATATGTGATGTATATATATATATATGAAAATTTAATTTAATTAAGATGCATGATGTATGATGTATATATATGTGTGAAAAATGTGGAAAATTAATTAGGGTGCGTGATTTGGATGAATATGTGATGTATGTGAGATATGTGAAAATTAAATTTAATTAAGATGCATGATGTATATATATGTGATGTATATATATATATATGTGTGTGTGAAAAATTTTAAGTCGAAAATGATGTATGTATACATGTTAATTTAGGTGATATAGTTGTTAATTTAACGTATAATAGGTGAAAAATCGGAATCGGCATTTAACGTGTTTGGATTAAGGTGATATAGTTGTTAATTTAACGTATAAATTAAGGTGAAAAATCGGAATCGGAACGGTTTGGAACCAGAACGGTTTTAAACCGGAACCAGAACGGTTTTAAACCGGAACCAGAACGGTTTTAAACCGGAACCGCGTGGAACCGGAACCGTTTGGAACCGGAACTGTTTGTAACCGGAATCGTTTGAAACCGAACGGTTCCGGTTCCGGTTACATTTGGTTCCGGTTCCGATTTGTTATAGAACCGAATCCATGACTATTACGGTGTCCAGGAGGTTTTGCGGCAAATTGGCTTCCAGGCATCAAACGAAGAGGTTCCCGAAATAGTGGAGGGAGGAGTAGTCAAGCTTTCTCCTCAGCTGCAGTTAGCAACACGCGCAGTGGGCCAATGATGAATGCTCGCACACAAGCCTTGCTAGCTGCGCGAGCAGAGGAGGAAGCTGCACGTTCCGGAGCCGTGCAACCGGAAGTCGAGCCTCGAGCCTCAGTCAGCAGACGCTCAGTCAGCAGACGTCCCTCCGTCAGCAGACCCTCAGACGAGCGACAGTCAACGGGGGCATCAGAAACTCCCTCCATCTGAATGCCCCCTATTCGCCCGGTGCCTACTCCCGTTTCACGGGAATCATCTGAGGCAGATGGTGCTGGCGCCTCATCGTCCAGGCCTCGTCTATCTCCGCAGTCCGGTCTCTTCCTACCCGACGAGATTCCTGTGATCCCTGAATTCGATGATAGGGGGATGCCTATTTATGTTGAAGGACGGCCGGAGTTCCTGAGCGTGGAGGAAGCGTACAACTTCATCCCATTCGACCCCGTGTATATTTGGAGTGTGAGGTGCACCAACCAACAAACGGACGATGCAAGTAAATTTTATTTAACATCAGATTGATTACTTAATTATTACTTAAGACTTACGATAGGTTCAATTAATGATATCAATTTGTTGACATTGTATTATTAGGCAATTTCGTTAATGGTACTGGAAAACGGAAAGGGGCTAGAGGCACCTGCACCGGGAAGAGACTTGAGCAGGCCACCGGGGGAAGGAAAATGCCCATTAGGGCCAATGAGGATGGCGAGGTGATCGAGGCATTTGACACCACGCGAAAATATGTCAACATGGCCGGGGCGATCGTGCGGGACAAGGTCCCAATGCTTTGGCCAGATTGGGAATCTGTGCCTATCTACGTGAAGATGCAAGTGCATAATGCACTGAGTGTGAGTTAAATCGTATTTTCATTACGTAAATTTTACATTTATTAATTAAGTCTGAATAAATATATAATTTTACCGTTTATATATTCATATTGCAGGTGTGGTTTGACGTAGATGAAGTTCTTATTCACACGTGGGTAGAGCGTCAACTACATATGAGGTGATGTGCTTCGAGTTATTTGAGTATATATCGAGTTAGATTTTTTTTTATCAAGTGTTTTAATATCTCTAACTTTTTCCTGGTGTTAATATAGGTATAAAGAGTGGAAGAACAAGCTTTCTTCACATTACACTGTATACAAGGAGCTAGGCCGAGGTTCTACCCCTAGCGAATTCCAGTTTAGGGAGTACGAGTGGCTGTGGCTGATAGCCCACTTTGAGCACCCCAAAGCGAAGGTATGCATCCTGAACATATCTTACAAGCCTAATGTATCGTATCACATTCAAATAGTTAGTTACTAATTTTTTTACATATGTTTATCAAACAAGGCGATTTCGAAGACGAACCGGGCGAATAGATTGAAAAACACCAGGGCCCATCATGCAGGTTCACTCAACTACATGGGTTGGTCGACTAAGGCGCAGCAACAACAAAAAGTGAACCCCTTGGTGTATATTCATCAGAAGTTCTATCCACAGTGCCCTGACGAAGCGGTAAGTCTTTCGCCTCTCCATGTGTTAATAAAACTATTTTTCGATATTAATTTATCTTGTTAGCTAATACGTTATTCATTTTCGCTTTTCAATTAGGCGAGAGTGGAGGAGGCGACCGTGGAAGTGACCATGAATATAGCTCGGACTAACCATCCTGACTGCTCCGAGGAAGAAGTCACACAGTATGCCTCTCAGATCGATCCGCTTGATCGCCCTATAGCGGCTCAGATCATGGAAAAAGCGTGCGGGACTGGAAAGAATACCTACTACTGTAGGGGAATGGGCACGGCGGGCGAAGGACTATTGAAGAACACTTCAGAATACTCTACCGGGTCAAGAAGTTCAACTTCTAGTCGTAACCTCGCAGCGGAGCTTCATAGGACGCAGAGGGAGTTGGAGGAGCAAAGGCGGCAGATAGCCGAGCAGCAGGCAATCAGAGATGCCGAGTACCGGGGGATGATCGAGCAACACCGACTCATGGTCCAGCAGCAGACACAAATGTTCACCTGGATGCAGACGATGTACGCGGCTCAGACTACCGGACAACCGCTCCCCACACCTCCCCCGGTCCCTATGTTCCCCAGTTATCCACCACCACCACCGCACCAGTCACCGCCACAGCAAGACCAGGGTAGCCACCGGAGTTCAAATGAGTACATGGATTTCTTCGACCCTGACCCGCAAGTTCCTCGACCCTGACGTGTAGTTCTAGTTTATTTTCGTATCGTTGCTATTTGTACTGTACGTTGAACATTTATGTGTGTACTGTTGATGTTGTATTTGTACGGTTTATGTCTTTCAATGCAGGTTCTGGAATTGGGCCCAATCCAGAACCGACTTTTTTTTTTCAAAATTTTTCCAACCATTGCCGGCGACATGGACCTAAGTCGCCGGCAATGTCTTCAAATTCCGGCCACGGCGGCGCAAACATTGCCGGCGACTCAAGTCGCCGGCAATGTCAACGACATTACCAGCGACGTGAAAATGAGTCGCCGGCAATGCTATCTCCGGCGACTTGTCGCCGGTAATGACATTTTCGGCGAGAAAAAAAACAAGGCCGGCGACTTAAAGTCGCCGGCAATGAGTCCTAATCCGCTAGTGTTAGGTGAGTAGCCCTGAACTGTGTGTCATTACCATAGTTGAGGGTGCATAGCTAGTAGGGGTGGGCACGAATCCCAAAAATTCCAAGCCCGATCTAATTCCGCTCGAGACGGGACGGGACAAAAAATAAAATTTTTACTATTCCATCCCGTCTCGACCTATCTCGTTTTTTAGGGACGGCATCAGGTCTTGATTTTGAAATTCCGATAGACCCGTCCTGTCCCGAATAATATATTTTGTCTATTTTATTATTATTTTTATTAAGTATAACATATTAAATTATCAAACAATTAGCATTATTCAACAAAAAAATAAAATCACCCTATAACAATCAAAGTATCACACTACTTGCAATATGAATTAAATGTATCAATGAAACATGAAATTAAATTGATTGTAGTTTTACTTCTTTTAAATAAACAGTAAGTAAAATGATAGTACTTTTGTGTAGTTGTAGACTTCTAAGTCTAATGAAACTAAGTTTATCTTATATTGAACCTAAAATTTGGTTGGTCTAGCCTCATTCGAATTTTTGTTGTTAAATACTCTATTAATGTATATTGTAAATTGAGCCGAAATTGGACCCGTCCCGTCTCGTTTGGGTTTCGGGACAATCGGGACGGACTTTTAAAATACTTCGTCCCGTCCCGTTCGGGATAGGGATAGGGACGGCCAATAATGGACCCGACCCGTCCCGTGCCCACCCATAATAGCTAGATAGGGTGTGGGGTTACTGACTTTTAAACGTAGCTCTTAGCTACTTGGTCTACACCTAGTCACGTTTAACTATGTTTGTTTGATACCTTCTTGAACCGTAATAGTGTAGGTTACTTTTGGGAGGGTCTTTCTATCTAGCCGGACACCGGCGTCCCTCTTTGTAACTTACCATATTCTTAATTCTTCCGTTTCACCTAAAAAAACGGAGAAATTTGAGACTCAAATTTCTTGTTTCAATTTCATCCAAAATATGTGTCATTCTACAATTCCCTCAAATGACTCATTAAAGTTCATAATTCTTGTTACTTCTAAAATTCTACATGAAAGAACCCAAAAACTAGATTTCACAAATGAAGACACATAAAATGATGAAATCTAATTTTCATCAATTGAAAATTCTTGTGAAATTCAAGAATACCTAATCCAAACACACGGTAAAAGTAAAAATCATAGAGCACCAAGAGCATCCCTAACATTAGGGGTCATCATTTGGCTTGTAGGCCCAAAAAGTCCATGGGTGGTCCGAGGTCCAAAAAGCCCAAGCCTGAATTTAGGCCCAAAAAAAACCCGAACCTATGGACATATTGCCGGGTTCGGACCAAGATCTCAAAGTCCATGGACCTTAAAAAGCCCAGCTATAGGGCCAATTCCGTCAAACCCATCAATTATATATATTATAGATTATTTTATCAATATAAACCTCTAAACTCTCTAATTTACCTTAATATCATTCATTCATATACTAAACATCAACTTTTTGAGGCCTATATATTATTATTTAGTGTATACAATTGTTGATATATTAAATAATTAATAACTATTTATTTGTAAATTTTTATATTTAGTACAAAAACAACTCGGCGAAAAGTTTGATAAGGCCAAGTGCCTAAAAAAACCCGTGAGCTTCAAAAAAATTGAAAAAGCCCAGTCCCCATGGCCCAAGCTCGACGGAATTGGGCTTGAACAGTCCGGCCCGGCCGGCCATTGACGAACCCTATCTAACATTCAATTTTAGAATTACCAAGAGTACTGGAAATTTGGGAAGCTCTAAGCAGTAGCTTACTGGTTCGATCATGTAATTAAATTTGGCTAATTTTCGACTTTGGACATAAAGAGATTCCTCATTAAGCGGAATGTCGGAAAAGTGGTATAGCTGTATGGAAGGAAGTTGTCACTTGTATTTTTGCATATATTTGTAGCTCTGAAACAAAGATACAATGATGAGGGCAACATGATCAGTCGGCCGCTTAGAGATCCAATAACATTTTGATTGTCAACTTGTTTTTTTAGATGCAAAAATTTCATTAACAAAAGTGATTGTAATACAGAGTTTCACCGATTTATCTTGCCCGATAAATTGAAACTTCTAAGTACTACAATAATAATCAGCAAATAAATAAAGCTAAACAAACAAACAAACTAGAGTAGCGTGGAAACTATCAAAAACCGGGTGCACCGCTCCGTAGTTGTCCAGGTACTATCTTTATTGTGAGGCAGATTGACGGATTTCTCTGACTATCATTCCCAGTGGAAAGAGAACCGTCTTCTTTTGTGGTGATACTTTTCTGGTGGTAGATACTATGGAGCCAAGTTTGGACATGACTTTCTTGTCCTCTGAACGACGATGCTTATCACCCTTACTCCCAAAAGAACTAAGAGGCTCCCCTCCGGCACACTACAACTCTGTAATACCTTTCATTAGTTCTGGGCCTTCGACCACATTTCTCCTCTTAAATGCACCTTCCAAAAACTCCTCTTCTGGCCCATAAAGCCACAACCTCCTCCTGACGATTGTCTGCACCTGCGATAACCTCATATTTCACTAGAATCTCTTCTCCCATTCGTAACAAAGTCTCCTCAGCATTTTGCTCACCTTCAACAAGTATCTAAGGTTCAAGTTTGGCATACTGATGAGTAAGACAGACCCTTCTCAAGTGATCATAGCTGTCACAACTCGTGCAATAGCCTTTCAAAGTCAAATACTCAATACTGTAGGAAAATAATGTGATATTAAATAAAATTAAAATTACTATTTAAATAACTAGTAATAGATAGCCAATTGTAAAGAACAAAATCTGGAAATTCGTTATCGATTGGTTGAGGGTTGAAGATGAAGAAGTAAGTTGAGTCACGTGTATCACATGTTCTCCTTAAGAACTTTCACCTTGCCCAGCATGTATGACGTTGTTCTCCTAGGATAAAACAACTTCTAAGTTCGAATACTATAGCACAAAAACTTCTCATCAAATTGAAGAGTACCTTACTCTATCACCAAACTTAATAGGGAGAGAAGAGACCAGTAGAGGAGATCATTTTCTTTCTGATGAGATTTTCAAATGAGATGAAGAAGATCGATTTATATACGCTCCGGTGGGAAACAAGTCACTTATTGTTGAATTAATATAGAAACCATTTCTGGTCATTGTACTCACCATCAATTAGCAGTTACAAGCTCTTTGATTTTCCATTAATAAAGTTTACGATTAGTTACAAACAATCAATTACTTCAATTGAATATCATAACTAAGGTTTATGAGCGGTTATAAAATTGTTACAAACTATTTATTTGGTAATTCAATTGCATAGCATTATTAAAGTTTATTAGTTATCATAAACAATTTATTGGCAAATCGAAAGCCTTTAGCTTCATTTGAGTGATAATATCTCATTCACCCGTTTAACCATTTGAACAACTAAATATCTTAATTTATTTGTCTCAAAATGGGTAAGTAAAGTAGTGTTAAAACACATTTTTTCAACAAATACTACATTCATCCTTGCCCTAGAACCCAATGCCACTCGTAAGTGAGTAGTCAGAGCACGCCTCAGATCCACCTCCACAAACAAGCTTACCTTCGTTTCCTTCTCAAAGCAAAACTTGTCGTAGTTGAGATACTGACCTAAGTGACTGCCAAGAGTGTTCCACCATTCCGTAGTCAGTTGTTCATCATATAGGTCTCCATCAGTGACCTCAATGTTGGCCCAGACCTGAGCTGTGACCACCAAAACCGACTCCACATGAGCCATGTCATTGAACAGTTCCACCATAATTGTAACATCCTCAAAGAACCAAGGGCCTCGCCCAACTACTCTTTTGAATTCTCCAGCATCCCTAAACCTAGCCACAAAGCGATCAGGAGTTACCCTCCCTTGAAAGTGCAATCTATCCCTTTAAAGCCACGCCATAAATGAATCCTCCAGTATTTGAGAGAATTTGTTCTCACATATGAAAAAACCATTGAAGAAAACACTCTAAGAACTACAAAACTAAAATCATCGGCATCGACCTCCACTCCAGTCGAGATGTCAAACTCTAAAGGAAGGAATCCGTTCAGAGTTAGTGCCATGCCGATCTCAAAAACCAAGAACAAAGAGCCGAAAAAAGACCAAAGAAAAACTGAAATAAAACAAGGGGATGATGTATAGATGTCGAGATGGATTTAGAGAATAGGGAATTGAGGTAGAGTGAGTAGGATTCCATGAGATGAGGTTACGAGGAATATGGTTTAATTACTCTTGATAACCACTTGATAATTAGTTTTTGATTATCAATTTGTTATAAACTGTAGGAAGAATGGTGTGTGGAGAGAAAGGAGAGAATTGGGTTTTTCTTTTGATATAAAGGGAGAGACTAGGAGAATATAAGCGTTAGTCGAGAGAATATTCTCTCTAGAGAAAAGGAAAAAAAAATCCCAAACCCTTCCTCAATTCCTCGTGCGCCGCCATACTCAAGAACCAATCGGCTTTCTTGTGTCGATTCAATTCTTTAAAAAATATGTTTCTTCTTGTCCTCTTCTACTTTACCTCTTCTCCATTTACTAGGTTCTCCTAGTCTTACTTTTGTTTCTTCCTATTTACATGTTCCATTGCCCTGAAACCATAACTTGAGTGTTAGTTTTGTTCTTTGTCTCCCATGGTCGATTCTCTTCCTCATTTCCTCTATGAGGAGGTTGATCTCTCCCTCGGTACAGAGGATGAGCTGAATGACTTTGGCTTTGCTGTGATACAGATTTTCTCTCCTTGTGTTATTTTGAAGAAGTAAGGGCGTGCTCTAGGGCGATGGATGATCAACCTTTGGCTTGGAATTCTTGGCCCTAATGCTATCAAGATCTGGTAGTGTACCCATGATCGGTTCATGGGAAAGTTTAAGGACTTGCGTGCCCTCCACAGGGCAGTTGATCAAGGACTCTGGTTCTATAGTGATATTATTGTGCTTGTCGTGGAAACTAGCGGATTTATCCCACCGAAACTGGTTCCAGTTCATATGGCTAGGGTTTGGGCATGAGCGGTAGTCATCAAAGGAGATCTGACGGATGGTGTCGAAGATAAGAACTGGTGGCGATCCCTAGGGTTTTGCTTGGGCCGGTTCATTGACTATGACAAAGCCTGACTCAAGGACAACCGAGAGTTTTTCCTTTTCGTTGAGGTTGATATGTTGCATCAATTACCGGTGAAGGTAACCTTACCCTTCGGGGGTCACTCTGGGGATACTTTTGATATTGAATACATTATTTTGCATGATTATTGTATGGCATATGGTAGTCTTTCATACTCTAGGGACGGTTGTCTTATCTGATGTGGTAATCTAGAAGAATTGGAGGAAGCTCGAGGAGACAAGGTAGTTTGGGGCTGGCACCAGGACCATGAGGTGATCATGGCTGGTGTTGACTTTGGTACGGGTAATGGTCAGGAGGTGGTGGCAGATAATCAGTCATCGCTTAAGGATCCTTCAACGCCGTCACCTGAATTAGTTGCAGCGGCAACTGAAGTTTATACTGTGAATCCTATAGCTAACTGCACCCCTGGGCGGCTTTAGAAGAAAAGGAAACTGGATCAATTCAAGAATGGGAAGGTGGAGTATTTAGTTGCACGATATGCATGTCAGTATGGTAAATCTGAAATGCCTATGCTGAAACATGTGGCCCAACGACATATGAATTAGCAAGAGACTCGCCAACTGGCCCGGGAGGCTACATGGAAAAGGCTAAGAGGCCTTTATGAGAAGAAGAAGCTGGTGCGCTGGGATCTGTCTCAGGAAAGTGAAGCTGAAGAATTGGACCCATTGGAGTATGCGTAGAGAGGGTGCCTAGCTAGTTTAAGGGATGTTGCTATGCTTTGATTACCGTGTTATCCTAGTTTGCTAGTCTAGGATGTTGAGTGAAAACCTGCTGTCAGTATAGTGATGCATTAGGGGCTTCATTTTATCTGGTCGGGAAATCTGGTGGAGTCTTGTATCATTATCACATTATTAATCCAATTATTATCGCTTTCTCAAAAAAAGGGAGAGACTAGGGTGCCACCTTTCACATTGATGATGCTTAAGTCAAGCCATTATTGTAATATTTGCAAAAAAAATTCGTAAAATTACTTGTATTTGTGATAATTCGAGTTCAATTTAGCGAGTGTGGTAGACTATATGTTTACCAACTGTAAAGATCACGAGAATTATGGTTGACTTTTTAATGAATTAATTATGTCAGTTGACTATGGATGGAAGTCGTAAGATTCGTCAAGATGAGTTTGTCTAATACGCCAACATTTTTATATAATTTTTAATATTTTTAGATATTTCCAATTCTGATTTATCGAACGCGGTAAATGATTTCACCGTCGATAAATTATCAAGCGATATTGGTTGAATTTTTATTTCTTCAACAAAGTTGGTTGACTTTGGGTGGAAGTCATAAAATTTGTTAAGACGAGTTCGTAGACACGGAGAACGTAAAAAACGGAGCTACGACGAAGGAATTACGATTAACAGAAGTTTTATGGAAACGTTACTATAAATAGCCGAGTTTAAATAGGACTTTTCATTTAGGGCCATTGGCGCGTTGACAGGGCTCTAGCGATGAAAATAGTTGCCAAGCTCTGCTCTGGCGAGGCACCCCTCTTCGCCACCAAACTGGACAATCTCGGTACCAAAATGAACATGCCAGTCTCCTATATCTTTAACCTAACATCTTTGACTTCGATTTTGACAGAGCAAGCCATAATTTGAGGAGAACTACCACGAAAGCCTAGGTTTTAGACAAATTGGTTGTAGGCCGATTGGGTTGCCAATTTGGGTATATGATTCAACTTCTCTCTTTCTCCTTTATCATAATCTATGATATTGGGAAAATTTGGTACGTGTAGGTCGTTTTAGTGGAGATCAAAGCAAATCTTCGACGAGATCAATTCGGGTCGCCTCTGTAACTGGTGAACAACATCGGTTTGGGCAGTGAGATGATAGAGCTTTGGTTCCTCTCTCTGCTGACTATAACGGGATCGGCCGCGGGGCCAACAGTGGCTCGACGACAAAGTTATACCGCCAAGAAGTTTTCCGGCAAGTTTAGCATCTACCACCTTACAGGGCATTTTTCGGGTATTTTCCAACTAAATTGACCATGGCCGTAGTTGGACAGATTATTGGGCTAGTTAAGAAATTTCTAACAGTGTGTCAACCTCCGCCGCCAATGGTGGCGTTTGGCTTCACGTGCCGCCCTCTGTGGAGGCGTGTCTGATCTATTAAAGTTTTCGAAGCCTGTCGTGTCATATGCCATTATATTAGTAACAATGCCACGAGTGTAATCGTGAGGTTAATTTAACGTTTAGGCTTTATCGTCCCAGTGGGTCAACATTGGTGACTAGTGTTACTGTCAGTGGCGGTGCAGGCGATGAAGAATTAGGTGTACCTTGTATTGTTACGATCGTGTTAACGTATTGGGTTTTATCAATAAGATTTTTGACTCGTATCAATTGAGTTTAATACTAATCGAGTATTTATTAGAATTATCCGAATAATTGGGCATTTTAACGATTATCGACGAAGGTCAGGTTGTCACATCATCGACGCGCCGAATGCCGTCTTTGGAGTTAAGACGTACAAGTTTATGGTCAATGAAAGTTTGTGAGGAATTATGAAAAATCATAAATACGAATTGGCATAATCACAAGAATAAATAGGAATTTCTGAAAAAGGAAATTGAGACTTTTCATTTTTGGGCATTGACCACATTAACCGTGCATTAACTCGTGTCTAAGGGTGAAAATAGACGTCGACGTGCTCGCCTGCGGTCGGAGGCCGTACAGCCACCTCCGGCCACGATTCTAATCGAGATAGACGAGTATCATCGTCTTCTACTCTGGGATGGCCTTGACATCCGTGATTGATAGCAGAGGTGAGAGAATCGATGGAGAGAAAAACTAGGGTTCAGGTTGTATTCGCCGCCATAGCGGGAGATGTCTCCCGCGACTATTGAGGTATAGTTCTATTCCTATTGATTTGTAGATTGTGTTCTGCTATATAACTGGGTATTTGCTAGTGGGATTTGAGGAGATCGAATCGATCTCCATCCAGCTCAATCAGACGTCGTCGCGGTTGGCGATTCTGATGGTTTCGGCCGATGAGGGTTGGGGGCTTTTACTCCTTCGGTTAGGGCGAGTCGAACGTGACCAGCATCGAGGTAACTCATTATAGTAACATTGATCGTCCTGTTGCCAGTAGGACTCTACAGACATATCTTATTGGTATCCCTTGTATTTATAAAACATTTAATTTGTCGTTGGGTTCACAACTCAATCGTTGAGTTCTAATTTAATCGTAAGTGCTGATGCCGTAATCATTAAGTTCACATATTCGAATTTTATCGTACACCAAAAATAAATGTCATCAAATCTCAAAAAGAAAAAAAATTGTTTTTGAACACGTAGGCGAGGTTAATGATAACAATTGTCAGCAGCCATTGAACAATGGGTATATCACATTTGGATTTGGTATTTTCCACCTCATGGGGAATATCAAAGTCACTGGATTACCATCGATTTGGTTTGATACACTGATATCAGAGACAGCAAATTGGTGTTGATGGAAGAATGCGAAGTTACATACATATTAAATTGTTGCATCAAAGGAATGAAGAGATTGTTCCATTATAGCTCTTGTATGGGAGTCTAGAGGACTTTCTGGTTTGTCTGAGTGAGTAATATTTAGGATGTAGAGCTTCTTGGAGGCGACAAATGCGGCTGAGAAGATTCTCTTGATGCCTCCCCTAGTGCTGTCAACCTTATACTCAAATTCATATACTTGTAGGCCACCTTGGCCTGATCGCTCTGCAACTTTAATAACTTCAGCATCATTTGTACTTTCCTGTATGAACAAACAGTGAGTATGATCGATGAAACAATTCTCATAATTTTTGTTTTTTTGACGCAATAATGATTATTGAGGATTTGAGGTACAATGACCAAATAGAGCTTACTGAAGAGTGGTGACCTCCATATAGTCAAATATGAATCACAATCCTCTATGGCTAATTGGCTATTCACTAATTAATAAATTAAAAGGGAAGCTAATTAAGCTCTAAAAGAAGCAAAGCTAAATTGAAAATGGTCAGAATAGCCAGCTAGCTAGGGACATTTACCTAAGCCGGAACTAAAGAAAAGGCATTTACACTGAACTCTATCCATTCCTTCCATCCATCATACACTCACATACTCGATCATACCTAGGAATTGAATGACAATACTCGATCCGATCCATTTAAGTTGATAGCAGTTTAACCAAATCCTAATTCGATCTAGTGCAGATACAAACAATCCTAGAGCTAGCCAACCTTTCCTACGGAATCGTTCCACTTGAATCGCTAGAATTAGTAAAATATTGAAGTGGAACGATTTCCTAGGAAAGTTCTAAAACAGGATAGATGGCTAGGACTGCCCAAAAGAAATATATATGCATATGTATATGTATATACCTTGCGTTTTTCGGCTTGTATAAGCTTATCAGCTACAAACTGAGGAGTGCCAAAGTCTCCCAGTCTCGTAAGCTTAACCGGGTTCACCACAACACCGGCATTGTTGCTGCCATTACTTGAATCTTGAAACAGAGCAGTGGCCCCAGCTTTATCAACCTAGCAAATCAAATTCATCACGACAACGTACCCATATTCGATTCATTCATTCACAAACAACATATATTAATTAGAATGATGCATGGATTCAGATCGAGAGAGTGACGTACATGCCTTTATCCAAGAAGAGGGCCGGAGGAGAGTGAAACCCTCCTTGGAATCCGTGTACCTTTCGAGCTCCAATTCTTCAGCAGCGGAGATTGACAATTCTGCTGCTGCGAAAAGTGAGAGTGAGAGTGAGAGGTTCATGATGAGACTTCTTCTATTAGTCAAACAAGGGGCTGTGGTACCGGTGCTGTGTTTTTGAGGGAGACAAGAAGAAGCTTTGATTGATGGAATGTGGAAAAGACTCGAGTTCGAGTTTGAGTTTGAGTAGATAGCAGAGCCAATTTGCAAAGCCATCGCTCCTTTGCTTACCTCCTCTCCTCCCTCTATGCGTGGGTGGATGAGGAAGGAAACCCAATTGGTGATTAATTCAATAAATATAAATCTAAATATTTTATATTTTCGTCGATTGGGCTTCTGAGGTAAAAGTTCAATGTACTCAGAAATCAACTTTACGGAGAATCGAACATTTACTCTCTCAGTTCCACCACACCACAAAGATTAGCGCTATAGCTCAATTGTACTTACTACTACCACAAATCTCTATTAATTAAAGAAACAGTCTTTATGGCAGTTATAAAGTAGAAGTTTGAGAAACTCAAAAAATATCCTTCATTTTTTATAGCTTTAAATCAATATAAAATAACTAACAAGGGATAAAAGAGTAAAAATATTGGAAAAAAATTAATAAAACAGTTACATTGCTTTAATTTTATCTTCTCATTTCAGTTTCTGCTAATATAGATTATTTGAAAGATGATATATATGGCACATGTTTTATACCTCACCGGCCCTGAAATCATACATCCTTATAATTAAATTGAATTGGAAATAGACCAGGGATTCAGAAGCTATATATATGGAAGTTCCGGTATATATAAAGCGATCCTACCAGAAATGTTTTTAGGTATATGACATTTACGCTAATTTTTTGATCATATTTTACCACCTTCACCGTCCAATTACTAGGTTTATATGAGCAAATCATTCCTGTAAATTTTCAACCAAAACGGTGATCTTTAAGGTATTGAACTGGTTTAAATCAATGGACAGACCAAATCTGCCAAAATATGAACCGTTCTTACTTATGAACTTCAATTACAATTTTGAATACCTTAACGATCACCATTTTGGCTGAAAATTTATAAGCTTGATTTACACATTAAAACCTAAAATCTGAACGATGGAGATGCCAAAATATGATTAAAAAAATTGGTGTAAATGCTATATACCTAAAAATACTTCCACTCAGGTATTACCACTGTGATTCATGAACGTTTGGGCACTATCTGCACAGAACTAATCCATTTGCTTTCAGAAATAGCATAAATAATATCTGCATCTCGAAGCTTGATGACTTCTTTCTTGACAACTTCCATCATTGGAGAATTGAGTCGACGTTGAGTTTCTCTTGTGGATTTAGCTCCCTCCTCCAGATGTATCCTGTGAATACACAATGTTGGGCAGATGCCCTTGATGTCGGCCAGTGTCCATCCGATGACGGCCTTGTACTCCTTAAGTACAGTTAGCAACTTCTCCTCTTGTAATGTTGAGAGCTTGGAAGAGATGATAACCGGAAGTGTATCATTCTTCCTCAAGAAAGCATACTTCAAATGCTCGGGAAGAAGTTTCAGCTATAATGTGGGTGCCACCTGTATAGATGGGACAAGAATATCATTTAAAACTGGAAGAAGAATAGGTTTGTAAAACTTACCTTTCATGCTTGGCAATGATTCAAGTGCTTCTTCCATAGCGTAGTACTCCTCTTCTATCTCAAGATCCTTGGCTGAAGCTATCTCAAAAATAGGATCAAATTCGATGGGTCGAAACTCATCTTCGATGCATTGAACATATTTCTTGGATCGGTCCAGGACTTTTCTTCGATGGGTCGAGACTTTGGTACTAGCAATCAGAGCAATATCATTCTACATAGAGCTTAATATTTTTTCCATGGCTCCATTGATTATAGCTACATTGACATATCTTCTACTTGCTCCTATAGATCTATCTCTTGACTGAAATTGCCTTGAGTTTTCGGCTTGGTTCTCAACAACTTCCTTAGCTTCAGCTCTAGTCATATTCCATCAATTTTCCCCACAAGTTGAATCAAGCTTTGACCTGTTAAAAGAATTAAGTCCTTCATAGAAGAACTCCATTTGAGTGTTAAGGTCAAATTTATGATGAAGGCATTGTCGAAGAAGACTCTTGGCTCCAGGCTTCATGTAGTTCATCATCGTCGTTCTACCTGAATGCGCTAATTTTCTTCTTCAAGTTCTTGGTGTGGGAAGCAGAGTAGAACACTTTCATAAATGCAGAACACATCTTCTCCTATGTGTCCATAGATAGAGAAGCTAAAAAATTCTACCATACTTTTGCTTGCTCCTTCAAAGAAAATGAGAATATGAGGAGTTTTACTGCGTCTTCCTCCACATTTGTCTACTTCTGGATTCTGCACAATGTTGTTAGTTTATTGAGATGATCTTGAGGGTCTTCGGAATGTGTTCATCTGAAGTGTGGTAGATTCGATATAAGAGATGGAGGAATAGAATATGCCCCAAAATTTTCTGGTAGAACAATCAGTGAATCTGCTGCACCTGTGCTCAGTAGGAAGGACTCTCTCAACTTTTTTGTGGCGTTTTTCATTCTTCTTGGTGATGGTGGTGGAATATGTTGTTCTTCCTCAAACTCATACTCTGAACCTGAATATCATTCTTGCTCAGATGGTTCACCACCATTATTCACGTTCATGGATCGTTGTCTCCACTGCTTTTTGTTTTGCCTTGTTGAGCGTTCAATCTCTGGATCAAGTAGTAATGACTCGGTGCTTCTAGTATTCCTAGTATGCATACACAATGTTCCTGCACATGGAAGAACTATAAGACTCAAAAGAAAAAAAAACTAAACAAAACAAAACTGAAATTTAAAGACTTTATTAGGACTTAGAATTAAGCAATTCTCCGGCAACAGCGCTAACATTTGATGAGTGGAGAACCACCTCTCAAAAATACTCTATTCTCAAGTTGGATATATCATTACAATACTCAATAATAAGGGTTATCGAACATAAGAAATTGGTGAAACTAAATCCTAACACCGAAATTAAAATGCTGACAGACTCGACCACACTACACTTATAATATTACTAACCTACTCTAAACAGACTCAAATAATACTAAATTTGGACACAATAAACTAGACACAGTGACGAACTACCACACAAAAATTCAAGGAATTCAGAGTTTTTTTGGGTACCGAAATGAATCGGACTACAGCTAAATGCAGAAAAGTAAATGCTGAAATTAAATATGTTTATGAATACAAAGGGTTTAAACTATATGATGAATGGGTTAAGAGGAATGAAATTTACCATCACAATTCCATCGATCTAGCACATACTACATATCCAATGAATGAAAGTTCCCAGGAATGGCCGATCGTTACAACCACATCCTATTACCTAATCCTTATGCCTATGCGAGTTTGTCATAGACCTCCCCCACATCAATTCTTCTATTGAACCCATAATCATGGACCCTAAGGTTTACAAAGAAGAAAGGATTAAGTTCTAGAAAAGGTCTGAGGAGCTACAAGGGTTTACAAGTACACTATGAGCGTGTCTTGCTAGACCTAGGATTTCAATCTCCCGACGAACTAATCTATCAAGGGTGTCACTATAGAGAATCCGGAAGAAAAAATTATCTTTAGTCACCCGTATCTCATAACAATAGAATTCTAGCATGCATACTAAGTTGCGCACCAAAGTAAACATGCAAGAAATCATTAATGAACCACATAGAGAAAGAAACCTCATTCAAGTTGAATATGCAAAACTAGATTAAAGTGTACGAATTAAAAAGACTTCATGTATGGGGCTTCAAACAACCTTTTAATAATGAGTTAGCTATTAAAAGTCATAATGAAATAATCAAAGACAAATCATAGAGGTTACAGATCAAGAAATGATGAAGAACTGAAACTGGCATCCAGTTTCGATGGATCGAAGATTTAGTCTTCGATGGATCGAAACTGCTCTGGTTCCTCTCTTGCGGCTGCTTCTCTTCCTTACTCGAATTTCTCTCCCAGATTCCTGATTAGCCTTCCGAAAAACCTAAAAATAGGTTTATATAGGTCTCCCAATTATTCTTCTCAAGTCCTCCTTGGAAAAGGTTTATTTAATTGCACAAAACTCCATCTTCAATCCATATTGAGGTAGGAATCCTCCTTTTGTTTCCTTTTCCTTTATTTCTTTACAAATCACATAAAACAATAAACATAATTAAAATACTCAATTAATAACAAAAAATTAAATATATAGAATAAATTAAACACAGAATAAACTCATAAATATGCGACTATCAATGATGACCAATTAATTGGTTCAGTTGAAAAATTCAGCCAACCTAGCAGTTGTTTTATCTGTAAGAGGATAACTGGAGCCTATTAACTATTACGTACTGCAAGCAAAAATGAACTATATGTACTTTCAACTTCAATCAACAAATACAGGATGTTGTGTTGACAATATATTTCAAGGTATCACATATTCCTGATCGATCATGTTAGTTAGGAGTTCGCTGCTTGATAATCTTGATATGGTAATATATGTAAAGTTGTTTCTTGGCCTGCTTAGTGGCTTTGTTGATTCTTTATTTCCCCCATTGTAAGTTTAGTAACCAAAAAAAATCAGATTTCATCTGGACATCCAGTCCTGGTGGCTTCTTTCAAACAAGTTAGAGCTTTCTTGCTTGAATTGGTCCATTCAAAAACAACAAAAAGCAAAAGATCAACAAGGTCACTAGATAGGATAGTTAGTCAAGTCAAATATTCCAAGCTTCGGACGGATCAATATCAGTTGTTTTCTGGTTTTACATCCCAAAACCAGTCTTAGCTCTTGAATGTGTGAGAGAGCAAATTGAGGCCATGCCATATTAGTAAACTCCCTCTCACCCAGCTTGACAGCTTCAAAAACATTTTTGTTTTCCTGGTCTTCGGATGACTATTTCATAGCTAGCTCCTTGGTCAACACGCATGCAAATCAAAGCCCCGGCCTAGATCGAGCAGCCGCTGATCAACAAACAACTGCTACTTAATCTACTATAAAAGCAATACTATGTACACTGGCCATTAACACAACTACTTCTCCAACTCAATCAATTCCCCAATTCTTCCTTTTCTGAAGAGACCTAGAGCTAGCTAGCTTTGATTTTAGGATGAACTTCCACAAGACGAGCAGCTTCTTGTTCATTATCTTGGTCATAACAGTAATGGCCTTGAGTCATGGTACTCTTGTTCGAGCGACCAGACTACTACCCGAGGACTTTGCCGGTGCTAACCATTTGGAGACATACTCCTCTCCATCATCGTCGTCTTTGGTCTATGAGAAAGCAAAGTACACCATGGAATGTTGGCTGCAACGACTGGCTTCGGGACCAAGCCCCAAAGGGCCTGGTCATTAGCTAGCTATCAAGTGCTTCATCTCTTCCAAGCTACCAAAAAAGAGTTTACCTTGGATTTATATATCTTGTAGAACAATAGTAAAATGATTATTTCATTCAAATATAATAAAACTTGTATCAAGCATACCCTATCTGTTTTCTTTTTTGTTTTGCACTATCATGGCAGAAGTCGTTACACGGCCACACTCATTATCCAAAACTGCTAAAGGAAAATGCAAATTGCTTACAAATAGAAAGTAAAGATCAGTTCGATGTCATCCAAGGATAAGTAGTCATCGCACAAATTAAGCATATCAATCACTCACAAGACATTAGCTCAGAGGTACATGGTAGCCTTGTGCTTCAATAAATATAGGTGTGCTTGCTATCTATTGCTTTCTACATGGTCCAAATGTACAGTACCATTTATTTTCTTGTTGCCGGTGAAAGATGTATATGAGCCTCACCTGAAAAGGGCATACATTCATTCATTTACATCAGAGATATAGATGGAAAGTACCAGCATGATTGCATAATCTCAAACTATAGTCATTACAAAATAAATGACAAATCTTTAGGGACCATGACCTCTTTCATTCTCATTCACAAATCAATCAAACAGAAGTATCATTAGAAGCCTATTTTGGACACCGTATATCTCACAATCTCACTTTTCTCTTATGGTCCATTTCCCACTTTCACCTCTGAATCTACCATTCATAATTAAGCAACAAATCTCAAGCGTACCACTTACTAGTAATATTCTC
Organism: Geum urbanum; assembly: GCA_946800695.1. Taxonomy (NCBI): domain Eukaryota; kingdom Viridiplantae; phylum Streptophyta; class Magnoliopsida; order Rosales; family Rosaceae; genus Geum; species Geum urbanum. The sequence goes on along the minus strand of OX327008.1, from coordinate 44,168,504 downwards.
TAAAACTAAAGTAAAAGCTAAAGTAAAAGTTTGAATTTTATTTTCTTGAGTTCATGACGAGGACTAATGACATAAGTAAGGACTGTTATGTTTTCTAGATTCTTAGCATCATTAACTTTTTGTTTATAGGTTCTTGCAATTCCTGCCTACTAGCAAGGGTTCATCTATGGTGTTCACCTAAAGCATCAGATTGCTTCTCCCTTCCACATAGCAGAAAACAATATAAGCAAGGAAAATGATAATTAATTATTCACATAGGTGTGCAAAATAATAAAGGCAAGATTTAGTCAGACTCATTCTGGGGTAGTAAAGGCATACCTTGCTGATGCCCAAGTAGTTGAGGTGTTGGGAAACTCGGTGAATACATTTGAGTAAGATTTAGTCAAATAAGAAAAGTTGGCAATTGGAGGAAGCGCAGGAACTCTTTCACCTTTTCTTAGAAGTTCTTGCAAGTTAAGCCTCTGCAAAGTCAAGACAGCCCTAGACTCCTTCCAAATGAAGGCTAGGTGACCATCCTGAAACACAAAGAGTGAACCTGGTTTCGAGCCCGGGTATCTAAAACCATAACCATTTGCTATACCCTCTCCCTTCAAAACATGCTTAATGTTCACAATCTGGGAATCTGCTTCAGTATACCAAGGGAATGGATCCATTGAAGGTTCATCGATGTTCACAATAAACATGGCTGATCCATTAGGATGCAGAACGTAGTGAGTACCCTCTAAAATTTTGGTTGCAATCAGAAGTTGTTGCCCTTGGCACTCCTCGTATGAAAGTAAAAGAAAGAAGAGAGCCTTCCCAGGCTTATCTTTGGTGGGCTTCCCAGGAGGCCAGTCAAAAGTTCCTCCCCATAAACCAGCATACTCATGGTCAGCAGTTGCAATCCGCAAGGGCAATTTGTAAATGGCAAATCGACTGTCATGCATGTTTGGCCATGCTCGATAAGAAGATAACTTTACCGTAGAAGCACGTAAAGTCAATCCTATTGAATCACCTGATTTCAGAAACTCATGCATGGATGCATATTTATTCTCACTGCTTGAAGAGCCACTCTTTGAGTTGCCACTAAATGAGTTTGACTTCCCCAGGATTTGATTGAGACTATCCTTAAAGTACCTGCCAAGAGATTTTCTCCTGGAACTTTGTCTGTGATCTTCACCTTCACATATAGTATTATGAATAGCATTACCCTGATCAAGACTATTCCTGATCCTACACAGTTGCAGCTGACAATCACATGTCAGCTGACTACTTGCAGTGGAATCCATGTGACCTCCACCAAGCTCGTGCATTTTAATAAGCATGGATCTCCGCTCAAATAAGAGCACTAAATCCTTCTCAAAATTCTCCACATCATCCCTCAACCGAGGAAAGAGTGGTCTGATTGCCACATCAGGAATCTTTAGACGAATTTTGCTCGTAACAACCTCCAGTAGTTTTCTTCTGTCGCTGAAACCTAATCGACTGAAGGCTACCAGTGTTTCACCTCTACCGAAAACCCTCTGTGATCTTGAGAGTCCACTATTTGACCTATAATTACTCTTAGATAGCTCCTTCTCTGGATATTGAACCAAACTCTTGCTATGCAATAATGATTTACCCCCACCTTCATGTTGTCTAGGCTCAATCTCAAGAAACAGCACGTTACAGGACTTGCCAACTGATTTCACTAACCCCGGATACACAGAGTTACATCCCTTCTCCCTTCCGTGCAGGAAAAAAACCGTGGAGCCATCGAAATCACCGATAACTTCAAACACAGGAGCCCAGAGAATAGGGCCATCTTTGATCCCTAGAGGTCCAAGCTCTTGGGGTATGATTCGGCACCCAACAACTGAAACAAAACCTGGCATGACATAGACTACATTCCCGAGCTCGGGGTTCTGGTGAACCCATATTCCCATGAGTGGCTGCACACTGAAGAGAAACCTGCACAGCGCTTTGTAAGACGAGATGGCCTTTCGCCACTCAATGAGGTCTTGTACAGGGACAATCTCAACCAGTTCACACTGAGAAAGCCACACCTTCTCACAGTCCACAAGTGCATATAAACTCCGGCAACATAGCCCAAGATTACATATGTCCTTGGGTGACAGTGAACATGTGATACTGGAAAACACATCATCTGACAGACCCAGAAGCAAGCTCGAGCCACACAACTCAGATGACATAATGATATTATTCAACTAATAATAGTCAAGAAACTCCAAACACTGCTACCACAAATCTATGCTTATACATATGCACAATTTTGAATCTTTAAAGCAAAAAAAGCAAGCAAATCAATAAGAACAAAACTCCTACAATTCCTTTCCTGCTGAATCAGAAAGATGCAAGGTTTACAGATCAGACCTGGAACTGAATTGGGTATTGCTCAAACCCAACTGGGTCTTTCCCAGACCTACCAAAACTGATCAAAGTTTACTACTTTCTCCTCACATCAGTGCAAATGTGAAATGATGAGGGGTTTTGGAGAAATGGGTTGACGAGCCATGAAATTGGACTTTATGGGCCGTTGTCGTCACTCTCGCTCTCACTGTGTTCTCAGCCAACCAACGTTGAAATGAAACATAGTGTACTCAGACTCTCAGAGTGGACCGGTTTTAGTCGTTTTACAGTTCTTCACAGCTCCTCTATTTCTTTTATCTATTACACGTGCATCAATTCCGTGATTCGTGGGGAAGATGTGTTTGTTCTTTATATAAATATATATATATATATATATATATATATCAATTCTTATCAAGTGCGAAGTTTGACACAGAATTTTTGGTGTGAAATTTTACATGCATGATTGTTGCATATATATCTAGAAGATGATTGACTTCAATGATCGAACTACGTTGTCGATTTTGTTTAAAATGTAACTTCACACAGTTCTTATCAGTACGAAGCTTCGCACTTGATGAAAACTCTGCATATATATATATATGCCTAGGATCTTTTGATCTAAGAAAAAATAAATATTTTCATACTTGGAACTAAGAGTAACTGGAGTAAAAAAAAATTATATAACCTAGTTCTGAATTTCCCGAACCCAGAAACCCTTGACGGCGCAAGGGGCAGACTTTCAAGGCGGCTGTGACGACTTTGATCAGTTGAGAAGTTTACAGTTGTGAATAGAGTTGATGTGTGAAGAAGGTAAGACAATTTTAAAGATTTAATGGAGGTCCTTTCATGGAATATCCAAGGCACCAAGGAACTTGCAAAGTTCTCAGCCTTACGATTGATGGTGATCACCAAAAAACCATCGATCGTCTTCCTTATGGAGACTCTAATGGCAGATGAATCGAGATTTAACAGTTTTATGCGCCAGCTAGGGTTTGATGATGACCGAATGCTTCCTTGTTCCTCACAGGGTGATGGCGATTTGATGGTTTTTTGGTAAAAGGAGATTAATCTTTATCTCCGAGACCGTAGCCCCAACTTTACTGACGTCGAAGTGTGTGTGTCGGGCGAACAAGGCGATTGGTTTCTTATCATTGGGCTATTTGAGGAACTAACACCAAGAAACCGATGGAAAACTTGGGACATGCTTCGATTATTTGCGACAAAGGTAAGGCCTTCATCTTGGGTGGTGTTCGGTGACATTAATGAGATACTCCGATCATTAGAGAAATCAAGCGGTGGAGATAGGTTGGCCTGACAAATGAAGAACATGGCGACATGTCTAAATACATGTCAATTGGTTGATATTGGGTACATTGGCATCCTATACACAAGGCATGACTCTCGCACTCAATGTCGTCTAGATATGGAAGTGGCTAATTCAGAATGGCGACAACAATTTCTAGCAGCACATGTCCTTCACCTTCTACCATTGGCATCAGACCAAATTTCTTTGTTGATCACTATGCGAGAAGCACCTATAAAGTAGTTCCTTGGGAGACGTTTCTTCAAGTATGATGCTATGTAGGTTGAGAATGAAAAGAGTTGGGAAGTAGTGAAGGAAGCTTGGAGCATGGCACCGATTATGGAGTCTGAGACCTTCCAGTACCAAATATTAATATGCATCAGGCATACCCGGTTTGGCTTGCATGATTGGGCTATGGTAAAGTATGGTAGTTGTAAGGCGGATATGGTGAAGATTCAGAAGAAACTTGAGGAGTATCAGAGTAGATCTTTTGACTAGGTGGATGTGGATGAGAGGAAAAGGTTGTTTGCGAGATTACATGATCTTTTTACACAAGAGGCTACTTATTGGCAACAAAGAGTAACAACATTTTCGGCCTCGACAACAGTTGATTACTCCTACTACTTTGGCCCGAGTCTCCCAGTTTATTACACCATGGCATGCTTGGGACTTAGACTTACTACATCAGTTTCTTATCCCATAAGACAATGAGATGGTATAGAGTATCCCTCTTAGTAAGACAACACACTCGGATAAATTGGTGTGGCACTTCACTGGAAAAGGAGAGTATACGGTGTGCTTATAGACTAGCTCGGGATGTGATAGTCCTTCTAGAGATAGCAGGTCTAGATCCTCATAGCCGGTTTTGGAGGAAATTATGGGGATTAAAGACTGTCCCTGAAAAAAATGTGTATGTGGAAGGCCTGTCAAGGATACTTACCCATTAGACCTCGTCTACAAGGTCGGTAGGTGGATATGGATGGTATTTGCTTGTCGTGTAAACAATGGCCTGAGATAGAGGTACATCTTGGTGCTGGTTTGTCCAGCTGTTCAACCTGTGCTCACTATGGTAGCTTCTGGGGTCGACTTGCAAACTAATACTTGTCAAGAATGGTTGCATGTGTTCTCTCAGGCCCTTTTCTGTTTTCGAATTCAAAATTTGTAGATTTAGGTAGAGAAGCCAAAGTTGTGGCTCATAAGCTAACTAAGTGGGCATTGCAAAATGAAAATCTTACCATTGTTTTCTCCTCAGCATGTCTTTCCTACAGGGGTGGCTGAACGATGATTGTACTATTTGAGATTGTCAATATATTTTATCAACTCTAATAGAGGATAACACGTACATTGATCTTTGATTAGCTTGGTTTTATTGAACTAGAGAAGTTTCTCTCTATTTCTTATGTGTAAAAAAAAATCTGGTGGTAGAGATAACACGTGAACTGATCCTTGTCAGAGTACTTTTATTCCGAGGCGCTTGATCACTGATAATAAGCTGGTAGTTAATGATGTGGCTCATTAGTTTGTAGTTGGATGTGAGCAAGTATATGATAGAATGGAAATGCACGTATTTACAAGTTGTGATGCTTACGTTGAGTTTTTCAGCAGCTTCAGTGGCAAATGTGATGGCACATGTATCTTCGGTCAGGTATGTTTTTCTGATAAATGGCTCGCCTAGAGGATATGTGACTCTCATTAGGTCTTCAGCAGGGTGACCATCTCTCTCTCCTAATTATTCATACTTTGTACTAAATGTTTATCTACTTTACTATACCGTGCCTAGATTACAAAGGAATTGGATGGGATACGGGTAGTCAAAAAACCAATACTCTTTCTCACATTTTGTTTGCAGATGATAACTTGATTTTCTCACAAGGCACTCCATAGACATGCCACAATGTTAAAGAGGTCCTTCGAGTGTATGAAAAAGCATCGGGACAATTAAATAATTATTCTGAAAGCAAAGTTTGCTTTAGTGAGAATCAACATGAAGGAAGATAAGAGAAACTGTCTAATATTCTGGTTATATATGTCTTGAGTTCCCCACTACGAGTAGTTTCTAGAGTTGTCGATCCATGTTGGTGTCAGTAAAAAAAAGACTTTTACTTGCATCAAGGACTGACTATGAGATAGATTGAAAGGGTGGAATGGGTCCTTGATGAGTGTGACAGATAGAGAATTACTAATTAAGATAGTGGCTCAATCACTTCCTACTTATGCCATGAGTTTTTTTTATGTCAAAGACTTTTTATGATGAGTTACAACAAATGTGTGCAAATTTCTTTTGGGGAGATACACCATGCCGCGACCGTATACAATTGTGTACTTGGGATGTTATATACAGGCCAAAGGATAGAAGAGGGCCTGTATTTCAAAACATTTTTAATTTTATCACTATTAGCAAAACAGGTTTGAAGACTTATTCGAAATCTAGACTCAATTGTGAGACAGGTGTATGAAGCCTGTTACTTTGATCAGGTACCATTTTGGGAGACAACCTTAGGCGGGGCGCTATCCTATAATTGACAAAGTTTTTTGTAAGCCAGAACAATGTTGGAAAAAGGCACACGGTGGCAGGTAGGGACTTTTGATCATGTGAGCATATAGGAAGACAAATGGCTTCCTAGGCCACCTAGCTTTCATTTAGAAGTGGAACTCAATGTGCCTACGACTTTTAGATATGTCTCCCAGTTCATTACATCATAGCGTACCTGGGATGTACCATTTTTGGACAGGTTTATTTCTCCTAATAATATTAATATTGTTCATTCATTCCTCTGAATCATATTATAGGTTCTGATAGAATGGTCTGACACTATACGTAAATTTGGGAGTATCAAGTGGGTAGTGCATACCAAGTCGCCCAAGATATGATAATCTTACCATATTTAATTCAGTTAGGAACTCATGGCAAATTCTGTAAATCTTTTGGGTGAATTAAAGTGGCCCAGCATCAAAACTGTGTGTGTGGAAAGCATGTCAAGGATATCTATTGTGGGAGCACGGAAAAGTCAGACTTTAGCTTCAAAGGCTTCCATAAGGTTTTCTCTGACGATCAAATTGAAATTCCCTCTGACGACAGTTCGAAGATGATCGGTAGGGTGGTCGAAGTTGAGTTTGAAAAATTGGGGAGGGGGCTAAGATCAGAAACATGGAAAGACGCTTCAACCTCCAACCCCAGGGATCAAAGAAGTGCTTTGACCATAAATCAACCAACTACGCCCACTTGCACATCAGCCCAATCCTCGTCGAAGGTGACTGGTTCCCACTGGAGCTCAAAGGTCTTGGGCTCGAAGTCCCCTCTTCTTTTTCTAACTCTCCTCCCCAGGTTCAGTTTCGACTTTTATCTTTCACTTTCGATTACTTGACAAGGTTGTTCCTCTTTTATTAACTCTAACCTCGAACTTCATTTTTCAGCCATGAAGCTCGATGCTTCCTCTTTTGAGTTCAGCGAAGAGAGGATCTCCTGGATTGATAACTTTTTAGCTGGTAAGGAGTGACCCTTGGCCCAAGTAGCCATTCAGAAAGCTCTTCAATCTCTGACCTTGGAGAGGAACTCTACTATCTTCACCCGATACTCTAGGAAGCTTCAAGGCAGAGAGCATCTCCTCGACTGGTTGATCGACGTGGAGTCCTCCTTCGAGCTTTCTGCTGAGACTGAAAAACTAGTGAAGGACTTCATCCGTAAGAGAGACAAGTACATAAACAAGAAACCAAGCTTCCCTTCAAGTAGTGCTCGCCCAGAGAAGAAGAGGTCTCGAAGTTCGACTATAAGAGTTCTTGAGGAGTCTGAGAACTCCCAAGAAATGAAGAAGAAGAAGAAAACAACAAAGACTTCTGAGGCTGAGGCTGATGACCTCGAAGCTCCCCTTCAAACCCAAGGTTCAAGACATCAATTTTCACAAACCAGGAAGGGTCGAAGCTCCCAGGGACGTTCCTCCACCCTTCTCTCATAGACAAGGTTCTTTAAGAGGTAATCCCTTCTCTTCTTCTTATCTCCTTTCTCCATTCCCTCAAAGAAACTCTAGATTTATTATCTCAAAATTTAAACTTCACCTTTAGCTATTTCTTCACCACCTTCCACTGCTTTCGACGCTGGTTTATCGATGATGACCTATTCTGGTGATGCTCCTTCAACCATGCCTTCAGTAGATTTTCCCTTTCTCTATGATGGTCAACCATTCTTTTGCAACCACAGCGCCGCCTCGGTATTTATCCAACGCTGAGGATGAAGATATCCTGAGAGACACCTCCTCAGGCAGGGAGATTGGGTTGACAACCTTTGAGCAGCCTTCTCATGCCAACTTAACATAAGTTCTTTGATCTTTTTTTACTTGAACCTCATGATATCCCACTTCACTTACTAATGGACTAGTCACTAAAGATGACATTTGTCTTTTTAGGGGATGGTCCATACAAAAGCCTGCTTTAAGGAGATAGACTTGATCAATGACGATCTCCAAGTGAAGCTCGACCTGGCCTCTATGGAGAAGGATGAAGTCTCCTCGAAGCTGGTTCACGCCGAGGAGAAGCTTCGAAAGGCCGCTCAAATGGAGCAGGAACTTAAGGATTCCCTCACTCTTCTTGAGAAGTCACTGGTGGACACCAAGACCTAGTTCACTCACACCGAGACCGATCTCAAACTTAAAGAGGTGACGGTTGAGGTGATGGAGGTCCAAGTTGCAGACCTGCAGGAGGACCTCGAAGTGACCCGGGCTAAAAACGAGGAGCTTGGGATTGACCTCGAAGATGTTGTATAAGCTTGAGAAGGTAAGTCCGTAGCTAGCCAACGCCTCATTTAATATGCTTCGGCCCAATACTTCCGTCTAGGCTGGAATCAAGCTTTGACCTCTCCCAAGGACTGCCTCTACATCGACCATGCGAAGATCGATGACAAGTTAGAGCGCAGAAACAAGTACGGTCCTCTGTTCGGCTCTCTCCCAGGTGAAGGCAAGTCCAACGCTCACCTCTCCCGTGCTGAAATTGTCGTCGTTGCGGCGCTCAAGCCTACTTCTCTAGACACTTACACCAGGCAGATTGAAGCTCAGGAGAAGGTACTCGATGCTGAGGATCCTCTCGAAGCTCCCACACAGCCTCTCTATGTTGTGGGTTCTCTTCCTCCTTAGGGCCCCTCTTCTAGCATGGCCATCGTACATGTTCACATACGTATTTTAACAGCTCCAGCTGCCCCCATTATGGAGTTTTCAGAGAGCTCTGACTCTAGCTAGATTTCATTTTAGTGTTTTTACTTTGACTCTTTTGGTTATGTAAATTAAAAAATATATTTGACCTTTTTGGGCGACACCTTCGAGTGTCTGTTTTGGCCAAACTGCTTTTTTTACTTTAACTTTTCAAGCTTCGAAGCTTGTATAATAGATAGTTATCTTTTCCAATAACTTTACTCACCTTTAAAATTTCATTTCGAACTTTACCTCTTTCGAACTCTTGAGAAATTTTGAGACCACGGTTCGATCTTGTGGACTTTGAGAACGATTCCCTAAACGAGGAACTTTCTCTTAGTTCGGACTTCGAAGGATAATCCCTGAAATGAGGATTTCCCCTTATCATTCTTAAATTTGAAGATATGATCTCTATATTAAGATCCCTTCTCCCAATCTTGGGCTTTGATATAAGATCTCTATATGAAGATCTTCTCACTTGATCCTTAAACTTTGAAATAGGATTCCTAGATGGAGAATCCTTTTCGATCTTTGAACATCGAGGCTGAATCTCTAAATGAGGATCCTTTTCTCGATCTTGAACTTCGAGATGGATTCTCTAGATGAAGAATCTTTTTCTCGATCTTGAAATTCGAGATGGATTCTCTAGATGAAGAATCCTTTTCTCGATCTTAAACTTCGAGACTGAATCTCTAGATGAAGATTCTTCTCTTGAACTTGAACTTCAACCGAGTCAAACCAAGAAACTGTTTACTCGATCGAATAGGGTTTTCAAATTAAGCCAAAAATCATTTTGACTTGTTATTTCTTTTATTTCAGTTTCAAACCCTATCCAAAATACTTTTGAACTTTGCTTTTGTTAGGGTTTAAGGAAATCCTTCTCGAGATTCCTCTTATAAAACCTAGGCCGAACCCATTCTATCGTCAGCTTTTATCACTTAGCTCTCCTTAGGATAGATTAGGAATGACCCCATCCTCTAATAATTACAAGTTTAGTTTCGTCACTTCTGCACAATCAGCAAGTACCTTCGCCCCTTGTCACGGGAAAGGAAAGGAACTTTCTAATATGCCAATCGTTGTTTCTTTGCCCGAAGATTCTGCTCGGTAACATATTCTTATAATCTCTGCATGTCAAGCATAATATCACTTCACGTAATATTTACTTACTTGCTTTTTCTTTATAGGTCACGCTCTTGAGCTAATGAATCGATGTCGCCTTATTCTCATTCTAACTCCCACAGCCGTAGTACTGACATCATGACTTTGGAAAGAAGAGTCACTCGTCTTGAAGAGGTGTTGTGTTCCCGTTATCTTGTTGAATCTAGTGAGTCCAGCCACGACCGGAGCGACTTCTCATCTCTTTGTGACAACATAAGCTGCAGTCTAGACCGCTTCAAACCTGCCTTTGCTCGAGATCACTTTTCTCCTATTTGGGACGATTCTCGTGACCTTGAACTCGAAGTCGAAGCTAGCAAGGCCAAACTTAGTGTTTTGGAGGATGCTCTGTTATGCCTTCGAGGGGATGTGATTCGTAATGACGACACCATTCACCGCCTTCTGGACACGGTTTGAGACCTTAAGGATGATGTTGGCGCGGCCTATTCTCGTGACTTCAATGCCGGAGTTAGTTCCTACCGACTCGAATTCATCGAGAAGGGTGTGCTCGCACATTTTCTGCCCTCTTACCAAGGCCTCTCTGCTCGTCACTAACCTCTTTCAAGCAACCTCGATCTTCGATAACACTGCTTTTCCCTGCACTTTTTTCTTTTCGAATTTCTAATTTTTATCATTGTACCGCACTTTTTCAAAAGTCCACTAGGGGTTTTGGTGGCACAATAATTTTTATGACTTTGCATCATATAACTTTATATAACAAGTATTTTTCATACTTTAATAACTTCCATACTTCATGCCCCCAATAATACCTCTCTCTTGATCTTTAAATATCAAAGGGAGGATTATTCCACGTGTATGGAAAACTTACTTGTTATTTTGCAGCCAACTACGATCTCGAACTCCAATTTTGAAGTTTTATCCCCGAATCTCTCCTCGAAGCTATGACTTCGAGACTTCTTTGGATCTATGTAACACATATTACCGTATGTTTTGAATTTTTGTCGTTAATGTAAGGTTCTAGATGAAACCTCTGGATTATTGTCACATGGTTGTCCTGCCTTTAAGATTTTGGTATTCCACTTTAAACGTGGTTAAAGGCTATAAGCTTCATTGAACCTTCTCCAACAAATTACTCAAAGTTTGGCTCTTCAATAGCCTTTCGAACTTGATCTCTATCTTGGGCCAACATTCAGCTTTTATTAAGCTTATCAAACTTTAGCCCTCGATCTTTAGTCATTTTTTTTGGCACTTAAGCTTCTCGAGCAAACTCTTATTACTTAGTCAAAGGTTCTTTGCTCAAAAGCTTCTCGAACTTGACTTAGTTTTTTTAGTCATAGGTTTCGCTCTCTGGCTTCTCGAACCTGACTTGTAAGTTCTTTACTCTATAGCTTCTCGAACTTAATCACTTTCACTTTTGATAAGAGGTTCTTTACTCAAAAGCCTTTCGAACTTGATCATCTTATACCTACTTTGTTCCCAACTCTTCTAGCTCTCGAACTTGATCCTAATTGAGATCAAGGGATCAGCTTTTTAAGTCCTTGAACATTAAATTGATTTCCCACATATCTTTTCCTAACTCTTATTGCCCTCAAATTTAATCCTAGTTGAGATCAGAGGTTCGGCTTTTTGAGTTCTCGAACTTCAACCGAAATATTTTTTTACATCATCGATGTTCCCTCACATTCATTTACACATCTGATACTCATAGATATGTAATTTATCAAAGTGTGAAACTTATATTGGAAACAAATACACATGTTTTATTTAAACTTGAGATTTAAATAAACATTAAAAAGAGCTAAAATTTTCTTCCTCACCAGGAGCTTTCCCATTCAAACTTGCCAAATAGCTTAACAAGTTTTTTATTTGCATGAAAACAGCAAATTGCATACCTCCTAAGTTTTCACTTGTAATACTTTTTCAAGTATATTGCATTCCACGGCCTCAGGAGACACTATCCAGTCTTGATGTTCCTCGACTGGTATGCCCATTTGCTATAGACTTCCATGATCTCAAAAGGTCCTTCCCATACCGACTAGAACTTTGCTGAGCCGTGTGCCTTGATGTTTTCCACTGTTCGCTTACCCACTCAGCCATCTTGAACGACCCTTGATTTACCCCAGGATTGAAGTATTTTCAAAGTTAGTTTTGATAGTTGAGGAGGTGAGCTGTTGCTGCCTCTCTTCTTTCATCTGCAAAATTCAACTCTTGTGTCATCCGACTCTCGCTTCCACCTTGCTCGAAGGTGATTGTCCTAGCCGTTTGCACCAACTTCTCCATGGGGATGATTGCTTCCATTCCGTATACAAGTGTGTATGGCATTTCGTTCGTTGGCTTCCTCGGCATGGTCCTGTAAGCCCATAGGACATTAGGCAGCTCCAAGGGCCATCTTCCTTTCTTTGCGGCAAACATTTTCTTAACCCCATCGAAGATAGTTCGATTTATTATTTCATCTTGACCATTTCCTCTCAGGTAGCTTCTCGAAGAGAATCTTAAGAGAATTCTGTGCTTGTCACAGAAGTTCCTGAATCCATCATTGTTGAACTAAGTCTCATTGTCACAAATGATCTCTCTTGGCACTCTAAATCAGCATATGATTTGGTTCCAAACGATGTTCAAGACATCCTTAGACGTGATTACTGGATAAACCTAAGCTTCGACCCACTTCGAAAAGTAATCGGTCGTGACCAGCACATGCTTCAATCCTCCTTGCACCTCTGGTAATGGACCAACAATATCCATTCCCCATCGTGCGAATGGCCACGGTCCTGCCTATATAACTAAATCGTGAGCCGGGATATGACTTACCGGGGAGTGGTACTGACATCCTTCGCATTTTCTTGCATATTGCTCTGCCTCTCGATGCATGTACGTCCAGAAGTAACCTTGAGCAGTTATCTTCCTTGCTAGGCTCTTGCCCCCAGCGTGTCCTCCACACGTCCCTTCGTGCATTTCTCTGAGTATAGTTTGAGCTTGAACCGGTCCAACACATCTCAATAATGGGCCCATGAATGACCTTCGATATAACTCATCTCTAACCATTGAGTACCTTACTACCTTGAATCTAAGTTTTCTGGCCTCTATGGGGTTTTCTGGTTGGATACCGAACTCCAAGTAGTTGATAATAATGCCCCTCCAATCATTTGGGATCACCTCGATCATCATGGCTTGACATTCGATTGGCTCCTTAATGCTCGGACATTTGAGCACATCGATCCTCATTGGTAAAGGCTCTTCAACACATCCAAATGCCATCTTTGCTAGTTCATTGGCCCTCTGGTTTTCTTCTCTTGGGATTTTTACCAGCGACAATTGAGAGAACTCAGAAATCAATCTTCTCACCATAGCCTGGTATTGTATCATCTTTTCATCTCATGCCGCGTATTTGTCATTGGATTGTCCAACTATAAGTTACGAGTTAGAGTGTATCTGCAAGGTTTTTATTCTCAATTGCTTCGCGACTCACATTCCGACCAACAGGGCTTGATACTCTACCACGTTGTTCGAAGCTTTAAAATCCAAGCATATGACACAATCTAGCATGAAACCTTCTGAACTCTCAAGACTATGCCAATTCCAGCCCCAGTGAAGTTTGAGGATCCATTGATGTTCATTTACCACCTCGGCTCTTCCCATGGAACGTCTGCGATGGCTAATGGGATGTGGCATTCGACAAGGAAATCAGCTAGGACTTGTCCCTTCATGGCGGTACGTGGCTTGTAGCTGATATCAAACTCACTCAATTCTATGACCCACTTCATTTTCCGCTTAGACGTGTCTGGTTTCGTGAGAATTCCTTTGATGAGAAAATCGGTATATACCACAATTTCTCTGCCTTTAAAGTATTGTCAAAGCTTCCGCTTCACGTGTATCAGTGCCAATATGAGTTTCTCAGTTGGAGTGTACCTTGTTTTGCTTTGAGAAGGCAGTGGCTAGTAAATGAAATTGGCCACTAATGCCTTCCTTCTTCTTGGAATAAGGCGGCACTCCTCGCTACTCCTGACACGGCTAGGTATATACAAAGCGTCTCCATGTCCTTTGGCACCACCAAGAACTTCTTGCTTGCCAGGTATTGCTTCAGCTCCCGGAATGCCTCAGATTTCTCTTGGCCCCAGAAGTTCAAAGTTTTGAGCTTTAAAGCTTTGAAAAACGGCCGACATCGATCGATCATCTGATAGATGAATCTGCTCAATGCTGATATCCTCCCAGTTAGGACTTGAATTTCCTTTCTTGTGCTGGGTTCCTCTATGCTAAGGATAGCTTTGACTAGCCTAGGATCCACTTTGATCCCTCTCTTGCTTACTATATATCCCAAGAAATGACGGGAAAACACTTCGAAGATGCTTTTCGAAGGGTTGAGCCTCATTTTGAACTTTCTCAGAATTTTGAACATACCTCTCAAATCCTCAATATGATCTCTCTTGCACCTGCTCTTAACCACCGGGTCATCTATACCTATATTGTCTTTCCCAACAAATCTCTGAACATAAGGTTTACCAATCTTTGGTATGTTGCCCCCGCGTTCTTCAAGCCGAATGGCATAACCTTATAATAGAAGAGGCCTCTTTCCGAGACTAATGTAGTTTGAGCTAGTCTTCTGGCGCCAATGGTATCTGGTTGTTACCCGAGTAAGCATCGAGGAATGACAGATTCTCGAAACCCGCGGTTGCATCCACCACTTAATCGATCCTCGGGAGTGGGTAGCAATCTTTCGCGCACGCCTTATTTATATCAGTAAAATCCATGCAGACTCACCACTTCTCATTCTTCTTCTTCTTCACCATCACCACGTTCAAAATCCACGTTGGACACCACACTTCTCTGATATGTCCAACTTCGAGGAAGCGATCTACCTCGTCGCTTATGATCTTGTTGCGTTCCAGCGTAAACCTCCTCGGTTTCTGCTTGTATGGTGGGAAATCTGGATCAGTATTCAACTTATGAAAAGCTATCCTTGGATCAATACCTGGCATGTCTCGATGCATCCATGCAAACACATCTTGATTTTCAATCAGGAAGTTGACTAAATTTCGAACTTCCTCTTTGGTTTGGAGGGATCCTATCAAGACTTTTTTCTTCGGATCGTTATTGAGAGACACTTTCCCGATCTCTTCTATAAGGTCGGTGTCGTTTCCTGCTCAACTATCTCCATGTCCACATTTGATATGTCCTCCATTGATTGTTATTTGACCATCTGCTTGTCCTCCTTAACTTTCGTCTACGAGTCGGACTGTTTTTCGCTGCTTAATTCCGAACTCCGCTCTGCAGTTTTAAGCTTATTTTGCTTTTTGGTGAGCGGCTTTGGGTCTGTGAACTTCGAGCTAGGGGGTGCTACGTAGAACTTCTTCTTGATTTCCACGATGTACAAGTTCTTCGACAGCGTCTGATCCCCACGGACTGAAACCACATGGCTCTTATCTTCCGAAATAAACTTCAAGACTTGATACCTCATTAAAGCTTTTGCTTTCATGCGGTGTAACCGGTCTCTTCCTAGCATTGCGCTGTAAGCTGAGTGCTTGTCTATGATCATGAAGTTCACATCAACCTTCTTCCCAGTCATAATCACCGGGAGGGTAATATCTCAGTATGGCCACGTCTCGGCACTGTCGAAGGCCATTACTAGTGATTTACTCCTTTTGACGAACTTCGAATCGATGCCGAGCTTGCGGAAAGTACAAAATTTCGATGTTGCTTCCTGCATCAATCATTACTCTGCTAGCCATGCAGTTGTCGATCCTTGTTGAGATGACTAATGTGTCTCGATAAGGGCACTAGATCCCTTCCCCATCCTTTGGTGAGAAACAAATAGATAGGCTTTCATTTGCCTTCTCTTCGGAGATCTCCCTCCTCTCAGCGAAGCATACCCTTCTGATTTTTTCTGCTTGTCGGGTCTCGCTTTTGATTCATCTCTCGTCCTCTTCTTTCGTGGATGGACTTTTGGATATGGCCAATATCTCACGCACCAGAGGTTCTTCATCCACCGCCTTTTTCTCTTGATTCCCTTGGTATTTCCTTCCTTGTATTGTCGCAGATTTCCTTGGTCCATAAGCTCCAAGATAGCCAGCTCCAATGCTTCGCACCTTCGAAGGCTGTGCCCCTGGTCTTGGTGGTAGGGGCAATACCTTTTCTTTTCTTTAGGATCCTTAGCTTCGGCTTACGGGGGTGGCTTCTTGAATATACTCTCCTTCTCGTGTCGGTAGAATATGGTCGCCAGACTGATTGTGAACCACTATCCCGTGGGCTTCCTCTTGTCTTTTCGATCCTCAGAATTCGAAGCAGGTTTCGACCTTCGATCTTGAACTTCCACAGATTTCGAAGTTTTTGACTTAGCTTCGACGTTTGCCGAGACCCTGCCTTTTCGAGATGAATTTTGCCCTCTATGCGATCGAAGATATCTTCCATAGTTCTCGGGACCTTTTCCACCAGCTTTTCAAAAAATGGTGATCCTTCAAGTAGTCTTTCTCGGAATGCGACGACCGCGATTGTCGAATTCATATTCGTCACTACCATCTTGTCCCTGAAACTTTCGAAATACTTTTCTAACTTCTTCTCTAGTTTCTGCTTAATACGGAACAAGGTAGATAATTCCTTTTTCTGCCTCCTGTTGCAGAAATACTGATAGTTGAACTGCCGCGTTAACTTCTCGAAGTCGATATCGATCCTGGCTTCAATCCTCGAAACTATTTTGTAGCCGGCCCGGAGATGTTGGTTGGGAATAACTTGCACATTAGGTTATATCGGTGGTTTCGATCCTCATTGCCTCCGTATATTCCTTGATATGGTCCTCCGGATCAAAGGTTTCAGTAAACTTTGTGAATGCCAGGATGGAAAATCGTCTCGACTTCTCAACATTCAGGATGTCATTGGTGAAAGGTGAATCAATTAGTTCCCTCGAAACTTTGGCCGCTATGTCACGTAGCCTCGATCCTCGAGTTTTCTTCACCACTCTTGCCACATAATCATTCAGTACACGGCTTCCTAGAGGTGGCACGTAGTCATCGTCGGTCTCGCTGCCATCCTCAACTAAGTTTTTCTCCCCGGACGTATTTTCTTCATCAAGTGGGGATTCGTTCCCTGGTGACAGTGACCGATTCCTTCTTGACCCCGTTATGCGCCTCTTTTTGGCTCGCTCATATCTTTTGAATCTAGCTACTTCGGCCTGAAGGTTCCTTATCTCCCAGCTGGTCAGTCCTCTTCGGTGGTGACTTGGACCTCTATTCTCTCTCACCACCCCGACTTTGGAGATATGTATATTCTCTATTTGCCTTCTTTCAGCTCTTTCGTCAGCTTCTCCATCTTCGAGAACATTTTCCTCAGAGCCATCTTCAACTAGGTTGCCATCATCGCGGTGCAACACCTCGTCGTCGTTGTTTGGGATGTCATTCACCATCGTTCCCATAGACGGTGCCTACTTATGGGAGCACAGAAAAGTTAGGCTTTAGCTTCGAAGGCTTCCACAAGGTTTTCTCCGACGATCGACTTGAAATCCCCTTTGACGACAGTTTGAAGATGATCGGTGTTGTGGTTGAAGTTAAGTTTGAACAATGGGGGGGGGTACCTGCAAAAGACTTTCCGACGCTCAAGTAAGTGAGAGTATAATGCAAGCATGTATATATGTATTCGAACTGGAAAAACTCACCAGGTTCTACTATTTATACCGTCGAAATTCCCACTAAAACAAGAGACACTACGTCCACTAACATAATAGCTGGACTTTGAAGTTCTTGCACCGAGCTTCGAGCATCGAAACTCGGCCACGTCCAGCAACCGCCTCCTATTTTGCTGGCATGTCCCTAGGATTACAATCCACTTTCTTCACTACCCCTCATTTCGGGTCTATTTGAGTTAGTGGTCTCCTCTTGGACCTATCTGAATAGTCCCCAAGGCACTTGGACGTCAATCTATGGTCCTGGCCCAGTGATCCATCCGAATCTCATTATGGATCATCGCCACTCGAAGTTCGAGACACTCTTTGAACTTCGAAGTTCTTCATCGAGGTTCGAAGTGCTTCGAACCTCGATCTTTATATCTGGAACGGACATGGATCTTCAAGATACTCTTCAAAGACTTAATTCCTAATGTTCTTATTCCATATTCAATCTTCAATCACATTTCTTGGTGCCAATTTCGAACCTTAAAAATCTTGCTCCCACATCTACCTATTGGGCCGAGGCTACAAGGCCAAAAAGTTAATGTGGATGGAGTATGTCTACTGCATGCTCAATACAGGGGAACGAGACTACAATTGTTTCAGGATTGTCCAGCCTATTGTTACACAACTAGTGTCTGGGATTGGGCAGACTTCTACCACCTACCAAGATTGGTTGCATGCCTGTTTTATGGGCTTACCACATGATGTGCTATCTAGATTAATTAGTAGTTGTCGTGTGCTTTATCTAGAAAGGAAGGAATGATAAGTTGTAGAACGGGAAACCGTGTGATGGGCACACTATGAGGGTGATGACATGGGTTTGGCATGATCATCATGTTATGAGGAACAAGACCCTAGACCGCATGTCCAGAGTTTTATAAACATGGAGTAATCCACCTATGGGTCAGTTCTGTGTGTTTATGGATGGAACCTTTAAGGCCTCGAGACAGAGAGATGAAATAGGTATTGTAGTGCGCGATTGGAATGATTAGCTTTTCTTGGCCATGGTCTGTCATGTTGAGATAGTTTTTTTCAGCCTTTATAGTGGAAAATGCTGCAGCATGAAATCTTTTTAGTTATTTTTAATCTGGCTTGATTAAGGTTATGGTTGAGGCTATGACAGATCCACAGCTTCAACCATGTTTAGAAATTTATGTCGCGATCTTCGTTCTTTTTGGTATTTTTTAAAGGGGGGTGAAATTGGCACCCCATTTTTTACATTTCACACCCCCTTTCTATTATTTTTGTGTTGATTTTCATTACACTTTTGCATAAAAAGATGAAGAAGGGGAGTGTGAAATGTAAAAAAGGGGATGCAAGTTTTACCTCCTTTTTTTAAATTCTAAATTTGTTCATTTGGGCCGAGAGACAAATCTAGTAGATCATAAGTTTAGCATATTGGTCTTGCGTAATGCTAGGACCCCTGTTATTTTTGATTTAGCACCCCATTTTATGCATGGATGGCTGACTTGTTTGTAATAGCTAAGTTTATCAATATTATTCTATCGTCTCGAAGAAGAAAAAACGCACATGCATTGATCATGTCATTGGCTTCTATCCTCGACGCACTGAATTTCGGCCGTTCATTACTATTGAAATGAACTCTGGTGAAGAAAGAACTTTCCTAATTAGCATGCAGATTGATAGTGAGTTTGATGCTTGTGTTCCACAAAGTCAGATGTTGATCTTTCTAACCCTCAAGCAAATGCTCATTACCCCACTTAATTAACTTCCTTCTGATGAACCCCTAGATGGTGGTTGGTAAACTGCGTCTCGTCGCCGTCGTTGTGGCAGATCTGCTTGTGGTCGTGCTGTCCATGCTAACAATCTTAGAAGAGTTGGTGTCTCCTTTCAATGCAGTTGTTAGCTCACCTAAAAACTATTATATGCACCGCCCATCTGACCACCCAACAAACAATTCTTATGCAATCAATATAGCTTCACCATTGAAGGTCTAAAGATGAGCCCTGAGAAGAATGTTCCCCAAAATCATGCTGTGGTGTAACATCCCGATTCAAATTAAATTTACCTCGTTATTTTGATTAAATATTAATGGACGATGGTCACTGATTTTTTTTACTATCGGTAATTATCGATGGCTTCATATAGGAATTTTATCGATTTAAGTTTTTTGAAGAATTTCTTTAGGAAAAGTCATAGAGTTTATCGAGATGAATTTGAGGTCACATCAAGTGTTAAAATCAGAGTTACGATGAAAAAATTACGTGCAATAAAAGTTTTAAACAATTTACGTTTTTGGTTAGTCGCGAATGTAAATAGGACTTACCAGAAATGGAAAGTCCATCCACTACTAGAAAATTGCTCTTAGACAACAGTCCACAACCGATGTAAAAAAAATCTGAACAGATGTCTTAGTGGGTGATGTAAAAGATCGAAACCACTAAGACATCGATTTGAAAGCAATGTCTAAATTTGAGGTAGACATCAGTTATACCTGCAAAACTATGCAATGATCTCTATTTGGTGTATGTAGCTACTGTTAAACTTTCATATTCTTAAGTTTTAAGTCTATTGCAATAGTAGTCTATAATACAATTATGACATTTAACATCGATCATAATTCTAAAACCAATGTCCGATTATAACTTACACATCGGTCTTTAAGTAAAAGACATAAGTTTTTCTTACAAAGCTGATGTCTATGTTAATCATTGACAACAATAATTTTTAGTAGTGTGATGTGCAATAGTTTTGTTGACATCAATTTTTGTTTGTACACTGATATATTTTCTTTTAATTGATATCGATTTTTGTCAGAAAACTAATGTATAATCTTGTTCTTGACAATAAATTTTCACACAACAAATAAGCAACAAAACAACAATCACCAATACATTCATTTCATACCAAAATATCATGTACAAGCTACACATTCATTTCGACATTACATATTATCTAGCTGAACTAAGATGCAGCCCAAACTAAGTCACTTGCAAAAGCACATAGCTTCATGTTGCAATGAGCCTCTTGTATGCATAACACCTTTCTTGATTTAATCTGTTCTTCGTCGTTCCTATTCAGCAGCTAGAAAACAAAAACCTATTGCATTGCAGACAACAGGAAAAGGTATCAGGTTCAAATTTATATGACCCTCAATGCATAGACCAGCTAGAATAGAATTGACCTTGGATGAGCATAATGAGCTTTCAGGACATGAACAACATGTAATGAAGCACAGAAAATGATAATAAACAGTTCCCGGAAATAAATGTAATTACTTATGTCTTTAATTCTAGTCAAAATAGCTAATTCACACAATGGAACTAACGTAAACCAATAGCAACCAGTAGCTACCTGAGCAGGACTTAAAAGGGAGCTCAAGTGACTCATCCCATACTTCTGCACTTCCATTGGCACAAAATGCATGCATAAAAATTAAACATGCAACAAATCACCGAGTCATTAGTGCACAAAATGCATGCACTTACATTAGTTTTGTATATTCATTCCAACAAATCACCACCGAGTCATGACTACAAGCATCAATATGAACACAACACCTGAACTATGACACCAGCAGAAACAACTGCAAGCTATTATTATCAGAATTTAAAAACACGAAGCATGTCCCATTAATTCAACTATTCGTAATAGAAAAAAGAGATAACAAATCTACAGGCAAAAAATGCATGCATAAAATTAAACATGCAAAAGCCAGTGCAGATTATACCCTAGACATCTAATAATGGTTTGGTTACATGGCTTAGAGAGAAATGAAACTTGCCAAAGCCTGACTCCTAATTAAAAATTAATTATTTGCAAAGCCAAAATGCATTTAGCCTCAACCCTATATTCTTACATACATGACACGTAAGCTTCAGCAGAACCATATTCTCAACTACACATAAATAAAAGAGCTCACAATAATATACCAGTTGCATACAAGCTACATTGCAAAAGAAAACGACAAGCCCAACAATTTCACACACTCAACAAATCCTCCACAATCAATAAACACAACCATGTCAAAATATTAAAGCAGCTAAAGTTTCAAAAGCACTCACTTAATACCCAATCAATGTGCTCCTGAATACCGAATCCAAAGCAGCCAGTATCACTGAAGTTCTTTCACAAAAGCTCGAACTCCTTCACCTTGAGACCACTCTCCAACGGTTGAAGCGCCTTTTCTCTCCCCTCACAGTAACGTAGCAAGCAATTTTCTCGTTATGCCTGATTCCGAGAAGATACGTGAAGCAACGGAGGCATGGATCTCAGTGGTCGGAGGGGCGAATTCGGATCGAGGAGCAAATTCGAGTTGTTGCTGACTCGAGAACCGAGTCGCTTTAGTGCAGAGCGATGGTGACGAGGTAGAAAGGATGAGAGGCTCGCACGACAAGGCAGGGCAGTAGGTGCAAGGCGACGAGAGAGAGGGAGACATGAGCAACGAGAGAGAGTGAGAGTGGGAGAGAAGAGGGTTCAAAGATGAGCAGATCTAGGTCAGGGGGAGAAAGGAGAGGAGAGAGAGCGAACAAATTTTTTAGAGAGAGCAGATCTAAGTCTTCCTCTTGAAGTCCAAATTTGATTCCTGCACAAACAAAACTTTAAGTATGTTTCGCAGTTTCTAAAATTTTATAACAAAAATGGAGACATTAGTTAGTCATGACAATCGATATTAATTATTAATAAAAACATTGATTTTTAAAAAAGTGGTGTTATAAAATAGTTTTACATCGAGCAAATTTCTGACCCATGTTAAATGACCCATGTCTAAGACCATAATTTTAGTAGTGATCTTTCTCCCTCTCTCACTTGTGAGTTTGCCGACGATGGAACTCGCCGGTCCAGCCACCAAAATCCATATGGTTTCAAAATGTTCGTCTCTCCTCCCTCTTCCAAACCCATATGGTTTCAACCTTGATTTCGTGACGTTGGAGAGGTAGTGAGCTCGATAAATTTTGAACCAAAATGAAAAACCCTAAGTTTTAGGATCGTTTCATTTCTGGCCAAATCGAAAGGAGGGACCCACTGGGCTTTGTAGCCATTGCCATCACGAAGCTAACCATACCTTGATTGCTTCCCAATTCAATCGGAGGAGCACGAATCGATGATTTAAATTTTTTGGTGTTGTTGATTTCAAAAGGTAATTGGATGAGTTTGAGTTATAATTGGACTTGGTGTAGTTGAGAAAGTTGTTGTTGGGTTTTTGCACAGAATGAGCTTCGGGTCGCTGAAAAAAGACATCGGGTCCGCTACGCCGCCGCCACCGGCGGTGGTTCACAACACTTTGGTGAAGAGAACTTTGACATAAATTTTATGTTGTTGTACTTATAATTTCGTACTGAATGTAATGAAGATGTTATTAAATCGATTTGACATTGTTGATTAAGACGTGTGGATAATCGGATATTAATTAAACGATTTTACGATATTATTAAATGGTTGAATGAATTATCGATTCAACCTCGAGTCACATAATGTTTGAGGAATGTGTTGAGACTTTAAAAATAATTCAAGAATTAGAATTTGGAAGTTGATTAAAGCTCGTCATTAGTTTAGAAAGCACAATATTTGAGAACGCGAGGACCTCGACCATAATGCTCATTTACCAAAGGAAGTTGATTATTATTTCGGAAAGCACGTTATTCCTGAATGCGAGGATCTCGACCATAATGCTCATTCACCAACGAGCTTAGCTATTTATTATGATTTTAACGATAACAAATAATAATCATTGTTTCAGGAGGACATGTTAGCAGCCAATGTCAAATGTTTAGAAATGTCAACAGACATGCTTTGGCAGAATGGAAACATAGCACAATACTGTGAGTGGACTTTGTTTTCATAGTCACTTGCGAGGTCATTGATTTTATGTTTCTGCAGTATGTTTATGATTAGCTTTATAAACTTTTTGTTTTGGAGGTCTGGTTTGTGATGATCATATTAGTTGCATCGATGCTCTAACTATACGGCTGATCACTGAATAGCCGGTCGGACCGAGTTACGAAAAATATCCTACCCGACTCAGATCGTCTCAGGTTAGGACAAACACCCTAGATGCTCCTATCACCTGTACTTTTCATATATAGAGTCGATCCGGGTTAGGACAAGCACCCTGAACGACCACCTCCATTTCCAGTTCAGTTTGGGATATTTAAACTCGCATTATTTCACAGAAATCAGCTGAAATGCATACAATTATAATTTTACAGATATACAAAATTTATGATTTTGTCCATTCACTATAACGTTTTATGTTTTATACCTTTTCCTGGGTCTTTTGTTTTAAATTGGCCAGATTGCAGGTTAGCCAGTTGAAGTCGTGACCGTCCAGAGTACGAGGCATGACAGTCCACAACTTCTGTCTTCTCAGTGTAGGTTCTCAGTTAAAGATCAGGTTGCTCGTGCTAGGGTAGCTGGTACCGAGTAGTCAGTGCTTGATACTCTAATACAGGTCCCGCAAGACTTACCTTGAATTATTGTAGTAATCTGGGGCGGGTCTTGTCATGAGATACCTGAGTAGGTTTTCTTTTGGTGATCCGAAGAGTTTATCATCAACATTAGTTTTGATTCGCTATAATGCTTAGAAAAAAATCATGTTGTTCTACATACTGTGCTTTTACCATCTTGGTAAGAAGCTGAGAGTAGTAAGTGATATGCCTTGCATCCACCTCAATTCGATATTTCTCATAGAGGGTTTGTGATGCAGGTTAAAAGGTAGAGAGAGTTTTCTCAATCTTGGCTGAGGCTCTCCATAGAAGCAGAACACGGAGCAGTTACGAATAAGCTGTAAGTTGTAACCCTAAACAAGATCAAAGTTGGCGACTCTCAGGTGGGTCAAGGGCCAAAGTTCCAGAGGGCTCTCTTTACTGGCGTACCAGTTTTGGAGGTCCTCATTAAGATATCGGACCATATAACCTAGGGCACGACCCTCTATCATGGAGTATACTTATGCAACCATTTTAATTTGCATTGATTGGCATAATCTACGCAAGTAGACCGTGCCCCTTGAGAAGAGTCCTTATGTTTCGGATATAAACATGGAATTCGATGCACGTTGCATTAAGCGGCTTGTAGTCCAATTTGTTCATGTTTCCCATCTTTTGAAATAAAGAGAGAGAACATTTAGTTCTATGTTTGGATTATAAATTAGAACTTTATGTAGGCCGGTCTGTAGATTAACGATTTCCTACGTTGATTTCTCATTATCAAATTTCTTTTATGTCTTCAATTGAAGAATTCGTGAAGCCTAGAAGAAAAGAATCGCAAAGTTGCAAAGAGGAGAAGAGATAAATACTATCCCAAAAAAACTTACTTCTTAATCGAAAAGTAAAACATAATCTTGGAGGTCTTCCTCCTCGACCTCGGGCGCGGTGACAGTTAATAACAGAGCTGGTCAATGGCGACGGCAGTTCGAGTTAGGGAGAGAAGGAAGGGATGTTTATGTGTAGTAGCTACGGTTAGAGCTCGTGCTAAATAACATGTTGAAATAAAATGAAACTTTGAGAGAAAAGTTTAATGAATTTTTGTTATTGATGCCTGAAGCATATGGTCTATATCTAGACCTTAACAAGTCCCCATAATGAATGAAGATCAATTCTTTATCCACATGTAATAGGAATCCTTATCAGATAAGATATTCTCTCTGCATACAAATCTAATTAAGAAAGAATAATCACATAATATCTGGCATATTTCTGCATAAACATATATTTTATAGAAATAAAATAAAAATAAACTAAGCCCAGGCCAACGTCTAGAGCCTACCGAGTGCAGAGATACTGCCAACCTACTTCCACCACAAAATTTGTCGTAAGTTGCCACCTATCTCCATCCCGCAAACCACCGCTGACACAGTCGCTTACTTTGCTTATTATATGGAACTTTTGATTGATCAAATTCAGAAATTTTGGCCAAACAATATGCAGTTAAGAATTATGTGTTCAAAATAATCTATGATCGGTAGAGATAGCATAAGCATCAATTGAATTTGTTGTATTGGAACCCTATTCAAATTAATCCTTCACAATTAGTGTGTGACAACAGTTCTGTGGACTGTGGATAATGGGTTAGATTTTTCCATATTAGACAAAGCAGAGACAAAAGGAAAGAATAATGATCTTACAATGTTGTATATAGCGACCAATTGCCAGAACTCTTTTGTATAAAACTCTTATAACCTACATGTTATAAGCAATTCCGTATAGTATAGTGATCTTATTTAGGAGCTCTTTTATAGAGTCAAAAGTTGCAAGGAACATAAACTCTTTTGGTTTATAAATGGCAGTTGTATATATTGTTCTTTTGTTTTATGGAATTTGATACCTAGATTTTACGGACCAAATAAATGTTGAAGTGTACAAAAGCAAAATTATAAAATACATAAAAGTACGTGATAGTTAATTTTTTTTAAGAAACAAATTAAAACATTTTGCATAGAGCGTCATATACATTATTTTGTGCAATTTTATTATCCTTAAAATTCACACAATTTTTTTGTCGCAAAAAGGAAATTGAAATTTCTAAATATGAAAAGTAGTCACTGGACATTCCACGGTTTACTATGAATTACATGCATCTTCAAAAAAGCACATGTCGCCCACCAAAATGCATTCACACGGTTATTATTCCATATGAGAACCCAATATCATTACTCACATCGTGTAGAAAACTAGTTTCCATGTGCCTGTACTCATATGAATAGTTTTTCACATGGCCGGAATAGCTTATATATGTATCATACATTTATACACTTGCACACGGAATAGTATGGTGTATGTACTGTGCATGAAATTTACAAAGAGTCTATGCTGCAGTGGCGGAGGGAGTTGAGGGGCAGTCCGGGTCTGAGGCTCCCTCTCCCTCCGTGAAATAGTACTAGTCTATTATATATAATAATTTATTACATGTGAATATTTGGATTATTTAGTAGACATCACTTACACAAATTAGTTTGGTCCACCGACCTAAATCCAAGTTTGACAATGACATGACAATGGGCCACTTTTCAATACTTAAAAATATAATATAAAGCCATTTTATTTTCGGTCTTACTCCCTAAACTAATTTGATAACTGTATCCTATTATAACTAGGTTTACAATTTTTTTTTCTTATATTGTGTTCATCCGTCTAAAATATAACTTCTTATCATTTGGCTATCTACTTCTCAACTCTCAATGGAGAAATATCTCATAAGAAAAAAAAATTCTAGAGAATCGTCTAGCTCAGATCCAACATCAGAAGAACGACCTGCAAAAATTCCAAAAAAGAATGACAATAATTCAAAAAAGTCTTCAGTATCAGCTAATGATAAACTAGAACAGTATCCTTCTGATCTTGGTAAGCGCTTATCAATTTCAAGTTATCATCCTAATCTTCAAGAAGAAGTTCGAAAATATTATCTGCAAAAAGGCCCTTGTCAACCTAAAACTCACGATTTTCCTTACCGTGAATTTGGGAGTAAAAAAAAGAAGAGAATGCTTCTTTGTGATTGGTTCAAAATGTCTCTGTTTGGGCCCAAAATATTCACAAGAGGATATTGGCCGGAAGTATCAGAACGGGCCGACAAAATGCGGCTTGCAATTTACTTCGAATCTGGAAAGAATATTTACACGCGAGATTCCTAAGCGAGTTAGGGATAAAAATATGACAAAGTATCTTTTCTTTCCTAGTCATCCCGGTTTCCTTGACAAGTAAGGGAGATTGGAGCACCAACCTCTATAAATAGTGGAGTTAAGGAAGATTTGAGGACCTCTACACATACAGAAAAATTTGCGCACAAGCAAATCTTACTCTCTCAGCGAATAAACAACCCAGCGATAGCGAATTCAGGATCTAGGCCACCCGATGGAGCTTGGTGATTCGACAGTTCACTCAAGCTACCAAACTGACAACGGCAATCGGAGGAGTCTAGATCACCTAATAAAGTGTGGAGATTCCAAGGATCTACGAAGTCACACTATCGTGCTCTCGACACTTGCCATAGAGATTGGTCTGCTTTATACTCAGTTTGCTTATAAAGCATCGATCCTTTGTGGTTCAGCAAAGAGACACAAAACCTAAGTCTTGAAATAACTTAGGCAAGTAGGACTCAATGAGCGAGGTTGGTGCTCTCCTCGCTCCAACCACTTGTAAGAAAGCAGAGACAACGCATTGCATTACTCAACTACATACTACCATCGGCAGTGGCATGCCAGGCACACATACTACACACACACATCGGATAAAAGAGATAGTTTGTGATATTCTCATTCACAGTAACCTGACTGGAGCAAATCAAGCCAAACACTTTGGCACGCCTAGTGGGACAGAGGTTTAGTGTCTCATAATCATTTATCTGTATAAGAAAACTTTCAGTAGTTGCCTCAAGCATCCAACACTTATGTTCCAAAAACATAATTCAGCTAGTTGTCGGGGCTTGAGCAACGAGGAAGTTTTACAGAGGTTTGGAGTAGCAATGTCTAAACCTACGAAAGTAGTGGAATTCAAAGCCATGGACTTTACAGCTTATAAGGACTACTCGCTTGAACGAGAAAAATACATGGATGACAACATTGACCGTGTCATAAGAGCGGTGGAAGAAAGCGAGAAGTTTGTGAGTAGGGTCCAGACAAGAGTGGATAAGTTTCAAGAATCCAGGGAGCAGGATCACTTACAAAATAAACAAAGGTTTGATGATTTCGCAGCATCCATTGCGAACCTTAGAAAAACCATGACTAATAGTTTGGCAGCCATTCAAGAAAAATTGGGAAAGCCACTTGAACCCTAATTTCATGATGATGAAGATGTTAAGGATGAGGATCTGCCTCCTCCCCCACCTAATCTTGAGCGAGAATTGGAAGAGAAAATCATCCGGATTATTGGCCAGAGATTACCTGCTATAAATGGAGTTCCAGTGACCTATAGTGAACCATTTCCACCACCACCTGTTGGTTGGAAGTGGCCCAAAGGATACCAACCTATTAGTTTCACTCGCTTCAGTGGTGATAAAACAGAGCCAGCATCTACTCACATTGCACGATTCAGATTAGAGTGTGGTCCATGGGGAAGGTTAAGCGAGTTTAAACTGAGAGTTTTTGCATCATCCCTATCAAGAGTTGCGTTACATTGGTATATAAACTTGCCGTAAGGATCTGTTCTTGATTGGGAAATGATGGAAAGGTTGTCCACTGAACACTTTAGTGGATTAGAACCAGCTATTAAGCTTGGCAAGCTTTGCCAGATGGTTCAAATGCCAAGTGAATCACCAGTGGCATATTTTCATAGGTTCAAGACTGAATATACCAAGAGAAAAACTTCATGCACTATGGAGGAGCGAGTGGCCATTGCGGTTAGAGGACTCGAGGAGCGTTTACGTATGAAGTATGTGGATGCAAAGTTCACTTCATTGAATGCTCTCATTGACGCAGTAGCCTAAACGCATGCAGCATATCAGGAAGCTAACAACATACACAATGCATCCAGAGGGATGTATGTTCCTAAGACACCGTATCGTGAGTGTCCTAAGATGATCGATATGGTTAATGATGAATAAGAATTTGATGAGTTTGACTCAGACGATGCAACAGTGGCTGGTTTGGAGTTAATGACCAAAAGTATGGTTAATTGAAAGAAGGTAATCCCCATAAAGGGACCAATGCGAATCTTAACAAGTGCTTTCACTAAACCAGAATTTGAAACGTACACTTATGATGCTAATGCGACTCATGAGATTTTAGACGACTTGATTAACAAGAAGCTGACCAAGACAGACTTTGGTGCGTATCCTACAACGGAGCAGCTAAAATGAAAGAAGTATTGCAAATTTCACAATATGTAGAATCATACGACTAAGGATTGTGTCAAGCTAAAAGATCAGATCTAAAAGTGGATCAATGAAGGAAGAATCGTAGTAGATGCATCACCCCAGATCACATTATTAGATCATCAACCTTTCACAGAGACCTTGGTAGGAACCATAGAGTTATCCGAACAAACTAGGGCCAATACTTTTCACAGTGACAAAATGGAAGAAATTCTAGAAGAATTGATCAAGGCAAGCATTACAAAAGCATATGTCAATCCAAGTCTATGCTTGCAAGGAACAAAAGGTGATCTGTATTGCAAGTTCCATCACAACTGGACTCATAACACAAACCAATGTAAAGGCTTACAAAGACAAATCCAGCAGTGGATAGATGAGGGAGAAATCGTGGTTCCAGCCTATGATGCAGAAGAAATTGTTCAAGGAACATTCATGGTAGGTACTTTGGAGATATCCTGGCATTGTGGAGCTAAAAGAGAGAAAATATTGGATCTTAAAATCACCAACAAGGCAGTAGCAAACAAGAGGACAATAAAGGAAAACAGAAAAAGGTCTGCAGCGAGGCCACCCCGATAGTTCTTTGTAACCGTTGCAAGGTATAGTGTGACCTTAAGATGACCCATGATGAGTTCATAGAAGCTGTTCGAGCAGAGCCATAGGTCAAATCACCACCTGAGAATTAGCAGCCAGCTAGTTCAAAGGAAGCACATTCAGTACCAAGGGACTCCAATTTGTACAAAAGGATGTGATTGGCGGAGAAGAGGCCCGAAGTAACTGATAAATCGCAACGATGGGAGCCAGAGAATCCCTACATCCCTCCAGCATGTCGGTTCGTAATCAAGAAAGATGTATGGTACGTGAAGTCAGGAGGAAAGACTGTGGAAATCACTCCTACCAGGAAAAGAAAACTACAACGAAAGTTCGGGGCAGTGAAGAAGACTCTGGAGGCCATCGACAAAGGGTTAATCAAAGTAGATCAGTTGGTAGAGTCACCCGAAAAGATCTAGAGAAGGATGAACAGGCTCGTAGCTAATCCGATGATTGCATTTTATAGGAATTCTGACAAAAGAAAGGTCTGAGCTGCTAGGCCAAAAGTATTTTCCAGAATAGATAAAGCATAGTCAGTGGCTGAAATACAACAAACACCAAAAAGGTATCGGAAAGTGAATGAGCTGGAAGACAGGCCAGTGCGGAAGTCAGTCTTTAAATGTATTGAATCAAAGGCAGAACCAGTCACTAAGCCAAGCAAGAAACCAGTGCTGCGATGGAGACCAAAGCCTTTGATAATTGAGGAATAGAAGAAGCTTGCCTCCACTCCTTCCAGTATTGAGGTCAAATAAGTAATAGCCAGTGATTCTGCACTCACTGCTAAAATTGAGGGACCGAAAGAGCCTAAATTAGAGGTCCACTTGGAGTAGCGACAAGATTCTCCTATAGTGAGAGAAACTTCACCAGCTATTGAAGTAGGGACAGAAAACAATGAGGACGAGAAGTCGGTGGATTATGATGATGACAAGGAAGACATGGAAGAATTCTATACGGAAGACATGCACATAGGCATGGTGTATATGTTACCAACCAGGTTTGCCAAACCAATTAAAGCCAAACAGGTGGCTTCCATAAGCAAGGCAGTCAAAGGACTAATTTTGGCAGAGCAAGAAGAGGCAGAAGAGCCTATGCCAATAATAGATCCTATCATACGCAAGTTATACATGATGTTTTCCAAACCTACAGCTACAATGGCATCCCACATGAGGCCACTCTATATCACTGCATGCATGAGGGGCATCTAGCTCAGCAAAGTCATGGTAGACACCAGAGCAGCACTAAATGTCCTGACTACTCGTGCAATGACATTGTTGGGCATTCCAAGATCAGCTATCCATGCCACATTCATGACAATCAGGAACTTTGCAGGGACAATTTTGCAGACACTTGGGTTATTGTTCATCGAAGTTAAAGTTGGATCAGCAATAGGGACTCATACTTTCTTTGTGATAGACTGTAATGCACCTTACAGTGAAATCCTGGGACGAGATTGGATTCATAAGAGCTATTGTGTGCGTTCATCGCTTCATCAATAGCTATTAATCTGGGACATGGAGACGTCAGAATCGCACTTAGTTAATGCAGACCTGAGACCCTACTCTATCTCTACAAACACTTTAGATGATGATTACTACAATGGAACCCTAAGACCATTGGAGGTATGCAGCATCGACAACAAATGCCGACCCATTGGAATAACGGCATCAGAATTAGCTCGATGAGGAATAATGTAGGTCAAAGAAGACAAATCATGACCATTCTTCCTCGAGCTAGCTTCCACCAACCATCAATGATAAGGCCTTCCAAGGAGAAGGAAGCAGAGGCTTGTGCTTCTTTATATGCAAGATTGCAAACTTACTTGATAAAGAAACAAGCCTACGATTGTCTGCTAACTATAGCATTGGCAGAGTGTATCAATGAAGATGTACAACAAGAAGTCATTGAGGAGGACATCATTCAGCTTGCACCCATAGCCCAGGATGACACACCGCCTAAAGTAAGGGATCCCATTAAGAAAATCAATTTGGGAACAATAGTGGAGCTAATGGAAGTGGCTATTAACACCTTTTTAGAGCTTGAAGAGAGAAATAGGCTCATTGAACTATTGTTCAAGTACAAAGATTGTTTTGCAAAGAAATTTGAAGACATGATAGGACTTTCACCAGCGTTAGTTGTACATAAACTTCCAATCACAGAAGATAAAAAGCCAGTTCAGCAGCAAATGCGAAGGATGAACGCCGAGACAACAACATTAGTTAAAGAAGAGATCGAGAAAATGTTGAATCTGGAGCCATCCAAGTGGCTAAATATATAGACTAGATATCTTACATAGTCCTAATGCGTAAGAAGAATGGAAAAATTAGAGCCTGCGTGGACTATAGGGACCTGAATCAGGCCACTCCAAAGGATATGTATCCTATGTCAGTAGCAAATTTGCTCATAGACGCTGTGGCTTGGCACAAGATGCTCTCATTCATGGAGAGCGCAGAGGGGTATCATCAAATTCCAGTCGGTGAAGCTGACCGACATAAAACTGCTTTCAGATGTCCCCGAGACACAATAGAGGTGTACATTATATCGTGGTTAAATCAAAGAAGAGGTCGATATCATATGGAAGACCTATGGCAGGTATTCATACAAATGAGGAAGCATCAATTAAAGATGAATCCTGCTAAGTGTGTTTTTGGAGTGTAAGCAGGGGACTTCCTAGGATTTTTGGTGCATCAACGAGGAATTGAAGTACCGGACGACAAAAAAAGAAGTTGTGATCAAGGTTCCTCCTCCAAAAAACAAGCGCGAGTTGCAACAGCTCCTTGGAAAGATCAACTTTTTAAGAAGATTCATTACCAATGCTGCAGGAAAAACTAAGCTTTTTGCTCCTTTGTTAAAATTACAAGGAGAAAAAGAATTTGTGTGGGAACCAGTTCACCAAAAAGCGTTTGATAGTATTAAACAATATTTAGTCAATCCGCCTATCTTGGTGCCACCACAGAAAGGGAGGTCACTCAAGCTTTATATTTTGGCAACAGAATCATCTATAGGAAGTTTGTTGGCACAAGATGACGAAGCAAAAATGAAGCGAGCAACATTCTACCTCAGCAAAACTCTCACAGACTACGAGAATAGGTATACACCAATGGAGAAATTATGCCTCACCCTTTACTTTTCTGGTTGCAAGCTTAGGCATTATATGCTTTCTTTTACAACATGTGTCATCGCACGTACGGATTTAGTCTGATACATGTTATCCCGACCTATACTTCGAGGACGGATAGGGAAGTGGATTCTCGCATTGTCTGAATTTTTGCTGCAATATGTCCCACAAAAGGCAGTGAAAGGCCAGGTAGTGATAGATTTCTTAGCACATCACGGTTGAGATTCCAGAGCTTAAGGAACTAGAGTTGTTGCATGTATCATTGTCTCCCTGGACACTCTACTTTGACAGTTCTAGTACAAGTTCTTTCACAGGACCAGAAATAGCATTGGTGAATCCTCAAGAAGAAACATTTACTTATTCTTTTCGATTGGACTACCATTGCTCAAACAACGCAACAGAGTACGAAGCCTTGATCAATGGATTAGAACTACTGTTAGACCTTGGGGCCTCGGACGTACAAATCCAGGGAGATTCACTATTGGTAATCAGACAAGTTCAGGCTTCATTCAAAACAGGGATGATTTTAGAACCATACGTGAAAAGTGCAAGTGAATCGTTAGAACTATTCACGGATGTATCTCTCGAACACATCCCATGAGGAGAAAATTATGTAGTGAATGAGTTGGCACAGCTCGCTACAGGAATATAGCTTGTTGATAATGTGCATGAACAGATACTGAAGGTCGAAGTTTATACTCTTCCCTCATTCATGACCAGGAAGGAAGAGAAAGATGAGTGGTACGTGGCATCCCTGGATACAATTGATGTTGATTGGACATCCGATAATTGCATATTTAAAAGATCCTAGCTCTCCAGTAGACAAACGCATCAGGTATTTTTATCCAAATTATCTACTACGAAACAACGAGTTACTCATACGTGGGGAAGATGGACTAGACCTATTATGCGTGTTTGGTACAGAAGTAAAACGATTATTGTGACAAGTACATCTAGGGGTCTGTGTAGCTCACCAATCTGGACCCAACATGTGATAGTTACTGCGATGATACGGGTACTTCTAGCCTTTAATGTTAAAGGACTGTATATCTTTTGCAAAAGGATGTGAAGATTGTCAAGCTCATGGACCGGTTAATCATATCCCCAACATCCATATGCAGCCAATCATAAAACCATGGCCAGCAAGAAGATGGGCCTTGAAGTTAATTGGTATGATTCATCCTCACTCTTCCATACAGCATAAGTACATTATCATGGCTACAAGTTTCTTCACTAAATGGGTGGAAGCAAAGCCTCTAAAAGTGGCTTATGCTGCTGCGATCAGGCAATTCCTATATGAGAATATTATTTACAGATTTGGAATCTCATAATGTTTTGTCTTAAATAGAGGAACTGCGTTTATGTCTAGAGAAATGGAGGAGCTAATGGCAGATTTTGGGATCAAATTCTTACATTCCTCACTATACTATGCACAGTCCAATGGTCAGGTTGAGGTAAGCAACAAACTAATCCTCCATATACTGAAGCGGATGCTAGTAGATAATCCAAGATTGTGGCATGAAGAATTGTTTAGCACCTTATAAGCCTACATAACCTCTAAGTGTAGTCCCACATGAACTACTCCTTACGCGTTAATGTTTGGAAACGATGCAGCTCTACCACTGGAAATCAACGTCCAGTCATTGTGAGTCATTTATCAACACCAGTTGATCAAAGAAGATTATGTGCAAGCAATGTGGCAAGACTTTGAGGATTTGGACGAGCAACGCATAAATACATTAACAGAAGGTAGCTCGCAAAAAAACAGAAGGTAGCTCGCGTCTACGATCGGCGTACCAGAGGACTCAGCTTCGCAAAAGAAGAATTAGTCTGGAAGACAGTTTTGTCTTTGAGAGAAAAACAAGATGGACATGGTAAATGGTCTGTGAAATGGGAGGGGCCTTTTATAATCAACAGAATATTAGGAAAAGGAGCTTTCCGGCTACGAGACATATATGGAGAGGTTCACCGTAATCCTATTAATGGAAGATTTTTGAAGAAGTACTAGTATGGGAATATGAAGAACCTGATAAACCTAAGACGTAGTTTTATATTCATTCACAGCCTATACTAGAGGCGCGCTCCTCATGTAAAACTAGGGGGTAACCAGTGTATCGAGGCCAATCCATGTGGCCAAAGACTTCAAAAAATTTTAAAAAAAATCTAACGATGATCCAATTTCTGTGGTTCCTTTAAACGTTGAGAGTTTTCTTTATGACCAATTTTTGTGGTCTGCAATCGCTGTATAAGTTATTTTTCGTGGTATATAAAGAAAATCAAAGACACTGGAAAATAAAAGATTCATTTGATCAAACAAAAGTACACTTTATTATGAAGGCTTTGTGGCCTGTAGCTCTGATACCATACATCAAATGAACAATCTACGGCTAAAAAATTACCAAGCCTAGTTTTCCAAATAGGAAGTGGTCGATCTAGTCCATAATTAGTCTCAACAAACACCGGTGGGCGGTTACTGATTAGGGACTAGATCTTTCTTCGGTTGTGGAAGACTTGGCAGCACGAGCACACTTTCAGCAATTCCTGGACAACAAAACCCTTCATTTGATCATGATCTTAGATTTTCCACTGAAAGAACTAGAAGAACTTTCAGGGAGTGTTTTGGAGCACGTCTTAGACCAAGAAGATCAGGTTCATGGATGGGGTTAGTGAATGCTCATATCAACTATTGTCTGCTAATTCTCAAAAGTTTGAGAACATGCACATAACCGAAGGACCTGAGCTTAGGTACTTCTACCTAAGCCAGGTTTGAGCTTGGGTACTTTTACCTAGAAACATCTAACAGAATGAAAGATCTGGAGGTTTTGCTTTGAGGCAAAAGAAACATAAGCTATGAACCAGAAACATCATCTTTTTCTTTCTATCACTAACAGAAGGATTCTTGTAAAGAGGAGGAAGAAGTGACAAGCTATTTATAGAAGCCTGACCCTAAGAGGCTTCAAATGAAAGTATGGGGAGCGTTGCATCGATTCACTACATCAATTAAGGAGGTTCAACTTTCTACACCAATTTGTGTATCTCTTAAAAATTGAAAACTTGTCGGGTCGAGGAACGAAGTTATGGAGCACTAAAAGCGGACAGTTATTCCAAACTTAGCGTGATTTTTGGAGGTGCGATGTTATGTGTTGACAGAGATACACAGTAACTAATCAAATCCATGGGCCATAACATTAAGCTAAAATAAAGAGTTTTACAAAATAAATTAAGAGACCCAAAATTGGGGCCCAGTCCATCGAAAAGGCTGAATTGAAAGGCCTAATAGTACTTTACGACAGAGCTTCCAAGTGCTTGCAGTGTAGACTTTGCTTGTAAATATTGGGCCTGAGTGGTCAACCAAGCAATTTCAGCATTCGCAGCCGCAGCACGAGCTTGCTGGAAGAGGCTTGCAGAGGATGCTTTTCCATCATTTAGAAGAGTGATGGTTACATGTTCCTTTCCATAGTAGTTCTCTTCCATCTCACGTAGTTCTGCTTGGAGTTTGGCAATCATTTCCCGCTTAGCTTGAATCTCAATCCACTCCTGCTCATAATTCTTCCCTATCATCGTGATATGCTATAGTTTCTCCCTCCATTTATGGTTCTGCTCCATGCGAAGGGAGACAACCTTGTCGCGCTCCTGCGTAGCAAAAACTATAGCATCCCTTAGTATGGGAAGATCCTTCAGTATCTCCATCATACGATCTAGAGTTTGATGATCAACACCATATCTAGCACAACGAGCCGTTTGAATATGATTCACCATCTCTTGACGGACCGCGTCATTCTCAAAATTCAAAAATCTAGAGATCATAGAGATATGCAGTAGCTACTTGGAATTCAGGGAGCTCTTTTTCAGAATAGACCAGATCCTCATAAATTTTCACTGCCTCCTATAGAGTCATCGTATTGCTAACCCCAAGAGGAGCAGGAAGAGATTTCAGGATTGGGATCGCAGCACGAGGGGC
Source organism: Geum urbanum (assembly GCA_946800695.1). Taxonomy (NCBI): domain Eukaryota; kingdom Viridiplantae; phylum Streptophyta; class Magnoliopsida; order Rosales; family Rosaceae; genus Geum; species Geum urbanum. The sequence continues at coordinate 44,131,499 of OX327008.1, read as the reverse complement.
AGCAGATTCACTGCACCCACGAATGGTGTTAACAAAATCCCCCAGCATCTGATGACCAACAGTGAGAGATAACTCCTTAGTATGGGGATCCTTCTGCAAAAAAACTTATAACCTGAGAGTTACAAAACGGTCAAAGAAGGGTTAGACCAGGTAAAACCAACAATGGAACCAAGACATAGTTGGGACATCTGAGGAGGGATTTGAGCATCATACAGAGCAGTGTTTAAGGGAGGAGGTGATGGCATATTATCGATAGAAAGCTATGAAAATATTCTAAAAGTTATAATCTTTTCTAAATAGCAAAAGAAGCAAAGAAATCAAAGGAAATGATGCATTGCCGATGACTCTACGTGACCAATCTTTGTGGCCAAAATTGTTGAAAGAGCATCCTGAATTGAGATTTGTCTATCACCCTCTCCATGATTCGCAGAGTTCGGCACTAAATTTGCAATAGAATTGACTTGTGTCTGCGGTATTGGGACAACACCTTGAGGCTATGCAACCAAAAATAGTGGTTAAAGAAGGAATGCAACATTTAAAGGATTTTTGTCAAACAAACTATAATACCTTAGCCGTAGCAATAATTTGTGGGGCAATAGTCTGAAGAATTTCAGCACCCTCTTGTTCAATAACAGCCTCATCCAGTGGCTTCTCACCATGCGACGCAACAACTATCTCTATTGCAGTAGTCTCCACAGTAGAAACCAGATGGTGGAAATGTTGTTTATAGACTTGCTCCAATGCATTCATCATTTAAAAGTTGCGAATGAATTTCTGCAACAGTTACCATATGAGAAGGACCTACACCCTGAGGTCTAGGAGATGAAGACTCATGAAAAACAGCCTCAGCACTGGAAGAGGACTCAGGGAAGACAACTGGTTGAGATTGCTTTCCTTGACTCCTTATAGCTTGAAGAACCAAATCTCCATCTGAATCTCTGTCAGATACTTGCTCAATAGAAGGAGAGGTCTTACTCAACTCTCCTTCAACTTGTTACCCTAACTCCTCGGCTGCCTGGTGACGACGAGAGCGACGTGCCTGATTCGCTCAAGATAAGTTTAGGAAATACTAAATTCTAAAAAAAGGGCAACTAAGAGTTTCTGGAGCAAATAGATAGCTAAAAGCTTACCAGAGGGATGTTATATGTGGAATCTCCATCCTTATGGGACCATGACTCAACAGGAGTAGAGTGAGCATGATTACCCTTCTTCTTGGAAGCAGCAGCTTTCGCAGAGGGGGAAACAACAGCGAAACTGGTACCCATGAACTTATTACAATTCGAAATAGAAACTGGAGTAGTACTAATCTCTCGCTACTTCCTCTTCTAACCCTTCTCTCCTTGATCACGAGGCTCCACAACCCTTTTGTCCACAACCAATTTAAAATAGGTAAGAAAAGGGGCAGAAAAAATGGTGTGAAAGACCTCAGCCTTAGTCTGCCTCCAGATATGATCATAATGTCAGTCATTGCATTCCTAGTAGTCAGCAACAACAGTATAAGTGACACCAAGGGAACGCTGACGGAATTCTGACAGAGATACCAAAGGAAAAGTGGGAGAAGCATAGTCTTGTAGGGTCGTTGCGGAATGCTTGTCTATATATGTCCTCCACGAGGTATAACCATTGCGGGACTCCAGCAGCGGACAAAGAAGGCCTTGAACACAACCAAGTTGACGAGCGAAGTGATTGGGAGCATATAGATCTATTCATAGGACTGCATCCAGAACTATGATGTCAGCAAAAGAAACGCATAGGGTAAAGAGTTCTTTCACAGTAGGTGCCTAGTACAAGGACACTGCAAAACCAGTAGACAACTCAGGAAGGAATTTTCGCGTCACTACGAATTCAGCCATGTCCTTGGGGAAAAGCTTTTAACCCTAAAGGTGAGTAAAGCATTGTATTAGCTCAAGGGTTCAATTTCTATAGCATGAACCAAGGACCTTCCCAGGAGCTCATCAGGGTCAAATTCCTTATGGTGAGGACTGCGAAGCGCAAGGAAATATACATGCAGCTCAAGAGATAAAATCCAAACCTGGCTCGCAAACTTAAACTTAAATGGATTCAGTGAGATCCATCCAAGGCCAGAGAGCTCCCAAAGCAGGCTGAGCAAGACCAAGATGGTGGCCATTGTACAAGGCCTCAGCTGCCTTAGCAAAAGTGCAACAGTGGCAACACAGAAGACATAACGGCAAAGCTAAAATTCCAGAAAGGCAATACCACCATAAGCATTTCTCCTTCGTTGTTCATCCATGGTAGTGGCTTGATACTTCGATTAGCTATAATGTTTATAACAATTCGAATAGGCAGGACTAACAATCGAACGACTAGGGTCCGACGAAAATGGGAAAGTCATACTATCTAAGGAACCAGGGACAAATGGGCCACTCGTAGTGGGTAAATCCGTAATTGTGACAACGTCAAGCAAAGTAATTCCCAAATAACCAAAAGGAAGAATAAAGCTATTACTACTGGTTTTCCAATAGCATAGCGCCACACCAGCAGCAACATGATTCCCACCTTGGGGAAGATGAAAGCATAGGTCTAAAGCATGGGAAATATCAACCTTTATCCAGAGCTCTTCATCAAAGGATTTACGGTCCTGGTTCCACTTGAGTTCATCGTCTCTAGTGCTCGTCCATTTTTCCAATTTCATGTCAAGTTCCTTCTGGTCCCATTAGAAAGGAGTGGCGGCCTCAGCATGATCAACCAAGGAAGGGCGTCGCACAATCGAATCAAGAGCAGAAGAGTCTTTTGTAATGCTGGTGGTCGGACCCCCAGTATGACTTCATCCCCCTTTATAAGATCAAGCCTTTCATAAGGGAGGGCCTGCTCTTGGTGAAGACATTGGGCCATGTGGTCATGAAACTTATCTATATCTTTTCAGAAACATCTGGGCAAAACTTCTAATACGAGGCCATTTCGAAAACAAAAGGGAAAAGAAGAAATAGGGTTCTTGGAAAGTGATGGAGAATCCAAAATCTTTTCTAAAGGCTTATGAGGGAAGTATCTGGAACGAATGAAGAAGACCAGGGGATATAAAGGGTTTGGAGAAAGAAGCGCGATTTTTCAAGGAGGTACACTCGATTAGTCTATACGAGGCTACTAAGCCGTGCGGAAGGAAGCAACACGTCGCATCAGAAGACCACTAAAGACCTCTTCGATTGCTCGTGGGTTAATCTTGAGGTCTGGGGGGCAATGTTTGGGCCCAAAATATTCTTAAGAGGATATGGGCTGGAAGTATCAGAATGGGCCGACAAAATGCTGCTCGCAATTTACTGCGAATCTGGAAAGAATATTTACATGCGAGATTCCTAAGGGAGTTGGGGATAAAAATATGACAAAATATCTTTTCTTTCCTAGTCATCCCGGTTTCCTTGACAAGCAAGGGAGATTAGAGCACCAGCCTCTATAAATAAAGGAGCTAAGGAAGATTTGAGGACCTCTACACATACAAACAAATTTGCGCACAAGCAAATCTTACTCTTTCAGCGAGTAAATAACCTAGCTACAGCGAATTCAAGATCTAGGCCACCTGACAAAGCATGGAGATTCAATGGTTCACTCAAGCTACCAAACCTAAGATGGAAATCAGAGGAGTCTAGGCCACCTGACAGAGTGTAGAGATTCTAAGGATCTACGGAGTCATACTATCGTGCTCTTGATACTCGCTATAGAGATTGCTCTGCTTTATATTCGTACTGCGTATAAAGTATCGATCCTTTGTGGCTCAGCGAAGAGACACAAAACCTAAGTCTTAAAACAACTTAGGTAAGTAGGACACAACGAGTGAGGTTGGTGCTCTCCTCGATCCAATCGCTTGCCACGCGCACACACTACACACACATCAGATAAAAGAGATAGTTTGTGATATTCTCATTCACAGCAACCTGACTGGAGAAAATCAAGCCAAACAATCTCCTTCTTGGTTATAATACAGTGTTCAAGATGATGCTTCATATTGTTTATGTTGTTATCTTTTCAAACTAATTGTTGGACAACGAGCCGATAGTGATTCTCTTGTCATTGCTGGATACCATAATTAGAAGGACAAGAAATCTCTATTGTCACATTTTGATGAATCTAATATTTATATAATCAAGCTCAGAGCAGTTTTGAGGCTTTATCAAATCCAAGACAACATGTAGAAACTATTTTGTCAAAATATACGGACCAAGACCGGATTGACTACCAAACTCACTTAAGTGCATCAATTGGTGTTGTTAGAATTATTTTGTAACAAAGGCTTCCATTTCATGGGCATGATGAATCTGAAAATTCTTATAATCAAGGAAAATTTCTTGAGATTTGGAATGAGTATGTGGTTATAATGAAGATTTCAAAGCCGTCACATTGAAGAATGCTCCTAAAAATTTGAAGCTGACATCACCAGATATTCAGAAGAACATTGTGAGTGCTATTTCTAGTGAAATAATTACTACTATTGCTAGTGAAATTGGTGATTCTTTGTTTGCTCTTCTTGTTGATGAATCTCAAGATATATCCTCAAATGAGCAAATGGCTATTGTACTTTGATATGTGGATCATGGTAAAGTAATCGACCGTTTTGTGGGGATTGAGCATGTTGTCAATGCCAATGCACCAACATTTAAAGAAGCTATTGATGAATTTTTTTTTTCTAGACGTGGCTTAAGTAATATGCGAGGCATGTTGAATGGCTTGAAAGCACTTATCTTGAAGGAGAATGAATGTGCGGTTTATGTAAATTGTTTTACTTATCAGCTTCAATTAGCTCTTCTTGGAGTTGTGAAGAATCATGATGAAATTTCAGACTTTTTTGAATTAGTTGCTATTGTGGTGAATGTAGTTGGAGTATCGGCTAAAAGACTGGATATTCTCAGAGAAAAACATGGTGATGACATTTTAGAGGCATTGGATAACAATGAGCTTTCAAGTGGGCGCTTAAACCAAGAAACTAGTCTTAAACGAACTAGTAATACACGTTGGAGTTCGCATTATGATACTTTAATCAGTTTGGCTAGAATGTTCAAATCTGTGATTATTGTATTGGAAGTTATAAGAGTTGATAGGGGAGCAAGTTCTGTTCAAAAGTTGGAAGCAAGGGTTCTGATGGATTACATACAATCATATGATTTCATATTTTGTCTATTTTTGGTGAGAAAAATTCTCGGAATCACAAATGATTTGTCAAAAGCGCTACAAAGAAAAGGTCAAGACATTGTGAATGCTATAAACTTAGTTACTGTATGCAAAGATCGACTGCAAATATTAAGAGAGACTGGTTGGGCTGATCTACTCAAACAAATTTTCTTTTTGTGGAAAGCATCAAATAGAAGTTTTAAACATGGATGATAGATTTGAACCTCCTATAAAATCAAAGCGAAAGGCTGAGGTAATAAAAAACTTGCATTATTATCGTGTCGATTTATTCTATACATTTATAGATAAACAACTTCAAGAATTAGGTGATCGATTCAATGAGAAGAATACCGATCAGCTTCTTTGCATGTCATGTTTGGACCCAAGTAATTCATTCTCAGCTTTTGATAAAGAAAAGTTCATTTGTCTTGCTCACTCAAGACTTTTCTGAATATGAGATAGAGATACTTGATGATCAACTTGAGAGCTATATAATAGACATGCGCTCTCACGTTGATTTTGCTGATTTGAAAAAGATTACCGAGCTTGTAGAAAAAATGGTTCGTCGGAAGAAAGATAAGGCATATCCTCTAGTTTATTTGCTTTTAGCATTATCATTGATTTTACCGGTTGCAATAGCAACTTTGGAGAGAGTATTTTTTACAATGAATATCGTGAAGAGTCGTTTAGGCAGTCGAATGGGTGACGAGTTGATGAATGATTGTTTGACGAGGAAGGCATTTTCATTACTATCGATGATGAAGTTATTATGAAACATTTTCAGAATATAAAACTTCGACGAGGACAATTACCTTTGTAATAGATACAATAGTTATGAGCACAATTTAAAATTTTATTATTAAATTATATTCTTTTTTAAGTTTTAATCGAGGCTCCTTGGACCTTAAATCCTGGCTCCGCCACTGCTGAGATGTGTGCTATGAGGTGTTTTCTTGTAATGTTGACACTTGGCACCATATAAATTGTGAATAGCTTATGGATGTAAGGATTGCCAAGTCTTATGTAAGAAACAAAGGGAAATATTTGTTGTTGATTAAGGAAGCACCTTTTTTTTAGGTGATTATAATCTCATTTCAAATGTAAGTAGTATTATAGAGTTTCATCGGATTTCCTAGACAGATAAATGGAAACTCGGTTGTATCACTACTATTCACAATTGGTCTACGATCATAAACTTAGACAAATAAACCAGAGTATGACTAAGACTAAAAAAATGAAGACACATCACTCATTATCTATCTAGGTCACCACATTTACAAGGGCCCAAAAGTTCTTGGTTCCCACACCTAGAAACTGCTTGAAAAAGGCCTGGCCCAGACTTGGATAAGGAACACCCAAGCTCAAGTCCAAACAAATGAACCTCACGCCCATAAACATTCCTTACCCAAGCAGGGAGAACACTAGCCGCCACTGCTGGATCTGCACTTTGCACGACACCTTGCCGAAGCTCCACCTATTAGATCGTCGACGCCTTACCAGTGCCCTTCGCCATACGCTCGCCCCTCCACATCGGCTCTGACCTACACTCCCGTGCACCCAGAGGCGATCTTCTTCACCTGTAGCAAGTCAACCTCCATTGCTGCGTGAATTCGTCGGCTCCAGGCGTGCCTACCGAGGACATCGTTCGCTGGCTAGCTTGAACCTCGTGCCATAATGTTTGAACCGCACTTGATGCGGTCGTTCCCTGCCATTTCCAATCTGCCATGTCTCGTCGAGGCCGATGCTCCACTAAGCATGGGATGCACGAGGTTCTTGCCTCACCCTAGTGCCATTCCGATAGACTACACTAGGAAAGGTTGAAGAGAGTTGAGGGGGAGACAGAGAGACTGGGGGGGGGGGGGGGGGGGGGGGGGTGTTTGTACAGAGGAAAACCGTGAGCAAAGTTACGCCGGTGATCGAAACCTACGGGTTCGATCTCACACTCGCAAGTTAAGCAAGAAACTCGGAGCACTCAGGAAGCCATTAAGAAGCACATATTGTACTTAACGTCTATAGAGAGATCAGAGATGGAACATCCCTTAAAGCAATAGGAAACCCTCTGAAATCTGTTTTAGAAAATAAGGGGAAGAAGGCTTATTAAAAGTTTAAAATTGTAGAGATTCCTATACAAATGCGGAAATAACTCAAATAAGGTTTCTTTCCTTGCAAAAAAACAAAAACGCGTGACTGACAACTACACCGACCAAAGCCTATATATAACATCCTCACAACTCTCTCTGTCTTCTCTACTTTACTTCGCTCTTTCTCTGCTCCATCTTCAGTTTAACTTCGCTCTTTCTCTGCTCCATCTTCAGTTTAAGCTTGCTTCCTTTCTACATTTGTTTCTGTAAAAGGTAATCGAGGAAGAAGATCGATGGGTGTCCAATTCGGCCTCACAGAGCCGATCTCTCTGTCCGGACCCACCCCTTACGACGTTGAGCAAACCGCGAAACTCTCATCGTTCTTGCGCGGCGAGGGTGAGTCGTACGAGTCCAGAACCGAAGAACTTGTCAGGGAAGACGTCGTTGCTCGGCTTGACAAGATCGTCAAGATTTGGATCAAGAAAGTGTCCAGGGCCAAGGGTTTGAGCGATCAACTGGTAGCGGAAGCCAACGCTAGGGTTTTCACATTCGGGTCGTACAAATTAAGGGTTCATGGCCCCGGTGCGGATTTGGATGTGTTGTGTGTAGGACCTGTATACGCGACTCGTGAAGATGATTTCTTTGGAGACTTGTTTAGATTGTTAGAGGGATGGCGTGATGAGGTGACCGAGTTGAATGCTGTTAGTGATGCGCATGTTCCTGTCATGAAGTTCAAGTTGAATGGTGTTTCGGTTGATCTTTTGTACGCGAGACTCAATCTTTATGTCGTCCCCGAGGATTTGGATGTTTCAGAAGACTCCACTTTGCTAGGTGTACAAGATGAGCAGACTGTTAGGAGCCTTAATGGGTGTAGAGTTACTGATCAGATTGTTGGTTTAGTCCCCGATGTTGGGGTTTTTCGTGTAACTCTAAGATGTATTAGACTGTGGGCAAAGCGCCGTGGTCTTTATTCGAATGTTGTAGGATTTCTTGGTGGAATAAATTGGGCTTTGCTTGTTGCACGCATATGCCAACTTTACCCAAATGCATTGCCTAATTTGATAGTGTCTCGTTTTTTCAGGGTCTATTCTCAGTGGAAATGGCCAAATCCGATATTGCTCTGTGCTCTCAACCAAGGGCCGTCCATTTTTGGACAGCAGGGTTGGGATCCTAGAAGAAATCAGAGGGATATGTCTCATTTTATGCCGATAATTACTCCGGCTTATCCTTGCATGAACTCTAGCTACAATGTCTCCGAAACTACATTGAGCATTATGACAGCAGAGTTCAAGAGAGCATATCAAATCTGTAAGTCTATGGAGGATGGAAATAAGGAAGCTGATTGGCAAACCCTGTTTGAGCCATATCGTTTCTTTGGAGCATATACGAATTATTTGCAGATAGAAATCAAGGCAAGAGATGATGCTGACTTTAGAAAATGGAAAGGCTGGGTTGAGTCGCGTCTCCGTCAATTGGTTTTGAAAGTTGAGAATCAAACTTGTGGTAAGGTTAAGTGTCACCCACACCCAGGTGACTTCTCAGATAAATCCACTTCTTTCCGTAGCTCATACTTTATGGGACTACAATTTAAACAACAATATCCAGTCAATGGAAATGAGCAGTTTCTGGTTGATCTAAGGCGATCTGTTTATGAATTTAAGAGTGCTGTCAATGAGTATAAGTCAAAGAAGATTGGAATGGAGATTTGTGTATCCAATGTTAATCACAGGGACATCCCTAGTTATGTATTCCCTGACTTGTCGCGACAATCCAAATGGACTTGGGAGAGAAGGCAATGCTCCAATCAACCAGATAGGCTACGGGAATGTAAAGCAAGTTTTGCAGATGGAGCAGGTGGATGTATGAAGAGGAAAAGGGAGGTTGTTAATGTAGAGACTAACCCCTCAGTGGATGCCAAGTCTATACGTTCGTATCATAATGGTCAGGCACATGTATCCATGAGGTGCAATCCACCAATCAACACTGCATTCGTATCAGGACCAGTTAATACTACGTCATCCTTATATGGAAATCCTTGCCGACCTATGGAACAAAGGAAGCCGATTATCAGGTCTGGACCTATGGCACAGAGGAACCATATTATGAGGCGAAATTTCAGTTCATTTGCCAAAGGAAATCTGATACAGGGTTATTGAGTAATGATTTATAAGAAGTTGCTTGTAGCTGAGCCTCTAGTTGCAATGGACTTGTTGATCCGGGATAGCTTATGTTTGGAAACGGAGAGCAAGTTTCTGCTTCTTGCTGCTTACTGCTTGGTTTAAGCTACAGAGCGAGTTATGAGTTAATTTCGAATTTTTCATGTTTACAAGCTGTGACTCTGCATCTTTGTTTTGTGTTATAGAGTTTTAGTAGTAGCACATATAGCAAAGTTTCAGGTTATTCAAAAAATACAAAACAACAAAACAAAAAAAACTTGTGATTGGATGTAATACTCCACATCACAGATATATAGCTTCTCCTCTGGAGTTTTGTATATCTGTAACTTTCGATACCAGAAAAAAAAAAAAAAAACTGTTTCAAGTTTACAGGCTGTGACTGCATATTTGTCTTGTGTTACAGATATATAGCCAAGTTTCAGGTTTTTTTTTTTAAGACAAAAAGAAGCTTGTGATTGGATATACATATTCCACATCATAGATAGCTTCTGGCCTTCTGCAGGACTTTTGTATTTCTGTAACTTTTAATACCAGAAAAACAGAGACAATAACTTTGGGTTCTCCACAAAGTCTATCAATAGGTGCAATTTAGGAGATAGTATATACTTGCATATGTTACAAATACAATGCACCTTCTAACACTGAATTTTTGAAGGCCTTGAAATCTTCAATAATGATACATTTATAGTTAGGAATCTAGGATGAAAACTGCAACTGGATAATGTGGATCAAATGAAAGAATGAGTTAAGACCAATGTAACCAAAACATGCCTCTTCCTTTTATATATATCTGGACCCTTAAATAAGCTTATTCAGTCTTGAATTTTCCAAGACAGCTCAATGATACAGGTATCCTACACTACAATACAGTCCCAGTGGAAGCTCGCAGGAGTCGCACGATAAGCAGAGAACTCCGTCTTGGTTTTTTGGGCTAGTATCATTCTCGATCTGCTGAGACGAAAATCTTGTGGCATGATGTTGAATGGGATAAGTAACTGATCGATGTGGTTACCTTCTGAGTTACTAGATTGAGTGAGTTTCTGTATGAAATGGTACTACTGCCTACTGGTGTAGTTGATGGAAATCATAGACCTCACTCTTAGAAGAATTTTGATCCCTGATCCATCTAATATAACTTTTCCTGGTATATAGTTATAGTTTGTACATGTACTTTTGAAGCAGACAATTCAAAAATACCACATGTTCTTTCTTGATCTTAGATGATGATTGGGCTGGTGTTTCCTGCTTAGAGTTTCTCAGGCAGCTCATGGACTTTGATCCAGAATACTGTAGGCTTGAATTTGATTTTGATTTTGATTTCGATGTCTGTAATATGAAATCAAACTCTCTTATCTCCATGCAAATGCAAATTATGATTTGTGAAGTAGAGGGACCATTATGATCAGACCCAAAAAGAGAGGGACTAATACGCAAAATGAAATTCCAGAGGTTGAAGTCTTCGTCATCTTTCAAATAAGTCGTGAAGGAAGCAGCAACCGTGTGACACCGAGACTACTTCACCGTTTCTCCAGAGACGACATGTCGTTCTCATCGTCCATTCCCGCCCTCAGGCTCAGCCTACTCATCTCCCTCTCCCTCCTCCTCGTATCCCAAGCCGCCGGTGGGGATGATCACGACACAGTCTGCATCGTCGGTGCCGGCATCGGCGGCGCCACCGTGGCACACTTCCTCCGCCAGTACTCTGCTGCTCCACGCAACAACAACCTCACGATCCGGATGTTCGAGCGAAACGGCGTCGTCGGCGGACGCATGGCGATGGTCAACGTCTCCGGCGAGACTTTTGAGGCCGGCGCCTCCATCCTCCACCCTAAGAACTTCCACGCCGTCAACTACACCGCCTTACTCAACCTCACGGTCAACGCCCCCTCCGACGATTCCGAGGGTTTCGGAATTTGGGACGGGAACAAGTTTGTGTTCAAGACTCTCAGTGTAAAATCGAAGCTTCCTTTTGTTCAGAAGATGGTCTCGATGGCCAACTCGCTGCGGCTGTTCGCCAGATACGGATTCTCGCTCCTCAAAATGCAGAAATTCGTTGAGGTTTTGAATCCCCTTTGTTGTTCGTGTGATTTCGGTTTAATTGTTTTTATTTTTATTTTTATTTTTGACATTGAATTTGGTTTTTGTAATGCAGACTACTGTGGATAATTTTGTTAAGTACTACGAAAGCTTCGAGACCAGACCTGTTTTCCAGACCGTGGATGAGATGCTTAAGTGGTCAGGATTGTACAATCTCACCTCCACAACTTTGGCTGTGGAACTGGTTGATGCTGGCTTGTCTCCCTTGTTAATACAGGAGCTTGTCACTGTAACATGTTTTAACTCAAACCTGAATTTTTCGAGAGTATTTGGGTCTAGTTGCTTGTTATTTCGTAAAAGTCCAAATGGTTTTTGCATTGCTGTATCAATCACTTCACTTTAATTTGCTTCCTGGCAAATTTAAGTACAACTTGAACAATATGTGAACATTAGTTTTTCCATATGAAAAAGTGGATTTGAATAATTTCCTTAACTTTATTAGTTGTCCGATGGTACCATTTGTCCTATGATTAGTTTTTCCATATGATTTGTTTGTCTCCATGATCCTGCAACTGTTATTCCATCGATTTGAGCTTAGTTTTTCTCCTAATGTTTGTTTATCAGCTTTACTTTCTATGCTGAACTCTGCAGTTTGCTATATAGCAGTTAATGAAACTCTTGAAATTTTACGAGGAGTTAGTAACTTAGTACTATGCTGAAATTCTTGTTCCGCAGTTCATCACAAGAATCAATTATGGGCAAAGTGTCAGTATGAGTGGACTTGGCGGTGCAGTGTCGTTGGCAGGATCTGGTGATGGATTGTGGTCAATCAAAGGAGGGAACTGGCAGATGGCTGCTGGACTGATTGATCGTTCAGATGTTGCATTGCATCTTCATGAAGAGATAGAAGCTATTTCTTTGATGGGAGAATACTATGAACTTAACTCCAGCCTGGGAAATAGTTATAAATGTGACATTGCGGTGGTTGCCACACCTCTTGATGAGCTGCACGTTCAGTTTACTCCTTCACTTTCAATTCCTAAGAGGGAGTTACAACACACGCATGCAACTTTTGTTAGGGGTCTCTTAAATCCTGTAAGTATCTAGCATTCTTAAAAGTAATGTTGTCTCGTATACATGTTTATTAATTGCATTTGGTACCTTTGTATGCATCCTGACCATCTTTTTTTTTTCTTAAAGGCATATTTTGGCATGAAGTCTGTGTCAGAAATCCCAGACCTGGTTGGGACAATAGAGGATCCTGATCTTCCTTTCACTTGCATCTCAATTCTCCAGCAACATAGCGAGAGAGAAGTAACTTACAAGATGTTCTCCCGTAAACCATTGGCAGATACACTTCTGGATAGCCTCTTCAGGTAACACTTTATGTTTGTAACCAGCTAGCACTCTTTTGCAATCAACAAGCAGATAGAATACCAAACACTTTTCGCCGTTGTTGTTCTGTTCACTTTTCTTAGTTTTACCCTCACTGTCCAACGTCGTAAATGTTGACCTTGTAACATTTAATCGTCTTAGCTCAAGTCTTTCTTTCAACACACAATATAAACTTGATCGATCAACAAAGTTGAACAACATACAAAACAAGATTTCTTGTTAAAGAACACTTTTCACCATCATAGTTCTGCTCATTTTTTTCTTAGTTTTACCCTCACTGTCCAACGTCATATATATTGACTCTTCTATATTTATTTTTCTTAGTAAGTCTTCCTTTGAACATCACCATAAACTTGACAGACTAAAAACTAGATTTCTTCTTCAAGAACAATTCTACTAGGGTTTGAACTTTTGAATGCAACCATCCTCATCATATACTCATGAAACTGAGCAAACCCATCATTCATCTATCTGCTCCATTCATTTGTTCCACTGGCATTTGCTGGTTCAGTTTTCTCCGGTCTTCTACCTGTTCTTGTGGATCAACCTCTGGTTCTTCGAAAGATATTGTTAGTTCAAAAGGTCAAGTTTTACCAATGATAATTTATGTAAACAACATTAAGATTAAGGGTTTACAATTGTAAACAAAGCTAGGGTTTCTTTTTACTATAAATATAAAACAGTTATTTAGCAAACTCAAAGGCTTTAAGTTAAGCAAGATGGACGCTCCCAGTCCTGTTTATTTTAAAGTTTGGCTAATGGAGCACTAGACACTTGTCATAGTCTACTTTTGCTAAAGATTACTCAGTTAGGAAACGAGAGACTGGAGTAGCTAACATAATCCATAAGTCTTGCTATTATCAGGCAAGATGATAAGTAGTACTTTCAAAAACGTCTTGAAAAGATAATCTATGTCTGTGACAATTTCAATTGGTTGACACAACTCAGTCTTGATAATTAACCTTCAGTGTTGGAGTGCTATACTGGCCTAAACTAATAATAATGATAATATATATACAGAACACATATATATATATATATATATCATTTGATCATTGAGAACAATACTAATTTCTCGTTTTGCTTCTGGCTTTAGTGTGAGGATGGAGACGATTCGAATTAATTGGGGTGCATACCCTCATTACACTGCTCCAGAAGTATTTGCACCCTTTATCTTGGACGGTCAGCATTTGTATTATGTGAATGCTTTTGAGAATGCAGCAAGCACAATGGAGACGAGTGCTGTTGCGGCTGAGAATGTAGTAAGACTGATCCTGTCGAGATATTTCGGTAACATCCCTGTGAACTTGAAAATCAAGAGCTCCGAGTCTGACAAGGGAGGCGTTCATGTAGATCTTTGATTTGTGTTTTTATTAACTAAAATGTTTAGCTTTACTTTTGTTATTACACGTCTAGGTAACAGGGTGACACATATGTAAAACATTGTAATGCCTAGATTGGATTTGGTGTACAGGCTTCTCAGAAAAATATATTTCTGACTCAGCCATTTCTTAAATCTGAGTAAAGTTTTTATTGAAAACTAGCAGGTATATATGAAAGTTCTTTTTGATCGACTCTTCTTAAGATCTTAGTAAACGCACATTTCGTACTTGTTTATGAAGAGGCACTTCTACTTGTGTGCTTTAGTAGAGCATCCTCAAATTTCAATTTTATGCCCTTTCCTAAGCTCATTTTTCTAATTCCCCAAGTCTTTGCGGGGTAATTGCAAATTTTCTAGCCAAAGAGCGGAGCTTCGTTTGAGTTTTCGTGTGTCAGTGCCTCACTGTATATATGTCGTGCGACTAATAAGATACCATAAATAATTAGACCAAACCAAAGCTTCTTCAAATTGAAAGAAAGAGTCAGAATGGTGAAGATTGGGTTGCTTGTATCAGATTTCGTCATCTCATTGATGTGGGTTTCGTTAGGAGTTTTGACCAAGATGATGATCTACAATGTTGTTGCTGGGTTGGCTCATGAACCCAGTGCTGAGATTATCAAGTCCGCTGTTTCGATCATCAATATGTTTTTCTTTGCTTTCTTGGGTAAAATTACGAAAGGCGGCGCGTACTATCCACTCACCGTCTTGTCTGACGCAGTCACCGGTAATTTTGCCCTGTTTCTTTTCACTGTTGGTGCCAGAATCCCTGCTCAGGTCCACCCTTTTTTCTAACTTTTCTCTGAATTTGGTTTTGTTTAGTTGCTGCATGTCAGTTTGTCTTTATAATAATTTGGATCTTTCAAGTTTTTATTTTTTAATCTAAAAACTGTTTGCTTTTGAGTTCATGTTTTCTTGGATATTTGGTGAGAAAGAAATGCAAGAATAATGTAGCGTGCTCCCGAGCTTGGCCTAATGAATATAGACTTTGTAGGCGGGAGTTGTTCATGAATGGTGAATTACAGGAGCGAATTACTCTTTTGTGAAAATTTTAAGTTTCAACTATTTGGTTGAACATTACACATTTGTCCCAAATGAAAGCTAAGCCTTATGTCTTAAGTCCATGTAAGTCACAGTGGGATCTTAGACAGATTAAAAAGTTATTTGTTATGTATTCAGTCTCAAGCATGGCTGGGAGCTTACTTTAGGGTGTTCGTCGTGCTGGGATTTTGTCATGTATTGAATCTTAACCCTCCTCCGATTTGTCTCGACTTCATCTGCAATTCTTGACTCAACTATCTCAGCCCCATGAGTGATATACAAGTCAAATGGCCCCTTTAGAATGACATAGGCTGAAGACATCACGCAGTTGACCAGTCATCTAGGTGATCGACCAGTTTTAGAGGGTTAGCACTGAGGAGGAATAGGGAACCTCACACTTCCTATGGTAGGAGCAGATACTGTCCTGATTCTCTTAGTGGCTGTCTATACAGTGTCTTTCATCATCACCTGGTCGTAGACCTCTATCCTATCTGCCATCAGAAGGGCTGACAGTTTCTGTGAGGATACTTCATTGGATAATTACGGTGGCCCCTCTTTTAACATGCTCCGACAACATCATGCAGTGGTAAATTGTGATAAACCTGACCTGTCCTCTTAGGTGACCAGCCTCTCATTCAGAATTGGGTGACATTACACCTGACCTGTCCACTATGGTGCTAGTCATTTCCAGGTTTGGGTTGGGCTATTGGCGGTACGTTAGACATAGCTTCCGCTCTTGTGGCATACGTGACAGTTAAGCATCGGTGGAGACACAAACACAAAATATTACTTTCTCTTTTGGTTTGGGTTCCGAACACCTGATCCCTTCTAACTGAGGGTAAGTGCATCTTTTACAAATCAGAGGACCATTCTTTGGAGGATACGACTCTACATAGGATACTTGTAGTTGGTTCCTATGATCTTTTGAATTCTCAATCTTAGTGGACAGTTATTGTTAATGAAAGAGACCTTATAGTAGTCACCTAAGTATAGTTGTTCTTATTTATTCTTGTGGAAAGACCTGTGTGGTGATTTTCAACAACCAGATTAGTTCTGTGATAACTGTCTGCTAAGTTCTGAATATCTTATTCTCAGTGTCAGCTTTGAGTGTTAATAAAAGTGCTAGACTATATTCCATGTTCCCTATGGGTACTCATTTAACGTATCATCTGCATTGGGAGGTACTGAAATCGATTTAGGTACTGAATTTGTGTCATATGTGTCACTAATATCTCCAGGTTATTGGTTCTATCGCTGGGGTTAGGCTCATACTGAAGACCTTTCCTGGAATAGGCCTTGGACCACGTCTGAATGTTGACATCCATCAAGGAGCTCTTACAGAAGGTTTGCTGACATTTGCAATTTTTACAATCTCCCTTGGTCTCTCCAGTAAAATCCCAGGTAGTTTTGTCATGAAAACATGGATTTCAAGTGTTTGTGAGTTAGCTCTGTGTAAGATCAGATTGGAACTAGCAATTCACTTAGCTTGCAGCTTTGAATTGAAATGTCCAGAGTTCAATATAGAAACGTGTGTATATATATAGCAGATCGAATTTTGACTTATGTATACATGATGTAATCTGTTGTTTGAATTCAAATTCAAACCAGTATAGTTATCAGAAAAGATCATAATAAGAAACAGTTACTTGATGGATGTAACTGCTACTCTTAAAACTCTATAAATAGAGATCAATTCATATCATTTGAGACACTGTCAATACACTTATCATCAAACAGATTTGTCCCATGGATAATCTTGAACTACAGAAGTGGAATTGAGAGAAGATCAAATGACAAACACATCAGGAGCATCTGGCTGTCAGTATACTTATCCTTGTTCATGTTTTATATAACAGAATGTCATTGCATTTTTGTTTGCGTTTTCAATTTGCTTTTGACATAGAGTTAATTCATACAGTAACTGTTTGAGTCACAAATAACAATTGGTATCAGAGCAATCTATGCTCAAATTGAAATTGAAAGTTCTGTTATAATTTATCAATTCTGGGAATAAAGCATGAACTAAAACAATTCATACATGAATTTCATAGATGCAGAATCTCTTCTCATTATGATGTCCGTAGACATAAAATATCACAAGTTTTTGTCATGATTGTATATACAGATGAATTGTTTACAGATTTCAGGTTATATGTGCATTAATATGCTATCAAAATAGTTATGATCACTAATAACATGCTTAAGTGATATGATCTCAAACTCTGTATCAACATTGATTAGATTCTACCGAAGTAGATTGATGAAATTTTGATTACTGCGTTGTTAAAGAAGAGATCACAGATTACATAATTTAAAATTTAAATTTGTTTATAGTTTCTAAAGAAACTGAAACACAAACATTTGATCATCTAATCTGGTATATGTATGATAATGAAATTTTTGATGTTGATAGAGATCTGTATATCACAAATGATGTCTGCATCTTGAAACCAACATAATTTCATTAATGCATGCGTATACATTTAGTAAAAATGTTGTTCATGGGAATAAACATTTTAGGATATTTACATTGAATGAATAACTAAGTCAGTTTTATGATCACAGCTATGAATTTTTCTTTGAGCATTGACCAAATTGAACTGCTTAATGGATCAAATTTCCAGAAATAGAAGAGTGATATTGAACTGAATCTTGATATCTTAAGAGTATGATCATGTTCTGAGGGAGGATCCACCATAAGTACCTTCTGGCACTTCAACCAAGGAAGCAAGAGACAAGTTTGCACAGTGGCAAAGACACAATAAATTGGCACTCATATGCATGAAGAAAAGCATGGTTGAATCTGTGAAAGGAGGAATGCCAAGTTCTGAGTATGTTAACACTTTCCTGGAGTCAATTGCTGAAAAATACAAAGTATCAGACAAAGTTGAGACAAACAGTTTGATGAACAACCTTGTGAAGATGAAATACACTTCAAGAAGCATAAGAGAGTACATCATGAAAGGAATCAACATAGCTGGCAAACTAAAGGATCTGAATATGGACATTGAAGATTCTTTCCTAATGCATCTATTGCTGAATTCCCTTCCAGATCCATATAAGCATCTTAGAACCCTCTACATTACACAGAAGGAAAAATTGAGTTTGAATGAATTAATCTTCATTTGTGTGCAGGAGGAAACTGAGGTGACTAAAAATGTTAAAGTTATGGATATTAATGTTATTAACAAAGGAAAAGCCAAAAAACATCATGACAACAAAAAGTTTCAGGCTAGCACATCAAAGAATTTTGGTAAAATTGAATTTGACAAAAATAGTGATGTTGTCAAGAAATCCTTCAAACCTAAAGGACCTCTGAAGTGTTTATTTTGTAAGAAGACAAGTCATTTTAAGAAGGATTGTGAGGGTTTTAAAAATTGGCTGAACAAAAAGGATACATTTTCTACAAAATCTGTTTTTGTTTTGAAATCTAATACAGATATAATTGACAATTCATGGTGATTTGACATTGCTTCACCAATTCATATTATAAATTCATTACAGGGATTGACAATGATCACAATCCCAAACAGGAATGAGACCAAGGTTTGCACAGCAAATGGTCAAAGGGTTGCAGTACAAGCAGTTGGAATTGTTGAACTAGTATTTAAAAATAAGTTTGTTTTAGTACTAAGTGATGTGTATTGTATTCCCTCAATTAAGAGAAACCTTATTAGTGGTTCTCAATTTGTACCAAATGATGATTATAGTTTCTATGGTAATAATATATCTATGTGTTTTTATAAAAATATAAAGTGTTTTGATGATGCAAGTTTAATAAATGTTTACTGGCATGTTAATTGTCTGCAAAAAAATTCAGAAACCAGCATATCTAAGTTTATTCTATCCATTGAGAAGCTTGAAATTTTGAAAAAGGAAGAGAAATGCAGAAGTCTCTTCTTTCCTATGGCATAAAAGAGTGGGCACATGCTTCAAATATTAACACAAAGTAGACACTCAACACATATCTCACATATATGCAATTTAAAACTCTTCTTTGTAGATATAGTATTGATAAGTAGGGATCGTTCTTAACAGGGGATTGAGGGTACTAATGCATGACAGCGTTTGTAAACAGAAAAGTAAATGTATAGGGGGTTTGAAAAGTTGTTCTAACATCCTAAGTATGAAAATAAACAAACAATGGCCAACAAACATAATTAGAAACCCTAAATTCTAACATGTTTCACTCATAGACAAGTAGAAATAATTAAAGAACATAAAATCATAAACATGCTCACTAGACCGAAAATAAAACACTAAATCTATTTATTTACAAGTGATCATCCCGCCTAGTTACCTAGCCTTTTTCATGCTTGAATACTCTAGCAAACAACGAAATTCATGACTTAAAACTTAAAACACATGCTTGATTTATTGAATAGGAATGCAACTTCGCGTCTAAATGCCCTAAACAATATTTATTAGTGATCATCAAAACCTGCAAAAGAGAGGGACTTTGTGTATCATCAAAAGCAAGGAATCGAAGCATTAAGATTAAATCAAACATATGCATAAGACTAAGACTCATAAACACATGGAAGTTTTTAAAAGAAATTAATCATTCCGGCAGTGTAGTTTTTTTCTAAGGGTGAAGGGTATTTTCTGTTTTAGGGGTTTGGATTGAGAACTATCAACCCAAGAGCTGTTGATAACGTGTTTAAGTGTAAAAGTAGATACGCAAGTAGATATCATTGAAACTATATTTTATTCATTGATAGATGGCCTTTAAATATGCATTACAATTTGATACAACAATATCCCTAGAAATCAGGGAATGAGAGAATAATATCTTCTAATCTAATCAAGACAAGATACACACCGTGATACTAGGAAAGAATATCCTAGAACAATTTTAAAATTTAATTACAACTTTTGAACAAATTGTTCTCAAAGTTGTAAAATTGATTCAATTAGTTTGTAATATCATAAATAATCATAAAAAATATGTGGTAACTATGGTAATATTTGTTCTAAATGTTATAAATTTATTTTCAAATATAGTATAATTTTAAGGGAAAACTATTGAAGACGTCACTCATGTTTGACAGTTAAGACGGATTGGTCACTCATGTTTAACATTTTCGTTCAGATTAGTTACTTTGTCCATTTTTTATGTTAAAAAAAACATATTTTTGTATTTGTAACATGCATATAAGCCAATTTATTAGCATAACAATGACAAAATGATGCATTTAAGTAAAACACGTGTGTTTACATGTGTGGTTTTTAACATCCAAAACGAACAAAATGACTGATCTGAATCAAAATATCAAATATGAGCGACCAATCCGATATTTGTCAAACATAAGCGACCAATTCATCTTAATTGTCAAACATAAATGACTTGTTTAGCAAATTTCTCCAATTTTAATTTAAAGATGTAAATAAAGTATAACATACACCGGGTACCATAGCCAGCCCTATTCGGAATAGAATATGTAGTGAACTTGTGCCTACTTATTCGGCAAAAACCTACATACGTGAAGGTATAATTTCATAAGGGTTGCACTATCAATCGAAGATCGTTTTTGCAGTACAAGATCAATCAACTTCAGTCTATACCATCTTCGATTCATCGAAGTTTGCTTTGGTTGCTCAATCTCAATCTCTGGCCATCGTCATGACGTTATCAGACGACGAAGACGAGAGTCTGGCTCAGTTCCTTGAATCCGAGCTGCTCTCCGAGATCTCCGACCAGGAAGAGGAGGATGATACGATGATAAAGGAGCCCGCACCTACACGAATGCATATGACTGAGATTGAAGTAAAAGCAGAGATACAGGAAGATAAAGCAGCTGTTGTTTGCTCGTAAGAATAGAGACAGGAATTCTCAGCAAAATCCCACTCGAGCTGTTTCGTCATATCCTCAAGTTCCTATCGTCTGAGGATCTCATTGCTTGTTCTCTAGTCTGTAGATTTGTGAACCAGGCAGCTTCTGATAAATCTCTTTGGCAGCGCTTGTATCGAATGAGATGGGGTCTTCTTCCCCTACCCGAAACAAGTTACGCGAGTGTCCTTGGAAAAAAACTTTATATATATTCAGCGTGATGAAGAGGACATGGAGGATCTTGGTAGAAATTGTCCAGTTGAGTACAAGGAGTACTATATCCAAATGCAAGCTGCCAAAAGAAGCCAAGCACCTCTTCCTTCGCAGGTGAATGATGATGGGTTAATTCTTGACAAGAAGCATGTGACATTTTGTGCCATCAAGAAGCATGTGACATTTGTTGGCCTTGATGTTAAACACAAGTCTACTCAAGATTCGAGTGAAAGCTCGGGTTCTTTAAAATCTGAAAGTGGAAGAAGAAGGGTAGGGATAGTGACATGGGAGCCACCTCTTGCAGCAATCACAGAAACTCATGGCAATGATGTAATGAAAAAATGACGCTGTGAATTTTCTTAACCTCATAATGGTTTGATTTTTGTTCTTTGATTACTTGAATTGATCATTACTAATCTCTGGGTTGCTAGTCTACGCTTCATATCTTTTCAAACATGTATGATCTTATAACATTAGGTTTACAAATGTAAATCCCAAGTCGATCTATCTCAAGTTCATAACAGTTCACTCATCTGACTAATCTCTAAACACAAAAAGGCTGGCTATATATAGTTTGCTATAACTAACACGAAGTGCTTTCCAATTCGTTAGACATTAGGTACGGCTGCCGTACTGGCGTTTTGACTGCATTGGTTTACAAGCCGACCAATGGTATTATCAAAGACAAATCCATTAAGGACCAGAAATACTATATACTGTGGATGAATTCTTGAGAAGAACTAGTAGTAGATTAAACAAGGTTTCGTATTTTTTTAGTTTCCCAACATGAATAGGAAATAGTTGTTGGTAATATTTTGGATGTTTTGTGGTTGTCCTGACTTGAGTGTTTGTTTTCCTTGTATAGATTCTTGAGACCAAAGAATATTTAGCAGACCCAAAGACTTCTAGGGATGATGTTTCCTCCATACCCTATTGAATAGAATGAACGTTACTCTCATCTGCTTCAGAACATATATGTAGAGGAAGTAATTATACAACCTTGAAATCTATAGATAAATAAACATGCCATATAGATACTGTCTTCATACAATCTTTTTCAAAGAAATGTGACTATTGGGGGATATCAAAATGCATCGAAATTTATATTGCATATATAGTGGAAGAAGTATATGTGAACCACAAAGTAAACGTGACTGTAACTGTGTAGCTATTACGTACAATGGACACAAATATAAGGAGGGAGAGCAACCATAAAGAGTTGAGGGAGTCTAATAATCAGAGCCAATATAAGATGAGGAGCTAAATCTGAGCTCCGCCATGTATAAGATCCTAAATATGGACTCAAACCACTACAACAACTTTTACACAAAAACATCTCTAGGCATAAAATCGAGTTCAAGAGTAAAAGAAGTTGGTTGAATTCATTATGCATCCTATACGTAGACTCCAAAATCTTCTTTTTTTAATGGTAGACGTGAGACGTCACTTCTCAGTAGGAAAAGAATATACAAATACAACCATGACTTCCCATTGAAGGGCAATGAAAAAAAGAAGTCATAGTTTAGACAACCTAAGCGACCAAAATCACATAATCTGTCTAAATATTTGTATCCTAGCAATACACACCAGAACCAGTAACCAATGACGTAGAGGAACATAAGACGATAAGCAATACCTACCTGATTTTCAACTCTTTACAAAAATTTAAAAATAAAAGCCACTCCAGGAAGCAGCCTTTTTATTCCGAACTACAATGCCCGAGTTCCAAAGTTGAATCCAAAGCATTCCCGAAAACCAGCCTAGCCAAACAGCCAACAAGCCAAGCTCTAATGACAACCAAAAGGCCCAGGATGTGCACAATCCATCAAGCCAAGTCAACCTGCAAGCAATAGACCAAAGACTAGGCCCAAAACAATGAAACCCAAGAGAGGCAGCATGTTAGGGTCACCTGGATCATAGCCGGAATACGTCATCGGAAAAGTAAATAAAAATGAAGAAAAACGAAAAGATAAAGAAAAATGAAGAAATAAGGAAAGATTTGATATATTTCTTGATAGTCTCCCAAGGGATCATACATCAGTTGATATACTACAAAACAAAGTAGTAGTTGGGTCTAGCTAAACAAAAGAGTAAATGGGCCTAAGAAGGACGATCCTAACATGGTCCTAACATCCCTCCCCTCGTAAGGCATGTCCTGATGACTTGAGATTGCTGAAAGTAGATTATTGTACCAAATGCCTCCAATCTCAAACTTGGTGTAAGCATTGCAATTGTCCCAAGAGACCTTCATGAGCACTGTACATGATGATATCATATGAACTTCTACCGTTACTTGCATCACTTTGAGCCTGCCATCAGCGAACAGTCTTTGTGCCGTGACCAAAGCGAAAGTCACCCAAGAAAATGAAACAGTCAGTACAACGCTCTGCACCACTAACTCACAAGTAGTCACCATTAACAACACTTGAGTAGTAGCTTCATTGTAAGAACAAGTGCCACTAGAGAAATTCAGATGGTCCTGACATACTGCTATGTTGTGCGCTGCATACATTCCTTCACATACGACTAAATGCATATACTGTTCCAGCAAAGTCTGAAATTGAGTACGGTGCTTCAAGCTACAGACTGTAGAGGCCACATGGAATGTGATGGATTTATCTACCATAAATTCTTCAGAGAGAATATTGCATGAAAAACCGAGACTATTCGATAGCACTTTGCCATTACTACTACTTGTAAGAGAATAAATTTGCCTCGCCTCTTTTTCAGCTATCAGCTTGATAATAAGGGCCACAAACTTAAGTAGTCTGGATATTGGATTTAAATCAAACCATAATCGCACAGTATAATCATGTCTCATGTCATCTGCAATAGTCTGATATGAAGGATCTGAAGATAGCTCAAGTAGTGATATGAAGACATTGGAAGAATAGAAGCCATTGATAATGAACATGACATCTTTAGAAACCCGTAGCTCAAAATCAATGATCGTAGCACATGAAGCTGGCCAATAAAGATCAACAACAGCCTTGTGATGGTGATGCATGTAGCACTGAACTTGCACTGATGCCAGCATGCTCAAATTTACCCAAGGTGATAAAATAACAATGTCACAATATGCCTTCTGAATCTCAAAAATAAACAACCGAGCAACATGCTTAACCAAATATTGCATACGTAGCATTGAAGTTTGAAAAACAACATTAGCTACTGAAGACCCTGGAAGAAATAAATACCTCCTTAAATGATCAATTTTTAGAAGTGTAGAGCAATGCTTAGAAAGGTTGTCAGCCACATTAGATTTGTCAGGAGATAGCTCTGGTAGATTCTTGAAGAAAGTTTCGTACCCATAGTGTCATGAAAAACCAACATGACTTTTTGTGGCAGCTTACGATCAACAATAAAAGGGATAGTAGCTAGCATAGAATAGCCAATCTCTTCATAAGTGAGTAGAGCCTTGCAGTAGTAACCTCTATAATCATGAATTTGTACATGGGTACATAGGCCAGCAAGCACCAAATGAGCCATAAGACAACTCCAGCATCGCCACGTTAAAGGTGTGCTTTCAAACTTGTGAGAGAGAAAAACTGAGATACATCTGTCACCATAGAGCATGCTATCAAGGAAACCACTTGAGGGTGACCCCTTCCATTACTCCTAACAACACCGCTGAGCGAGGAGGTAATCAAAAAACACCTACTGGCACGGTGTGGTGAAGCTGATCAACGCAAATCCAAGACAGGAACATACCTACAGCTCTGGCAATGGCCATCGGCATAGACCACTCCACCGTCGCGAACAAGCGGCGACCAAACCCACCCGGAAACCATAATCTTCAGGATTTCACTAGGTTACACCGCAACTGATATAACTCCAAAGGCCAAAGATCTTGCAAAAACCTCACAAACAACATAAACGCTGAAGAAGAAATCTTTAGACGTGCTCTGCTAGGACAAACCCGATCACCCATCGAACATCGCAACAAATGATCGCTAGCGATACTCTCCGGCTTGAAAAGTTGAGAGTGATACAACAATCCACATATCTGGGTACTACACCATGAAGCAAACCCATGATACAGATTGAAATTGATGGGAGGAACAGCGAACTCTGCACTCCTTATACCCGACACCGGAGAGGGAGTCGCTGGTTTGATCCTGAAGAGAAGGACGAGAGCCGATAGGAGGCCAAGACCACTCCTCCTCCAAAAGCCTAACCCTAGCAGGGATGAGGCGGCCGTTTTCATTTTTATGATATTTTAAAAATATTTTTTTTAGGCTCCAAAATCTTCTACTCAATTGCTAGCTTGTCTTAAAAGAGGCCATCTTGACTTGGGAGTGAAGTACATTCTTGTTTAAGCAAAACTCATTGAATGCTTTTCCAATGATGAAGAACGTGTGGGATGATCATGATCATTCACAACTTCCCCTTCAACTATTGGTCATACATTAAACATTTTCCATATTACGTTCCAGATAACTTTAAACATGGATTCTCTTTGGTTTGTTGTATGGAACAATGCTGATCTAAATTCTTGTTTCATTTTCACACCGTACCAAAACATAAAGAATACAAAGAGAGAATAAACATATTGGTGAATTGAAGGAGAAAATATATACGTAGAGAATATAATCTGAAACTATATTTTATTCATTAATATATGATCTTAAATAGGTATTACAATATGTTACAATCCATATCCATATAAATTAGGGATTGAGAGAATATTTACTTCTTTGCTAATTATGATAAGACATACACCAGGATATCTGGAGTATAATCCTTAAACACTCCCCTTTGTGTCGCGCTCCTAATATTATGCATAACATGTTGCCTCACTAAAAACCTCGCAAAACAAATAAAAACTTTTTGGGTAAAACAAAAGCTTGGTCTAAGGAAAAAAGAGTACAGCGCATCAACTACAAAAGCGACCACATATAATGTAGACTCTTCTTGATGTCTACGAAATGAACTTCCTCTGATCAGTAACTCAATCTTAGAGCCGAACCAGATTTCAATGGGTCGAAATTCTCTTTCGATAGATCGAAATCATGACTCTGGTCCGTCCAGGATGCATTTTTCGATGGGTCGAAGGATTCCTTCGACGGGTTGAAAATCCTGAAATTTGTATGTTGCATTTCTACCATCCCTTTTTGGGGAATATCAAGTTTCTCTCTGTATTCTTTTTAGGGAAAGAACAAGCCCAAGTCTATGGAACCCTTCAATTACCAGAAGGTGGACTGTATCCAATTCCAAATGACTTTGCGTAAACGCATACCGAGAAGACAATGTCCGGATGTGTGCATTGAGCTAAATTCAACCAAGCTCTAACCACACTAAGATATGGAATTTCATCTCCAAAAGTTCCATACCATCATCATTATGATGAAACTGATTCTTTTGGATTCCAGACTGCGAACAACTATTGGTGTACTAAAAAAGTATGTTTTGTTCATTACATGATTCAGACTTAAGCAAACTGGTGAATAAGAATTCAACCAACTAGATGTAACATCTCTAAACTGCTAACAACATAGACTTAAACCAAGATAAAATCGAGTCACACTAAGGTCTTTCATCTCAAATAACTTGTTCATCTATTGAACACACATGGGCATAATTTTCATTCTTGTATCCATTCCCAATCAAGTAGTCAATTAGAGCACTGAACGTCTCAATCTTATACCATGAGCACTCTGTGGTTTAGAGTTACTTGAATTTGGTATAACCATTTCAAATGACATTTTCATGTATATCTCTGAATCAAGATCCTCATAGAGATATACAATAACCACATCAATAAGCTGCATACTCAGTTTTGTGGACACTACCAAATTGATAAGGTAGCGAAAAGTAATGATATCCATAACCAGAGAATATATCTCATCACAATCAATACTAGGGCATTGAGAGAATTCTTGCGCCACAAGTTTTTCTCATAGTGCTTCCAAATAAAAACTCATTTGTATCTAACCGGCTTACCATTCAGTGCAACGTAGCACTACCATACCGACAACTTGTCTTTTATAAGAGAGTCTAGTTTGACATAGATTGTAACTTTCCATATTTGTCAATTTGCTCTACGTTGACAATCCACAACTAAGTAAGTTCCACTTTATCGTAGGCAATTTCTGAGCGACAAAATAAGTAAATGAATCATCAACGAATCCTAGATAAACCATCCATAATACCGCTAGCAATTGTTTAATTTTGTGAGATTTCTTTGTTTACTGATATTGTCATTGACTCTAAGGCGTCCCCCAGTGTTTGTCAATGTCGAATTTTAGACACTTTTATAGTCAGAAATAATCTCATGTGTTGATGATGAGCAGCTGTGTCTTGATGGCTTGCCTCATATGTGGATTTTGACAAACGCTACACCTCCATTATGGGCATGAGAAACACTACATTGCCCAGGTGTTGCGTTAACTTGCCCAATTCTAAAGACTTTTAACCTTGCAGGATTTACAGCATATATAACCGATCTAGTCACTCTCATGATATCAATAAAGAAGTCAGACATCAAATCTACTACTTTATGAAGATCAAGAATACATTGCACTTCAATCTCACACTGAGATGTGGGGAATCATGATGAGACATAGTGGGAACATACCATATCAATTTTTGACGTTTAAACCAGAATGAAATCATTTGTATCTCTCCCTAACGGCGGGAAGTATGTCTCACCAGAGTGACTATCTACAAAACTAGCAGTAAAGAGATCTCCTGTAAAAGGTTCTTAATAACGGATAACTGTTGGAGAATCATTCTCAACATAGATGTTTAATCGTCGTTAAAGACCTATTTTTATACGCAGTGGAAGCGTAGTAGGCACATGTACTGCCCAACCAATAGATGCATATATGTAAGATATCAGGCTCATATCCAGTTACAAACTAGTACGCACTAAATGGTTGGCGGTTTACTGGTGCTCAAGCGAATAAATATGGCTGCATATAATATTGCATATCCCCAAGCAGATACTGGTAAGTTTGTATACATTAAATGATCTCTAGATTTGATCAAGCTAAAACAGCTTGATTTGTCTCTCTGCAAGACCTTTCGAAGAATGAACATGGGGAACTCCTGTACTATCAAATCTAATACACTTGATTGAATTGTTTGGGTGGTGAGTCTGAAGTTTTATAATTTGCGCTAGAAGTTTTGCAAATGCATTGTACCATGTGGATTGCAAAGACGTGTGACCTATACGTTGATGCAATAATCAAAACCATATATATAAACAGTCTGCTTACCGGTTTGATTGATCCACAAATATATGTTTGGAATCTGTGAAGAAATGGAAGTTGTATCATAAAAAAAAGACCGTCATGCATATAAAAAATATTACATACATGAACAAGCTTTGCAAATTGAGCAATGTGCATTGGATTTTTCCATAAATGCATCCGGTGGAAAAAAACATGCACAAGACCGTGCTTTGCTTGTCTCGGAACCAAGTCTAGACTGAGTGAATTAATCTCACTCCCCCTCATCTAAACCGATGGGTGTAGATAGTCCCACATGCTTCTTTGCTCTCAAAAACCAATGACCAAGAGAATTTTTCAATATTTTGATCATCAAAATGCAAAAGTTCATATGACGCTAAGTCATATATAATAATATAAGTGACTATATTAGATTCAATGATCCAGACCGTAGTAATAAGCCACTACAAATTCTCATAAACTTCTCCAAGTTGTGTCGTTGGCAACTTATTATGGAGATTGGAGACAAAACTCTTTTTCATTCTCACAATATTAGTCCAAGTGAAAACTGTTGGCAAAAATATTTTCAAAACTTAGCTTGGTTCAAATAGTCTTTAGACGTGTATAACACTCAATGTTGCCATCAGACATCAACAAATCAATATCAAATAAACCATCTTTAAATCCAAGACATGGCAAACATTTTCAAGTAAACACTTAAAGATGTCAACGAGTATAACCCTTATAAAGTGTTGATCATAACAACGTCAAATAACGGATGTGTAATAACATCTTGACCGGTCAAAATGACATTTGTAGAGTTAGTTTCATGGGATGACAAAAACTAATGTAAAACCACATCTGAATCGGAAATCCATATTGGTTGATTTAGAAAAAATTTAATCTTTTTCCTGAAAAACCGATGTATAATACATAGAAAAAATATCAAATTCCAGGTAGCACATTCGATGGGTCGAAACATACCATTTTGATGGGTCGAAAAAGCTTCATAAACCAATCCAGGGTGATGGATTCGATGGGTCAAAGATAAAGCTTCGATGGATCGAAGAAACCCAAATTAAATCTGATTTTTCGATAATTATTTCGATGAGTCGAAGCATATTTTCAATGGGTCGAAATAGTGTTCAGGAGCTTGGCTTTGATGAGTCGAAGGATTCCTTCGATGGATCGAAATGCCAAAATACACAAGCGAGGACCATCCTTCGATGGGTCAAAAGAATTTTTACACAGATTTTCGATGGATCAAAAAATGTGAATAAACCATTCCAGATGCAATTTTGACGAGTCGAAAAATTCCCTGAAACAAACCATCATTTCTTTACTAATTTTTTTCAGACTTTGGTGTCATAATGCCATAAAAAATTAGATTTGAATCTTCTATGCAATATGTATATACTTAACCATTCTTAACACTTTCAGTAACCAAAAGGAAGAAAATTTTATTACTTTTGTCAACATCAAAACTTACATCAAAAGATCGTTCTTATTCAAAAATCGACTACAACAAGTCATAAACCATGCCTAAAACCAAGCCAAAAGAAAACTAAACTTGATTACATAGTAAAGACATGAGCCTAATACAAAGGCGTATTCAAAAACCACAATCCTAAGACTTGCTTTGTTTATCGTCTATTACTATGATATTGGCTTTTCCGCCATCATCCATCTCATAACTTCAGTGAAGTGTTGTCTCATGTGTCAAATATTGTTTGCACACCTTGTAGGCATTCTGAATATCATTGGGTGCATGACAATGTATGTGCATGTGTTTGGTAGAACCACACCTATATCAAGGTGACAAGCATGAAGCAGAAGCAGAATATAAAGAATATCTTCCACAATTCCTAGAACCATAATTAGATTTATTCTTGTTGGAGTCCAAGTCATGGTGAGTCCAAGTCAAATTCTGACTATTTCGTCCTATACCACGACCTTTACCTCATGCTCCTCGACCACTATGAGTTTGAGAAGGCTCTGAATGATTGTTCCTCTTATTCTTTGTGCATTTCCACCAGTATTGTATGTCTCATGGACTTTCTTTGTACCGGCTGGCCAAGCATTACTATTGAGAATAATCTCACCATACTTTTCTTTCTTGGCCAACATATTCATGAGATCAATAAATGATCTAATTCACCCTTGCACATAAACCATACGATATAATAATGCAAGGTTATCCATCGAAGTAGGAAAAGTGTGTAAAGACTTCTTGATCATATCCTTATCAGTCTTAACATCACCACAAGCACTCAACTCTGATTGAAGCTCCAACAGAGCTTGATGAAAAACATTAATGTTTGAATAATCCAATAACCGGATTAAATCCCATTTTTTCTTGCAGTTCAAAAAGTTATGCATTATGCACATTATTGAATCTTTCTTGTTAAGTCACTTACAAAACAGCGGGGTCATTCTTTAACAAATATTGTTCTTGTAGAACTGGATGTATATGTTATCTCAAAAGCATGAGGGCTTGAGCTTTATGAGTTAGAGTGGGTGGTTCAGTACCAGATGGTGGTGGTGGATGGATTGTATCTGTCAGATGAATACCGAGAAGTGTGTTCTCAATATCTGACACCCAACGATGATATTCTGCTCCTTGAGGACCAAAGATATCAAACATAGGCCGTTCCATCTCAAATGAAGTCATCTACAAGAGAGACATGAGATGTAATTAATTTACCGATCAAAATAACCACGATCACTAATATCAAGTTTAAGGGATAAGAAACATGATCCATGATGTATGGTCACAAAAATCGATGCATAAAACTGTGACTGACTCAGTGTCACAAAATATCGACTTCCCCTTTTTTTTCATGTGAAATCACAATTAACCGTGATATTCACCAATAACCGTGACTCCCTCAGAACCATCACTTATACTCATATTTTGTACATAAACAAAAATGATATATGTCCATAGGAATCAGAGGCATATAAAAATTCACGGTATTTAAACCTAAATCTAGACCTATATCTAAGGTGTTGCGGTAATTAAGTTTTGCAACTTAATTCTAAATCGAAGAAAGTTGGTCAATTTACCTTGAGGGTGTTATGCTCGGTATGAAAACTTCACTGGGATAGAAGTTTGAAGGGGAAAAATCCACAAAGGCCAGCAGTTGACGAGCTCCCGAGACGTCGGGATGGTGAAGCGTTGGTAATGGTGCATCATGCAAGGGAGATGCCGACGGTGGAGTATTTAGGGGTTTTCTTCTTCTTTTCTTCTTTTCGGGTAGACTGACATTCGTGCACTAAATTAGTCATAAGTTTCTCTGGATATATCCGATTTGAGATAAGATGTTCTGGAAACTAGACATCTGGGGTTTTCCCTTCATATGAAAACCACTCTCTGGTTCATCTTGAGCTGCTCGCAATCCTTTGTCGAAGTTGGATGTTCTGCATAGGGATGTTAATCGGGTCAAATGGTTTGATTTTCTGTTCGAACCGAAAACCGAACCAAAATTTTTAATCGGTTCGGTTTTTCAGTTTTTGAAGTGATAACCCAAATATATTCGGGTTAGTTCGGTTCGATTATTTTTCGGTTATTTTTTCGGTTTTCTGTGATATCAAACTCAGAAGAAAAAAATGATGAAACTAAACAAGTCCAATCAATAAAATACATGTCCATCATACTTCGTAAAAATAAGAGTTGAATCCAAGTCCATGTGAAGTTGAATAAAATACAAGTTCATGACTTCATGCTTAAGTCCATCTGAAGTTGAATACAATACAAGTTCATGGCTTCATGCTTAAGTTAGCATTGATATTCAATTCAATCAATTGTATGCAGTTATGCACTCACGTGTCCATTTCCAGGAAGAAACCTACAAAAATGCACCAAATTATAATTCTAGCAGGTTATGAATTTCTAGACTAATTTACATGACTTACATCAATACCTGGGCAAAGTGCTTTTTTTTCAAACTAGCAGAGTTCACGGTTTACACTTTACACAACAATCAAATATGACATTGCTCTATCTATAATCTAGTGACTGAATAGTTCACTTTTGATCTAAATTTGTAAAATTACCAATCTCATGCTCTAAACAGAATGTGATGACCCAATAATACCAATACAAACAAACTGGGCAGAGTAATCTAGTTGCTAGAATTGACCTCCAAACATTCATTAGGAAATTCTAGACTGAGTTACATCAATACCTGAATTGCATTAAGCTTGAGTGACACTTGTAGGAGGTCCTATATTATCATTTGATGAAGTCGAACAAGATTCTTTACGGAATTCTACATAACAACAAAAAATAGAGAAACCATTAAAATGCAATATAACAAAGCAAACCAAGTTAACCAATAAAGTAACAAACTAAACATATTCAATAAAATAGTACCTTCCATTACAATATCACAGAATTCCATATCATCAACCGTTGGGTTCGGTTCAATCAGTTCGGTTTGGTTTTTCTAGACCGAAAAACTGAAACTGAACCGATTTTATTTGGTTCGGTTCGGTTTTTCCCTTTTCGATTCGGTTTTTATTCGGTTCGATTTTTTCGGTTACGAGTCGGTTTCGGCTCAAGTTTTTTCGGTTTTCGGTTCGGAAGAACCCTAGTTCTGCACATGCGCAATTTTGGTATATAGGGTATTTTTTTTCTGTTTAAGGGTTTGAGTTAACTATTAACTCAAGAGTTGTTGATAACGTATTGAAGGAGAAAATAGATATGTAGAGAATATGATCTGAAACTATATTTTATTTATTAATATATTACCTTAAATAAGTATTACAATCTATTACAATCCACATCCCTATAAATCAGAGATTTAGAGAATATCTACTTCTATGCTAAATAGGATAAGACACACATCAACATATTTCGAGTATAATATCTTTAAACACATTAATAAATTAAAACTATTAAATTAAAAAATAAAAGTACACAATATTAATATATAAAGCATAAAAAAGAGCAAAAAGGTAGAGAGTATTCCACACACAACAAGTGCACTTATATTATGTACGTGAAAATAGTTAAAACTTAAAAAAATAAAATAAAAATATTATTTTTTATTATAACTTTTAGTTAAATTTTAAGTGAATAAATAATTGACACGCAATCAGTGCTAAGTATAGAATAATTTTCAGCAAAGAGGGTGAGTGAGTGAAGAAAAGGAGAGAAATGGGGCAGGAGGAGCAGAGCAGAGTTGTTATGGAGGTAGAAGAAGAAAGACGACAACTTTCAGAGCCATGTAGCCAATGGAAGCAGACCCTTATTCTCCAAATCTCATCTAAGCTTATCCATGGTGATCTTGAAGCCAAAATCGAAGCCGCTAGAGATATCAGAAACTTGGTCAGAAAGTCTTCTTCTTCATCATCATCATCTTCATCTTCGTCTTCGTCTTCTTCTTCGGCCAAGACTCGATTGAAGTTAGGAGCTTCGGGTGTGATACCGCCTTTGGTGACTATGCTGGTCTCGCCTCACCCAGATGCTCGACAAGCCTCTCTGCTCGCTCTTCTCAACCTCGCTGTTCGCAATGATAGGTATAGCGTAGCTTCTAGTTTTTGATTAATTTTGAATTTGTGTTTTATGTGTTTGAGATGAGATTGTGATAATTTCGTTGATGGGTTTTGTTGGGTTTGTTTGATTTTGTTGGTAAAGTTGGAAAGACTGAAACTTTGGTGATTCTGGGATGGTGTTCTTTTTATTTCATTGGTGATGAAATTAGTGAAAGGTTTTTGCTTTAAAGTTTTAGAGCAAATTAGTAATAGAAATTATTACAATTTCTTGAACTTTAGCAACCTATTGGAGGGCTTCAGGTGATTTTGTTTAAAGTGTTTTGTTGATTGAATTTTTGGAGCTGGTAAGATTTTATTTTTCTATGTCATTACATGTGATTTCTTGCTTGGAACGAAGAATTAGTACGCGAATCTGTGTACGGAAATGTTTATATTGCGGCAGAGAATTAGCTCCTTTCAGTTCACAATCTAGTGGAACCAGAAGAGCTTGAGCATGTGAAACTGTTCTCTATTGTTTCTGGGCTTTGTTAGTAAAACTATCTGATTTGTTCAATTTCCAGCTTAATTATCTTTGTCTGTTTAGCATCGTAGTCTTGTAGATATGAAATAAATATCGATAACATGGTTAATATAAGATTGTAAACCATTTATGTTTTTGCATTATTTTTTTTAAGCTTTTTGGATTTTAGGATCAAGTGGCTAGTTGGGGATCCCATAATATATTCTCTCTCTTTGAATGCTGCAAAAGTATTCTGATCTGAATCTCAGTCCTCAAGTCCTGTTTGTGCCTTTCTTACCTGTGGATCATGTTATTGCACAGAGTTAGAGCTGTGGTTGCATTATTATACGTGAATCCTAACTGCTCCTATTTCTGGAATTCTTCTCCATATTAGGTAGCAGATTTTAGTAGTTTTATATTCAAATGGTGTCAGTATGTCTCATTGGATCCTTGTTTAATGTTATCAGAAACAAGATCAAGATTGTGACAGCTGGAGTTGTTCCTCCTCTCGTTGAGCTCCTCAAGTTCCAAAATGGTAACCTGAGGGATTTAGCTACTGCTGCAATCTTGACACTTTCAGCCACTGCATTGAACAAGCCGATTATCGCAGCTTCTGGAGCTGCACCTCTCCTTGTTCATATCCTTAGCTCTGGAAGTGTTCAAGGAAAAGTTGATGCTGTGACTGCACTACACAACCTATCTACTTGCAAAGAGCACTCGGCTGAGATTCTTGGTGCCGCAGCTGTTCCTCCTCTTTTAAACCTCCTCAAAGAATGCAAAAAGTACTCCAAGTTTGCCGAGAAAACCACTGCCCTTCTCGAAATCCTATCCAACTCAGAAGAAGGTCGCATTGCAATCTCAAACATGGATGGTGGGATCTTGACGCTAGTGGAGACAGTTGAAGACGGATCCCTTGTCAGTACAGAACATGCTGTTGGAGCTCTACTCAATTTATGTCAGAGCTGCCGAGATAAATACAGGCAACTCATCCTCAAAGAAGGTGCAGTCCCAGGCCTTCTGCGGTTGACTGTTGACGGCACAGCTGAAGCTAGGGACAGAGCTCGTACACTGCTGGACCTGCTTCGAGATTCTCCCCAGGAAAAGCAGTTGGCATCCTCAGTTCTCGAGAGAATTGTATACGACATTGCCACCAGAGTCGATGGAGCTGACAAAGCTGCTGAAACCGCAAAGAGATTACTGGAAGACATGGTTAAACGAAGCATGGAACACAGCATGAGCCGCATACAGCAGAGAGCTGCATCTTGTATACCTTCTAATTTTCAGTCTACATGACGTTTTCGGATCACAAACAACAATCAGCAAATAGATTTTTAAGTCAGTTACCTCTATGTACTTGTTTGGATAGATCAACACTTTTACTCAGCTAAATCAGTCTCCAGAACTAGTTAGGAATCTCTGGAGTTAGACATGTTGGTTTTAGAGTCGGAGAGGAGTGAACGACTGCTCTTTCTATCTGTAAATCCCAGCTTCTTGTCATGTACACATGAATTTCACTGCTATTTTTACTGCAGACCTTTTCTATCACCATGTCAAAGAGTTGCTGAAAATTCCTTTGTTCTTACATCTGAGATGTTCATCTCTGCCACTGTCGGTGTGTTAAAACTTGATTCATTAAAACGAAGAAAATGTGAGCCAGAGGTGAGATAGGCCAAAGCTGCCATCTTCACCCACGTGGCAGTCCTATCCACGTGGAGACATCACAGCAGATATTCAGACTAAAGACTCTTTTTTTAATTATCACAAATCTTTTCACTTTGAGTAATCTAGGTAGGCCTATTCTCCAAAGCTCACGTCAACACTCTTTTCACTCTCAGACTCAGAAGACCTGGTGGTGGTGAAGCTTTTTCTTCTTGTTCGGGTTTGCTTGACCTCAATGTGAAGCAGATTAGAAGGTATAATCTTGACAAAGTTTGAAACTTTTTTTCAAAACCTAGTTCGCATTAGTATCAGGGATCTGAATTTTACGGACTCAAATCGAATAAAAATCTCACCTTTGGTCTTTTTTGCTATCTGGGTAGTTGTATTTATCGAGGTATAGTAGATTTGAATTGCTGTAGAACAAGCTATAGGTGCCGAACAATGTTGGGCCGGTCCACATTTTCCAGAACCGGAAACTTCCGGCCTGAGAATCTGGGCCCCAATGCCGTTGCTTTGATCGGAAATTTGTGCTTCACCTTCTTCGTTTTTGCTGTGTTAATCTTCACCATTATCGCTGCCACTTACGAACCTGAAGACCCTTTGTTTCACCCATCAACCAAGATCAGTAATTTCCTCTAATCCACATCCAATGCCACTTTTAAATCTGATGAGAGTAAGGTCAAGACCGGTGAGAATTTCTTGGCTCCAAATCAGACCGAGATTGCCAGCTTCATCAATGCTACTGATGTTGCTGAGTGGAAATCTGTTGTGGCTACAGTGGGTATGGAGGGAGAGAATGGAGGTTATACTGAGGGGGCGACGGCAGTGGCCGATTGTGAGGGTCCCATTGATTGTAGGGATCCGGAAGTGTTCCATTTGATGATGACAGCAGCTATAGAGAAGTTTAAGGATATACATTTTTACCGGTTTGGGAAAGCGGTTCAGGGTTCAAATGATACTACTTGTGATATGGCTTGGAGGTATAGGCCTAAGGAGGGGAAGACTGCTTCATTTTACAAGGACTACAGGAGGTTCAGTATTCTGAGGTCTAATTGTAGTCTCAGAGTGGGTGATATTGGAGATTACCATAGTGGGCCAAATGCGAGGTCGCGTAAGAATAGGAATCGGAAGGGCAAGACGGGTGGGAAGCAGGAAGAGGTGAATACGTTCCCGGTATATGGGGAGCAGGTGAATGATTTGCTTCCAGTGGTGGAATCTGAAGGTGCATTTCAGCGTGGTAAGTACTTGATTTATGTGGGTGGGGGAGACAGGTGCAAGAGCATGAATCATTACTTGTGGAGTTTCTTGTGTGCCTTGGGTGAGGCTCAGTACCTGAACCGGACGTTGGTTATGGATTTGAGTATTTGTCTCTCGTCAATTTACACTTCTTCGAGTCGAGATGAGGAAGGGAAGGACTTCAGGTTTTACTTTGATTTCGAGCATTTGAGTGAGTCGGCGTCTGTATTGGACCAGGTACAGTTTTGGGGAGATTGGAATAATTGGCATAAGAAAAATGGGATGGGTCTTCATCTTGTGGAGAATTATAAGGTCACACCTATGAAACTTCATGACGTGAAGGATGCATTGATTATGAGAAAGTTTGGGTCTGTGGAGCCAGACAACTATTGGTATAGAGTGTGTGAAGGGGAAACAGAATCTGTAATTCAACGACCATGGCATTTGATATGGAAATCGAAAAGGCTGATGGATATAGTATCTGCAGTTGCATCGAAATTGAACTGGGATTATGATTCTGTGCATATTGAGAGAGGAGAGAAGGCACAGAACAAGGAGCTTTGGCCTAATCTTGCTGCAGATACTTCACCTGATTCACTTCTCTCAACCCTGAAGGACAAAGTTGATGATGGGAGGAACCTTTACATTGCAACAAATGAACCAGAGACATCTTTCTTCGATCCTTTGAAAGACAAGTATACCACTCATTTCCTTGACGAGTACAAGGATCTTTGGGGTGAAAAAAGCGAGTGGTACACTGAGACCACTAAGCTTAACAATGGAGTTCCCGTTGACTTTGATGGTTACATGAGGGTGTCAGTTGATACAGAAGTGTTCTTGAGAGGGAAAAAGCAGATCGAAACTTTCAATGATCTCACCAACGATTGCAAGGACGGCGTCAACACTTGCAGCACTGCAGCTAGCTAATCCCTACAGAACAGGTCTAAAACTTTGTTATTTGTGTTACAAATGTGTCCACGGTGTACTTTTTTTTAGCTATTTCCTGTGTTGCTTTTGAGATATTGTAAACCTTGATTTAATTCATAGTTCTAGCATTAAGTAAAATCTTCATGAGTTTTGTACTTGTAGAAAGCAACTATCAATATTTCACCACTTAAAATGTTCGGTCTTGGGTTGAACTTTTGTTTTGACGTCAATGATGTACTTATCTAATGTGGAATTGGCTTCGTAGATAATCCATCTGATTTGATTGTTTACTTTCCCATGGACCGTTTTAGTTTGCTTTAGATCTAGTGATGAACCAACAAATCTAGATGGACTTTCTTACCTTCTTTTCACAACAAGAACGGTTTCTCCTTCGGGTTAGTGATTATCTTGTTGAGTCTTTAAGCAGGGTTCTTCCTTTCGCCATAAGTTTGGTCACCATGACTTGCGGTTGAGCCAAGGCAACTATTTTATTGTTCAACTGTAAAGCTATGCCATTTTGTTATGTGGTTTAGTGGTTGTTGATGTTAGTACAGTGGTGCTTTAACAGCAAATACAGATTAACCGGCTTAGAATTAGTACAATGAGAACCATGTAGTTCCGATTTCCGGACCCAAGAAATTTACAGATATGACAAAAATTACAGCTTCTCTTCCTCTTTCTCTACAACCTCCTATGATATGAAAATCAAGTGTTCTGCTCTTGCTGTCTGTCGTATACAACACAAAAACATATCAGCCTGGCAACTATCATTTCCCACCACCCTTCCATTTTTTCACTGGAAACAGGGTCACCCTTCTGCCAGGATTGTTACTTCTTCGGGCTTCTGTTGGTCGTATCATTGAAATCGTGACTTGCTGCAGATCTTTGTGTGCCTTTTCGTCTGAAAATGGTTTCACCTCAAATGCACCCCTAGTGAAACCTCTAGCAACCTGAAGTATAACACAAGAAAGTATGCCTATCCATTTAGCCAATGTTTGACGCACAAATTTAGAAAGTTTAGTAAATGTCTGCTACTGAGATTGATAAAGCAAAAGCTCTTCGACATAATTTTGATATGCACATTGAATACCAGATGTAAGTCGGTTCACATGACAATGGCATCGGTGCTGTCGGTCGTACTATCCTAAATCTTGAATAGAAATTCAGAATTCAAATCAAGATACCAGATAGGCGCACGGATCAATGAGATCATACATACCTTTAGTAGAATCCAGACTTTGAGGGAACTGCTCAAAACTGCAAGTCTTGTCCTTTTTCCAGAAGTTAAGTAGTCACACATCTGATGGTCAACTCTCAGAATGAACTTTGGCCAAGATTTTGGATTTTCTGGGTCTGGTTTCCGTTCCGTTGCCTGATTATAGTTTCAAAAAGTAGATTCTTCTATGAGCGACAAAACAAAAAGGTGGTACTGAGATTACAAGAAATACTATCAAGGTCAGTTCTATAACCAGATTAAAGATTTAAAACTCGGCTAAAATAGGATATGGAGATTAGCAATAAAAGAAAGCTGACAAGGTTTGTTTTATAGTAAATTGTACCCAAATGCATCAGGTGGTTTTGCTCAAATGTCATTAGTGGTTCTCTTTCAGATTTATAGGTGCACAAACTCCATATAGTAATACTGTGTATATGTTGGTAAAATCTAAGCCTTCACTTACCAGCAATCGAGAAATTTCTTGTTCAATTTTGGAAAAGGAGGTCTCAAGTGCTTCTACTCTCCCGGTGGCATGACAACAAGAGCATGGTTCACTAATCATAAATGTCACACTGGGTCGTACCTGTCCAACATCATCATTCATCAGAAAAAAACCCAAATACTTGACATTTGGACACTTGATTGCAAATCTTTCGCATAGTAAAGTGCAGCATACTCTCTTTCTTGTTATTTCCATAAGTCCATGCCTAGACAGTTCAGAGACTTTAACCATCGATCTGTCTCTCTCAACAGCCTTCTTAGCTTCTTCGTATACCAATCTCTTATTTGCTGAAAGTAAGATGGTCCAAAAACAATCCTCAGTAAAAATAGAAGTTCTTAAAATACGGAAACACACAAAAGAGATCATTTGACTTACATTCATCAGCCATATCAATGAAATCTACCACTATTATGCCCCCAATATCTCTCAGTCGTAATTCCCTTGCAATCTGAAACAGTATTTTCAATCACCTACTACTGCATAGCTTACAGAAATAGAGGAAAGAAAAGAAGCATTTATCCTAAACCTCTGTAAAAAGAATATGACAATAAATTAATCATGTTCCCAGATCAAATGAAAGTATGAAACAACCTCAACATTAAATGAAAATAACCCTAAACCCTACTTTTCAACTAACACGCCTATCTTCATTTTATCTATAAACTTCCATGGTTCATACAAATAAAATACAACAAAATGAATTATTTTGACATTTACGACTTTAGGTGGTGACCAGTCAATGAGATTCTGCTCGTATAGATACTCAGCCGAACAAACTAGCAGAAATACATTTAGTGTGTAACAAGCTAGATAGACGATGCCCAATTGTGGTTTAAGAGATCAGCATAAATCATACTTGTTTAGCAGCTGCGAGGTTGACTTCCAAAATAGCTTTCTCCTGTGAGGTTCCTTGACCAAACATCCCATGACCGCCATTCACATCAACAGAAACTAATGCCTCAGTTTGCTCAATCACTAGAGAACCTCCATTAGCAAGTGGAACCCTGTAATTCAAGTAAAAAGATGTATATCAGATCAAAAAAAATTCACGACGCATCTCTCACCACCAAAAACTTAAAGGACATGAAGAAGCTGCTTTTGAGTTCATAATGACTGCTTGTGTAGCGAAAGTAGTGGGAAAAAAATTAGAAAGTAAATGTGTTCAGAACTGATTCAGAAAAATATATTAGAGTTGGCATAATCTGATCATTCAATTTCAAGATCAATTAATCCCTCCACTCAATCATATCTGGATTTAAGTCTAAATTCAATACTTGACTGTCTTGTATTTCAGATTAACCATCAGGCTATCACAAACTTGAAGCAGCAAAATAATTGCTCAAAAATGCACTCCAGTGTCAAGTATTCTTTAGGTTATATGATTGCCTCTACATTAGCCACAGCATCTATGAATTAGTAGCTGCAAGTATATTACTAACATAGCATCACAATAATTGAAGTCTCCATTTCAGAACAAGGCTATTTCCAGAAATTGGCTTAATATATCTCTGAGCTAGCAAAAGTGAAAGTGAAATCCTGTGAGCATATGAATGTCGATTACCCTCACCTTTTACTGAGCATATTGTTGATCTCTTCCTCAATGTTGAATTCATCAAAAAGAGGAATCCTTTTACTGAATAACTCAACTCTATCACAAAGATCAGGAGCAATATCCTGAAGGTAATTGGTAACCTATGAAAGAATAGCTAACATGATCATTAGTATTTGATAACAAGTTATCAAAATTTCAGATTTTGAAAAGAAAAAATAAATAGAAACAGCGATAGTACCGTACTTCATGATATGTCCTTGCAGAGTCAACGACCATTTTCTCAACCTAAAGGCCAGAAAAAAGAGGGCAATTAGGATAAGAGTGACAAGACTACCTGCGGTTGTAATAAATTGATGTTAAGAAGACGATGAAAAATGATCCAAGCCATCAGCCTAACGAATTTGATATAATTCATATAAATCATAGATAGTTACCATCTCGTTAAAATAATCCTGCACAACTGAGAGTGTCTGACCCATTGCGCGATGCAGAATGACTGGAACAGCTCCTTCCACACCTTCATCTGCAGCAAGAGCAGCAGATTTTGCATGCTCCATTATATTTTTCCAAGTTGAAACCAAACCCTCTAGATCCTTTTGCAGCTCCTCTAAAGAATGACGAGCAGCAACTGTTCTCACAGTCAGACCAAAACCTAGAGGCTGTAAAGTTTTTGCTATGACTTTCAATCGTGTACGCTCAATACCACTGATTTTCTTGGAAATTCCAATTCTATTGCAACGAGTTATTAGTATCTACAAGCCAGGCAAGTCAAAAGTTTTGAAATACCAAAAGTGTTGAAATATTTATAAAAACAGAGATTAAGGAATGGTCAGATTAAGAAGGCAGCAAAGGGTACTTAAGAACGTACCCAGAATCTGCTCTTCAATTTTGGATAAGCAGTCAGTGTCGGACCTTTTGAACCCAACCCCTCTTTGACAACTTGTACAACTACTTTAGTCCCCTTCTGAACTTGGATCCACTTATTGTCATTAGTGATAGTAGCTGCACCATTTTTCTTAGTTTGGACTTGAGAAATTTGAGATTTGCTAGAACCATTTATGGCAACAGGAAAAGTACTAGTTTTACCTTCTGGATAATCATCTACCACTTTCTCATAATCGAGTATACTACCATTCATGTGTTCCTTGACATCTGGGAGATCAAATGCATCCTCAATCTCATGGTCTTCATCGTCACTGTGCATTGATTTTACAAAATCATCCTGAGAGTTGATTTCCATCATGTCCTCAGTAGCTTCGACTTCATGTGACATGAGTTCATCTTCATTGGCAGTAATGTGCTCTTCTAGTATGTGACTGTTCGCTTTCGTTTTCTTTGTCCTACGGAATGGAGGGAATATGAAAGGTTCTCTGTAATGTTTGATGTCCATCAGAGAGGGTCTAGAATTCCCTATATTTACAAATGCACCACCCATGTGAGGGACAAGTTTTGTAACTACCCCTAGATAAACGCTATCACACTGCACAGTACTTTTAACAGGTTCCAGTAGGAGCTCAACCAATTTCCCATGCTCCAGCAGGGCTATCCTTTGCATAGTACATATAGATGAGTTTATCAGTATAATTGTAGAAACAGGTTCCTTTGGAAGTAGATTGTTGCTTTCTTCAATCAAAGAGCTTCCTGTATCCTCCATTTTTGTAATGCCATCTTCTATGTTGCCATTGCCGATGGACATGTCAGACCCCTTCTTATCCTTGGACACAAGTAAGAAGGCAGGTCGTTCAACTAACCAGGGCTCCTCAACAAGTTGGTATCTTTCCTCCGGGAAGCTATTAGAAGTTGAGATCCCATGCTTGGGATTCACGGTAAGTTCACTGTCAGAGTACATATTATCCTTCCTAAGATCACTTAAGAATGGGTCTAGGATGTCACTATGAGAAATATAGCCCTTGTGTGTAAAATCGTCTGCAAGTTCACTATCAGAGTCTAACTTTTCCTTCTCCATTGAGACACTTAAGACGGGGATTGACTCTAATATATTACCTCTAAGATGCTTCATAATCTCATCCTCATCTGTCAAACAACTGGAAGCATTTGAGTGTTCAGAACCATTTCAAGTAAGGAGATTGCATATACTGGGGCATTAGAACGAAGATTACCTCTAGCTAGAGGTGAGAATAAAGGTTGTATTGGAAAGTATGGCTCCTCTGTCCACGAACCCAA
Organism: Geum urbanum; assembly: GCA_946800695.1. Classification (NCBI taxonomy): domain Eukaryota; kingdom Viridiplantae; phylum Streptophyta; class Magnoliopsida; order Rosales; family Rosaceae; genus Geum; species Geum urbanum. The sequence goes on along the minus strand of OX327008.1, from coordinate 44,087,783 downwards.
TGGATGAAAAGAAGACACCCTATTCCTCATCCATGAATCCCGCACCATGATATTTCCACCTGATTTGATGAGTACAGGTACTGACAAAGATAATTCAGGTCCGGGTCTCCAGATAATGTCACATGAAGGCCATATTTCCCTCTTTATAAAATAGTTATACTTGAAATTTACACCACCGGCAATCTGCCAAGCAAAAATTGATGAACATTTGAATATTACAGCATGGTAACATTAATAAATGAAAGCAACATCATACAACGGACAAAAGGATAAGCCATATATGTGATTTTTCGGTTGCTTAGTTTGTGTAACAAGGATAAGCCATCTACGTGATATCGAAATTCATAAGGGAAGCTTGAATATATATTGAGTTTGACACCATGATAAAAGCCTACCATATCATTTCTATGGGGGTAATATTTAACAAACTATTAGAAAATAAAACAAAAGACAGAGGGGAAAGTAGCTTTGTAAAATGCAAAACCATCTTTGATTCACTTACAACATAATCATGAGCATTCAGGCCAAATACCTCAATTTCAGCCTTCCATAAGTTTTTATGTTCTGTATGAGACATTAGTATAGCGATCTCTGGTTCCCAAGAGCCGAGAGCTGAAGGATCCCCAGTGACGTATAAGAACTGACCAGCTTCCAGATCAGCTTCCATTGTCCATACTATACTGCACATTCCTTTAAGGGAAGTATTTGTCTTGCCTGGAAAACCAGAATGTGCTAGATTCATCATCCAATCAAAAAACTGTAGATAAAACATCTTTAAAATGGTTATATGAAAGTATAACAACTGCTAAGGAATCAAATCAGATTAATCGAGATAATAGGTTAACCGAGTGTAGGCTATTCCATCTCTGAATGTTTCTTTATTTTTCGATTTCACTGTTACAAATGAAGCGGGATTAAAAATCCTCCTAAGCGGTGGAAATGTGCAGATCTAACCACTAAATGCATAGGAAAGCTAAAGAGAAATTCTCATTATTTGTTTTACTTTACATTTTTATAACTTTTGTCCGACTACATAGGAGGATATGGAGACCATAAGAATCTAAATTATCCACTGCATGCATATCACTTTCAGGAAGGGAAACTTATCATTGGGAATTGAGACTATGATTAATATTTACCATAGTAGTACATAACAACAACAATAAAACAAGAAACACACAGCTAATTACATAAGCACGTAAGATGAACATGATATGAATAAGATAACTATTTGATGGTTACTTGAACTAAAACAGCTATAAAATAAGCCTTGGATTTCCAATAACGAAGCTAATGATATATCCACACATTACATACATGATAACCACACATGAGAGGGTCAAAACAGGACTGGCGGTTACCTTTCTTCATGGACCTTATAGGGGATCTTTGCAAAGAACACTGCTTTGCTGCACAAAGAGAGAATCTGAACACGTTTCCAAGGGGTATGTGACGACATATATACCTGCTTCAATACAGGAGTCTATTAACACGGCAAATCCACTAACAAAAATAAGAGCTTCGTTTTAAGATTTTTTAGCACAATTAAAAGTGATTCAATGCAATGCAATCCCCAAAGCAACTCATTGTCAAGTTTATGCAGCAATTCACAACAAGGCAACATTCACAATGCAGTTCAAACATAGCACACAGGCACATATCTTCAAGTTGAGCAACACTAAAATGAACACTGGCCAACTGACATCACAATTGGTGCTACAGAAAACCCAACACTGATTTGAGCATCATATAAAACTCGGTTCTATACATAACAAAGACAGAAACTTTATTGTGTTTGCATTGAAATTACTCCAGAAAGACAGTAACTTTGAATGTAAAGACACTAAATTTGAATGTATTTACTTATAAAATTCACCACAAACCAAATGAAATAGCAAATGGGCGGTGAACTTACGGCGATAGAAACCTAACGCTGAGAGAACGGAATAGCCAAGAGGAAGAAGAGAAGTGGGTCCCATGGCGCCGAGGACAAGCTGCTTCAGTGAGCCGCCCTGCCTCCATTGTTGCTTTTCCTTCAGTAGAGAAATGCATAGAAACCGTAAATTGGGACCGCCGTCGAGGACAGTTTCGTCATTTTGGTAGTGGGTATATGTGTGAGGGCTTCTAGTTTGGGAAAGTGAGGGGAGAACCAAACTGGATAGAATGAAAAATTTTGGGTGAGGGAAGAAGAAGAAGATAGGCTGTGTTGTGTTGTGTTGTGTTTTCAGTTTTCTTCTTGGCTTGGCGCCTTGTACAGTGTGTGTCACGTGTGACCTTGTCTGTGAGCGTGTAACCTATTTGTGCTTCCATTTTTCATTTCTATAACGAAGAATTATTGGTTTGGTCATTCATTTTTGACAGATGAAACGGAATAATCATTCATGTTTGACAGATATTGTTTTAGTTATCCATGTTTTAATTTTTACTTAAATGAATATTTTTTTCCAAGCTAATAAACTTACTTGCACTTTACAAATAAATAAATATATTTTTTTAATGCCCAAAATAGACAAAGTGACCAATATAAATGATAAGGTAAAACATGAGTGACTAATATGATATTTGTCAAACACGAGTGACCAGTCCGTCTAAAGTGTCAAACATGAGTGATCAAACTAGTAATTTTCTCTTTCTGTAATTATTTGTAATTGTTAAAAATTAATATGTATGAGCAAGCTAGGTCTAAAAATTGTTTGTTTGGTCACTCATGTTTGACAGTTAAGACGGATTGGTCACTCATGTTTGACAAATATCATATCAGTCACTCATGTTTTACTTTGTCATTCAGATTGGTTACTTTGTTCATTTTGAATGTTAAAAACGATATATGTGAGACACAAGTGCTTTGTGTAGACATTTGTCATTCAGATTGGTCACTTTGTCTATTTTGAACATTAAAAAAAGAAATTATTTGTAAAGTGCATATAAGTAAGTTTATTAGCTTGAGAATGACAAAAATATTTATTTAAATAAAGCACGTGTGTCTCACATATGTCGTTCTTAACATTCAAAATGAACAAAAAGACAAATTTGAATGACAAAGCAAAACATGAGTGACCAATATGGTATTTGTCAAACATAAGTGACCAATCCGTCTCATCTGTCAAACATGAGTTACTAAACAAACAATTTTCTCATTTTGAATTATTAATTCGATCTACAATATGTCGGTGACGATTTCATACTAATCAGTTTGGTGATCTCGAGTTGCTGAAAGCTCAAACCCTAGCCCTAAATTTGGTTGTGTAACAATTTGTCCTCAGACCAAGCACAGTTCATACAAGGCTCAGAGTTTCAAAAACTGTATTCTCTACATTGAATGTGCTTGGAAGGAAACAAAAAATTAACTGCATCACTCTACTGACTTACAGACAATAGGACCACTATATAACACGCCATTTCAATCGATCCTTCTGTTTGATCAAACCCACATCTATATCTGTTTCTGTTTTCTGCACACAGTTTCTTTCTGTTCATACCATATTTCATAGCTCTCAAGTCTGAATCTGGTTAGGATTCTGATGCCTCCAATAAGGCTTGAACAGATTTCTGTAAAACTTCATAACAAACTAGAAAATGGAAATAGATGTGTAGACTCCAGTGACTTCATAATATGTACACAAGTAAAACTTTTCGGTTTCTAATAGACTGAGATACATCGACACATTGTCACAGCTTTGACTCCCACAAAACAAAAGGCACAACAACACTAGGGGCCAGCTGATGCATTCTTCTTGTAAAAAACAGAAAAGAAAAGAAAAAAACTGTACACTGCTAGAAGACTATACATGAAATCTCTCCATGGCATGGCTTCCATGTTCGTAAAGTTCTCACCAAAAGCAAGAGGTCTCCTCCACAGGCATCAAAGGAGTCCTACAAAGAGGGCATGTAATGTTCCAATAGTTAAGCCACTTCTCCAGGCAATCTTGGTGGAAAACATGGCCACAACTCAAGTGGTTTATCTCTGATTCTGGTTCAAATTGACTTAGGCAAACGGAGCAGTCATGTTCCGTCTTCGAGCTACATACACTGTCAAACCGAATGGCTGGGATGTGGGTTCTGATCTCCTCAATGTAGCTTCTGGAGGATGTGAGATGGTACTCAAATGTTTCCAGTGAGTCTTCTTCAATGTATTCTTCTGATGGAAGAGAAGATGGTGAGGACGAGGACGGTGATGAGACACGAATTCCAACTAAACGAAGGATTGATCTGACTAGGCCTTTGATGATTGACACCGATAGGGCTGTGTTTACTAAAATCACACACATAAATCCGTCTGATGGAGCTGGGAGACTTGAGAGACCCATTTGAGCAATACACAAGTTCCAAGGGGACTCCAACTAGAGAAGGTCCACAACTCGATAGAATCTGACCTGAAATGCAATAAAGGGAAGGGATTAGAACATTTCATATATACATAAGTAATGATAAAACTGGCAACTGGTAGATTAAGCATAAAGCTTTAATCTTTCACTGAAATGTATCATACACTTCGTCAAACACAAAATTTAGCTCTGGAGATTATCAAAATGCAAGCAATGCAATAAAGAGCAGTAGAAAACCGATCTACAGAAAATTCACAAAATTAGAGGACAGCCTTATCAATGAAATATGAAAGTGATTCAAAATATTGTTCCAAAAGTTTGCCACTTCCTTGGGAAGTTGGGATTGGTAAAGGCTATACCCTACATAGCCTAGACTTTAAACTATAATCTTTTAATCACACCAGAATTAATTAAAAACGGAAGAAGGCATTAAAACCATGTACAGACAAGAATGGATCCAGATTCAGAAACCTTGTAACATAATGAATGAGAAACCAATGCCAAATTGGGATAGATGTAGAGAAAAGCTATTGAGAAGGATTCATTTCTGATCAAGATCTAGTAAAGCTGTGACCTTGATGCAAATTAACAACATCAAAAAGGAGAATCAATAACCAATTCAATGACAAGAAAGCAAAATATGAAATGCTCAAACAACATGATCCCAATTCATAACTCAATTTCCTGTCTCCTAAACAACACAAGCAAACTGAGATTAGATCTAGCATTCTTCACAATCAACATATTCATTTTTTCATTTCTTACCAAGAACAACGAGAAATTAACATGTCTCAAAAGGACCTAGAAACTACATATGAACAAACAAGTACGCAAAAGTCTACAGCTTCAACTGAAGTTGATGAAGAGAGACTTACCAAAGGGTTTTGGGTCCAGAGAAAAACTCGGAAAGAGTTTCTTGGAATTTGGGCAGTTTGGTTTACAAGCACGAAGCTCAACAACACATATAGTTTGGTTTGACAATGGCTGCTCTGCACATCTATATCTTTCCATTTATATAGGCAAAGCAACAAGGAGGCCTGAGATAATGGGCAACTAACCATGGTTAGGCTTCCGTCTTTTGCGGACTCCATTATCTCTTAACCATGGTTACTTTATATCATCGCCTTATTTTTCATCAGCTTCTGCTAAACTGTTTGCTCCTTTTATGGCTTTAAGGCTTTTAACCTCTTATTTTCCATTTTCGAAGCTTAAATTCCTTTTATGTCATAGCTCATAACCTAATTTTGTGAGCGGAGCGATCTTAATTACCTAGTATGATGTAGATTTAGCGCAACATGATTTAACCTTCTCAAGAGATAGACCTTTGATTTCCATGCATTGAACTCAGTCAACTCACGTACTATAAGCATTGTGTTACATCTTTTCATGTATAGTAAATAGAAGTATATTGCTTTCGAGTAAATTATACTAAATTTTTAAATTAGAAAGAAATAATTTTTTTCAAATAATTCGTTGCAAATTGACGAGGTGCACATTCATGGTAAACTAATTCTCCACAAAAAAAAATGAAGCAAAAACAAGTTTACGTCTGTCAGAGCTGTTCGCAATTTTTATGAGTGAACTTTGCTAAATTTTTTAACAAGTGCAATCCCATCTCATCTCTTACGTCAAATATCCAACTATGAACACACAAATCGAGCATGAACATGTAAGTGTGACTATATTTCTCTCTTTTAAATAACATATTGTCTCACATACTATAGGATTGCATTGTGTTACAATTTTTCATGTATAGTAACTAGAAGTATATTTATTTAGTAATAAACTATACTAAATGTTAATAGGAGAAATAAATAGTATTTTCAAATAATTCGTTGCAAACAGACGAGGTGCGCATTCATGGTACACTAATTCCCAAAAAAAAACTACGAAGCAAAAACAAATTTGTGTCTGTCATGTATGAGCTATTCGCAATTTTATGAGTGAACTTTACTAAATTTTTGAACAAGTGCGATCCCATCTCATCTCTTACGTCAAAGATCAAACTATAAACACACAGATCGAGCGCGAACATAAGTGTGACGTATATTTATCTCTATTAAATAATATATTGTCTCACATACTATAGGATTGCATTGTGTTACAAATTTTCATTTATAGGAATTAGGAGTATATTTATTTAGCAACAAACTATACTAAATGTTAAAATAGAAAGAAATAGTATTTTCAAATAATTCGTTGTGCGCATTCATGGTACACTAATTCCCAAAAAAAATTACGAAGCAAAAACAAATTTTCGTCTATCATGTATGAGTTGTTCACGATTCTTTCAAATAAACTATACTAAATTTTCAAACGAGATACTTAATGCGATCCCATCTCATTCTTTACATCGAAGGTTGAAAATCGAGACTAGAAAACAAATCGAACATATAAGTGTGACATATGTTTCTCATTTTTTATTATGATATTTCTTCTTTAGGAATTGTACTCGGAGAAACTATAAGTAGACCCAACAAAACTTGGATGTGAACCATTTTCGTCACGGTGAAAATGGGTAACATCCCCCCTAGTTCATATCTTCTCGTGTACGTACTACATGGTCGAGTTTCAATTACATTATCACTTGTCCCCCTCCCCTCACCTGCCCCCATCGTCACTTTAAATAGTTCAGAAACTACATGCATGTCCATTTGTACAACAATGCCACTATTGAAGATAAGTGTACATGTGTCCTCATTTACTTGTATATGCTTGTGAACCCTCTTCTAGCTCTCGCCTACGTGTCGTTTTGTCTGAGGACAGCACCTCAAAAAACGACATGATCGCGGGCCAATCTAGTGTCCCCAATCATCAGCTCCCATTGCACAGGCGGCAAGCAACCAGGAAGTGTTTCCAGAGAACCGTGATGGATGATGGAGCTTCTAGCCTTGGCTAAGTTTTATCTGATGGGATGAAGATGAACCTAGCTCTCTCTGCCTGAAACACTTTTGTCCGGTGGGAACTTTCTTTCACATCCATAGATTCTCTTTACTTTTTACTATTTTGGTCGCTGATGACGAGGGACTTTGGTGTCTTGTAGACATGCTGGTGCTTATTTGTTTATAGGGTCTTCAGGAATCTCCCATAAGAATGAAAGCTGTCCTTTTATTTGGTTGGTGGCTCGGTGTATATATATTTGGCACCATGAATTATTACCAGAATGGAGTGGAATTTACGTACATCAAAAGAATGAAAGGATGAACGATCACTCTCGCCACATCAAAATGTTACTGCTTAATTACATTCAATAATATATCGCGACCAATTTCATGCTTAATTTTGAAACAGAATGCGATGAATTAAACTCAAACCTCTACTTCTAACAAACTTTTCAGACAATATAACACTGTTAACACACTTCTTTTTTCTTCATTTTAAATCTCTTATATAACTCGAAGGTTATCGGAGATATTCTCATGACCCTACATAACGCTGATACTTCCTTTTAGTGTTGTGTATGTCACGTGCTAAAATATACAGCCCCCGAGCGTGAAAGGTGAATCCATTGTTACTATGGCAATACAGTAATAAGTATATATCAATTAATTTACGGTACATAGAACTGATAGAAGTATATAACTTGAACTGAAATGGGTAGAGTGCATGCACAGTTGAAGGGAGAGAAGCTCTCAAAACTAAGTGACATAGCTGTTTGGTGGTGCACAGAAATGGACATGGGAGTATCACATGCAGTTGCCATGCCCGGAGCCTAATTTGTTTTACTACTGTAATATTTTAAGGTAAGAAACAAATCTAAAAGGAAATCGCGAACGCCAAGTGCACAATTCCTTATCATCTTCTCTTCTTCTCTAATAATTGTTCCACATTTTTCGACTCGAATTTCAGAGTGTCTTCGACTAATCATTCTTTTTCCTTCAACTATCGATTGTTCCTCTTCTCCCCTTCCCAAATCCCAAATTTCACGTCTGCAACATCGATCATGGGTCAGAACGATTCAATAGATTCATTTTCTCCAAAATTTCTTTATAAATAGGCTAGCAATTGGTTCCCACAACGATTTCTAGTTCTTGATGTTTCTTCCTTTGTCTTTACTGATCTTTAAAACGACTCGATCAATCTTCGGTAAGTTTTCCTCCCCAAATTTTTAATTCTCCAATTCAAACTTCATTCAGTTCATTGATTTTGGATTGAGTATTTTTTTTGTTGGCAGGATATGATATTTAGAGATATCAAATTCTTTAGATGAGTTAGCAGAGGAGCTTCAATGCTTCATTTGGCTTCTGCTTCTAGCATCACAAGGGCCCTCAATTGATTTGGTGAAAGTTCAATTTGAAAGTGCAGGTTAATTTTAGATTCAACAGTTCTATCTAAACTCTTTTAGCTCATAGTGGATTCATATTGATTTGTACTATTTCTAATTACATTCAATCGAATGAGTTCAATACAAAAGAATGAGTATTTGTACAAATTTTATATTACCAGTCTAGAATTCTGGATACAGATTTTTGTAGAGCTTAGACATATAGACCTTATCTTTCAGATCATATATATTCAACATAATGAGTTTATATCATTATATTTGGATACAGATTTGATTAATAAAGTACTCATTTGGCATGCTTGTCCGGGTTTAATTTGATATTTGTAAGCTTATTGGAGAGTGGCTAGATTCAGATGTTGTTGTTGCTCACTTGGTATTCATGTTTATAACCTCATTATATTTATCAAACTTGGCTTGTATGCTATAAGTTTGATATTCGTAATAAAGCTCCTTTGCGAGCCTTGCTTATTTACACCAAATTGGTTTTGTCAGTCCTCCAAAGCTCTACAAAAATTATTTTGTAAATTTTGTCCATTTCAAATTTCAATATATTTAAAGATAAAACAGTAAATAGTTCCGGTCTCGCTAAGTTGTCTATTTGTTTATATAAATGAACTCATTTCCAGTGTTTAGAAGAAGAAAAAATGCTTTCGCGCTTCTATTGTATCATATTTTTTTTTATATTTATATGAATAAATATTTTATTTATTTTTATTAATAAAAGGGCCATATTTTGTTCTTCGTCTCAGGGCCGGGGCTGGCAGTTGTCAATACTGTGTTTCGATCGCAATAAAAGTCTGGCTATATATCATATATATGCACCGAAATGAATATATATATATATATATATAAATATATATATATAAATGTTAAACCATGCGGGTAGGCTTGTCAATGGGGCGGAGCCGGATCAGATCAACCTAGATCTGGATTTGTTTAAGGAGAACAAAAATTAGACCTGATCTTCCCCGTTTATCTGGCGGATCATTAATAATCAAGTCCGGAAACGGAGCGGATCCGAACCCGTTTATCAATATGCTAATTACTAAATGTATTTTTTTTATCAATATGTTAGTTATTACTAATATGTTACATGACCTATTTACATAACCAAAATATTTCATTAAAACAAATTAGAGAGATCAAAATAAAAAAAATAGTAAACTATACTAAAGGACAATGCAATTTGGAAGAACCAAATACACTTAAGGACAAGGATCCTTAATTTGGACAATAAATGACAAATTCTTACAAATAAGAACAAGTTGTTTGTAGGTTGCCATATGGCAGTATAAATTTATTCTTATACTCTACTTTGTCCTTTTGTGTGTATTTAATTATTTTAATATTTATTTTATCCAAAACTACTTAAAGTTATTTTAATATTTTTTTATTCAAATTCTTTTCTTTTCAATATTTTTCAGTTTGAAAATTTTTCATTCAATTTTTTTTCTATTCAATTTTTTTCCTTCCTTTAATAACTGATAAAAATTTAAAAGCACATATACACAAAATTTGTTAAACCTGAAATTCACATTTAGTAGCATAATCACTAAAGATTCAATATCGATTCAAACACAAATTTTATAGAAATTTCAATACGAATTCACTAGAAGTTCCAATATATACAAATCGAGTAATAATTTCGATACAAACATAGTGGCAATTTTGATATATATTCCATAACATTTTCCAACCCGATAACATAGTAGCAGTCCTCGAACAAAAATGCAGTAGTAGTCCCAAAAACACAATAGCAATCATTTGACCGAAAAATGTAGTAGCAGTTCTCGAACCGAAAATACAGTAGCAGTCCCAATAAAGTAGTAGCAGTCCCAAAAATACAGTGCTAGTCTTCAAATGCATTAACAGTCTTGAAAACACTGCTATTGAAAATTAAGAAAATTAATTGGGTCCAAACTCATTTAGACACCAAGGTCCAAATTGCTCTCATTTCTCCCACTTTTCGAGTCGTGATTTCAAATTTGAGACCGCTTATTCTATAGATTATTGGATGAAGATCAACTATACAAAAAATGAATCAAAATGGAGATCATTTGGCTATCCGATCTTGTCAAATAAATGAACGGTTATGGTGAATTTCAGCATTACAATAACAACCGTTCATTTGTTTTGCAAGATCGGATACTCAAATAATCTCCATTTTTATTCATTTTTTGTAGAGTTGATTTTCAACTAATAATCTATAGAATTGACGGCTCAAATTTGAAATCATAAATCGAAAATGGGAGAAAAGATTGGAATTTGGACCTTGGTGTCCAAATAAATTTGGACAAAATCAAAGTCGGAAAATTAAAAAAAAACATTGTTACTGAAAATTTAAAAAATACGACACAACTACAGAAACATCGAAAACATTGCTACTAAAAATTTTAAAACAAACATTGCCACTGAAAATTTAAAAAAAAAATACTGCTCTTGAAAATTAAAAAATACGACACTGCTACATAAACATCAAAAACTCTACTACTGATTTTTTTTTTAAAAAATACTGCTACTGAAAATTAAAAAAATACGACACTGCTACAAAAACATCGAAAACACTGCTACTAAATTTTTTTAAAATACGACACTACTACAGAAACATCGAAAACACTGTTACTGAAAATTTAAAAAAAAACACTGCTACTAAAAATTTTAAAAAAAACATTGCTACTGAAAATTTAAAAAATACGATACTGCTACAGAAACATCGAAAACACTACTACTAAATTTTTTAAAACATACTGCTACTAAAATTTTTAAAAATACGACACTGCTACTAAAAAATAAATAATAATGCTACTGAAGAATTAAATAACAGTGCTACTGAAAAATATATAATTGCTACTGAAAATTAACAACCAAAATATGAAAATGGTTGTTACTGGAAAATTCTAAAAAAACATAATAGATCTACTCGATAAAACAAAAACTACTCGATCTTGTACTATTGTTAGTCACAAACAGACAAAATTGTCCTAATCGATCCAAACAAAGCAACAGAACTAAAAAATCCATAATTTTCAGAAGATTCACAAAAATATATCAAAGAAAAAATGGTAGTTGTACGACTAAGCAAGCTTAGCCGAGCCCGAGCTGCATATGAGGCCAGCGACTATGAGACCAAAGCTTTGAGACAGGACTGAGCGGACGATGGTGTTTTCGACGATGATAGAGGATGACAGGCGGAGGGAAGAGGCTGCATCTGGTCAATCTTCATGAAGGTGGAATGACGCACAAGGTTTAGAGACTGGGCGGCGATGACGGTTTGTGATGGGTGATGGCGTTGAAAAATAGGAGTAGCAGTTGCGAGGATAGGTGTTGAGGCTAACGGTGGAGGAAAGTGGAGCAAAGGCCCAACGACGGTTCGAGGCCGAGCAGCAACGCGCGAGGCGGAGAGAAGCTGGGGAGCCGAGGGTGGCTTTGGAGGTGGCGCCTAGGGCCGGAGAGCGGTGGCGGTGGGCATGGAATCTAGGCCTTGCTATTTAGATGCAAACAACATTGTTACTGGAGAGAGAGAGAGAGAGAGAGAGAGAGAGAGAGAGAGAGAGAGAGAGAGAGAGAGAGAGAGAGAGAGAGAGAGAGAGAGAGAGAGAGAGAGAGAGAGAGAGAGAGAGAGAGAGAGAGCTAATATTGTAAATTACAATTTGTGTAGTAGGATTTTTAATATAAATAGGAGAGTAAAAAAATATTTTTCCTCAGTTTAATTGATCAGGTCAATGTTATTACGTTTTTTGGCTTTGACCTGTGTCCTTAGTTGTCTAAATTATGTTGTGGTTGAGTTTTTTGTATTTAACAAACTTATTTTGTCCTTGGCTGTTTTTTCTTATAAAAAAACTTCATTCACATCAAGGAACTTGACAAAAAAGAAATTATTTTGGATTTTTAATAGTTTAATTTATTAATAATTTTATATAATTTTGCTAAAGATATTTATATTTTATTTTTAAAAGAGATAGTTTTAGATTAAAAATATTTCATATATGTAAATAAAAGTAAATTATATTTAATAAGTTAAAAAAATAAACGGGATAAATTATAAACGGATTGAATTGCTTGTGATCCGGATTCGATCACCAATAAATAAACGGATCAACGGGTTCAGGTCACAAACGAATCAACATATTCAAAAATTAAATTCAAATTCGCCTAATATATACGAGTCCAGATCAAAACTCGCTTCATTGATAGACCTACCTACAAACTAGGAAGACTCAACCTCAGACGATACGTACATTAGCAGCTCAGAAACTAAAGACCCAAGGAATTTTGCTGATACATGATAATGGGTTCTGATACACCACCGATGAACTTGTCTTCTTGACAAGGTTTAAAGGAGTAGACGCCGGAGATTCTGGGTGTCTCTTTCTCCACCAAGAACTGTCACGAACTGAAGAACCCAGCCTACTCATCGATATCTCTTCTGCTCGATATATCCTCCATCCCCTCTCTATATACAACTCTTTTAAATCGATCACTTTGTTAGATCACTCCTCTTACAAGCTTCACACGTATGCGCATGCACATCATCGCCATGCCACTTCACCCGTAAGTATATTTCTCTCATCGTTCTATTATGTATATTAAGCACATATATAGATTTTATCAAATGTAAATGTAAAGTTTCACACTAAAATTTCGGTATAACTGTTTACACAAAATTGACAGAACAATTTGAAGATTAAAATTACCAATTCTTTAGATATTCAGGCAAGGATCATGCTTACAAAATTTCAGCTCAATCGAAATTGTTTTGACAATTTGATCACCACATTCAAGTTTGGAACTAAATCAGAGAATCAATGTACATTGTTAAACAATGCGACGATCAAATGGTCAAAATATCTCCGATTGAACTGAATTTTGCTAGCATGATACTTGCATAGGTATCTAAAACATGAATAATTTTAATTTTTAAATTATTTTATCGATTTTACGTAAAATAAAACTTCACACCAAAATTTTAGTGTGAAAGTTCGCACTTGATAAAAAATTGTATATATATATATATGCATGGTCACATATATATATATATATATATATGCATGGTCGCACTTTAAGTACTTGGCATATATAGATTAGAGCCATGAGAACAGGAAACTGAAGATTAAGTTTCTATTCAGCAGTCTGTTATTAACTTATTAAGCTTGCGAGACGCTCACTATTGTAGGTCGACTCTATGACGTAGAAGCAGAACAGAAAACGTGAAACTGATGAAATTAAGGATAAGAAAGAAGGTCGATGCACATATAATTGGTGTCTAGCTAGCTAGTTTGTAGGTGACGATGAATTACACCACGTGGCTTGTTGGAACGAGAAAAAGCTGAGAATGATATGGTAACCCAGGTGAACTTCACGTGCCATTCCATCTCCCATCTCAGGCCTGGATTTTGTCCCATTGCCTTGTTCTGTTTTCTTGCTGCATCACTTGCATTGCAGAGACTCACTGAGAGTGACCCCTTTGACGTCTTCTACTCGATCGATCTCTAACTTAATTGCTTAGCATGCAGCCGTGAACAAGTTGTCTATTGGCTTTCATTCCTGTCTCGTGCGTATCGGTTCAGTTCCATCCAACTCGGTTGACTATATGTAGTCGCGCACCTGTGCCTGGTTAACTAATTAGCTGCGTCAGTGCAAATTTCAATCAATTTAATCTTTTGAGTAGAGTATTAAACCAGTTGAGCTACTTTCGAAGTGAGAAGTTGGCCGGCGATTTACATCCCACAGTAAAACAATATCGATCGTCGCGTTTGCTCACGTAATATCATTTTCATTTTGAAGTGATCGAACATGCTTGATTTGAGTACCAATGAAGTAATTTAAATATAAATTTCTGTCGTGGGAATTTGTTTGTGTCTAAATTTACGAGTTGATTCGTCAAATCGATACATGTGCGTTGTCAACCAGTGAAATAATCGCTAAAGGGGTCGTCGCTCGGTGATTATTTGATGACTAACATTCAGAGACGACCAACATGTTCTACTTGACCGATGAAATGTGGTCGGTCAACATTTGTTTGATTTGAAAATTAATGTTGACAAGTCTTCGATGACACTTTGTTTATGGCCCAAATTCGCCTCAAATGATCAAATAATTAGTATTTGGGTGTGACGATTGATAATGGTCAATATGAGCAGGTCAGATCACTTTTTGAGATTCGACCGAGAATGAGTTGGATTTGAGTTCACTTACAGGAGTGCAACAATTCGGATAAGAAAAAAATTTAATGTGAAGATTTTGATAACTTGGTCGAACTAAGCTCTGATGAACGGATCGTTATCAAATCAGGAGTGACCGAGTCCAAAAATGAGTGTATCAATGTGGTGTTCGAGATAAGAAAAAAATATACTCAACTAAAATAAAGGAATTCAAGTTCTATTAGGATTCGTCTGCTAGATGACGAGTTAGGCTAGGATTTTTGTAATGTATATATAGATTGTTATAGCTTATTGTAAAAAGGTCCTGCACTAAATACACAAACTTATTTACAAATTTTCTATCTTTCGCATCTATAGGTATTTCACATTGTTCATCATTTACTTTGATAATATAGATTTACTTTCTCGTAATTTATTTTATGTTATTTTTGTTCTTGCACTTCAATTACTTGCACCTAGGGGTAGTTGGTTAATTTAGAACTCATCGATCTCTTTTGGCCAATTCAGATTGGGTTGATGCGATTTGTCGTTCATACTCACATCACTTCACAAAGATTCGACGACCGAGTCTATTTCACCTTCGTATTCATTGTGATTTGCAAGTACATCAACCCGGTTGATTTCTCATTTGTCACATGCACTTTTGAGTTCACTCATAGCTTTGACGTAGTCGAGAACCGAGATTAAAACCTTAATCAAGTCCTTTCATACAAAGTATTTGGACTAACAGCCGAGAGAATTTCTTCCTCGGCCATCCATCACTTGAAGAGTCAGATCCAACGCAAAATTATCAAAACCCCGCTTAACAAACAAACCACGAATTGCCACACTCGCGTTATCAGAAGAACATTTTGAAACAGAAGTCTATCGGTCGGCATAATATCGGCCGCTACAATTTTTGAGCAAACATAATCCAAAGGCTTATCGCAGATCTAAAGGGATTTGGTGTAATGTATTCAATTAGACACAAGTAACAGAGTATTCCCTTCTTGGCGACTCGATCAAGCAACTATATATTAGTGATCGATCCAGGGGAATTGAATCATGATCGTATTTGCAAAGGATTACGTACGAGAAGAAAAGGCAAGGGACTATATATGTACTATCAAATCTATACATGCAACGACGTACTCCCTGATATCCAACGTTGTTGCAGTACTATTGTACTATACTATGGCTCTATAACTTTCTAGAAGAGTCATAGTACGACAACAACTATAGCTTACTAATATTGTTTTTTTTTATAAAAAAAAACAGGCATCATCACATTAAAACAAATAATAACAAATAAGGAGTTACATTATTCATAGATTCTTCCTACGAACTCGACCTGGAGAACACCAACGCTCCTAAAAAAATCTATGAGATCGAACAGGACTTCAATCAACAATGAAACCACTAGAATAAAGTACCAGAACAAGAACCATGTGAGCTTGATTAAGAGCTATTGTCGAGGAAGGCAGACTAACTAGGCCTCGATCTAAAATCAGAACTGTTTTAACCCTAAACCGAAGCGGAAGCCCTAGTAGGAGACTAAAACAAATTCTAAACTACCACCCGGATCCCAGGTCCAGATCCAAAAGGTATCCGAACCAAGACCCAGGCCCACAGATCATCCACAGCCCACAGCCCAACCCGGGCCCAAAACTCAGTCAAATACCACAAACCCTGGAAGGAATAAATCAACAGGTCAAGACCAAACGGCCCAATGTCAGTAGGTTGGGGTCCAATCCCATGGCAGGCCCAACGCCTCTGACAGAATCCCAGGAGCCGCTTCAGCCAAATGCCGCCAAACCTACCCGACCTGCGCCGCCACTCATCACCGATTGCAATCCTAATCCCTCCGCCTCCGCTTTGTGGCTTCCTGACAAGGCTCTTCAATCGCACCCTAGCCGACCTCGACCCGACAACCACCGTCGGCTTCTACAATTGCCCCACGAGCTTGGAGCAAACACCTACAGTAGAACCAATGCCTAAATCGCCACCAATTTGGAAACACGACTTCACCAATTATACAACGCCCTTGAGGGAGGACGAAAGAACCACTGGACCATAAGAGTCCGTCGGTGAAAGAATCTGACAGTGACTCGTAGGCACCGCCGCCAGAATCCGTCCATCAATCCATCGCGAAGTAGTGAAACGCTCGAGCACGGCCTTGGGAAACCGTGGTGCTACGCTAGTGGGAGGTGGTGTCGAATTTGCCGAGTCCAAGAGGACACCAGGCTTACTGGGCTTACAACGCCTCCAAAGAAGATCTGTCACCGCCACTAGAGATGACCTAGATGTTTTTTTCCCACTCTTGCTTTCTAAACTTAAAAAGTCTTGCTTATTAATACTGTTGAAAAGAAGAAAACGAGTTTTATAGGCAGTTAGGAACCCATGAATTTCTTGCACACTCTTGATCGAAGAAACTAAAGTCGAAGAGAGACCCCTTCATAATTGAGTTCCTCAATCTCTAACTCTCAGAGAAATTTAGATAAATGTCCATTTTTTAGTTTGTGAAATAGTTTTTACCCAACTTTAATGAAAGATAATTTCTATTTGAACCTCCTGCATTACTTTTCACACCTCCTAGCCAATATTTTATCCCAAAATTTCTAATGTTAGACTCAAATGAAATTATTATAAATTTGAAAACTTGAATATATTAGAATGGATATATAAGCGCCGGACGAGAGGTAGAGGGGGATTGCAGGAATAGCAACAACATTGGTCTTTAACATAAATAATGTATGATGAATCTAATTTAAGTGCTATGATTTTCAAATTGATGGAAGATGCAAAAAATCTCTATTAATTATGCAAATAGTGCTTAAGGTTAAATTTTTAAAATGCTCAAATTTGTCATCCATCATACATACTTGCAATGTTAGAATCTGAAAAATAAAAGGGCTAAAAAGTAAAAACAATAGAGGAGCGGTTTGTCGCTGCAGTTTATCCCGTATTCACTGTGGTCGCTCTCAGATCGGAAATTCTCTATTCCTCTCAATCCTGACAAAAGTGATAAGATTTGGTTATAGATGGTTTTGTTGATGGTGTAGGAGAGAGAGAAACAATATGAGAGTGAAATTAGAGATGAGTTGGGGTTGGGTGGTTATGGGTTATCGAGGTAGTGGGGGCAAATTCGAGTTGTGGCATACTTGGTCAGCCGACCACATACGAGGAGATTTAGTGAGACCAACCAACGCACCACAGACCCCTAACTAACGAAGGTCATTGGCAGCCATTGATAACAAATGAAGCAATATAGAAGAGAGACGATGAATAGAGACCTATTCGAAGAAAATTAGCAACAAATGAGAGGTTTTAACTTTTACTGTTTTACATGGTTCTAAATGGTTTATTTCTCCTCCATTAAATAATTCTATCTCCTTCTTTCTTCAC
The DNA here is from genome assembly GCA_946800695.1 of Geum urbanum. Classification (NCBI taxonomy): domain Eukaryota; kingdom Viridiplantae; phylum Streptophyta; class Magnoliopsida; order Rosales; family Rosaceae; genus Geum; species Geum urbanum. The sequence continues at coordinate 44,069,628 of OX327008.1, read as the reverse complement.
CCCTTTCATTATTCGTTCTATTTTACCTGTTTTCAATTTATGGATTTATTTGTTATTCATTTTGTCTATCATATTTACACACCCTCAATAAACACTCACATTTCGTACGCGTGAGCACAACGCTCTTCTGCACGCGCATATGCGCGTGCATGAAGGCTAGTAAGGATAAAACCAAACTAGTTGCATCTAGAAAAGAGAGATTATTTTGCCCTTCTTGTTTCCACTTTCCACCAATCTTAAAGTGCTTGCGCCTTTTGATTGGGTGGTACGACACGTACTTGCAACTCTTTCAATTTGTGGAAGACTGACTTGGTAAACTGACTGCTTATAATCATAACGATGCTTCCCCTAAGCAACAAGGCTATCATTTTCTTGTATTGTGTGACCTTGTTTTTTTGCAGTAAGTCTTCTTTGTCTTTGGTACGTCCACCATGGCTACGGCGGCGCCGAGATGTAGAAAATTTGGGTATATGTACAACTTTGTTTTTTTTTTTAATGTAACTTTTTATTTTGTATATTTCTTGTTAAGGGTATAATTGAATTTTAATATTTAAGGATGTCAAATGAACATTCTACTAAATAAAATCGATACTAGAATGAGCGGCCACACACGAAAGAAAATGAAGAAAGGAACTATGTCGACTAAGCCATTCGTTCTTGTCCGGCGTCTTAACATTGGCGCAGGCTTTGGCCTCGCCGACGTCCACGAGTGAGGCCGAACAGAGATAGAGGAAGTTGAGTCTGGGCGAATAGGCGGAGTCGGGTCGGGGATGGGTTTTGGGGTGGAGGTGGGTCTGATTGCCAGTTTGGCTGGCCGACGTAGTTTAGACGGGTCTTGGTGGTTGGACGGAGGAGCAATACGGGTGGTGGATCCGGTCTGCTGGTCTCATCATGTTGCGGTGAGTGGTTTGAGGACGGTGGGATTTGCTTGCCTGTGCGGCGGCGGCTTGCATGCGGGTCTTGGATCTGTTTTGGGGTCGGCTTGGATCCTAATTACCCTAATAAAGTTTGGTTTGGGCTCAATTTTGGGCCTACACCAGACCATAGTTAATATTTGTTATTTGTTTCTAGTTTTGTTAGATTTGGTCCAGAAGACTCACTTATCGGAAGATGATGGTTGTCGAAGACATTTCGGAGTGCCACAGTATGGTATACAATGCGGCTGGCAGTTGGGTCATTTTCCTAGGATTTTTTGGTGGCTTTTAGTTTGTATGTTTGCTCGAGTACTTAGGTTCGTAGATTTTAGGTCATGTAGCTTGATTAAGAGGCGGGGCACATGGATTTTTTTAGTTCAGAGGCTTGTCAACCTTGTTCGCCCTACTTCTATTTGTTAAGCTACTCCTTCATTGTGCTAGCATAGGTTACTATAAGGAGTTCGTTGATCAGGCCGGTAAACCGGTGAGCTTCTTATAATCTATCATTATCTTCAATCAATGACTGTTTTCATAAAAAAAATTGCCATTTCTTTTATTTTCGATATATGCTAAGCGTAATTGGGTAAAGACAAAAGTCCAAAGTAGACGTAAAAGATGATGAGATATTTTGATAGAAAAAATTAAATAAAGCTTTTTCTTTAAGAAGTTTACCCGAAGTAATACATACGTTCCAACAAAATCCTAATGATCATTTTCGATCACTAAAATCCTAAGGAATAAGTATTGCTCTTTAAAACACTGAGCTTAACATGCATATTGAGCTCATCCTTGGTTAACCTAAATATCAAAATGAACTAAACATCTTAACAAAATACCTAAGCACGAAATTATGGTATAGTAAGCTAAAACCTCGAAGAAATATCAAGAGGAAACCAGAAGATGAGCCCAACCTAGCCACTAGGAACTAGGCATTAGTGTCCTAAAAATATAAGACATTAGTATTGTAATTAGAAAACTAACTACCTAGACAAAGCTAAAGCCCGAACATGCTCATCCTAAAAACAAACCCAAAAACATGGCAGCCAATACGTAAAAGGCCCAAAAACATGATATTTGTCCACGTTTTAGCCATTAAAATCGGTTACCCAACTTTAAGAAAACATTGAAAAATACCCATATATTGTGATAAAAATGTATGTAACACCATTTCTTTTATTTTCGACCAGGGCACTCAAAGTTATCAATGTTGTTGTGCTCGAAAATCTTGGTGCCCAAAGAGAAGATTTGGGTGCCCTGATTAATTTTTAGTAATTGGAGCTTGATTTATTAGGGGTGGGCACAAATTCCGCAAATTTAGAACCCGACCCGATCCCGCAAGGGATGGAATGAGACGAAAATTTATTTTTTCACTATTCCATCTTGTTCCAACCCGTCCCCTTTTGTTAGGGACGAGATCAAGTCTTGATTTTGAAATTCTGATAGACTCGTCTCATCCCGCATAATATATTTTGTCTATTTTATCATTGTTTTATAAAGAGTTGACATATTAAATTATCAAATAATTAGCAATTCAACAAAAAAAACTACTCTACAACAATCAAAGTATTGCACTACTTGTAATATAAACTAAATGTATCAATTAAACATGAAATAAAATTACTTGTAATTTTATTACTCTTAATTAAACACTAAGTACAATAAAACGATAGTACTTTGTGTAGTTATAGACTTATAAGTCTTATGTTTATCTTCTATTGAGCCCAAAATTTGGTTCGTCTCAAGATATTCAGTTTTTTATTGTTAAATACTCTATTAAATATTTATTTTAAATTAGACCCGAAATTGGACCCGTTCCAATCGAATTTCGGGACGATTGGGATGGACTTTTAAAATGTCTCATCCCGTTCCGTCCCATTCGGGATAGGGATAGGGACGGCCAAAAATTGACCCGATCCGTCATGTGTCCACCCCTGGACGGCCAAAAATTGACCCGATCCGTCATGTGTCCACCCCTACTATTTACATCTATTTTGGGCCTTTGTGTTTACCCAATTAAGCTTCATTATGGGCCTTCCTCTTTTGCAAGATCACTGGTCTGGGGTTTCCTGGCTTAAACCCTAAAAACGTATCGCCTCTCTGCTTCGATTTTCCAATCCAGTTTTCTCTGCTTCTCTTCGTAAAATCGCTAGCAACCCTTTAATCAAACTCCACCTTCTTCTTTCACTAAGCATCGAAAAAGCTCAGACCTTTGACTCGGTTTTACAATACAAGCAATCCATGGCGGAAGAAACCCAGTTAGCAGAGCCCCCTAGAGGTCGACACAAGAGACAAGTAGGGAAGACGAAGGTCTCTAAAGCTCGTAAGAAAGCCAAGAAGATGCCACACTCTTCCGACGGAGGAGGTAACAGAGCCATGAAGCCCAGAAAGATTGACCCGAAAATGAAGAAGCTTTATCGGAAACGGGCCAGAGATTACGACTCTGAGGACGATGAAGACAAAGAAGATAAAGCTAATGAGATGAGTGGTGGGTCTTCTTCGGATGAAGAGAAGGAAATAAAAGATGAGCGGAGAGCAGAGAATGGGTTCTCTGATGGTGAAGAAGAAGACGGTGAAATACAGCCTGGGATTACTAAACTTGCGGAGGGTTGCAATGCGTTTAGGTTGGCTTTCAGGAGTATAATCAAGAAGACTGTTCCTGATGATGTTATGGTCAGTAATGGACTAGACTTGTTAATGTCTTAATTTGGTTTAGAATGTGTTGTGTGTAATTTGTTTAGTTAAAGAATGTCCTAGTTTCGGAATTGAAGTTTTGAGGATGCTGCAGTAGAGCAATAGAGCAATTAGAATTGAACTCTTATGTGTAATTTTTAAGCTTAGAGCTGTGTTAGGGATGTGTTGAGTTTTATGTCTATTTTCTTAGTTTAGAGCTATGGTGAAGCTAGGATGGTGCAGAAATGTATTTGAACTTGTATGTTTAAGTGTTCAGTATAGGGCTTTGTAAAGGTTCTGATGAGCTTTAGAATTGAACCACTATGTCTAGAGTTTGTTTTAGGATTTTAGGTTGAAGTGTTCTATATCTTTTACAGGGACCGGTGCTGTCAGGGAACAAGAAGCTTATTGCAGAAAAGCTTGCTGAAGAGGAGGCTGAGCGTAATGTTAAGAGCGATAAGAAAGACAGACAGTTGGTATTTCACAGTCAGCGATTCTTTTTGGTAATTATCTTCTAATAAGTCATGGATTAAGGTGAAATGGTTTTTCTTTAAGGTAATAGAAAAGGGACATACTGCCAAACCTGTCAGCATCGATCCACATGAGAAGTTTCTAATTAGTCTTGCTACGAAAGGAGGTGCGTCTTTACTCCACTTGGTTGATGTATACATTATCCTGGTTTGAATCAAGTTCTTATCATACTAATTAAGTCCACCTTTTCATATGCAATGCTGGATTTCAGTGGTCAAGCTGTTCAACGCGGTAAGTTGCTGTACCATAATCAATCAGAAATTTGAGTTTCAACTTTATAGTGTATTTGAGAGAAATTTTTTTAGAACAATCCTTTTCTGCTGTGTCATAATTATTCATGTCTGCTTGATCTGAAGTGCAGGTCAGCAAGGCACAACATGCTCAGAAGGGACTGGATCCTTCCAGGTTTAAAGATGCAAAAGGTATGCTTTTAAGCACTGCACCTACACTTGAAGACCACAATTCTTGCCTATTGACTTGGTTAAATTTCAAATAAGTGAAATAACTTTGCTGGACTGGTTTTTTGTTAAAATTGAGAGTGCATTTGGAACCATGCTTTTAAACCTTTTGAGCAATGCATATTCTTGCAATTTCTGCTCTTGTGCTATATATGTTACTTGTAAGCTGGTGTAACTTTCACTGAAAACATGTATTAAGGATTTTAAGCTGCTACTCACTTGAACGTCATACCATCTTTTGGCAAGAATTTTAATTTTTGTATATCTGAAGAATGTAATGGCTCAGGACATTTTATTAGGTGGAATCATTTATGATAATTGGACCTTGGTTTACACATATTTAGCTAATATGTATAAGTTAATTTATGTCCTGTTTTGTGAGTTTAATCTTCTCATTGAATTTAAAATATTGCCAGTGATAAGAAAGCGAAGGAAAGAAGCCTTCTTTTCAGAGTTGGGCAAAACTAGTGCTTCTTCCAAGGTTGGTTTGTATGCTCATTCTATTCAGTACTTCGTTCTGTAGCTTATTGTGATGATGGTTTTGAAGGGTGAATGCCTTGAGGGTATTTTTGCAATGATCTCAACATACACCATTACTACAACTTATATCAAGCCCCCTTTTCAAAATATAATCTTCCAACCACTCAGTATCTGTAGATTAATTAAGGTTGCCATAGATTAATCTTGTAAGGTGAAGTGGTTGTGAACACCAATGTCTTGACATGCAGGCTCAGACGTCTAAAGGCTCCAACGACAATGAAGGGCCTGCTTGGGCTCCACTGCGAGATAATTTCATGCTAACAAATTCCAGGTTGAAGAATTGGGATAAAATGGGGGTAAGGACATAAATCACTCTATTCCCCACATGCAACTTGTCTGTTTAAGCACTTGTACTAGGTATACATTTCCATTAACATTACAAATCTGGATACAGGAGCAAGCCGAGAAGGATGACATTGGGAAGAAGTCAGAAGATAGTAGTTCGGACGAAGATTAATGCTGTGGAACTGCACGAACACCTATATGCTGATTATTTTGTCAGGCAAACTTTGTGTACTCGATGTATTATCCTTGTATGGCTGTAGCCCAAATTTTTTGTTCCCCCCAACTTTTACTATTGATTATAAAATGAGTTCCTAGATTTGGTTACTAAATAGTGTACTACAGTACTTGTCTATTTTACGATTATATGTGATATCAAGCAGAATATACGCTAAATGTTTGGAATGGTATGTTACTTCATTTTGTTGAAAGAAACTGTATTGTTAGTCTTAAATTGCTATGGTTATAGACTTATGCTTTCTTGTTGCTCTTAATAATTCATTTAAAAAATGTAGAGAAATTGAGACTTTTGTTTATTTCATATACTTGCTTACATTTCTTGAATGTGTACGAGATACGAGATGCATCGAACTACATAATACGGTAGGTTGGCTTGGCATGCAAGTGTTTAGCTTTCGACATTGATATGCTGAACTTCTCGGTCATGTCCAAGTCTTGAGGTAGTAAGCCAGTTGGGAGCTCCCAGTTAACACTGTGCACCAACTGTGCCAGAACTAGCCGGACAGTGCTTAGGCCTAGCTTCATAGCTGGGCACCCTCTCCTTCCACTCTCAAATGGAATGAGCTCAAAGTCATGTCCCCAGAGGTCTACATTGCTGTTCATGAACCTTTCAGGATAGAATTCCTCAGCATTGACGACGATCCTTGATTTCTTGGGTATGTCATATCCTTCGACTGTAATGTTCTCAATGGCCTCATGCGGATTTAAGAGTGGTGCAACCGGGTGTAGTCTCAAGCTCTCCCTGATCACCATACTCAAGTAGTTCAGCTTCGGCAAATCAGTCTCTTCCACCATCCTGTCCATACCGACCACACTTTCAAGCTCTTGTTGGAGATTCTTCAAAACACTCGGATGCCTGAAAAGCTCAGCAAGACTCCAAACAATTGAAGTAGCCGAAGTATAGAAGGACCCTGCGATCATTTCGATTAAGATGGCTTTCACGTTCGTTAGATCAATGGAGTGTACCTGTTCATCATTCGGATCCAAGGGGTGGTTTATCAACGAAAGCAACACATCTACGAAGTCATCGTCGTTATGGCCTGGCTTCTCATCCTTGGTCTTAGCAGCTTCTTCATGCTCGTCTATTATCTTCTCTAGAAGTTGATCAATCGTCTTGCTCACTGTCTTCATGCGCTTCGTCAATCCCTGAGCAAAGTAAAACACTATCTCTCAACGTTATACTGTCAAAAAATGTAGTCTAGAGATCATAACGTACATATGACATACCTGAATATCAAAGTCTTGAGGGAAGGAACAAATCAGAGATATTGAAATCCCCAACTAGATATAAAGACTCATCGACAATGGCTTTCAAATCAAAGCTATCTTCACCTTTACAACACAACACCATCCTATAAGTTATCTCCTTCTTCATCAAACCGATCTCCTCACTAATATTCACCACCTGATCTCCCTCTGCAGCTCACCTCAGCTTCCTCACTAGCACTCCCACCTCCTTCCTTTCGTAGAGGTGCGAAAGCCTCGAGTTTGGAAGGACAGAAGAGCTGAAGCGTGCATAGCTTTCTCACATGTCTCCAGTACGGGACGTACTGGGAGAAGGCCATGCCCTTTGAGCCGTAGGCCAGGTACTCTGCAGCTTGGATTATCGGCCGGCTTGCGAAGTTAGTGTCGTGAGCCTTAAGGAACAGCGCTGCGGCTTTTGAGGAGGAGACTAGTATGGTGGGTACGGTGCCTAGACGAAGAGACATTATGTCGTCATATTTGCTGGCCAAGTGTTGGAGGCTCCGGTTTGGGAGGTTTCCCATGATCGGTAATGACCAAGGGCCGGGTGGTAGCTTTGCGTTTTTTGATTTCGAGGAGGCTGATGAGGAAATGAGATAGCAGATGCATGTCATGAGAAGTAGGATGAGGTAGGTGGCTAATATTGTTAGAAGACTAGTCATTTTGTTTCTGGCTTTCTCTATGTTGTCATGTGTTTAGAAAGATGCAAGACAACTCATATTTATATAAATTCTGGTGGGAAATATTGTTACCTTCGAAGTAGAGGACCCTCTCAGACAAGTAGCCAAAATTCACCCACAAAATAAAAATATAGGAGTTACACTATTTCACTGAAAAACATGTTAAAGTTCAAGCTCTAAAACTTATCCTTTTTATTATAGTAAAATGTCAACTCATTCGATGGTTAATCCATTCCAGAAGAACCTATTCTGGAATCGGAGGACTGTTAGAAAGGCTACGATCTATGCATACTGAAGCTTTATTAGGACAATGCATGAAACAAAAACAAGTGAAATAATAAGATTATTTTATGATAATCAACAATTGGCAGTGCCCACCTGATATTATTCTCATAGGCTATCTAAATATACTTAATAGCTATAGATCGATAACAAATATACATAACTTTTATCTTTGGCTGCCAGAAAAATTTGAGGTTGGACAACTGCTCACCTTTGTCCCAACTTGACTCCGCCCCGATCAACGGTATACATGTTTGTTACATTATAATGTTAACAAAATAGCATTTTCAATAAACAAATATTTTCCCTTAAACCAAGTTGTACGTTAAAATAAGGCATTGGCCAAACAAATTAGGGCCAGATTGGAAATAAAGAACAGTGTTAGATTAAAAGTTTTCAAACAGTGCAAATCTAGTCCAACTGAGATCAAACCCAACTTCGACTCTAACATCATCTTTGACCCGACCCATCCGTTGTGTAAAATCATAAGAACATGCTGTATATTCAAAGCACATTGTATATGCTGTATAAATATCACCTGCTACATGTCCATATCCATATTTCTCGTAGATTTCTCTCTTGCACATTTATGTTTCACTCATTATATAATTTCTCGTACATTTCTTTTGCAAAGTAATGTCCTTTGATAAAGAAACAAATCAAGGCATCAAGCAATATATGATATTATGTATAAATTGATCAAGACAGTAGTTGTTCACCACCTGCAAACCATATATAGATGCGTGCAAACCAATGGAAACCGGAGATTGGTGAACCATTCAGGCCGTAGAAAATTGTCCGAACTTTTGATATGACGTTACTAACAGATGACACAACAGATACCTGCCAGTCTTAATGCTCATGAAATTGACAGAGAGATATGAAACATGTACAACTAGTTTATTCTTTGACATTGTAATTGTTTAGGCCAGATTTGATAACACTCAACTTGAGAGATAGAATGTGTATGTCAAACGAACAAAAAATAGGACTGAAATACAATTTTCTGGCTTTTCTACAGGCTGGTGAACTACAAGTTTGGCCACCCAAAATGCCATGGGAAGCACCTTATATAGGTCATCAGGGCAGGAGGACAAAAAACATATGACTGGGATCTATCAACACGAAGCACAAGTATAGCTGAAAGACCAATATGAATCTTCTCGGAGAATGATTAAGCAGACGAACTTTGCCCTAGATAAATATAACAGGAAATGAGAACTCATCGCATCAAGGCAAGGGCAATCTATACAAGGTCATGGCCCATCAATCAAATACGGAGGCGGATGTAGAATCAGAAATCTGCTCCTCCACTTAATCGGGCAAGCATCAGAAGCTGGCTATTTTGCATCAACCCTTCTCTCCCAATTACATCCTAGGCTCCTATGATACAAAATCATACAGCTTGTAACTGCACAATGACAAGCGGCATCAGTTTCAACATTCTTACGTGATATTCATTTCAGTAAATAAAGCATGGCTAGAATTTGTACTCAGTAGCTTCTGGTTCTGGTCTGGTTCAAAGGGTCATAATCATATGCTTCACCGGCTTTGATAAAGCGTCCTTTCACACGCTTTCTTACATCCGCCCTTGCTTTACGAGAAGCATACCTTACTCTTTTCTCAAACCTACCAAGAAAGAAAAACAATAAGAATATAGATTGCTGATTAAACAAGACAATATGCTCAAGTCTTTAGTAACCATATAAGCATACTGTGAAAATGCAACCACTTTAGCTAGAGGGAACCACAGATGATAAACAATTGCCTGTCTAAAGCTTGGTATATATGGAGAAATTTTTATATTGGTGAAAGTAGTAAAATAAAGATGAGATGACTAGAGAAATATGATGCTGCCTTGTCAAACGAATGAACCATAAAATAGAATTGGTATAGTAATCTGTTTATTCAAATTTCTGACTGTATACTCACTTGCGTGCCTTCTTCTTTTCCTTGTAACGCATAACAGCATTACTTCTGTTAGCAGACTGGAAGGAACTCTCGGGGCCTGGAGGACACCATGGAGGCTCTCCCATGAGAAGCATCGAGGAAGCACCACAATCTTGACAATCTCCAGCACTACTCTCTCCTGTGACACCCGAAAATGAAAGGTTTGACTGTGCTTGCTTCGGCACAAGAGAGACAATCGGTTCTGTTTTTGTACTCATAACAGAATCAGCAGATGCAGCAGTACTACTTGCTGGCTGTTGCAATGAATTTACCCGTCCAAGAGCAGACCCCTGAAAGGAAAAAGAATCATCAATATGCGACTTCAAGAAACACTTTACTAACGAGTAACAACAGTATCAACCAAAACTAAATACTGGATAGGGCAGCATAATACGGATGCGCGAGGAAAAACAAGGTTGCAGTCAAAGCTCCCTTTTCTATGATGAATGGATTGTTGAGACAGGCAATAAGTCAGTAATTTGATAAAAAAACTACTTGTCCAGTAGCCGATGCCACTCCCAATTGACAATGTCAACTTGAACGACAAGTTTACTATTCTCACTTCAAAATGTAAAACACAGATTCAAATGCAAGTCCCAGCATCCGTTGGATGAGCGCTAGATATGGCGTCGTGCAGATTAAATCATCTTGCATCTACATATATTCTCTTATAGAAACTTTGAGGTTCTAACTTGATTCATTTTAAAAAGAGGTATGATTCACAAATATGATAATTACTCGAGAAAACTGAAGCAAAACGACAGGTCCTTCAATACCAAACGCTGGTTCTAGCTAACAGTGACCAGTTCAAGACAAAGGCCCAAGAACGAGAAAAAACAGATCAACAAAATACAAACAGCCTTTAGCAAGTAAAATGGCAGTACCTCAGTAGCACTTACATCCCTGTACATGTGTTTTGCCCCAAACAAACTGTCAATCCCACCATTCTTGAAGAGCTCTTCTGAGTGGTTGAGAGAAACACCAAATAGTTCGTCATAATTTTCAAGATTTACATCCATTTCATCCATATCAAAATCATCATAAAGGCCATCATCCTCACAGATCCCCGGGCCTTTGCTTCCGTGACAGAATAACTGTATTGTCAAGATAAAATGGACTGCAAATGTCATTTGACTGATAAGAATCAAACTTCATATAAGCTCCCACACAGAATTAGAGATAGATAAATTTTTGTAACCCATCCCAATTGGTTAGTGCTACATCTTTCTCAAATTCAGTTGACATGCAAACCCTACTCAGTGAAGGTGAAGTTCAAATGTTTCGACAGGATAGGCCAGCAAAGTGCCATACTTTAGACATTACAGCTAGATAACTAGGTACAGAACAAAAACAAAGACTGTAAGTCAAGTAGGTGGACCACCTCTTGCCCCAATGAATCATTCAATGACTTCAATGATTACGAACACGAATAAATTTCAGGGAACTAGGGTATAAAAAAAGCCCAGAATTAACTGATCTGATGACATGCAGAGATGCAAGGCATTAAAGCTCCATATGGAGCAGTTCATCACAAAGTACAAAAGGCACACTTGACAGCAAATGATCACAAGTTGGATGTCCATGAAACCAAAATGCTGATGAAGAGATAGAAGAATTAACAAAAGGACATTAAACGATCACATACCACCAAAGCAATAATTTTGAAACTCTGTATATACCTTGGGCAATGTTGAATTCACTGCTACCTGGCCAACAACCTGAGGAACTGAGTTAAGAGCAGGCGCCGAAGATGAAGCAACTAAACCACCAGACTTATCCATCGTACTAGCGTCATTGACTTCAAATGTATCAGATTCATTCTGTCTATTGTTATTTTCTTGGGGGCTCCAAGCACTTCCAGTGCTGTTCTCGGCGATGCTCATCAATCCCATTTCCTGCTCGCAAGCAGATTCACTGGCACCCGCGGAAGGTAATTCTAAAACAAATGACCATATAGACGACAATTCAGAAGCTGATGGGCAGCCTGAGTAACAGTTAAGTGTCTGCCTCTTATGTGATGCAGCTGAAGTAGATGCACCATGACCCATCCAATCACAATTCTGACAAAGAGAAACTCTCTCTTCTGTACATCTAACTAATGCTGGCTGTGAGTTACATCTTTCACAAATAAGCGTTCTGGAGTGGCGCTTAGACAGGGCATTAGCAGAGTGGACATTACGGTCACACGATAAACATAAGCAAGCAGCATCAGACCGGCAATACACCATGGACCTTTGATCCCCACAGAAATCACATATGTAACCCATGTTTCAAGTCTCAGCAAACTCTTCTCTTCTTTAGAAATCAAAACTTGTCCAATTTCTAATCTCCAGCAAATATGTATAGATATCTAACTGGCCATAGCTTCCCAGAGAGACCACAATTCTGCTGAGTATTTCTCACAACCTTCAAACAAAGTGACGAACAGAAATTTAGCACTACAGCTTTGAGGATAAGGAAATCTAAACAACAAGGAGGCTTTCATGCCATTCCTAGCAAACAGAATGAAATCAGAAACTTCAAAATTACTTCAGCTTCAACTTATGAAATAGTGAAAGCTGGGAGAAAGATTTTCTATTTATTGACTAAATCATAAAGGGTTGATCCAGAAGAGAAACAAGGGTATAAGTACCTGAAATCAAATACAGTAAAAGTTCAGTAAATTAATAACCTCGAAATTTACAAAATTTATTAAGTTAATGAGATTATTAATTAATCAAATATTAAATTAATACTTAAATCCTTAAAATTAGAATCGATAAAAAAATATTATTTTTACTAAATTATTAATTAATTAAGTATTAAATTAATACTTGAATTCTCGAAAGAAATCGATAAAAAAAATATTATTTTAACAAAATTATTAAATAGTTAACTATTAAATTATCAAAATTTTTACCGTAGCAGCTTCACAGACATGTTAATCTTGTCAAAGTAGCAGAAAAAGTTCAGGAAAGTAAAGCAGACAGTGACAAAAGCACATGAATTTAGCAACTGTGAATCACTCAAAACACAAAAGACTGAAAAGAGATAAGCTTTTTTTCTGGTAAAAAGATTAGCAAGCTTCTCACCGCCAAAAGCTAACAGACCTTAAATCAAGACACAAGCTTCAAATCATCATAGAAACAACATCACAATAGAAGCAAACCAAATCAAAGACCTATCCAATCCTCACCATGTTTAGCATCACAGCATCAGACCAAAACACAAGAAATGAATCTATTACAGTATACCCAGAAAAGCTTTGAACTAGGAAAAGGCCTGAAAAGTAGTAACGAGACAGAGATTATTCAGGAAAATTTACCGTGCCAGGAGAGAGGAGAAATAGGGGATAAGATCCAGACAGCTTTTCAATCTTGGGTATTCACCGAAAGAAAAAAAAGTTTAAATTTTTGGGCAGTGAAGCAGAGAAAAGATTGAAACTTTACAAAGCCAACAGGCACCCTAACTGATGTAAGAAGGGGGTGGCTTTGAGGAAAACAAAGATTTGGGAGAGGAGAGAGAAAAAGATAGGGAAGAAGTGGTGAAGGTTGAGGTGTGTGTGAGGGTGGAGAAGAGCATAAAGCATAGCATAATGTTTTGTGTCAGAATGCCAAGATGGTGACTTCAGCAAAGTTGATAAAAAGTGCATTACTTGTGTGTGGGTCCATGTCCTTTTCATAGTGTAAGGAAAAGTTAGGCCTTTCTCTTTTCTAGGTCCCCCTCTAAATTAATTATTATTAAAATTTGCAATAGCTACTTTCTACAACTCTCACATCTCTTGTTCTTTTTCTTATTTTTTCTGTTGATAAGAGAAAAAATTAAAGGCAAAGGTAGTTAGTAAAAACTAAAAAGTGCTTCCACAGAGTGCTTATGGTGGAAAGACTGAGTTGCAATTATGGTCACCTCATCCCACTCGGCCACTCGGGTATCTTGCAGTTGTGGGTTTAACCTCATCGCTGAGAACATCTCCGACGATGGGAGTTTCTCTGCTTTAAAATAAGTTTTGATCAAAATTTTCATTTTAAATAGTGTAAAATTAATATATCATACCTTATATGGGAAAGTCTATATCTTAAAAAAAGATCTCAAAATGAGATACAATATAAAATATAATATTCGATTTATTTGTGGGTCATGTAAAGAGAAAAAATCAAAATAAAAGAGAGAGAATATAACATTATGAGTTTTAAGGTATGAGGAATGAGGTATGTTATGGTTAGAGATGAGAAGAGTTTATCTTCTTTTGAGATATAAGAGCAAGTTCAGTAGTTATGTCAAACCTAATTTTCAATTTTGAACTTTGGCAGATAACATGTCATTTAGTTACCCCAACAGATATGTCAAACCGATTTGTTACTTTAGGATTAAAATAGAATATCTTCTTATTTTATCTTCTTTTTCTTTGCTCTCTCTCGGCCTGATTCAATTTTTCTGGGTTTTCAAAATCAAGCATCAAACAAATCAACTTCTTTCTATTCATCTAAAGATTTCTAGCAATCTTCCTCTATTCATCTATGAGATTTCTCTAATCAAGCCACATCATGTACTTATAGTTCTAACTACAACACACCCAAAAGATTTTCTTAAAATCTACGGTTGATCTAACTAAAAAAGTACTACTTTGAGTGTTTTCTAACTCTTGGGTTTTGCTTGTTATTGAACTAAATTGATCGATTATTATTTTCCAGCTTCATTTTTTCTCTTATGAAGATTTGAGTTGAGTTTAGGAAAAATTGATGGAAAGGTCACTAAGATGACATGTTCTAAATTTTGATCACTCATGTATGACAAATATCACTTTGCTCACTATCAAATTACACTTTTACTCACTTTGATCACTCCGAACAGGAGAAATTGGCGACTCCACTCCAATTTTTGGCGAACCGGAACTCAATCTGTGCGAAATCAACCCAACAACAATATTCTCAACTACACCTAAGTCTAATTCATCATGGAAGTTGTCAAATTAACATTTGAAGTCAAGAATACCTGAAACTTCAAATCTTCGATTCTCCCTTCTTGGGTTGAATTGAGACTCGACCTTAGTATGAAAAGACTCACAAGGAATAGAGCTACAATGCTCAATATGTTTCTTTGGCCAAATATCACTTGAATTCAAAACCTCAAATTTTACAGAATTCGGAGTGATCAAAGTGAGTGAAAGTGTAATCCGATAGTAAATACAATGATATTTGCCATACATGAGTGAGCAAAGTTTAGAACGTGTCATATTTGAGTGACCTTTCCAGTAATTTTCTCTTGAATTTATTCAGTGAGATTCGATAGAAGAAGAGGAGAAAAAACGAGAAACAACAATAAAGAAAGATTTGGCTGTTTGACTTTGATCTGCCAAACTTGACAGATTGACTATGCTTTGCCATCCACGGTGGATTTAGCATATGGGATGAAGCTCCAAAATGTTTCTTTAAGTCGGCCAATTGTTACCGTCGGAGTGCCACTTAGGATTTTGAAGTATTCACCGAGGATGTTTTAAGTTCTTTACATTTTGAGGTATAAGATCTTGATAATTAGAGATGAGAAGATTTTAAATGAATAGTAATTTTTCAAGATCTCGTAATAAGATATGAGATTTTAATAATTAGAGATGGTCTAAATTAACTGAATATATATTTCAGGTTTAATTTCTGTTCTGTTCTCATTAACTAAGTGTCTAAAGAGCAAACAAACTTTTTATGTATGCATGTAATTGCATTTGCAACCTATATATAACTAAATTAACTGAATATATATTTCAGGTTTAATTTCTGTTCAGTTCTCATTAACTAAGTGTCTAAAGAGCAGACAAACTTTTTATGTATGCATGTAATTGCATTTGCAACCTATATATAACTAATTAATGATAATATTGATTTTTCATTACTTATAACTGGTGTTTTAGGTATGGGTACGATATGAAAGTCATGAAACCTTGAAATTTATGAATTCTTTAAAGTAGCTAATGTATTAGGCAGCGAGGATGTATAAGCGTCGGCGGTCAATTCCATGGTGGGATCGACTCTATTGCAGATTTGCAGGTTTCGACGTGAAATTTATTATGTTTTTATTAAGTGAATCGGAGATTGAAAACAGACGCTACTTGGTGAGTATTTCAAATTTTTTCAAGCTTAGGCGGGAGGAGGAAGGCTTCGATGTCTCTGAGTAGAGTTGGGATGTCCTCAAAGAGATCGAGGGGACAAACAATCATTCACCATTGGATAGAGCTTTTTGGTAGCTTTGCGTTGGAGAACTTCTCGAGTGAACCCAATTCATCATGAATCGAGCCAAAATGTTAAACAACAACAAAATCATCAATTGTCCATACCATCAATACGATCAAGCGGCTATCCATTCCACGAGGATGCATTTCCGTTGTCCTATCCTCATGCTCGATCAGTACATTCCACAAATCCGATCCTTAAAAGCTCTAGAAACCTATCTTGAATGCAGATGATGCAAACTGGGATCAATTACAATACTCACAAAAAGTGCACAGGATATAAGTTCCTATGTAATTGTTGACTTGGCATTCAACAATAATAGGCAGGACCAATGATTATCATGCCATAAGTCATAGTTCCACCACAATTCTATCTTTCCATGTTGTACAAGGTAAGAATAGTTTGTTAATTAACAATTTTCTTTTTCCAATTAATGCAAACGTATCAGCTTTTGACACTCAATCATGGGTATTATATATATCATATTTGATATTCATCACATCCTTCTGATTTTATGCCCAAATATCATATAGGACCAAGTTCCACTCAAGTTGGAAAAACCATAGGAAATGACCATTGCAGAAGGCACTGTTTTAGAACAAACGCTCATCAATAGATTATGTCTGTTAGAGATCAAAATATCTAAACTCTATATTATAATTTAGTATGCCAATATTTGTTCTCCAATGGTTTATTTTGAGGATCTAAACTCTACACATATCTAGTTACAAGTCTTAAACAAAGATCTAGAATAGAACTTCATTTAGATCCGGATCTAAAATGAGAGGGAGAGAGGCAGAGGGAAGAATATGTTTAGGACTTCATATAGGACTTTAACTATTGGAGATGATTGAAATTCTAAATAAATAGTGTCAAAATGAAGTCCTAAAAATAAGTTTAAAACTTCATATAGGACTTCTTCATTAGAGATGTCTTAAAAATTGTAGAAGATTGCAGGCTGTCACAATTATAGGCTTATAACAAATCAAATTTGGGAACAGTATTGGGCATCATAATCATGGTTGTTCTATATATTTTATATATATTTATATTGACATGTGACACGGTTGCCAATCCCATAACCTTCTCACTTGGTAGCACCTCATAAAGTATACGAGAAAGAGATTAGAAGCGTATCGAGTCATTCATCGAGACTATAGTGGAGAATATGGAGGAAGGCGAGGATATGGAAGGAGTAGGCAGCATCTGTAGAGAGAGAGAGAGAGAGAGCAAAGCAAAGCAGATAAGGCATCCATCCATTCCGTTCATTCTCAAAGTCAATTGTGAACGCAATCAAACAAAATTAGGGCCACTTGGGATGATCGATGATGGACGACGACAAAAGGAAAAGACATGTGAGATTTAACCCCACTTCCACAAAAAAGTGCACCAACCTTTTCTCCTACGTGTTAATCCGTGATAATATCTTCTCTTCTCTCCATGAGGCATGAACTACCTCCCAGTTTAGGCAATAGATATTTTGAGAAATAAGGCCAACACCGAACCTCAACTGGATCAAATCTAGTGAGGTACTGCTAAACTGGGTAATGTTTCGGGAAAAAAGTCGCTGAGAGCTATTTAAATTCTCGGGAACATATAAGTTTAATATTCGAACTCTTAAAATTATCAATATAATACTTAAATTTTGAAAATACAATGAAAATGATACTTTCGTCCATTTTTCCGTAAACGAGTTGTCTTAGTGAGTGGAATAACCGTTGCGGGGTTTTAAAGGATAATTTGGAAATTTTGCACTCAAAACATAAACGAACACAACATGTAATGCAATCACCATTCACTAGTAGCTTGTGATTACTGCAATCTTCAACCAACTCCTCCTTCATTATTCTCCTCAAGAAAAATGACACCGAGTACTTCTTCCTCACCACTCCTCCTCCACCTCCACCTCCATTCGACACATCATCGTCAATTTTCATACTTTCTGCAACCTTTGAACAAGATCCTTGGCCAATTAAGATTTCGGAATTTGGAAAATCCAAAACAACGGACCTCGGCTCGTCAGCAACCACAGTCTCCACGCCAATTAAGGTTTCACTCCTTCTCCTCCTCTATTCGACTCATCATCATCAATTTTCATACTTTCTGTAACCTTTGAGCTAGACCCTTGGGCAATTAGCGTTTTAGAATTTGGAAAATCTTAAACAACAGACCTCGGCTCGTCAACAACCATGGTCTCCACACCAATTAAGGTTGCACTCCTCCTCTTCCTCCATTCGACTCATCATCGTCAATTTTCATACTTTCTGCAACCTTTGAACAAGACCCTTGGCCAATTAGGGTTTCAAAATTTGGGAAATCCGAAACTACAGACCTCGGCTCATCAGAAACCACAGACTCCGCCCCAATTAAGGTTTTCGAGGTCGCCAAAGGCTCCTCAGCCACCAAAGCACCACTCATCAAGTCCTCTAGGGTTTTGGATTTGACGAAATTCAAAATTAGGGGATTTTCAACAGAGTAGAAGACAAGGTCACCGAAGGTAATATCGAGGGAGGCCAACAATTCGTTAGGAGAGGACGCGTGGAACTCATCGCGGCGGTTGAGGGATAGGCAGAGAGAAGCGGGGGTCATGGCGAGAACGGTGTAGGAGGAGAATGAATTAGAGATTGTTTGTTTGAGTTAGTGGAAAGAACAGAGTTCAGGGACTTCGATTTAGAGGGTATGTTTGTCTCGAAGGATCATAGTTTCAGTTTCGTGGCCTTTTGTTTCTTTGATAATGATTTAGGGTTTTATCTAACACTGTGTGGTGATCAGAGCTGGTTTTCAAAGTCGGCGGAAGACGACGGTGGTTCAGTGTGAGATGGCGAAATAGGGATAGTATGACAACAAGGGTAGTTAGATCATTTCTCAACTTTTTTGGTCACAAAAAAAATCTACGTCAGCAAATAGATGAGTCATTATGAAAAACTGGACGGAAATATCATGTTCATCGTGTTTTCAAAGTTCAAGTACCATATTGATAGTTTTAAGAGTTTGAGTACTAAACTTATATGTCCGTAAAAATTCAAGTACCTCATGCGACTTTTTTTCATGTTTCAGCTATCAAAAGTTCCATATTCTACCAGAAATGCTACATGGCTTCTGCAAAATCTCCAAACAAAATCTCCACATGACTGGTCCAACAACAGTCTTCCAATGACTTTTTCATATTTTTGGTAACTGTTTATAAGAAGGTATTGAACTTGAAGCCTCATTTACCATGGGAAAATTGGACCGACCAGACGTCTTGATTATATATAAGACAAAGACTTTAAGGATGGTCCTAGAAAATAAATGTAATATTTATAAAAATAAATAAATGTAATATATAACCGACCAAAAAAATAGAAATGAGGTAGGGAAAACCTGACCCTGTAAGCAAAATTCAACTCTGCAAAGAAACAAACCTTTTGGCAGTAACCTTGGAAATTTATAATTCCCAATCCACCAATCAACTGAGTAAAGGGACTCCACCCAGCAGAGTGGCAAACTTAAAGATGTCAAGCAAGTAGAGACTAGAAGGACCCGTTCGACTATATTCAACACAGATTTTTCCAGAGATAGATCCAAGGAAAATAAGAAAATGAGGAAAGGAATTAAAAAGAAAATAAAAGAAAAAGAATCTGTAGCTGACAGACCAAAAAGTTAGTTTGTGGTAGGCTGCCAAAGAGAAGAAGTTATTGGACACACAGCAGAGGTGCACTTGCACTTGTACTTGCACCGACAATGTGGTAAATTCTTATTGGCTCCACACTAAGCTAAAAGTCAATGATGTTTTGGATCAAAAACAAAAGAGGGGTTATTTTACTGTTGTATCCTCATCCTAATCACGTCAGTTGCACTTTGCATCTCCCATTATCGATCCTCGCTGCCGCACCCCCTTCTCCTCTTTCCCCGCCGCCGTCGTGCCTCCATTGGCCGTGCCCAAACTCGTGTCGTCACGCTTGTCGCCTTCGTACCTCCGCCTTATTGGAGTCCTCCATCGGCGACGTACATGCGATGGCTCCTCTCCCTTCTCGAGTCCGATGGCGCCTCCAATGAGTGAGCTGGGTCTGGTCCTACGTCGCCGTCATCCAAATGGGCCAGCCCAGAGACCAAGCCGATGCCGCCACCAAGTTCCGTGGCTCCCGCCGCTGCTCAAGTTCTTCAAAGAAGCTCCTCATCCTCCTCAGCCAACGCCAAAATCACCGCAGCCAACGCGCTCTTCCACATCGTCATCGAATTCAACGGAATTCCGGCGATCGTTTCGGTTCTCGGAGAACGCGGGTCGGATGAGAGAGGGAGAGCAACCTCGATTGGACGGCGGCGCGATCTAGGTCGAGGGAGGGTGGGCGGCGCTACCTCTGAATCCACAGGTCGACGGGCGATGGTCGGACAACAATCGTAAACATTAGAGGGCAAAGGGGGAAATACCTTTTTCATTCTCTTTAATCATATAATTTTTTAATTAATTTTGTGCCAATGAGTACTTACCACGTGGACCAGTGCACGTGTACTGCTGTTGTATGGAATAATTTTCCGCCAAAGACACCTCAACCGTCTATTTAATTGGGATTCTTGCTATCAGAAAAAGAAAAAAAATCTAGTCGACATTATTCTGGTAAAGAACACGAAGCCAAGATATTCTCCTAACAAAGCCCAAAAGTTCGCAAAATATCTCCACCAAATATCTCAACAAAATATCTCAAGGTATAGAAGCAATAGTATCAAACAGTTGGGCGTCTTTAGTTATTGTCAATCAATAACATATATGAATAATTTCGAGCTAAAACCAAACTTTACGGCAGACAAAAACAAACAAATGATTCAATAGCTACTTCTGATTGTTCAACTTACAACAAAGAGAGGATTGGAAATCGCCTAGGTCTCTGCATCAAGCTCACTAAGTCAAAATTATTAGTTCCTAGCTTCGATGATAAGTCTAATATCAGGGAGAGCTAAAAGGTTATCAAAATAGGTGAGATCAAATCAACAACAAAAAAAATGGGGGAACTCTAAGGTAGGGAGGACTATACCACATTGGAAATACATTTACAGAGCCTCATTAACCTCATGTATCCAGATTCAAGACCCTCAGCTGCAGCTTTTATTTTAGCTGAAAGTGACTGTGTCAGCAGTGCTTGTGCTGAAGACTCAGAAGCCTGTATCTGATACGGAAGGATCTCTGAAGGATAAACCCCACTGCCCAGAAACCAAAAACAAAATTATGGTATTCATTCATAATTTGAAGGCATAGACATGCAAAACACATTTTAAGTACCAAAACAAAAATATGGTATTTATTCTTAACAGGTTTAAAACAGTAAGGCAGAAACAATGGCAAATGTTTGTATATACTTTATAATAGTTGGCCCAAACAGGTTCCACTTCAATTTCTAAGGAAGCTAAAAATTCCTGATAAGTTATAACATGAAGTGCCAACAAAACAGACTGGCGATTAAGAAACCTTCTGGGCAGACAATACAAGGAGACTAGTCTCTAGTGCACTTGGTATGTATGTAGAATTTGTCACTGATCATAACGTCATTCAGAACTCAGAAGTGATGCAATTAAAAACTTCAACTGAAACCAGCACAGTACAGTGTTGTAAGGGAATCAAATGTCTTACAGAGGTGACGAACAATTCCTATCTAACACTAGACGCCTACATTCTTATCACAGCATTGAGATACACGAAGTAGTATAGGGTTGGGCCAACCAAGATAGCAGTCCAATCAGTGACATAAATTTCAAATCAATTAAAGAGTATGAAACCATAAAAAATCAGTAACAATAATAATGGGAGAGTCATACAGATTTTACCTCTTCAAACATGTCATATCAAGAGACACCATGACTTTTCTACTACTCTTGCAATTGAGGAAACAAAGTTGCAGATCAAGTTGATCAGCTACGAAACATGGGCACAACACCAAACTTAGTTGCACGAAATCTTTCAGTAATCAAATTAACACTAAAGGTTATAATATTTCTTACCAGACTGAGTAAGAAATCTTGTCTGGATCAGATTTACAATCTCAAATCGAGCCAGCTGCACTTCCTCAACCACATCCAGCAGATTACATATCTGAGAACGGGTAACCTGTTATTAGAATAGACCACAGTGAAACAACAGCATGTCATGAGGAAATTTCAAAGTAATCAGATTTGAGATCTATATAATTTCATAAATTACAGGAACTGAAATACATTATCATGACCTCCAAAACTGAATCTACAATTGCATCAAAGTGCTAACATACTTGTGTTTCTTGTGGAAAACATCTTGAAACAACTACATCCTTGGTGGCCTCACCATCTAGCACAAAAGCAAATGCAACTGGTGCATCCATGTTTGGAAAGGCCTATGGACAAGGTTACTAAACCAATAAGTAACAATAAATTTAATGGAGAAAGAATTACTCAACTCCAATACCTTCATGATCTTTGCATCGTTCAGACATTTTGAGATGACTAAACGTGAATTTGGGCCCACTTCACCTGCAAACCTGTATATGTAATACTGAAATTTTACAATAAAGGGGTACAGGACATGGCCTCAAGAACGAACATGACACAAAAAAGCAGCCGTAAGAACAGAAAGAGATAAACCTTTGGCTGATGTAACCGTGATAGGTGAGAAGAATATTGTAATGACCATTCTTCATCTCAAATTCATCAACTTCCCATAACTGTTGAATCACAAATTCCTCAGTGAAATGAAATAGTTACTTTATGAGTCAGCACATCATAGCATTTGAGACTAAGACCTGCAAATCCTGACGTATAAAGCTGCAGCAAGCTCTTATCTTCAGATGATCATGGACTAATGAAATTGTGTCCACACAACTTGGTTTTCCTTTCAAATTCATACAAGAGTGAAAGAAAGTGCTTAATCTTTTTATTTCTCCATCTAAAGCATTAAGCTCCTGTCTCATTGCCCTCACATTATCAGAGGATGCCTGAAAATTTGATATACATATCACTTCAACCCAAGTTTACTAGACTATTTGCATGATAATTTCAGAATGTTCAAGTTACACAGATCTCCAATAAAGATGTGACAGTGCAAAACAATAAGGAAATGAAAACAGACCAAGTCAAACCAGAATATTATGGTTTGCAAGCCTGCTTGTGGTATCTAATAGAAGGGAAGCGAAGGGGACTAAGGAAAAGATGACTGAAGAATATGAACCAAAAAGTGATTATTTAAGCCATTTCTAGTGGTTACCTCTTGTTGATCGGCGGGGTTAACTAAACATGACTGGTGATGACTCTCATCACCATAAGTCTCTCTTTTACTAGTTTCAGATCGGCACCGGAAGAAGTTCAACTTAAGCATCTGACACTCCTGAATTGCAGAGCTTAAGGGATGTATTCTACTCTGCAGGCAAGTACAAGTATAAGGCTAGATGAGTAACTGCATGCATAGCTAGAGAGCAATATATAAATACATAATATAAAATAGATAAAAGGACCTGTAATTTCTTGAGCTTTAAATTCATTAACTGCAATTTTGCCTTTTCATACACTACTCGATAAAGCATCAATCTTGCTTCGGCGACCCTGCAAAGTTTAATGCCAATGCTTATTATGCTAATCCAGATTCCTTGATGGGTAAGTTCCCAAATTACATTTTTTGGAAGACATAAGACGCCACCTTTTATTCCGGGCACTGGTGCAGTTGGGATTCTGTACACAATACATATGAGTCTTAGCACAACAATGGGAAGGTGTTGTTTTGTAAGCTTTAAAGGACGTAAAGTGCTGCATGCTTATAACCGAACCTCAATACGTCAATAATAGAATTAACATTGAAGCATACCTGTGATTGGATTTCAGCAGTTAATGTCTCATACTTTTTAGCCTTCAGGAGTTGTGGCAAGATATCTTCCAGCACACCAATCTACACGATAACAGAAAATTACTAATGTAAATACAAGAAAACGTAAGAACTATGAATTTGAGCATAAGATGATTAGCTAATTAAGTTTCCTTGGAAGGAAATAATACAAAAAAGAAAAGAAAAAGGAAAACAATATATACCGCTTTTAAATTCAAGTTGCTTGTCAATGGAGAGAGCAATTCTTCTTTATCTCCCGTTAATTTTTCTAGAATCTGCAAGAAGAAATCTAAAGTGAAAAACAGGAATATGAAATTTAGAACTTCATAGTATATGTTATTCAAGTAGATTGACGGCACAAATCAGGAAACATAACACACATTATTCCAGCTCTTCCTTGATGTATCACCCGATTCACCACCAAAGTTCTCCCTCTCGTTGTGAAGTGTCCTTGAACAATCCATCATAAACTGGGAATCATACTTCTCATTTTTGTGAACTTTAGAACTTCTCTCACTGTCAGGGATCTTATCCATACAGTCTCCTTCCTGAAGATTTATGCCAATGTTTCTTCTTTTACGTCTAAAGGAATTTTCTGCATCTTGTTCAGTTAGAGGACTCTGGGAAATATTTAGTCCCTGATAATAATTGTCATTATGATGCCTAGTTGAATTGAACTCGGAAGATATCACGTATTTCCCAACCATTTGCATATTATCAGTATATTCTGCATAAGATGAAATCAAGGGGCTTCCTGTTGCCTCTTTCACAATGAGACTATGCATTGGCTCATTTGCAGGACTCTGAGTAAGCTCTTTCCTGGAAGGAGTCTGAGTTGATTCTCTTCCAAGGGGACTTGGAGGTATATTTCTCAAGGGAGGACTTGGAGTTTGCTTTTCCCTAGGTGAACTCCGAAGTGATTCTCTTCCAAGGGGACTCAGAGGTATATTTCTCATGGGAGGACTTGGAGTTTGCTTTTCCCTAGGTGGACTCTGAAGTGACCCTTCCATTGAAGGATTCAGAGCTGAGTCTTTACAAGAAGGGGTCTGAGTAATATCAAACAAAATGTCAAATTTCTATGCATCAGAAGAAATGATGATAAGTCAATTAAGCAACACTGAAGTTAATTGCAGCTGTCTGATACTTGAGCAACTATATTGATGCACTGTCAAATTTGACCAAAAGTTGATCTGTTACCCAGCCTACTCAGATCATAAAGGGTATGCAATGCTGAAGATTTGATTAGATCAATGTCTTAAAATTTGGAAAAAGATTAACTAGAAACAGAGACTCACCTGAAGAAATGGTTCTGTCTTACTTCCGTAGACATAGGGCTTAGACTGGGGTTCTACTTCAGCTTGAAATTTTTTAGCTGGACTTCTCAACTGAAACTTCAGAATGCCTACACCACTTAAAGGAGTCTGGAAGTTATTTTCTGACTGAACTTGCATATTGGGAGGATTCTCTTGCTCAGTTTCCAATAAGGAACCAGTTCCTGAAGAAACCAATGATCCTTTTGTGGGACTTCCTGACATCAAGAGATGCTGTTTCGTTTGGCTTTCAGACGCGGACAAGTGAGAAGGTGAAGCCAGATTTATTGGTTTGTCAAGTTTATCATTCCCAAGATTGCCCGTAACCATGTGATGTAGAGACTCTTCATGTTTTGCAGGTTCCGTAGAGTTTTCACCTTTCCCCAATTTACTGGTGTGAACTAGGTTCTCGTTACCATTGCTATCTATGTTAACCAAACTCTTCGGTCCTCCCTTTTCCACATCACCTATAGCTGGTTGCTTCTCCAAAAAAGCAGTAGAAGGATTGTTGAAATCACAATGTAGATCTTTACTAATGCTAGCCAAAACAGTACTTAAAGGATCATTATGGGATGAGTAACTCAACAGCGATGCATTACGAGATGAGTAACTCGACAATCTAGATTTTACTTTGTCAAGTCCCTCTTTAAGACTAGAACGTGGAGAAGGCTCGGGGATCCTTAACCTTGAAAGGCTTTTCTGAATTGATGGATACCACTCACTATGTTTTGAGGAAGGCGTCACTGTCTCTGACTGTATCGCTAGATTAGGAGTAACCATAATTGACTGCTGTCCTCTAGCAGATAACAAGAATACAGACCCCTCCTTATCAGAAGGATGATCAGAGTTTGAACTATCTCTTCTGTCCTTGGGAGAATTTTCTTTTCCCGAGCTCTGGTTTATATGTTGAGAAGCAGTATCACATAGCTGAGACGCATCAAACTGATTAGCTTCTTTACTACTGACATTTATCAAGACATTGCCATTCACAGCAGGTAACTCCCTACTTTCCATACGCTTTTGAAGTGCATCTTCCATGAGTTCATTACTGACCTACAAACAATACAGAGGGAAAAGTAAACAAACCTGTATCGACTCACCCAAATAAACTCAGGAATAACTTTCAGTACTTCATAGTGCGTCCATTAATATCGTTAAACAAACAGATGAGATGACAAATTAAACACTCAACACAAATGAAAGCAAAAACAATGTATCATAAGCAGACCGAATAATGAGAAATGGTTTCCACAACTGCGAGATGAGAATCAAAATGAAAATAATGTAATACATCATTACAATGACATATAATTATGGTATCACTGGAGCAGAAAGTGTAAAACTAAAAGACAGGTGCTTACTTTGATGAGCTGCTTTGGAGTCTGGACTTGGTCATCAATGGAGTCACCAGCAGAGAAGTGATGACTTCTCTTAGACGAGACGTCAACAGCAATATGTCCATTTGTGTCACTCAAATGGACACGAGGAACAGATACTGGGTCAGTGGACACATCATGACTGTCAAAACTGCCCAGTTTGGTACTCCTACCATTAGTAAGATCCATGTGGCCAATTCCATTTTCATCTAATGCAGCAACTTCACCCCTCTTAATTGGTAAATGGGAAGGAACTGAGTCAGCATGAAGGCCTTTGCTACCTTCTGCCAAAAGTGCATCTAACCTGGGAGATATCCTTGAGTAATCATACCTATGTGGGTTTTCTTCTATAATACTCATATCATTCGAATCTTTGCCACCGCTAGTCTTGTCAACATTTACGGGAGACTGAGGAGTTCGATTCTTTGGTTTTGTTAGAGACATAAGACTTCCAGAACCGCCGGGGTCATTCGGGGGTGTCTTCTCATCAAAGCTGAGGCGGAACGCCGTTGGTGTCTTGAGATCTCCTCCTGACTCTGACCTCACAAGACTACGATAATGCAATGAAAACGCTGTAGTATCCATCGTCGTCTCATGAAAATCATCCGAGGCTGCAGAACCAGATAGTCCTGGTCTAATGAACTCCGTCGATACAGGACCAAAGAAATTGTCTTCTGCAATAATGAAATCATAACAAACACTAGTCTATTAGACTAATCTAACCTCACCGACCTATAACTCGCGACATTCAAACTAACAACATATACAATCCTAGCTTCTCCATTCGATAATCATTAGCCTCATATACACAACGAATCTAATTTAACAGTTAACAATTGAATTAGCAAGCTTCTTAATCAAATCAATTTGAAGACACAAAAACACAACCAGACAATTTCATAAGCATTATTTCATAGCTGAAGAAAATAATTGAAAAAATCTGTAGGAAATGAGAAAGCTCACCGTCGTCGTTGGAGGTGGCAGAGCCAGGACCACTACTTCCAGGAGAAGGAGACCCGAGCGGTCTCAAGAACGACTTTCTAGCCTCGCCGTCGTCGTCGTCGTCATCGGAATCCTTGAAATCGTCGCTTTCGCCGCCGCCGATGTCCTTGAAGAAGCTGCCGAGTCGCTCGGACTCGGCGGAGGAGCCGTCTAAGGAGCTGGAGTGGGGGTCGGAATCAGGAGGGTTGTCGGATTCATCGTCGCGGTTGAAAAAGTGGACGGAGGTGATCTCCTCGGCGAAGCTGACGCGCCGAGAGCGTTTCCTTTGGATTCGCATGGCTATTGTCTCCGCCGCTTGGGTCTCGGAGTTGCAGGGATCGTCGGCCATCGGAAAAAATGGAGGAATTGCAGAGAGAGAGAGAGAGGTTGGGCGATTTAGGGTTTTGAGTACCGAGGGAGCAGTGTCTCTGTGTGTGGGACTGGAGAGGGAGACAGTGGAGGGAAATTGTTCGATTTATTTTTTAAAATTGTCGTATTTATCTGCGATGAATACTTTCGTTTTTTTTTCTTTTCTGAATTCATAGACGGCCCCAGAAGGCCCAAAATCTTCTTTTTTTTAATTTTTTTTGTAAAAATTCGAAAATGGTCGTTAATGTCTAGTGAATTAAACACTTTAGTCACTAAATTTTTGAAACTATAATTTTGGTCACTTAAGTTTGATAAATGGGAGTGATCAAAGTTATATTTTCAAAAATTAAGTAACTAAAGTGTCCCATTTATCTAACTTAAATGATCAAAGTTATAATTTCAAAAATTTAATAACTAAAGTGTCTAATCCAACAAACATAAATATTTATTTTAAATCTTTTGCCTCTTTTTTTTTTATCAAAATTACTTTTTCTCCGGCAAGTATTTGCAATTGAGGATTATATTATGATCTTACTCTTATTGTAGCTGATAAGATGTTGATTGGATCATGGCTCGGATAGCAGCTGCAGCGGGGGACCGAAACAGAGGACGTTCTTCCCAAAAATCCTTGGGCCCGCCGGCAAGGAGGACGTCCTCGGTCTGGGGTTGTGCAGCGGGGGTGGGAGGGAGAGGAGACCGGAAGTTGACGAGGAGAACGTCCTCCCAGACGTTCTGAAATCGATTGCAGCAGAGGACGTTCTCGCTGACGTCAGCCACGTGCAAGGCTGACGTCAGGTGGGAACAAAAAAATTTAAACCGGGCCGGTAAAAAGTAATTTTTTTAACGGTTTTACCGTTGGCCAATCACAGCGCGCCACGTGGCACGCTATCGGCCCAGTAAAACCAGTAACTGGCCGATTGATCTGGGCCTTCCATTTTGAATCTAAAATCCAATCCAACGGCTGAGATTTAAATACAACGGCTACTGGGTTTTCTGAATTTTTTCAGAACGGCTACCCAAAAATTACCCCGAAAAAAATCCCAAAAAATTCCAAAAAATTTCAAAAAATTTCTAAAAACCCCCTACTATTTTTCTATAAATAGTACCTTCATTTTCTCAAATACTTCACACCAATTTGTGCAAAACAAATTCTCTTCCTCCTCCCTCTCTACTCTCTCTATCTCATAATCTCTTTGTTTTTTTTGGTGAAAAATGTCCACCTATTGGCTCATGTCGGAAGATGTACAACTATGCATATCATATTGTCGTCATAGTGTATGCCCTATCTCCGGCAACAAACAAAAGGTCGACAAATTGTGGGAAAAAATTCACGGCGATTTCCAACAAAATTGGGTGATGGGTCAAGGTGAAGCGAGGGCGGAACCTAGGTCCCAAAATGCACTTGCCTCCCGTTTTGCTAATTTGAAGCCAAATTTGTCACA
Source organism: Geum urbanum (assembly GCA_946800695.1). Classification (NCBI taxonomy): domain Eukaryota; kingdom Viridiplantae; phylum Streptophyta; class Magnoliopsida; order Rosales; family Rosaceae; genus Geum; species Geum urbanum. The sequence continues at coordinate 44,040,342 of OX327008.1, read as the reverse complement.
ATGGAAAGTGGCTCTTGCATACGCGAGAAGGAATCCGGAATCCGGCGGAAATGTGTATGATGAGGTAATGATTTTTTTATGTTGATCCTTTCAATTTTAATTACTTTTATGAGATATATAAAACATGAAATAATAATTCGTAACTTGTAATTTTTTTTTTTTAGTTAAGGAAAGCCCAAACGTTTTATGTGGGGAAAAAAAAGAAGGAGTTTGCACACTTTGCGTGTTGGGAAGAGGTCAAAAATCATCCTACCTTTAGAGTCGTCGAAACTACCACTCAACCTTCTTACAATTCATACTTCGAAGAAACACCTACCATTAATGAAGTATCTCCTATCGTCAACTTGGATGAAGATGAAGTAATGCCAACATCACAAATCAACCTTGGAGGAACCTCAAGCCCGCCTAGACCTCAAGGAGTGAAGGCGGCCAAGGAAGCAAAAAGAAGGGGAAAGAAGGCCATGACATCATCGAATGAAGTTAGAGATGAGACTTTGAAGAGCATTGCGGCTAATCAAAAAATGTTTGCTGATTGGACGAGGGCAAATGATGAAAATCAACGAATACTTGATGAGAAAAACTACAAAACAAGAATCATGACAATGAATTTCGAGGCTATGACCCCAAATTCAAAGAAGTACTTCATGAAGCGGAAATCGGAGATCCTTCAGCAAGTAGATGACGATGAAGGAGAAGTCGGCGATGCTAGCTTTACCGATTGTTATCGTCCCCGCAACCTTGATTTTAGTGATTAGTTTAGTTTGTCTTAATAATAAATCTATGATTGGCATGTCATTATGTAATTTTCATTTTCAAGAAATAAAATTGCACTTTATTTATTTAAGAGATCTTCAAACACTTTACATTTATTCATAATTAAAGGGAAACACACATACAAAAGGGAAACACACACACATCGCGCATGTTATTTACAGATGTTCACCGGTTTCAAGAAACCAGTTGTGCTTCACTAAGTCCTTTTGAAGCTCACCATGGAGATACACTAATTGTAAATCGACGAGACGGTCGCTAAACTGTTGATGATTTTGATCTCTTCCAACTGGCTCAAATGGAATCCGGTTACCATTTTCATCCACCGGCCCATCATAAATTGTTGAAGCAGTAGCTGGATTTTGTAAATCTTCTTCCTCGTACTCCTCAAAATCATCTTCCACAAATTCTTCTTCAACAATCATGTTATGCATGATGATGCAAACCAACATGATCATTTTCAATGTCGATTTGTGATGACACATGGCTGAGTGACAAATGATAGCCCAACGAGATTGCAAGATGCCAAAGCACATCTCCACATCTTTACGATATGACTCTTGTTTCCGTTCGAACAACTTCTGTGGTTGATCTTGCGGATTGGAAATTGTCTTGACAAACGAGGAATACCTCGGATATATTCCATCCGCTAGATAATAAGTGTGGTGGTAAGTCATACCGTGGACTTTATACGTCGAAGGTGGACTTTTTCCGGCAAGGAGCTGGTCGAAGACATCTGAGCTGTTCAGCACATTAATATCATTTTGTGCTCCAGGCGTCCCAAAAAAGCTGTGCCATATCCACATATCATATGATGTCACCGCCTTTAAGATTATGGTCGGACGAGCCTTTCGGCCCGAGTATGCCCCTTGCCAGGCTGTTGGACAATTCTTCTATTCCCAGTGCATGCAATCGTTGCTTCCAATCATACCAGGAAATCCCCGTTGCCTAGCCCTTCTTAAAAGTCGAGTTATGTCACCCATATTTGGAGCGCGGAGGTAACGGTCCTTGTAGAGCAAAATCACTTGTGTGCACCACTTCTTCATGCATTCCAACGTTGTTGACTCCCCCATCATTGTGTACTCAGTACACTGATTTGCGGCTGCGCCGTACGCCAACATTCGTATAGCACCGGTCATCTTTTGCTCGGGGATGAGTCCTTGCATTCCAGTGGCATCTGCTCTTTGATGCCAAAATGGGTCGTGATTACAGAGGTCTGTCTTGATCCGGTTGAACAAGTGCGTGCTCATTCAGAACCTCCGGCGAAAATCTTGCTCGTGAAAAACAGGGCGTTCCACGAAGTAATCTTCAAGCAGATTCTAACCCCTAGGTTCCCTTTGCCTTGGATGGTTTGGAAGGCGGTGGCGGGGTGGCTCATCATCAAACGTGGCAACTACCATAGTTGCATCATTGATGAAGGAATTCATCATTGTGGTAGCTTGCCGACGTTGTTGGCGCCTCCTCCTGGAAGACTCTTCGTAATAGTTATGATTCATCTTCTGGATGAGAAAAACGGAAGAATTGTGTTTAGGTGTAGAATATCAAGTGACTTATGCGTGTTGTGAGGTTTCAATCTTTAGGAGCCAGAGATGATGATTTTATAGCAAAATTATGATAACGGGATGTTGAAGGATGAGTACACATGTCACATCCTCATTTGTCGGAAATCTCACCGGAAATCTTCATCAATAATTTAGCCGATAGTGACACGTGTATGTGACACGTGTCGCATTATCACTGGTTAGAAATCTCACCGGAAATCTTCATCAATAATTTAGCCGACAGTGACACTTGAATGTGACACGTGTCACAATATGAGTCATCGAAAATCTTATCGAAAATTTGGTTCAATAATGTACACGATAATGACATGTGTCGCCTTGTTATTGGATAAACATATTACAAATAATTAATCAAAATTTAATTTTATGATTATGAATAGTAATAGGAATTCCTATTTGTTGTACTGCTGCGCAAAAAAACTGAATAGGAAGTCCTATTTGCTTAATAGTAACAGGAAGTCTGAAAATAGGAATTCCTCGAAATAGAAAGTTCTAAACGGGTGCGGATGCTCTTAGAATAATTTTAAGTGGCGTCTGTCTTAAAAGTGACAACCTTTAAATTTTTTCTTGTATTTTCTTTTTGTATCGAAAAAAAAAATAATTATACTTTTGTCCATTTTCAGTGTGAGGGACATTGAGACGCTCATAAATTGATTATATACAATAATTTTTCACGTTTGGTTAGTCCGGCATCAGTAGGTATTATTACTGTCAATCATACCTATAAAATAACACATCTATTGTGCATAAATATTTAAGTTATTTGTCCAATGTCCAAACGCACAATCAAAATGGAGACAATTTTCACTAATTAAAAACACCATTTGTCAAAGAAAGGGTAAAAGTGGTAAAACCTAGTATATTATATATGGACATCTTCCGCACGCACGTGTGTGCACGTGTAGGTAGACTAGAAAAATTTTGATCCATACGGGTGTAGTGTGGAAGTGGGAGAAAGTTATGAATAAATATTACGAATTTGCGATAGTATTATTTTAATTTTTTTTTGTTCGTTTTATTTTTTTTCTTAACATAGATATATTTATGAGTTTGAAACTTAGTGAGATTGATGACACAAGGAGGCGAAATAGAGATGGACATCACTGCATGCGTACGCATAGTGCATGTAGTCACCGTATGTCGCTTTGCCTCTGCATCATCATAAACCTCGACGCTCTGTTCTTTAATCCTTCTATTCTAGTCGATGCTCTGCCTCTCTTTCTCTCTTGGTGTTCGTATATACATGCCTCTGATGGGTCTGTCCCTCCTTGATGGAGGTGGATTAACATGTGAAAATTTACACATGAGAAAATTAAGACATACAATTATTTTGAAGACCCATTAATTGAAGAAGCTATTGCTAAAGGTAGAGCTATAGGAGAAATGAACCTATAATAGGTCGGATGGTGCAGCCATGTTTGAAGATTGATAAATGAACCTATAATTATAGGTTGGATGGTGCAACCATGTTTGGAGAATGGTGGAAGATGTATTGATGAGCATGCGAGCATTGGTCCTTAAAACATGGAGAAACAAAACTTTGCTTCATGCATGCATGCATACGTAGAAGTGCTTTGATCAACTGCCTATCTATATATATATGGCATGGAAGATTGATCAAAATGCAAGTCAGAGGAGTTCCATCATTTGTGAGAAAAATAGCTAGAGTGCTACTACATTTGGTGAGATAAAGAGAGTCTCACTTAAAGAAGTTGAGAGATGACTCAAATTAAGCGGAAAGAAAATTTCTTTTGAGAGAGAGGTATGTGCCACTTAATGAAGTTTAGTCGCTAATTGAGATTGTAATCCCAATATTTTTAAATAGTGAAAAAAAGAAGTATCCGACTCTGAAGACGTAGGTATGTGCCTAATTTCGTTAAACACTGTGTCTTTTGTTTATCTATTCCTATTCAACAAATCCCACAGCAATGAGAAAAGTTAAATTCTAGAATATTTTATTTATCCATCGCGCTTCTATTAAGGCAGTGATTCTTTCTCAACAGCCTCCCCACGGAGTCACATTCATAGTGCAGTTACATAGCTCTCTCGATCTCAATATCTCCAACCTCTTGAGCTAGCTAAGGTTTTCTTCCTCTAGCTTCTTGATATTATATTACTTCGATCGAAAACCGTTTTCGGGCAGCAATCGAAAATGAGCCCTGAAACTGGAGATGGCAACTGCTTGGGATGGGCTGCAAGAGATGCTTCCGGAGTTCTATCACCTTACAAGTTTAACCGAAGGTATATATATCCATGCATGCTTAATTTGATGTCACATTGCTTGAGATCCTGTCGCCAAATATGTTCACCAAATATTAATGATCCCGATGCGAACAATTAATGCAGGGATGTTCAAACCGACGATGTTTCCATAAAGATCACACACTGCGGAGTTTGTTATGCTAACATTCTTTGGTCAAGGAACAAACATGGAGATGCAACCTATCCCATGGTGCCTGGGTAAGTAATTAACCAAGTACATGCATATATATCCAAGTGATCGATTAAATCACGCTCTAGCTCATGTATTAATATTAAGCTCAATTTATGAACAGGCAGGAGATTGCTGGCATTGTCCATGAGGTTGGTCCGAATGTTCAGCGCTTCAAAGTCGGCGACCATGTCGGAGTTGGAACTTATGTCAACTCATGTAGAAATTGTGACTACTGTAATGACGGCCAAGAAGTTTACTGTGAAAAAGGACCAGTGACAACTTACCACTGTCCTGATCATGAATGATGGTACTATTACATATGGAGGATTCCCACTTTCACTGTTGTCCATGAAAGGTAATTACTAACTCGATCTTGTGCTTGCAACATCACTTATCCAGTGCAGAAAATGTGTTGGCTAGAAATTAAACTTAGTTTGTCCATGAATTTCTATATATAGGTACTGCTTCAAAATGCCAGAAGACTACCCATTGGCTTCAGCAGCACCACTACTCTGTGCTGGCATTACAGTACTTTCCCATGGTAGACCATAAGATGAACCAACCTGGGAAATCCCTAGGCGTGGCGGTCTCGGTCACATGGCGGTGAAATTTGGCAAGGCTCTCGGACTCAATGTAACAGTTTTCAGCACAAGCATGTCAAAGAAGGATGAAGCGCTAACTCTGCTCGGCGCAGACAACTTCGCGGTCTCATCCGACCAAGACCAGATGAAGGTATGTAACTATATACACTTTACTTGCACACTAATTAAACTATAACTGCATACCAAATGGCAATGTCACTAAGAGAGTGCATGATTATCACATTCGTTTATATGCAGACACTAGCAAAGACACTTGACTTCATTATTGACACTGCTTCCGGGGATCACCCATTCGACTTGTACATGTCACTTTTGAAGACGGCTGGTGTTCTAGTCCTTGTGGGTGCTCCAAGTGAAGTCAAATTGAGCCCTTTGAGTCTTCTTATAGGTACTCGATCAATCGTTATAGGTGTTTTTAGTTTCAATTATTTTCCTACTTCCTAGTTCCTGTGCTAATAGCATTGTTATGATGTGATTTTCTGATCATCAGGTAAGAGATCAATAGCCGGTAGCGCAACAGGTGGTACCAAACCGATTCAAGAAATGATAAACTTCTGTGCTGCTCACAAAATATATCCAAACATTGAAGTTGTTCCAATCCAGTATGTGAATGAAGCTCTTGAAAGGATCGTAAAGAGGGATGTCAAGTACAGATTTGTTGTAGATATTGAAAACTCCCTGAAATGAATCGAAGTTGTTAACTGGACAGTACGTACGTTACTGTAGATTACTAGAACAACTCACATGTTTAAGGTGGAGGACGTACATCATCGAATTATAAGTAATAATGTTTGTTAATTTTATTTCTCTCGTGGAAAATAAAAGTGATTGTGTACGATTATATGAGTGGCTAGACCTCAGAAATAAATATACGAGAGTTCGAGTGATATGTGTATTTTGATTTGTTTTTGTGTGAATTCTATGTGTTGTGTCACATTAAATGGACACACTCAATCTTTTAGTAGCAAGATGAAACATAATCTCGATAATTCAATTTTTGCTATTCAATATAATGCCTCCAATATTTTTGTCCATTATGAATAATCGGTATTTGAGTGACGTTGCAGGCGCATTATTCAAATTTGATGGGTAATTCGGCTTTTGGTCTTTACCATCAACCTATCGGAAGCAAACTCTTCTCTCGTACTATAATCAACCTAAATCACTCCCTTGACCATTAGAATTTAGAAGAATACAAAATTTAAGGCTTAGTTTTGTATTAAGGTGAAATTAACTATGGTAAAAAAATTAACAGTATAATAAATCAATAATGATAAAAACATAGTTAAAAAAAACAACCACTTGGACGTTTTTGATTTATGGGTTAAAATTTTAGAAAACACAAATATATAAAATTAACCAAAGAGGCTAACATCTCATTATAGTAGAATTAAACAGTTTTTTCTCAAAAACTCAATACCGGCCTAAGTCATTCCTTTAATCCCAAAAATGGTGCAAATCTTTTTATATTGCAAAATGCAAATTGCAGTGACAAATTTAAGTGCAACATGCATGCATGCAAATTAATCTTTTCTTGGTTGACAAAGGATGATCGTTTTGAGTCGATAAACAGCACATGCAGCATTGCATAGGGTCGGCGTCCTCTTCCATCAAAGCATGCACTTACAAAAAGCTAATGTAATTTCCCCCCAGAAGATCCGACTTGATATATATACCCAACTCAAAAGGCAATGACAACTGGAAATGTACCCATATCTATCGTGTATATCATATGCATGGAGCTCATGATAATTTGATTCCATTATATATAGCTCGAGCAGCCTCCACAGCCCCTTTAGTTCTGTTGGGAGTCGAAGCATGATGATCGACCCCATGCCATCTGGGCGGTGGCTGGCCACCTCTCTCTCCTCTAGATAAAAGATCAAAATTAAAGATCAAGTCCCCCGTAACGTTTTATCTTATTATCGATTGATGTTAATTACCACACGCACGGGTACTGGTGGTGTCTGGTGAGACCTGCCCGACGACCTAAACTCAGCTAGGCTCGTTCCCTTTATGTAACGTCAAAGTCCCCAAGGGTAATGATTCATTCTCAGATCGATAACATCTTTGTAGGACCACATGGGGCTTGCACGTGCAATCACCGCTCCTGCGTACTTCTTCTAAATTCATCATACCATCGTCTCCAACCATGAATGTAGTGTGTCTCAAAATATGAGGTTTCGATGAAAATTTTCCTTTTCAAATGTGAGAATTATTGGTTTTCAACCTCAGAATGAAATGAAAGTTTTATACTTTAAATAAGATATTATTTTGAGACTTAATATAAAGTATGAAACAACTTTAAAAAAATGATACCTCACATAAGAGAAAAAGTTAGAAGAGAAATATAGTTCGATCAAAATTTGGAAGTAGATATCTTCATTTTCTAATCAATTAATATAGAAAAACAGAAAATACAAAATACAGGAAAAAAAATCTTTTCACAATCTAATCAGATCAAACTGATTAGGGATGACAATTAATAGGGTATGGTATAAATATTGAAATATCATACCCATATCCAAGTCTATATTCTGTACCCGCATTTGCCTCGATACTCGTAATATTTTATAGGGTGGTATATGTTGGATATTAAGATATCCGTACTCGCTCGTTACCCGTAAAAATATATATTAAAAAAATAAAACGATTATAAACAAAACTATAGTCCATGATATAACTCTCCCTTAATCGTTTTTAAAATCTGCATTAGGTGTCGAAGAATTCTCGTTTTCAACTTCTAAGGAAACTTGATTCTCTTGATCATTAGAGTCGCCGACTAAAGGTTGCATGAAGACCATTTAAGAACTAAACAATTCAATTACGGTTTGTGATTTTAGAGATGAACGAGGAATATATAGAGCTTGGGGCATTGGTAGTAACGTACTAGGGCTTTCGTATACATATATAGTAGTTTTTATATAGTTAAATTGTGATTATTTACTTAAAAATCTTATATATATATAAAGTAATTATTATACATAATGCTAATTATACATAATAAATATAAAAAAATTAATATTCTTATTGGGTGAGTATGGATATGGATATCAAAATATCATACACGCCTCGTACCCGTACTCAAAATCAGGGTGTTGGGTACACATGTACCCGTTAACCATTTTCACCTGATATTGTTCTCCCTTAGAGTGGAATACCTGATAGATACCCTACCCAATGGGTATTATTACCATCCCTAAAATTGATGAGCAATATAAGAAGACCAAGGAATCCTAGAACACCAAATCGTCATGAAAAATAAGCGAATGACCTTTTCTATGCTATACTATCGATAGTAAAATTGAAAGACTAAACTGAATTCAATGACTAAAGTTAAACCTTAACATCTAAACACATTCACAAACCAAACAACTAAATGAACAGAAATGCGTACCAGTAGAGTTGAATGATAGAGCCATTACACTAAGTCCTCGCAATGGATGGTGAATGATGCTCTGGTCTTCTATTCTTTTTTTACGCAACAACTTCTTGAATGGGGCAAGAACTTAAGGCTTATCGTAACAAGAATACAGACCTAAATATCAAGTATATATATAGTGAATCAAACAGATGCTTTATCCATCAAGGAGTATCTATTTGATCACAACATAATATTAACTATATTGAGATCGATATAATACCAGTTTACTATTTAGATCCTTCACATGTGATATGATATATAAATCACATGTATCTAGGATTTGCATATCTTATACGATTTTTATTATTGACTTAATGAATAGATCAATTACTTAAAGCTCAAGTCAAGTGTGTGTTGAAGTCCAATTCTAACAAAAACTAGTTTATCAAAAAATATATTTAAAAACAACAAATTACACATAAGGTCTCTAAGAGCATCCGCACCGGTGAGCAAGAATAGCTCGAGCAAGACCGGCCGGACCCACTCGAAAAGCTCGAGCAACAGCTCATCCAAGTTTTGCTGGACCTTTTGTTCGAGCAAGCCTTCCGTCAACGACTAGTCTCGATTGAAATCTCACCGTTGCATTCCTCCTTGATTTTGCTCGAGCTCTACCTCAGCCAGGCTCTCTAACAGCTCGAGCACCACCCCTGTCGGTGCATATGTTCTAACCTTATTTTTCCAATAAGGTCATTAATCTTTTTTATCCCATATAAGGCCACATTGACTTTTACTTTTTCAGGAATATCCAAATTTACCCTTTGTTATTATTTATGTTGAATTAAAATTTTGGTGTTCGTACCAAAATAGAGAGAGAGAAAGAGAGTTCGCAGAAGGAGAGAGAGGACTCCAAGAGATACAAATCCGGAAGTGAGAGAGAGCGAGATAGAGACGCAACCATGACGCCAAGTAATGTTTGCAAGTTCCAGTAGAGTAGTATTTGCAACAACCTGTAGTAGCATTTTCAACAACCTGTGGTAGTGTTTTCGAAAATCTGTGGTAGTTTGCTGAGTAACCTGTATTTATTGATAAACACATTACATTGTTTCAGCACATTAGATCATTACTTCAAAACATTCAATGTAGTTCCTTATTGTTAAACATACTACTGTTGTTTCTCGTATACACTACTACATCACAATGAAAACATTACTATTTGATAAACACTACATAAACGAAGACTAATGTTATTTCTCACACACACTACTACATCACAACATAAAACACTACTTCTGTCTGATAAACACACTACAATATATTAGCACATTAGATCTCTACTTCAAAACATTAAATGTAGTTCCTCGTTGTTAAACATACTACTGATGTTTTTCGTACACACTATTACATTACAATATAAAGTACTACTTCTATCTAATAAACACATTACTACATCACAACACTGTTTCTCACACGCACTACTACATCACAACAGAAAATACTACTTCTATCTGATAAACACACTACTTCTTGGACTTTGCTGCTTTTGGTTGCCTTTTTCTTGTCGTGTGGTTGAAATGTATGTTGTTGGTCGTCGTCTTCCTCGTTTTCATATTCACACATTTGATCAAGGAAGAAAGTGACTTCCTTACTTGTTCTAGCCGCATCAACATCCGTCTTACTTTGGGACCTCAATCACATTACCACAAATGTACAAACATCCTGCCACAAACCATCACACATTCTGCAAAATTATCAAACCCGCATATACTACTTGCGACCTACAATTACACTACCAACAATTATTTTAAACACTACTCAGTTCATCAAATCAAAAAAGATATAGGTATAAGAAAATACTACTATTGACCAGCAAACATACTACTATAGATTAGCAAAAATACTACTGCAGTTCAACCAAACACACTACTAACATTAATACATCTAACATACTACTCTCTTCAAACAAAAACAATACTGCAGCTCAAACAAACACACTATTGACATCAACACATCTAACATACTACTCTCTTCAAACAAAAATATTACTGCAGCTCAACCAAACACACTATTGACATCAGCACATACTACTATCTTCAAACAAAAACACTACTGCAGCTCAACCAAACACACTACTAACATCAACACAAAATCACAATAGCAGTATTAACATTATGACATCTAAAATTACTAAGTCCCTGTAGCAAAAACACTAACACTGACTCATATTAGCACTACTTGTCCAGTTTTTAACAGATTCTAAAAATACTGTATCCTTTATAATTTACCTATTTGTGTTGTAGTTTGCAGTGAGATGTGCGGTTGGCGGAGTCTAGGGTTTACAGTTGCGGGCGAAAATCAGAGCTAGTTAGAGAGATTCAGAAGTGAGAGAGAGAGAGAGAGAGATAGAGAGAGAGAGAGAGAGAGAGAGAGAGAGAGAGCTTCGTGATGAGGAAATGAGTTGCAGTGACGACGTGGAGAGGCGGTGGGGTGACTACGACGACATTGAGGCGAAGCGGAGTATGCGGTGAGGGCTGTAGATGAAGAAGAGAGAGAAATATATTGTTCTGCTAGGATTTTGGGTATGAAAATGAGAGAGGTAAAAATGACAATTTGTGACTGATTATTTTGTTTATAAACGATGACATGGGTGTTAATATTATGAAGTGTAAGAGTATCTCTGTTTTCGGGTTTATAGAATGTAACCTTATTTAAGATAAAATTGTAGAGTGATCTTATCTAGTATATATACATCTTATGTATATGACCTTATATGTAATTGACTCATTTAAAAAGAGACGAGAATACATATGACAAAATTTGAGCTCATTTACTGCTAAAATCAAAAATGGCAAAAAAGAAGATGAAAAAATGTGCATAATATATATGGGTCCGGATCTAGGGATACCTGTTTTACACAAATTTTGACACACCTTGTGACCTATTGGATTTAAAGATCTCCAATGGCTACGATTTATTGTTAGAGTTATTTTTTGTTATATTTTTATTTTAATTACATGGTCACAAAAAAAGTAAAGCTAAAAAAAATAATGTTCAATTTCCGTTTCTTTGTCTTTTTTTTTAATAATAGATACCTTAATTGAAGCAGGAGGTATCAACCCTCACTAGCTATTACATTACTCAACCAAGTAGGGCAAGAGCAAACCCAAACATAAAATTCAGGATACATACGCGCATTATTAGCTACTACATGCTTTGCTTGATTACAATCACGGGGTATATGAGTACATGTTATTCTTAAAAAACTAGAAAATAGAGCATTGGCAGCTTCCACCAATGAGCCATAATTTGTCTAGCTTTTTAGCATAGTGATAACCTCTTTTTCATTCATTTCAAGCACAACATGAGAATATTTACAATTTTTGGCTAGTTGCAGTCTCAAGATAGCAGCATACAAGTTTATGGCTCGAGGAGTAAAAAGTTCAGATAATCCTTTCTTCGCAATAGTTAACACATGCCCGTCCCATCAACGTATTACCACACTCAGGCCTCGTTGTCTTCTCCTTATTTGAACTACACCATCAACATTAATTTTTACAGAAGGGAAGGATGGTCTAGACCAGTTCAGATGAATTCCAGAAAGCATAACAGTAGATGACCTTTGAATCCCAACATAACTATTTGCTTTCTTAAATTCCTCTAATATAATATAGAATATGAGCTCGTTGAACATGTAAAGAAGCACCCAGTAACTTATTATACATAATCCATTGATTTCTAGCATGCCAAATTCCCCAGCTCACATATGCAAACAACTCTAATTCAGAAGAAGAGAGAACATGTATCACGTATCGAAATAAGTCATCAAAAGTCCCCCCTTTCCAAGATTCAAGTACTGAATTAAAAGGAGATAATAACCAAACCTCCTTAGTTGCTAGACATGAACATAAAAGCATGTAAAACAAATTCTGGATTTAACTGGCATCGGCCGCAAACTGGAGATTGGAGAACACGTCTTGAATAAAGCATTTGGGAACAAGGTAATATAGAGTGAAGGCACATCCAAAGAAAACGTTTAACCTTGTTTTGAACATGTAAAGCCCACATTACTTTCCAAACTTTATCCACCTCTAAGTTTGAACTTCCTTCTTCACCTGCTTGATGTACCTTTAAATCCTGGGCTGCCCAATAACCATTTTTAACAGTAAACTTTCCACTCTTATTGAAGTGCCAAATCAACTTGTCCGGAACTGAGCCAACAGGAATTAGAATAGAAAGAATTTGGTATATAAGCATATCAGGAAAATATTGAGATAGTTTATCCAAATCTCAAGTGTTATGTATAGTGATCAAATCTGTTACTAGACCATCCGACTGTAATTGAGATGAAGTTGAGGGAATGAACCTGAATTTTGAAGGGATTCAGTTGTCTGAGAAAATTTTAATGGATTTCCCATTTCCCACTCTTCAGCGCAAATCTTCTGTAAGCAGATCTCGTCCCCAAAGCATTGAACACTATATTAAAGAAGATGAACGACCAACACGAGCAGTAAGAATGATCCCTCTGGGAAAATACCTTCCTTAAAGCACTTTGGACAAAAGAGCGTCTGGAAAGAGTAGCACTAGCCAAAATTGCTTGGCCAATAGAGTCTGATTGAAATGTTCAAAATCTCAAAATTCCAGACCACCAACACTCTTATTTTTACACAGAACTGATCATTTCTTCCAATGAATACTTCGCCGTCCATGAGTTTTATTCCACCAAAATTGTGCACAAAGAGAAGCAAATTCTTGACAAGTAGTAATTGGCATACGAAAAATACTCATGTGGTAAGTAGGAATGACTTGAACAACAAATATAATTAATACCTCTTTGCCAGCAGTCGAGTGGAACTTTTCTTTCCAACTATTCAATCGATGTAGAACACGCTCTTTGACATATTTGAATAGAGCTTGTTTTCCACGTTTTACTATTGTAGGAAGACCCAAATATCTTTTCATGGCAAGGAACCACTGACATTCTTAATGCATAAGCAATCTCGAGCTTCAAATCATCCAGAGTGTTGAGACTAAAAGCAACTGCTGATTTTTGACGGTTGATTTGTTGTCCAGTAGCCTCCTCATATATCTCAAAGATAAATAGCAGGGCTTGAGTTTTGGTCGAGAAATTTAAGTTCTTGAAGATAAAAAAAAATCACTTAGACGATGAAACTAATAGTTTTAGTTGCCTAAGTGAATTATTATTATTATTATTATTATTATTATTATTTTAAAAATTCACTTAGGAAACGAAACTAGTAGGTTGCGTCGCCTAAGTGAAATTTATTTTATTTTTTTGTAAATAAAATAAATATAAAATATAAAAAACACCTATGTGACGAAAATAATTAGTTATATTGCATAAGTGAAATTTATTTTTATTTTATTTAAAAAAAATTCACTTAGACGATGAAACTAGTAAGTTTCGTCGAATATGTCCAAAATTTTGGCCTTTTTTCTGCCAATTTTTTTTACCAAAAATTCAAAATCACTTAGGCGACGAAACTTGTTGGTTTCGCCCCTAAGTTCAAAATTTTTACAGTAATTTTATCCGTCAAATTTTTTTTACCAAAAATTTAAGTCACTTGGGCGAGGAAACTTGTTAGTTTCGTCGCTTAAGTAATCGCCTATAAAAAAATTTCATCCTCTCTCTCTCTCTCTCTCTCTCTCTCTCTCTCTCTCTCTCTCTCTCTCTCTCTCTCTCTCTCTCTCTCTCTCTCTCTCATACACACACATTCAAACCATACACATTACCACCACACGCCGCCGCCATGCTACTACCTCGACACCACCACCACCACCACCACCTCGGCACCACCATCACATACAGAAATGTCGCCGCCGCCACCACTGTCATTAAATTATCTCCTAATTATAATTTTGGTATTAATTAATATTTAATTATTTAATTATGATTTAATTAATTTTTATTTAAAAAAAAACTTAGACGACGAAATCAATAGTTTCATCGTCTAAGTTGCTTTAAATTTATCACTTAGATGACGAAAAACCTCCGTCATCTAAGTGGATTATTTTTAATTTTTTTTTAATTCGACACTTAGGCGACGAATTGTGAGTTTCATCCTCTAAGTTCTCACTAAAACAATGAAAATTTTCGTCGTTTTTTCATTAATTTTTCATCATCCAAAAACCTAGACGAAGACAAAAAAATTGTTGTCTAAGTACTTAGGCGACGAAAAAAACCATGTTCACAACGTTTGCTTAAGTGTGTTTTTCTGATAGTGCTATCACGTTCACAACCTTCGCTTCACCTACAATCAAACACCCCTAATTCCGACCATCAAAAGCTAGACAACTAAAATCAAGAGATATAGCCACGTATGAAGACCATTCATATATGGAAGTGCACTTTCAGAATACTTCACTTAGGCGACGGAATCTAAAAGGTTCAATCGCCTAAGAGGGACTTAGGAGAGGGAATTTAAATCCGTCGTAATATTCTGTCGGCTAAGACACTCTTAGAAGACGAAAAAGAAAACAACATCTAAGTGAGAATATTTCCGTCGCCTAAGAGACACTTAGATGACGAATTTAAATTCACTTGCCTAATGTGAACATTGCGTCGCCTAAGTAAATTTAAAACGACGAAAAAAATTTGTCGCCATAGTAATTAATCTTAGACAGCGGGATATTACCATTCCGTCGTCTAGTCCATACCCTAACTAATCCGTAAACCCTAACCCCTAAACCTCGACCCTTAACCCTGATTTCTAAACACTTAGGCGATGGATTATTTCAATTCTGTCGTCTAAGTCCATACCCTATCACTAACCCCTAAATCCTGACCCATAAACCATGGACCCTAGACACTTAGGCAACGGAAATACATATATTCGTCGTCTAAGTGTTTACTTAGGAGATAAATAACACATATTTCGTTGTCTAAGTGCATTTTCATTGCTTCCAATCAAACAGAAGGACCATCTATACCATCTTAAAATGTATATTTTTTTCATCGAGAGCATAGAGTAAACAATTCTTAGATTATGAGTGTCGACGGTTCATAAATTGGAATTAAGAGGATTCGTATATCAACTTTCCGTTTCGTTGAAATTTCGGTTTTATGATTGACTACGCCGATCAACCCCTTAACAAACTTCGTATTTCCTAAAAATGTGTTCACTTATATAATATGTTATAATGAATATATCTAACGGTTATTTTGTCCAAATTCAAATTTGTTAATATTGATGTAGAGTGAATATAGACATATGAACATTTAAGTTATATAACATTAGTAGATATATAATAAGTTTTTAGTCTTAAAGAAATTTTTTATTTCAAATTTCAATTAATTTCTATATAGTTGATATTAAGTTTTTACAAAAAGACAAACATTCGTAACTTCAAAAACGGATTTTCGAAATATTTTTTACGATAATTTCTGTCATTTAACTAATTTTGATAATCATTAAATTTGATCAATCGAATCCTAAACTAATCTTAATTGGTTTTTTTTACTATATTGTATAAATGTAGTACTTACAACAGACGGTTATTTTTTTTTTGATAATTTTTAAGAAACTACCCAAAATTAATTTTTCAGAAATTTATGAAAAAAAATCCCTTAAACGATAGGATTGAAATATTCCGCCAAAAATTTATTGTTTACCGCCAAAAATTTTGTCAAAATTCAAAAAATTTGCCAAATATCAAATGACTTAGGTGACGGAATCTTCGTATTTCCGTCGCCTAAGTAAAACAAATTTGGCAGGTATTTTAAAATTTTGGCAAGTTAGACGACGAATCTTAATATTTCCGTCGCCTAACTTGAAAATTTTGGCATTTTTTTTTCCGCCAAAATTTTTTGGCACAAAATTTAAATAACTTAGGCGACGAAAATGTTTTGTTCTGTCGCCTAAGTGATCCTCTATAAAACCCAAATCAACCAAATTTTTTGGCACAAAATTTAAATAACTTAGGCGACGAAAATGTTTTGTTCTGTCTCCTAAGTGATCCTCTATAAACCAAATCAACCACTATTTTTCACAATCTCTCTCTCTCTCTCTCTCTCTCACACACACAATTACACCTTACACACTACCACCACCACCACGGCCACGACACCACCACCACGACCACCACGACGCATCACCATCACCAACCCACCACAACGCACCACCACCACACACCACCACGACCTCGGCACCACTACACCACACACCACCACCACCATCGGCTATCACCACCCTTAAAATATATTAATTACGGATTTTTTTCATTAATTATTAATTATTAATTATAATTTAATAATTTATTATAATTTAATGAAAATTTCATTTATTGATTTATTTTTAAAAAAATTACCACTTAGACGACGGAATTATTAATTCCCTCGCCTAAGTCATTAATTAATATTTTTTAAAATAAATGTTTAGCCGACGGAAACAATTCGTTGGCTAACAAAGCATCCAAACGACGTTTATTGTTGTCGTCCAATCAAGAATATTTCTATCGTAAATAAGTATAACAACGCTTTTTTTCCGTTGCCTAACAAGAGATTACGACGACATTTTTCTCAAATTTTGTCGGCTAATATCTTTTGAGACAATCCTTAGCCAACGAACGTTAGCTGACGAAATATGTCTTTTAGGAGACGAAATTTATTTGGCTTCTAACAAAGGTATTCTGGTAGTGGTGGCTGAGTGATCTCTCTGAACAGCTTGTCGCAAATACTAGAGGAATATCTCCTCTGAATACCAAAGCAGGAGACGACTTTGTTGAAGGCGTATCTTCTCTTCCAATCGGTCGCCTCTGGTGGCCCACTAGTCGAAGACGCCTGTGAGACACATTAAGCGAATTGAATGCTGAACGCTAACTACCACCATCGTTCATAGTTGCGGACCATCTACTCTGACCGCTTCATACCCAACAGATCCGGCTTCAATTTTGGTATATTCGACATTAAATCGCCCCCCAATTCTCAATCCTCTTTTTCTTCTGCCATCGAAGAAACCCCAAGCTCATATGCCACACTCCAACATGCCGCCCTATTTGGCCCCTAAACCCCGTAACCGTTGATCAGGCGTGAACCCACCAACCTAGAACATTTTCCGCTACAAAAGAGAGATCCAACGATCCAAACCCGTCAACTAACTTGTACAGGGATCGACTCTTATCTCCCAACCCACACCCTTGCAAATAATAGCCTCGTTATTTCATTGACCAACCAGTCCCCAATTTCAGGTTTTGCTCTTGTTCACAATTTAGGTCAAAGTTCCTCATCTTTTGATTTTGCAGTTTCCTCGGTGAGAGACGATGTCGGGACATGGCAAGGGAGAGAGGCAGAGCCACTCAGGGGCGAGCCCCGACCATGCCCCCCCTGATTGTTTTGGTTGACATGCTTACTGTGTTGCTGTTTCATGAGAAATTTAGTATATTAAGCATATTTGTCTAATCAAATCTCTAAAAAATGCAGTGATGTACATCCAAATTGAAATCCAGCTCATCAATCACAAGAAATAGAGTATGCGTATTGATAAAATTATAACCTGGTCCACTAAATTACTAAACATAACTATTACAATTACTGCAATATAACATGCACGCATACCCAATTCTATATAGTGAAATTCTCCACTATTTAATGAATTTATTTTTATGTTTTTATAAATAGTAGTGTAGCTATTATAATTGTATTTTCAATCTATTATCAAGTATTTTTTACCCTTTTTTTTTATCAAAAACATTAATTTGATAATAAGAACGTAGTCAAATGAGTGACAAGATGATGAATGATTGTTTAATATCATACATTTTAAAAGATATACTCATTACTACGATCAATGAAGTTATTACAAGACGTTTTATAATGTTGATAAGGTCCTTGTAAACTGATAATATATATACGAGCTCATACTGAATATTTTAAATTATTTAAATGAATTTAATTTATTTATTTATAGTTAAATTTTGGCCTATTCTAACAGTAAATTCTGGCTCCGCCACTGGCAAGGGAGACAAGGGTTTGGGAAAGGGAGGAGTGAAGCGTCACAAGAAGGTGTGGCGAGGACGTGCGCGTTCGCAACTTTCGAGGAGGCGACTACGAAGACAAGAAGCCGGGAGGCCAAGGCGGAGGGGTGACGACTGCATTGTCGGGCTCTAGTATATATTGTTGTGATAATGAAGAGAGAGAGAGAGAGAGAGAGAGAGAGAGAGATGACAATATGCTCTTTTTTCTTGACTCTGAATAAAAAAATATGTCACGTCAACAAATTTGATGAAAGAATGAGTACAATTATCACGTTGATATTGTTTTAAGAGTTCGAGCCGTTTGGATATCAAACTTAGAGATAGAAAGAGTTCAGTCACCATTCAGAAATTTTTTTCATATACTTTTAAAATTCTTTAAAACTCTTACACATAGTATAGCTAGGGTGTCCATGTGCATGCATGGGTTGCTCAATCTAGCAGCTACTTCCAATGCGTTGGGTCAGCAGAAAGAAACAAAGTAAAAGGACCCAAAATAAAAATTGATTAAGGATCGATGATTATATATACTTGCATACAATCGATTAAGTATGTCGACAACCATTAATTATAATTTATGGGTGGTTAAACCTTGTTAGTGGGTGAAATCACACATCTACGAAGTGTCGTGTTTAGAGGCATCCCACAGCTAAGACATTTCTAACAACAATGTCATTGAGTAATATAAAGATTAGTACAAAATGAAAAGGCGAAAGAGATTAATAAAGAAAACAAATGGCGAATGAGGTCGAATATAGTATCAAAGTATCAAACTCTGGTTAATTAGGGCTCAAAACTTCATATATATATATATATATGTATATGAAAAATTCTGTCCTCAGAAAAAGAAAGTAATAAAATCTCTTTATGAGTTAGGGACACGTACCTTAACTTTAACTTCATTATTTATGTATTGTAGGTATAAGCCTAGTTGTCGCACGATTACTTGGAACCCATATCATCATCCGTTTTCAGCTTAATACTAATTATCTGTGTTATCATAGCATAAAGTTAAGTTAATATATGATACAGTTCTTATTATATCATTATACGCAGAAAAGGTATCAGATACATTATTAGTCGAAGTCTCTCTCTCTCTCCTCCTCTGCAACTCTGTTACACTGTAGCAGTGGTCAAGATCCTAGGCTTCCACTCCCCTGCAGAATATATAGGCTTAATTTCATTTTCCATGACCCTCTGACAAATAGATTCACCGACAGTAATAATCTATGGTAACTCAAACAAATACTCCTGCTTTTCTATCCTCCTTTCAGTCCTTTGTCTTAACAGACGGGTTACCTGTTACTATAAGTACCCTTGCTCAGCTTCTCTCTCTTTCCTACACACACTATACAGAGAGAGCATCACACCCCCACCATCGTTGGTTCCATTCCAATTGCCTGAGCTAGCCATATGGGTTTGTCCATGGCCGCCGGAACTAGTACTTTTTGGCTGCTTGTTCTGGTTGGCATCTTCTTCATCTATCTTTTGGGTCGTCTTGTTCTGAACCAGTACTCACCCTTGTTCTTAATAAGGGTCGTCGGTCCCACAACACCTAAAGGCTCTTTCGGCTGGCCTGTTTTGGGTGAAACTCTTGCCTTCTTGAAACCTCATCCTTCTAACTCAATCGGAGCCTTCCTTCAACACCATTGCTCTAGGTAATTATACACCAATGGCTATCTCATATATCTGTTACCGTACCCTTATACTTCCTTGATGAATTAAAGTGTGGAAGGTTTCGCTTTTTTCAGGTATGGGAAAGTGTTCAAGTCCCATTTGTTCTTGTGTCCAACGATTGTGTCATGTGACGAAGAGCTCAACTACTTCATACTCCAAAACGAAGGCAAGTTGTTCGAATGTAGCTACCCGAAACCCATCCATGGCATTCTCGGCAAGTCCTCAATGCTCGTGGCCGTCGGCGACACACACAAAAGGCTCAGAAGTGTGGCGGTCTCTCTGGTCACTATTACCAAATCCAAGCCTGAGTTTCTCCACGACATAGAGAACACTGCGATTCGTGTTCTTCGTTCGTGGAAAGATAAACCACAAGTGCTCTTCTGTAAAGAAGCCAGAAAGGTTCGAACTTTTCATGTTTCCTCTATAGTAAGAACTGTTTTTCCTTCTAAACTCTATTCATGTGGTTTGATTTACATGCATGCAGTTCACCTTCAATGTAATAGTGAAGCAAGTGCTAGGTTTGAGCCCAGATGAGCCTCAGACCACACATATACTTGAAGATTTTCTGACTTTCATGAAAGGGCTCATCTCTCTACCTCTTTACATTCCTGGAACTCCATACGCAAGAGCCGTGAAGGTACTCAAAATCGATAAGATAAAGTATAACATATGCTGGCTAGATTATAGCAAACCTAATAATTAAAGTTCTTCTCTTTTATTTGGTGCGAAAAAGTGGGTTAAAGCTAAGGCATGCGAGTGTGACCATTGTAAGTGCATGTTGTGTCTTTACAGGCTAGAATTAGGATATCTTCGACTGTGAAAGCAATCATAGAGGAGAGAAGAAGAAGAAGAAATGATGAAGCAGATGGGCTCGGTACTAGTAGCAGTACCAGTAGTAGTACAAGTGATTTCCTTGAGATACTTCTGGGCGTTGATACCTTATCTGAGGATGAAAAAGTGAGTTTCGTCTTGGATTCTCTATTGGGTGGCTATGAGACTACTTCTCTCTTAATGGCCATGGCTGTTTTCTTTCTAGCTCAGTCACCATCTGCATTACAACAATTAAAGGTAACCCCAGTTAGCCCAAAATTATACTCAATTCTCTTATCTTTTCTCCTTTTTGGCCACGAAATTAAGAAACGGGTCTTTGATAATTTGAATGTTTTTTTGTTGCTGTTT
The DNA here is from genome assembly GCA_946800695.1 of Geum urbanum. Lineage (NCBI taxonomy): Eukaryota > Viridiplantae > Streptophyta > Magnoliopsida > Rosales > Rosaceae > Geum > Geum urbanum. The sequence continues at coordinate 44,018,769 of OX327008.1, read as the reverse complement.
CATTATGAAGGTAGAGCATCAGAACATTAGAAGGGGGAAGAAGAAAGATGAGTATCTTAACTGGGACGATTACAACAAAATGGAATTTACTCAAAATGTAAGAAATTAATCTCTTTCATTATATACGTCGACATATAACACATATATATATATATACATTGTTACGTAGTTGCATGTGCATTTTGTAGGTTTTTTCTTCTTATGAATCCTCAAGTTTAAAACTTGAGCTTATTTTTCAGGTCATAAACGAAGCAATGAGATGTGGGAACATTGTCAAATTTGTGCACCGAAAGGCTCTCAAAGATGTGAAATTTAAAGGTATTATAGATGTATATAAAGTAGTAGGGTTAAAGTTTATGCCTTTGATAACTCCATGCGAGCATGCACAAATTTACTGTACTTTGCAGTATTTGATGACACGATCTGTTTAAAAGAAAAAGAAGAGAACATATTAAGTGGCCGATACTCACCTCTTTTGTATATGCATCGGTATATATCTTCTGCAGATTATATAATTCCAGCAGGCTGGAAAGTTCTACCCGTCATGAGTGCTTCTCATTTGGACCCATCTCTTCATGCAAATGCTCTTCAGTTTCATCCTTGGAGATGGGAGGTAATCACATTCATCAAATTAGACTCCAAAATTTCTGTTTCATATTACTTAGTGGTAGAGTGGCTAGTAACTTGCTTGTTAAACTCATAAAGATAATTGACTACTTTTTTGAGTTAATGATCGAGATTCATTAAAACAGCCAAAGAGGCAGGAGGAATACAGGATATAAGAGCATTCCCAGAAAACAAAAACTAGAATCTAAATCCCTGTTCACTACTCAACCAATCCCACAAGATTAGGACATGGGTACACAGAGAGTACAAGGCAACAAAAGATATCCAAAACAAGGCTCAATGAGGACATGGACAACCATCATTTCTCGGGACACCAACCAGAGATGGTGGTGGCACATGTGCCTATCTATACAGATCCACCTTCTCAGTTTCCTAACTTGGGCACTGCATGAGCAACTCCGTTAGATTTACGTGAAATCCAATTCCATTTGATTTTGTCAAACGAATTAGACATGCTCTTGATCTCATTCTCCACAATATGACTCCTCCAATCTCCTCTTCTCCTCCTATCCTTGAATGTGTTGATTATCTCCAAAGCATCTGACTCAACTTCAATCTTCTCCACTCCTAATTGTAAAGCCATCTCAAGTCTCGGTTTGACAGCTTTACGTTCCCCCATATGTGCAGAGATGCTAGAAACTTGAGAATGAGCCCCACTGATACAAAATCCCCTATCATCACGAAAAATAACTCCAAGACCCGTCACCAAGGTTATTTCATTCCAACTCGCATCAGTGTTGAGCTTAAGCCACCCCCTATCCGGCTTAATCCACCTCGTCACAATCCTCCCATCACAAGGACTTTTTTTGTCACATTAGTATTTGCAATTTTGTACTCATATCACAGAGCTTTAGCACAATGGATAATTTTTCAAGGAGAGACATCCACATGCTTCTATACAAAATCACACTGAGTTTTCCAAATTTCCCAGCCAAAAAAGCAAATTAATGACATAAGCTGTCTCCTTTCCTTCTTCTCCATTGCAATGCTGAGTAATCCATTAATCCAATTGGCAATAATGGATTGCTACTACTTAATATGAATAACAACGTCTGAATAATTTGATTTTGTTGAATTAGTAAATAATTTGTTTTAATGTGGCCCATATATTAGACCGAAGACCAATTGTGCAAGAGATTTACTCCATTTGGTGGGGGCTCTAGGTGCTGTCCAGGATCTGATCTAGGAAGGCTTGAAGTTGCATTTTTCCTCCACCACCTTGTACAAAATTTCAGGTAAATAAATATTTGTATTGACTTAATAACTCTGAGCCTCTGAGGTCATGTTTGAAGGTTAATTAACTATACGTATATGCAGATTGTGGAATATATATATATTGACATCTATATGTACGTAGGTGGAGGACTGTGGATGACGAGCAACCTATAGCTTATCCGTACGTAGAATTCAAAAGAGGGTTGCCACTTTACCTGGAGCATTAACCCCATTTGATCCCAAAGCAACTCTTCTCGATCCATATTCTTTGGTGGAAGCTTAACCTTTCTTTCTACGTTATGACATAAATCTTTGTAAAGCCTGCCCTAATTAATCATGTAATAAACTTTTACGTATGCCTAAGTTAGAATCTTCAAACTCACATCTTAAGCTCGTACTCGATCCGTGTAATCATATCCCTAATGAAACTACTGCAGTAAATCATGCACTAATTAATCTTGATAAATTTTCATTTCCGATCAATATTTATTGTACATCTTCATTACTAGCTACGGACATCTTCTTCTTGAACAAATGGAACTCCTCCTCTAGCTAGTTAGCCTGTCTTCACCGCAATGGGACTCCTTACGTAGTGTGTTCCATCTGATCACATCAGCTCTCTGAATACATAGTCTTTAGATGTTTCTTTGGCCTCCATGGTTAGCTCAAAGATCTTCTCCTCACCAGCATGCTTGAACTCCAAGATGTTTGGGTTAACAGAAATCATTATGCCATCCGGATTTACGATACTGGGGTTATAAGTTCCGGCATCTCCTACACTTTTGAGTGTTCTCTTCACCACAAGGGAGCCGGATAATTTAGAGACAGTGATTGAAGGGTAGTTCAGGTCGGTGATACTAATAGCAGGGATGGGGCATTTCTAGGGTCTTGTGTGAACTGCTCAATTTGTGATTCATTGTACCCCATTGCGCATAGCACGTTCAAGTAGTCATTAGTATCCAAATCGTAAACCAACCCCGGATTAATTGCACTGTTCGGTTCAAGATGTCCTGCTCCATAGTTGAATGCTGTTGCCTCAGAGTTCGTAGCATTGAGCACCTTTTCCCCGGCGTTGTCTTTTGTATATGCTACAAAAAGAAAACGAAAAAATAGAAATATTGGAACAAGTAGTTATAAAGATACATTTTTTAAAGTTGTAAAAATATCGTCAATTGAGTAACTACTATTACTAGACTAAAAGTGCAAATAATAATAATAATTGACTCTATGTTACAATTATGAGGAACAATTTACAAGTTAATGTATGTCATGTTTCAACACATACTAGAATTTTTAATAAACTTAAGCTTCAAGTAGAATGAAATGAGGATTAATATTCTCACCTGTGGTCATGATTGCAGATATAAAAGCTGCAGGACTCCATTGAGGATATAGAGTTTTCAGAAGGCCAACAATGCCAGAAATGTGGGGACACGCCATCGATGTGCCTGAATCTGAGTTGAATGGAGTTTTATGTCTGTCAAACACTTGATTTATTGGCCCTTCTGCTTCACTGTAGGCTGCTATGACATTCACTCCTGGTGCAGTGATATCAGGCTGTATGTATAACATTTATCTTGAGTCAATTTAAGAGAAAAAATAAGAACAGATGATACAAATTTTATAAGCAAACGGTTCACTAATAAAAAGCTGAATTGTAATAGAGTTCAAACCTTGATAATATCTGGTGTAACAGTAGTCGGTCCCTTTGATGAAAATGCTGCCATAAATGGTCCTAGTTTTGTCCCCAATTTCGTCGTTGGAAGTTCTATGTAAGCTGAAGGACTTCTGTTAAGGGTGATTCATATCGAGATTAGTGCAATGTATGCATGTTATATATGGTAGATGTATTAGTACATGTATACGTATACATTGTTTTGGTGAATAAAAATGCATGTCATCTTACTGGGTTGAATTGATGTAAGCTAAAACAAAGGTGCCATCAGTGTAGCTAATATGTTACACAGGGAGGACATGTGATTCTGCTAGAATTTCATTTCCAGTAGACTCATCGTTCGTGAGAATCATCCCTACAGCACCAGCCAGTAGAGCTTGTTCACCCTTGTCCATTCTTGAATTGTTCCCACGAAGGCAGACAATATTTTCCCCTTGGCCTTTTCGGGATCAAGCGTTCCTGCCTTGCATAACACACTGCAGATCGAACAGTTTCGATCATTAGAAAATATATATCTGAGATGATGTAGCATGACACCTATAGAGAACTCAATCCTTACGCTTCTTCAGCTGATGAATTAGCTATTTTAGCATCTGCAGCACTAAGGAGTGGGTAGAACTGCTTGATTGGCAAGGCAGCAGCCGATAAGCTTTGTCCCTTCAAAACAACCAAAAATTGTCACTAGGGATTTGTACAATATTTGAAGATGAATCATGTAAAAATGTAGTATAAATATCGAGAACTAACCTTGAACTGTTTCCAATTGCCAAGACGGATGTAACTCGGGAACTCTCTATCCATAGTACTAGCAGCTACTGTGATCTGCCACTGCGCTACATTGCACACAGTAGCATCATCTGGACCATTATTCCCAGCTTAGCAAATCACCGGAATGCCATTCTTAATAGCATGAAATGATCATATTGAAATACTATCGTCCAAAAATGGATTAACATCTCCACCAAGTGACACAGATAGTATGTCGACGCCATCACTAATCGCCATATCGAATGCAGCCAATATATCTGCATCAGAGCACGTAATATCATTCACCGGAGGCCAACAAACCTTGTACGTTGGAACCCTAGCTTTTTGTGATCCACCTGGTGCTGTTCCATTTCCATAGCCAAAAACACTAGCCCCGGCCAGAAAATTGCCACCGGCTGTTGGTAAAGTGTGAGTGCCGTGGTCATCACTGTTTCGCGGTATTTGGTATAAGTCGAGTTGAGGGGGCCAACCTCTGCGGATAATCCTTTGCTGAAGTATCTTGCTCCAATTAACTTCCAGCATAATTATTAGTTTTAGCCACAACTCACAATTGATAAACATAATTAGGGAATGAAGCATCCGAATAGAAACTTCTATACTGTGACGTCAGAATATTTCAGTACGTTTTGACACATGACAAACATCAATCGTCACAATTAATTAACTTGCTAGGATAACTAACATGTTCTACCCAAAAGAACTCAAGCAAACTGTCTAAAAAGTGACGAACAATATACTTACATACATCAAAGTGATCAAACTAACAACAAATAACAAATAACCTAACTGTGGTTCAAACTATTATTTTTATTGGTGTATAAACAAGAAAGAGAAGGTAAAATCTTTATGTAGAAAGTTGTAGTTATACACTATTGGAGGTACCTGTTGCAGTGAAAGCTTGGATCTTTGTCATTTTGGCAGATTCCTTTCCACTCAGATGGAATTTGCCCATACCCTTCATCACTAAAGCTCGTGGATTCTGGCCATGCACCTAATTACAACAGTTCCATAAAAAAAATAGTGAGGCTATAGATCATGCTCAACAAAATTCTATAAAATAAGATTATTTCCCATATACTAATTATCATATCAAAAAATAATAATTGGAAGAGCAATAATAAAAAAGATGAGGAAGCTAGGCCAAGTTTTGCCAATAATCTTCTATAATTGGCTACTGTGGAAACAATTTATATAGTGGTTTTTTTGAAAAAAGAAGAATTCATTAAAACTTTTATGGCCTGAACGTTCATACACAGCTGACAAGCAACCCTGACTCTATTAAGAGCAAAGAAACAAATCAGAAGCAAGAATAATTCTTTAAATCAATAAACCCAAACTAAACGTCGGGCTTACTAGCTCCTTGCGTGAACTACGCAATTCATGTATCATGGTGATAAACACACTCCTAAGCACTCAATTGTGGTGGGTATATTTAAAACTCATGAATTGCGCAGTCCACGAAGGAAGCAAGTAAGCTGACACCAGGAGGTGTCTAAGTCTCCTTACCCTTGCCCTTCTCCTAGTAAGGGGTCTTCATAGGGTATGTCAATCGAAGAGGAGCCTCCACACCCTTTCTCTTATACTTCTTTGCCACGATTCGACCTTTAGAAGTATTTGCATCATTCCCATAATCTGATTTTGGTTTGTTCTTCGAACCGAATGGATGTCCAGGCCTCTTCTTGCACTGAATCACTATCTCCTCTGGCATCTCCATAAGATCCAGAGATGCAGCTTGGAGTCTGTCTAGAAAGGAAGGAACCTTAAGTCTCTTTGGTTCCCCAATGATATAAAGTTCCGCTACAGGGTTGATCTTGAACTTCTTTGGGATATCTTGGAACCTGCATCCTTGATTCTCTTCTTCCCTGGTGCCACATTTAGGGTCTCCGAAGATTCCATATGGCTTTCCTCTGGTCGCCAAATGACAATGGGTCTAGCTTTACCTTTCCTCAATGGCTCCACACTGGCCGGAGTCAGATGATCCTCCCATCTAGGAGCACTACCAGCACCAAAAATAGAATCACCTCCCAGCTTGCCCAAACCAAGTACCTCACAAAAACCAAATCCAAGGCTGATCTTTAGAGTAGGAGCTTGGACTACCAGGGCCCTAGAATTCTCACCCGACTCTGTGGGAACCACCACCGCTGCATTTTCCTGTACAGTAGGCTGGACACTCATGCTCAGTTGCACCACAGATGGTCGAACCTCCTCAAATATCCTTCTCGAAGCTAACGAGCATTGCCCCGAAGCATAATAGATCAATCCGCACTTGCCACACCTGCCCTTCCAATTTTCAAAGAAGAACTCAACCTCAGCCTCTACATTGCGTGCCATCTGCATGGTTTTCATGAAGACCACAGGCTTGCCGATGGAGTTAGCTGCACGCACTCTCCTAATCCCTTTCATCTGAGCTTTTGGGTTGAACTCTTGAAATTCCCTTGCTTCCTCAGCAAAAACAACAATATTCTCATCTTTGTCAAATAAGAGAGGGATGTTGGATATACGAACCCAGTAGAAAAGGACGTCGAACTTCAGGTCATAAAGAGGAGAAGCATCATCATATAGAAACGCTATGAGAGGGGCTTTTCGTAGTGCCAAGGTCATCCGCAAAGAATCTTGTTCCTGTCTCTCACCGAATCGAAAGTAAGATTCAACACTCCATTTGACTTTCTTGAACCCTGAAATTACCATCCAATAACCAGACTCGATGAAACTGTTTTGAAAAATTGTTCAAATCCATAGACTTGCCTCCCTTGGCCGCGATGAAGACCTGTGTCTCTTTAGTGGTCGACACACGCAGGCTATCACTCACGTCAACCTTTCCCGCACCGAGTGCTAGTGCCAACGAGAAGGATGGCGCAACTTGTTCGATTGAATCCGACATAGTCGAAAATAGGGGAACGGCTCTAGGTGGAGATTTGGTTTCTCTCTCTCAAAAAGCTAGGGTTTTAGATATGAAACTCTACCGTCTTTTTTAACTTTCCTTCAATTTATATAGTGGTTAAAAAGATCAAACCTTCGAATAATGTTTACTTTAAATCATAAGGGTATGCTCACCAAAACAATTAGTACTACATATTAACTAACAATTTTTTTTTATTACAACCTCATTTATAACAAAATTAGCATTGCCTAACAACTCTTTAGTTTTCCTCTAGAAGACATTGGTGTTTATCATAGTTCATAAAATTATAATGAGCATGCATGAGTAAGCATCACTAGTATTAGTCAACTTCAACGCCATTTTAGAGAAACTAAATAGGACAAATTTATGTTTACCTACTTGTGGTTTGCTATGAACATCATTTCATTACCTGACTTTTTGAATTTGATTATTTTACTACCTGTGATTTGTCATTAACTTCATTTTAGTACCTAACTTTTTATTTTTAATCATTGTACTACCTTAACTTTGATTGTAATTATTTTATTACTTTAACTCAATATTTTTCATCACTTTTAACCTCCCTTTAGTTTATGTATTATGTATAAAACTGAAAAGTCAAGTTATACGATGATAAATTTTGACAAGTTTAAGTAGTGAAGTAGTCAATTTTAACTAGTTTATGTAGTGAAATGATCAATTTCAACAAATAAAGTACTAAAATAATTTTTAACTAAAAATCATAGATAGTAAAATGATAAAATTTAAAAAGTGAAGTAGTGAATTGATGTCTGCCCAAACCAGAAACATAAATTTGGCCAAATTTTTTGTTTTGTTGTGAAAGATAACCGTTTAACTGTATAGCTTTATATTGTTGGAAAACACTCTTGATTGTAGTGTCTGATATGGTAAGTCATTGTAATTAACGTTCTAGAAGATAATGATTTTGCATTCATCATCGAGTTGATTGGTTCATTCTAAATATTCCAGTGCCTTTACTTGAATTCAGTGGCGGAGCGCCCAAAAAGTGGAAAGAAGGAAAAAACAGAAAAATATCAAACTATACAGAACTAGGTGTCAAACCAGTGACATGTTTGGACACTTTAGAACAAAAACGCCACCATGCAATTTAGACCCATATGGGAAAACATAAGCTACTTATTCAATTTTGGGGGGGGGGGGGGGGGGGGCGAGATCCGCCAATGAAGACAAAAAGTGTACTTCTTTTATAACATTATGAAACCGGTGAATTTGTCATTGCTGTTTGAAGAGTAGATACTAAGCGAGAATTCTCGTGTAGCATTGATAGTAGCACTTTCTTCAAGTTAGCCAATCTAGGAGTAGCAAAAGTCTTCCTAGTGCGTGTGCCACGCATATAAGTAGAATCACCCACAACAAACTGTCGGCCAGATGTTGAAGAAGAATCCGCTATAAGGAAAGAACATGTCCCCCCCCCCCCCCCCCCCCCGGAGAAAACTCAAGAACATGTCCTCACCCCAATAACGATTTGAGGCATGAGTCTCATCACCCTATACCTTGACTTTGGCAAAGCCGAAAAAGAAGAGGGGATCTTGGCGGCATCTTCAGACAACATCCGAATCTTCTCTTCTTGGAAGACTACACTGTACCATCATTGATCTGCTTCCCAAATTGAGAATCTACATAACTTGCCATCTTCTCACATCACCACTAAACGAGAATCAACTCCTGACCGCGCAACCTCATAAGGAAGTTATAAAAAATCAATGCACTATAATTAAGTCTCGTTAATAATAAAGTAACTTAGGGACCATGAACAGAAATAAATTAAATTGTTTAGTAACCGACTGCACAACCCAAGATATTTTGTTTGACCAGGTAATTCATGTTACTTCATATGACAATGTACCATAATTATTACAAAATGGTATAATAGGGATGAAATTTAATAGACATACATGAAAAGAAAGAAATTGGTTATAACGGCCCAAAGAGTTCTGAACTTCTTCTTTTTTAATACGGACTTTCGACTACTCTTAATTCACGATTAAGAAATGGTAAAATAGAAGGGGTACATAAAATATAAACCCCATAAAAAGAGAAACACTTGAAATACTATCAGGCGACTCAATTAAAATATTGTATCATAAACTACACCATTTAGCAAAAAGTGCAACATTTGCTACTTCATTTGCTTTACAATTAAAGCGACACAGTACCGGAAAGATAATGCAACTATAGCGACGCATCAAATCATTTTGACCAGCTTTCCAACTATGTTGCCGACAAAAACTGTCAACACTACATCTCATCCTGCCACTAGGAGGGTGCGCCCATGCAACGAATCAACGAATCAACGAACCCCTTGACCTATAACAAACAAGGCACCAAAAGTGCACATTCTGGGACAAAGCCCACATCTGCCAATTTCAAACGAATATCAGCTTATTTTTGAAAAAATAACTAAAAACTGTAAATAAACACACCTAAACTTAAAATTATTAAATAGGGGTTGAGTCAGCCCCAAAACTTGAGCCCAAACCCAATCCTTTATTAGGGCACCATAAAGACAAAGCCGACCCAAAATCTAGGCCCAAACTAGATTCCAAATAATGTTGCCCGTGCCACGCCGCAACCACCACAAACAAGGAACCTGCCACCGTCCACCACCTATGTGTCGTCGGAATGAAGAAAAGCCGTTCACCACCTGTTGGGTAATCAAACATGGACCAACTACGCCAGAACCGATCAGAAACCACCAGTAACTCACATCAAGGCTAATAGAAACTAGCCCCGCCACCCGTGACACTTCACCGACCAACCTCATCTTCGCCTTGCTTGTCGTCGCACGACCATCCACGAGCCACAGAGTCCATCCTCCATCGTTGAGACCGGAATAAGCAGTCGCCCAGTCTTCATGAGCCAGAGACCTTAGATCTCCATCCTGGAGTACGAGGTAACCACCACTGCCAACACGTAGTGCCACTAGACACAGGGTCACCCAACCCCGTCCGGCTACACCCACACTCGTTGACGAGGCTGAAGTCAGCGCCAGAGGGAGGGCCGCCGGACGAGACCAAACTATCAAGAGAGAAAAAGTTTTTATGCGCGTGAGGCGCGTACCTAGAAAATTTCTCTTAAATTTTTTCGATATTTTTTTAGGAGTTTTTAACTTTAAAAAATATCAAAAAGGTTATTGAACTTTAATTTTTACTATCAATGAAAGGACCCGACCCTAGATTAACTAGTAATCTAGAATCAAGCCCTAATGACTGACCCTAATCTACGAGTTTCTATGAAAATTTTAACATAACTTCCTTTATAAAAGAGACATCCAAAAACCTATAGGGAAAACTGACACTCCGCAGATAAACCCACAAACAATACCGTGGATCGCCAATGTCCATCCGGATTTCTCAACATAAAACTGGAAATCAAACCTGATACATTATTCAAAATTGAAAAACATACTTCCAGTAAATCCACTGATTCTTAAACAAAGAAACTCAACTCGACTACTATACGAATAATGACTTATTCACAAGAGTCTCCCTAAGACAATACTACTGAATCGAAATCCATAGTAACTTCAATAACACAAGAGACATACTGACAGTGAGCTGAGACCTATTGCTGAAGGAATTGACTGGTGGACTTAACTCCCTCGACGACATCTAGTACCCTCATGATACACACTGCAACCTGAGCAAATAAAACCGAAAAGCCCCGGATAAAGGCACATATGATAATAAAAATTGTTAGAGTGAGTGGACGAAAATAATATTTCACTTTTTAACTGAAACTGTAAATAATATGCCTTTCATATATAATGTACATAAAAATAATGCAAGTCTGAAAATAAACATCTAGGTACATTTGGGTATTGTAAAATATGCACAGACTCCGACTCGGATCACCCGACCTCAAGTCTAAATACTGCCCAGGTCAGGTTCTTGGCCCTCCTGGGTGCTAAATAAATCTTCGGGTCAGGTCCCTGGCCCTCCCGGAGCATCTCGGAGATTAACCGAGAGGCAGTGTATCGATGCAACAAATGTGACTATACTCTGAGTAAACAAATCATATATGCCTCCAAATACAAATGCATAAACGTAAATGCATAACTGTAAAATATATAACTGAAGACTTGCAAGCCGACGGTGAAAATAAAATGTCCACTCACAACATTTTGCCGGGATAATTACAAAGCTGAAACCTGCCAAACAACAAACTCATTCATCTAACATGCCCATTAACTCATAATCCTGAAACCATGATTAAAATTTATATCTCACCATCGGGGTTCATAATGAATAGCTAAGATCATAATCTGGTGAGTAATAACATCGAGAGTCTCGTATACTCGAATAACGTATTTTCTGTTTAATTACAACTTAACCAAATTCTGAATTCAATTTCATGCATTCCCTCACTTTTAAGAGTCGCAAACAAATCTTAAATATCAAACGACTCGCAATTAAACTGATAATCAAAGCGTCTTTTAATATTGTCGTGAATTAAACTGATTATTGTCTGATTAAATACTTGTCAAACTTATCAAGCTCAAATATGAATATAAACCTTATCATTGAGTTCGGCACGCGAAAACGAGCGAAACGACATAAAACTTTGTCGAAAAATCTACATTGCCGGAGCTCCGCCGCGCGAGGGGCCGCGAACCACCGCCGCTGGTGGCTGGAATCCCATCGATACCAATTTTAGCGACCTATACATGAAAATTTTCATCTCAACAAGCCCAACAACATTGTAATATAACATAAAACCAAAATCCAAACGGAAAACCACCAATTTGCCGAAAAACTGAATTACCCACCGAAATTTCATTTCCACCGTTAGCCGGAATCCGGCCACGGCTAGGGCCAAGACTACTTGGGTTAGACTCACCATCCAAATGACTTCAAAACCCCCATCATTTCGATCCCCATCGCTGCCGTTTGCGCCGCCTCCAACACCGGAAAAATTCCAACGGTTCTGGACGGTTTCGTTTGCCTCACGGCCGGAGGTGGAATGCCGGCGATGAACCAACCAAATGAAAGAGGAAGTCGAGCCCAACATTTTGATACCAACCTCACGGCCGGAGGAGGCTGGACCAAGCCTCGCCGTCGGCGGGAAGTTCACAGTAAAAATGGGTCGAACCCGTGGTCAACGCGGGTCAGACCATTTTTCCAAAATGGAAACTTTCCATTAATAGCCTGTATAAATACCGTATACATACCCATACACATACCAGTCCAAATCAATGGCTACAATTCAATCTGATCAAAATGGAACAGTCACGATTAAATCAGAAATTAAATTAACACTTTTAAATATTTTCACCTACCGACTTCAAAATTCGTTAAAATATAGCTCACTTATCCGAAAAATTCTCCGAAAATTCACATGAGTTCGGAATTAAATACTCTAAAATTCTTATGAAGGAAGTCAACACAAATTATTGCTTGATGAAAAAGTCATTAATAACCCACGCGATACCACTAATTCGCGATAATTCTATTTCGTACTGATTTATACGTAGATTTTGGTTCGGGTTGTTACAATCAATTTGATCACTTTGTCTATCAATTTGATCACTTTGTTTATCGGGCATAATGGCTAAATTAATAGTGAAAGTTAAAGTTCAGTGATATTTTTAATATTTTCTAAACTTCAGTGATTAAATTGTCGATTGTGACAAAGTTTAATTATTATTATGACTATTTTTCCTTTTAGCAATGCCACTTCTCTATCAACAAATCACACTTTCTTCTTTGTTACTGTATTTGTCAGCTAGATATATGAAAAGTGGCGTGTGGTGTATAGAAAAGGAGTGTCGATTTCAATTTCATTTACCTTTATAAAGGAGTTAACTTCTTGATGGTACATGCCTAAATCTTCGGGGAGTTTTCTATTAGCTCTACCAAGGAGCAAGACACAAAGGTCAAGTAAATCTGAGCAATGAGGCTACCAACACCTGCCATTTGCCTCCTCTTCTTCATTGTTTCCTCTCTACTACTTCACAGACCCACCTTTGCTAGCAAAAGGATAATCATCCGATCTTCATTTCTTTCCTTTGATAAAAAGTGCATATATGATAATTAGCTTTCATGATGATTTGACTAATTTATCGTTCTAATAAATCTTGTTGCTTTTGTATTGGTTATAGTCACCAGATTGTGCGCGGGTGACGACAAAAGAAATCCGAATAGGAAGAATATTAAAGTTTCGAATTCAAATTGAACAATTTTTTTTTTTTAAAGTTGAATAATTATTATGAACACTAAAAGAAACAGTTGAAAATAGACATGAGCAATAAGGTTGAAATCTCTTGGAATGCTCGAACAAATTCCAAGAACAAATACAACAACATGAGAGACAAAGTGGTTATTTTCATATGTCCTTTGGTACAATATATATATATAAGCTTTTCCAATATTAGAGTCCTAAAAGGAGGCTGATTGAGTATTGATCCTAACAAATGTACCGATGAAAAACATAAAAGAAAAGGAATGGAATTAGTACAAAACCAATTAACTTCTTTGATTGATCTGTGATTACAGATGAGCATGAGCAAGGAAAACGAAATAAAACATCACCAATTCTATCATAGGCAGCCATTCCAACAAAAAGTATATATGATGATCACTCTCATTCCATCAATCTTTTGTACTACATCCACGTAATGATTACAACATCACCCTTCCATTTGATATCTGGCCAAATATTTTTTTCCACTTGAGTTCAAACTTTCCGGCACCAAAAGAGGATCTTTCCAACTAGAAAAGAAAAGTATTAGTTAAATGGACAAATGTTATAGACTACAATCTGATGCAATATGAAAGCAAATCCAAGACAGTAATCAGAAATATATAGTAAGACGTACTTTGAAGAACAAAGTTTTAAATATTGTATCAGTGTGGACTTTGATTGGGTAAAGATTATTGAGTTCTCGTAAGACTAAAACTGAAGGCATACATTATTTGAAATGGTTATCAACTATTCACGTTTAAAAGATAATACTGTAATTCAAAAACAATAGATCCGTGATCATATATATGTAATTCTGGTCTCTAATTTTGTGAAAACTATGTGGTACTTTCTTATGAAGTTTTCACTATTCACTTATAGAGAGCTACCTTTCAATCCAAATCTCCATACAAAGCAAACTGGTACACCATCATAAAATTCTGATGAACTAAAATTCTTATTTTGTACGTCTATCAAGTTTTCTCATCCGAATACTAACACAACTATATCTCTTTGCATTAATCCATTAGAGTACTTATTAATCTATATATTAATGACATCTAAAGTAATTCAAATCAACTACATCACACACAGTACCTAAAAAATCACATAATTAAGTTTTCTAGGTATTCAGTTAACCTAACAATATAAAAAAAATCCATATATTCAAAGCACAAATTTACTTTTTAGCTAATGTTATATCAGTTTTTACTTTTTTACAATATAGCAATTTCTTTCTTCTTTCTTTGTATATATAATTACCAAAGCATGTGCTTGCCGTCAAAATTTAGCTCCCAAACAATCTTCAGTAATTACAAACCGAAAACTCAGTGAAACTATGCAGAGCACCATGAAATGAAAGAGTAAATATTTGATTAAATTCAGAAATTCCAGGACCGTTTTACAGACCAATTGCCATTCGTATAACATATTAAAATAGTTACTGAAACTACTCAATTAGAGGATAAAGTCTCAAACCTTAGTTTCAGCTTCCATTCATCTTTATTGCCGGAAGAGTGAGAATGTTTTTATTACCGGAATCAGGTGAAGCATGATATGGCAATTTCATAGAAGGCAAATATCAACTCTATCTACTCCAAAAAAAAAACCAACGAAGTAAGAAAAACCATGAAATCAAAATCCAGATTTGGGGTGTTGGGACCGAGAGAATCTTACCAGAATCTTATGAGGTAGAGCTTCAAGCTAGGAGCCTTGGCTGTATCAAAGAAATCAAAGAAATTGGGAGAGACAACCCTCCCCTGCCGGTTAATGCACTTCGTAGTGACCGACTCCTTATAAAACGCCCACTCTGAGTGGACTGGATGGCTCTTTCATCATTGTTATCACTGCCATCTAATTTCCGAACAGGCTGAAGAGAAGATACATGCTTCAAAGTTTTAATAATTTGAGACAATCCTTCTGCCCGTGATGAGTTCAAACTTGTTTCTCCAGATGAATCCTTTACATTCGAAGCTTGACGATCTTGTAGCCTCTTATGCATCGCTCCGACAAAAGTTGACAAATTTCCTGTTTGAAAAAGAAGATTCCAGAGTCAAGAAAAGGAATCGTCAAACTAATTATTAATTTATATGGAACCATAGAATTTTCAAGATCTAGAATAATGATTATTCGACACTAACCTTAGGCTTTGTGGGATGGATGTGAGCTTGAAAAATAACAATCAACAGAAAACTGCTGTACTCATAATTGTCTGGAAGCCAATATCAACAATATGATCTTACTCAAACTTTACACTGAAAATCAACGACCAAGCTTCCAAGAGAGTTTTTAACCAAATGTCGAAGTATATTTACAACAAAGCCGGACTAAGATAGTTAAATTTATGAAATAAAAGAAACCATCATGCAGTATGCATGTATGCTTTCCCTAGAAGAACACCACAAATGCTATGTAACTCAAATTGGTGTATAAATCCACGAATGACAGTAAATAAAGAAAATACTGAATAGAAGAAAAGACAAACAACTATTGTAGGAGAAGAAACCACAAACCCAGCACCCAAATGAACCAATATTAGAACCTAGTTAACTAATCGAACTGAAACCCACCACACGAATCATAAAATTCAACACTCAAAACAGTAATCTAATAATGACCTGTTCTGCTAAGAGAGTTGAGGAAATGGCGGAGGAGATGACCTTTAGCGGTGTTGCTGAGGAGGGGGGGGGGGGGGGGCGCAACTAATCGACGGAAGCAGGGACGGAGCTGTGAGAGCTTATTACATTTAATCTCTGCCAAAAACAATCATCAATGTAATAAGCTCATGATCTAGTTAAACTAATCAAATCGAAAACCAGTTCGATTATAGATTATAGATGTTACTGTTAGAGTTCGGGATATGAACAACATTCATCTAAATCAAGCAGAAAACCCAATTGTACAGAAAGGTGGAGTACTCTTAATTGTTCTTATCCAGATTGTTCTTAGTTCTTACCCAATCGAACCCAGCACTCCAATATTTTTATGATTAATGTAATTATGTTTACTTGTTCTTTTGACATCAGTCCTCATCTTCGGAACTTACTGCAGAGCATACAAAGGTAATCTCAGATTTCTTAAATAAGGGTAGACAGTTACACACAACTAGATCATGGGGATTCATGGGACTCGCGCAGAGTGGTGTTACTTCCGCAATAAATTCGACTTGGGAGAAAGCAAGATACGGTGAAGATACAATTATAGGAAACCTTGAAACTGGTAATTTTCTTTTCTTCCTTTTGTTTATATGGTGAATTGAAAATTTATACTTTCACATTCATTTTTCATGAATTCAAGGAGGCCACATCACTGGGTAGCTTATGCTTTCATGGGAATCATGGGTATGAATTGCATGGTTCATGGTTGTGTCGTGGTATTCTTATTCTAAAGTGTTCAACATGTCACTGGTTCGACACCCAGTGTTGTATAATTTGATTTTTTTTTTTAGTTTTTTTCCTTCTTTCCACTTTTTGGGGATTTTATTTTCAGATTTTTTTGCTTCTTTCCAGTTTTGGCCCCTCTTGATAGCAGGTCTGGCTCTGCCATTGATAAGAGCAATGTCACTCTAATGGTTGCGGTATTGTTGGTGTGAACCTGGTTTGACCTGGCTCTGCTATTGATGATAAGAGCAAGGTCATTCTAATGGTTGCGGTATTATTGGTGTGAACCTGGTTGACTCTCAATCAAGTTTTTTTATGTGAGTAAATGGGAATACGTGCCAAACAACAGGGAATGTGGAGTTATTTTTGTGCTTGATTCACGCTGAATCGGGTTGACATGAAAATCATCCAGATGGTTGGTCATATTTTAACTTTTGCAAGCTACGACTAAATACCATAGAGAATCATGGATCGGCCATCCTTAACTTTTATTTCCAAATTTGTCTATCAATAAAGATAGTCAAATTATGAAACTTAATTTATCAATGAATCTTGTCCCATCTTTCATCTATTATTCTATTTTTAATAAAACCTTTATAGAGATGACCCACTATAATTAATTAATTTATTATATTTCACCCCATATGGCCTAATTAAACATGGATGCAAATCTGGAGCCACACTCCCTAACAAACATTGATGGGTAGTGCGTTCCATCTGACCACATCAACTCTCCAAATACAGTCTTTAACTGTTTGTTTGGCCTCCGTGGTTAGCTCAAAGCTCTTCTCCTCACCAGCCTGCTTGAACTCCAAGATGTTTGGGTTAACAGAAATTATTATGCCATCCGGATTAACGATGCGGGCGTTATAAGTTCCAGCATTTCCTACATTTTCAAGTGTTCTCTTCACCACAAGGGAGCCGGACAGTGATTGAAGGGTAGTTCAGGTTGGTGAGACTAATAACAGGGGTGGAGCATTTGCAGGCCGGACTTGACATTTTTTGGATCCAAGGCAGAAACTAAAAATGGTGCCCCTCATAGTGTTTAAAAAAAAACTTTGAAATTAAAATGTTCAAACTGAATATTCTAACATAATATTAAAAAAGAAAATAAAGTCTTAGATCTTAAATTACTTTCATAAAACATTATAAACTACTTAAATACTACGCGTCTTGTAGTCTTGGAGGCGAATATATCAATTAACAACACCAAAAGAGATGGAGGGGAGATTTTTGGCAAAATTGGGAGAGCATAATAAGTCTGGAGTGTTTTGAGAAATTTGAGAGAGAATAGGTTGAGAAAATCTTTAGATATGCACATATTGAGTCGCACGATTCTATCACTGTTGAATTTTTGTGAGATGTGTTGCTATCAAGTATCAATTGTGCGAGAAGAACGGAAAAACAGTTTTCCAGATAAAGAAAAGAGTATAGCTCAGTTTTTTATATTGTTATAATATTAAAAAAAATATACATAATAAAATATTTTTAAAAAATAAAGCCCCAGTCAAGGAGGTACCCGAGGCGACCGCCTCCCTGACTCTAGTCAAGTCTGGGTCTGGGCATTTGTATGGCTCTTGTGAGAACTGCTCAATTTGTGTTGCATCGTACCCCATTGCGCATAGCACGTTCAAGTAGTCGTTAGTGTCCAAGTCATAAACTAGCCCTGGATTCAGTGGCCTACCTAGCTATCGAAGAGCAGTGTCAAATGAAGATTCTAAGCATTGCATGCAATACTTACGACATGTGGAATTGAAATGTATTTATGGATATAAATAATCAAATGAATTAAGTCAATTAACCATTAATACGATAGAGGTTAGTGATTCATTGATTTATATGGCAATTGTCGATTAATGATTAGAAAAATAATATATTTTTCAAGCAGTAAAGTAATTCAATTTTTTTATTTACTATTTGATATAATTTATTTTTTAATGTGAATTTATTTTGACACAAGTGAATCAATTTTCTTCGACACTACATGGATTAATTGCACTGTTCGGTTCAACATGTCCTGCTCCATAGCTAAATGCTGTTGCCTCAGAGTTCGAAGCATTGAGCACCTTTTCTCCAACATTATCTTTTGTATATGCTACAAAAAGAAAATAAATAAAAATATTGGAACGAGTAGTTATGTTAAATTATTTTTTATATAAAATTGTTCTCGAAGTTGTAAAAACAGTCATCAATGAGTAATTACTACTAGTCTGAAAGTGCAAGAAAAATATATTTAATTTTACAACTATGAGAACCAACTGTATATATGTTATGTGATAACATATACTGGAAATTTTAATAAACTTAAGCTTCTCAAGTAAAATGAAATGAGGTTTAATATTCTCGCCAGTGGTCATGATTGCAGATCTAATAGCTGCAGGACTCCATTGAGGATATAAGGTTTCAGCAGGCCAACAATGCCAGCAATGTGTGGACATGACATCGATGTGCCTGAATCCGAGTTGAATGGAGTTTTCCGGTTGTTAAACACTTGATTTGTTGGCCCTTCTGCTTCAGTGTAGGCTGCTATGATACTCACTCCTGGTGCAGTGATATCAGGCTGGATGTACAACATTTATCTTGAGTTAGTTTAAGAGAAAAATGGTAGAAATTTTTTAAGCAAAAAGCTTCATATAAAGAGCTGAATTGTTAATAGAGTTCAAACCTTAAGGATATCTGGTGTAACAGTGTTCGGTCCCTTTGATGAAAATGCTGCCATGAATGGAGCTGGTTTCGTCCCCAATTCTGTTGTTGGAAGCTCTATGTAAGCTGAAGCAGTTTCTGTTATGGGTGAACAAAATGCATGCATGTTATATAGGGTAGATGTATTAGTGCATGTGTATAGGGACACAGTAGCATCATCTGGACCATCATTCCCAGCTGAGCAAATCACCGGAATGCCATTCTTAATAGCATGAAATGATCCAATTGCAATACTATCGTCGAAAAACGGTCTAACATCTCCACCAAGTGACACAGACAACACGTCGACGCCATCACTAATCGCCACATCGAATGCAGCCAATATATCAGCATCAGAGCACGTAGTATCATTCACCGGAGGCCAACAGACCCCTTGTACGCTGCAACCCTAGCTTTTGGTGATCCACCTGATGCTGTTCCATTTCCCTAGCCAAACACACTAGCCCCGGCCACGTACAAAATTTCCACCGGCTGTTGACAAAGTGTGAGTGCCGTGGCCATCACTGTCTCGCGGTGTTTGGTATGACGAGTTGAGGGGGCCAACCTCTGCAAATAATCCTTTGCTGAAGTATCTTGCTCCAATTAACTTCCTGCAGAATTATTAGCTTTCAGTTATAACTCACAATTGATAAACTTAACTAGGGAATGAAGTATTGGAATAGAAACTCTATACGATGATGTCGGAATATTTCAGTACGTGTTGATACATGACATACATTAACTGTCACGCTTCAATACCTTGTTAGGCAAACTAGCATGTACGTACTACCCTAAAAGCTCAAGGAAATTGTCTAATAAGTGACGGACAATATACTTACATACATCAAAGTGGTCAAACACTCAAACTAACAAGAAATAACTTATATATATGTAGTTCAAAGTTTTATTTTTGTTGTTGTATAAACAGGAAAGAGAAGTAAAATCTTTATATACTATTGCGGGTACCTGTTGCAGTGAAAGCCAGGATCTTTGTCATTTTGGCATATTCCTTTCCACTTCGATGGAATCGGTACGTCCATACCCTTCATCACGAAAACTCTTGGATTCTGGCCGTGCACCCAGTTACCACAATTCCACTACAAATTAGTGAGGCTAAAGATCATGCTCAACAAAGAAATAGATAATTGTATTCCAAAATTATATTCTTATTTTGGATTATTTCCCATAAACTAATCATCATATCAAAAAATAATTGGAAAGAAAATAGTAAAAAAGATGAGGAAGCTAGGCCAAGGTTTGCCAATAATCTTCTATAGTTGCAGCAACCATGGAAACAAGTTATGTAGGGGTTAAAAAGAACAAATCTTGTAATAAGGCCAAGCAAGTAGTACGACATATTTACTAACAAAAAGCATACATTGCTTCTATTACAACCTTATTTATAACAAAATTACCCCTGCCTAACAGCTCTATAATTTTCCTCTAGCAATATGCTATATCTGGAAGACATTGGTGTTTATGAAAGTTCATAAAATCATAATGAACATGCATGACTAAGCACCAACTAATATTTTGTCGTGAAAGATAAATATAAGGGTCTAATTTTTTGTAAGTCAACGTACTTCATCACTATTGTAGAGAAACTAAATATAACGGTCTAATTTTTTGTTTTGTTGTGAAAGATAACCGTTTAATTGTACTGTATGATATGGCAAGTCAATGTGTTAGTTCGAGAAAATAATGATTGTGCATTTGGCATCGAGCTGATTAATTCATTCAAAGTATTGAAGTGCCTTACTTGGATTCATGAAAAAATGAATGTGTTTGTATAAATTTTTAGTTCACCATATACACAGAAAACATGAAAAGAAAATTACCGGTATGAAGGTTTCCTATAATTGTATCTTCACCATATCTTGCTTTCTCCCAAGTTGAATTTGTTGCGGGTGTACCACCACTCTGCGCGAGTCCCATGAATCCCCATGGTCGTGTGCAATTGTCTTCCCTTATTCAAGCAAACTGAGATTACCTTTGGATGCTCTGAAGTAAGTTTCAAAGATAAGGAATGATGTCAGAAGAACAAGTATACATAATTACATTAATTAAACATTGAAATATTGGAGAATTTCTCACGAGCAATCTGAGATGCTTGTTCTTCTTCTAAAGTGGCAGCAAATCCATTTATGTGCCTTGTGTATGAGTAAAATTAAGATGGATTCTTTGGCAAGTTCATGGCTGCATTTTGGAAATGTAAACAGTTGATGAACATTTGACACTGGAAAGATGAGATAGATTTTGATGTATGAACCTAGAAACTCATTGTGAGTATCGGTCACTTGGTTTAGTTCAAGTTCAGAAAAGTTTGGAGGGTGAGAGTGCGCTCCAAGGTACACCGCATAGGACTATAACCAATATAGAAGCAACAAAGTTTATTAGAACAATAAATTAATAAAATCATCATAAAAGTTACTTATCATGATATGCACTTTTTATTGAAGGAAAGAAATGAAGATGATGATTACCCTTTTGCTAGCAAAGGTGGGTCTTTGAAGTAGTAGGGAGGAAACAAGGAAGAAGAGGAGGCAAAGGCAGGTCTTGCTCCTTCGTAGAGCTAATTAGATAACTCTCAGAAGATGTGCGCATGAAGCATAAAGAAATGAACTCTTTTATAAAGGTGGATGAAATTGAAATTGGCAACCCCCCCCCCCCCCCCCCCCCCCCTATACACTACACACCACTTTTCTATATATGTGGCTAAAAATACAGTCAGAATGTGTGATTTGTTAAAAGAGTAGTGTCATTGTTAAAAGAAATACTATAAGAACAGATTCACTGAATAAGCTGAGAACTCCTATATGTATTCTTTGGTCCGTTATAACAAATTTCTCTCCTTTCACGTTTGTCTATTTTCATTCCTACTATACCAAATTGTAATAATTATAGTACATTGTCATATGAAGTAACATGATAAACTGGTCAAACCAAATTACATGGGTTGTGCAGTTTGTTACTAAATAATTTAATTTATTTCTGTTCAAGGCCTCAAAATATTAATAAAAAATTATAGTGCATTAAATTTTTTATGACTTCCTTATGGGCTTGTGCAGTCAGGGGTTGATTCTCGTGTAGTGGTGATGGTGTCGGAGTCTATTTAAGGCAAAGAGTAAAATATCGGATATCGACGATATATTGACGCTTTAAAATTTGGATATATCGATGGAAATATTGATCCAGTGAAAATTCTGACGGAAATGACGAAAACTAATAAAAATACATGAAAATGTGTAATGAAACTTTTGGAGGTTATTACATGATCAATTATCTATCTTATGTGAAAAGAAAATGTTGATCAAACATCAAGCCATATGAATTTGTTATATTACTATATGAATTAGTATGTGCTAAGTGTTGATAATTATTAAAATATAATTTATTTGTTCTATTTTTATTTTTTGATGGCTAAAACTTATGGGAGGGTAGGCCATCATGTCTTTTGTACAATATATTATACATCACACATCACAAAATCAAATATATTAATACTTCAAAACCACGTACGGGGCTTATGAGGTTTGAAATTCACACTATTTTCTCCATCTCCCTGTTCATAATCATGTGTGTATTGTGAAGAATAATCATTAAATGATTGTTCTCCCATGTAATTTTGCATGTATTGGACATGTCACATGAAAGGTGGATTGGACATTGAGCACGTGAAGATTGAACATTTACCAAACTAAATGTTAAATGTGAAAAGTTTACGGAAATTTCGGAAACTTCGGGAAATATCAAAAATATCGATAAAAATCGAAAAATTTCGAAAAATTTAGGGATATATTTGAAGATTTTCAGGTACTCAAAAAAATTGAAAATATCGGCAAAATATCGTCGATAATTTCGATTTTACATACCTTAATCTGAGGAGATAGTAAGTTATAAAGAGGCTCACTTTGGGAAGCAAATGAATGATGGTACTGTGAAGTCTTCCCCTACATCTGTATCATTGGATAAAGTCAAATTATAGAACCTATCTTTTCACATGTGTAGTGTCCAACATAATTTGTTTTGATTGAACCTTAATATAACACCTATTATTAGAGAATGGGAGATGACATACTATAATTATATTTCACAATATGGCCTAATAAAACTTGGATGCAAATATGGCGCGCACACACTCCATAACAAACATCGAGGGGTAGGTTTGATAATGAAACGGAGTCGGATCAAATTAACCTAGATTTTGATTCGTTTAAGAAGAGAAAAAATTAGATTTGATCCGTTCTATTTATCTGGGATCTTTAACAATCAAATTCGAATCCGGATCTGGCATATCAACTGAGCGGATCCGGACCCGTTTATCAATATACTAATTACTAATATTTTTTTATCATCATGTTAATTATTATCAATATATCACATGACATCATGACCCTGTTACATAACCAAAAAATTTCAATAAAAACAAACTAGATAGATGAAAATAAAAATTCAATTTACATCGAGAAACAAATCATTTTAGATTTTTAATACTTTAATTGATTAATATTTTTATATAACTTTGATAAAAATATTTAGAATGTATTTTAAAAATAGACTTTTAGATTACAAACATTTTATATATGTAAATAAAAATAAATTATATTTAATAAGTAAACGGAGTGGATCATAAACGAATCGAATCACTTGTGATCCGGATCGAATCCGTTAAGAAAACGGACCAACGAATCCGGGTCACAAACGGAACAACGGGCCCAAAAATTAGATCCATATACACATAATAAGTACAGGTCCGGATCAAAATCTGCTATGTTGATAGGTCTATTGAATGGTGCATGAACTGGACCTAAACACTAGGCCTTCAAGATTCTGGGCATGTCAATATTAAGAATCCTTTAATACGAGGTGAAAATACATGTTAAAATATATGTGAAGATAAAAGAGACGTCATTAATTGTCATTAATTCTCTGCTTTCCGTTTTGCAAAATTTATGTTAATGCATGGCCGGAAAACGTATATATGTGGTTGGAAAATGAGAGCTAGAAGTAAAGCTTTGATCATAAGTTTTGTAATTTAACTTAGGAGACACATTTTTTATTTAAAAATTTTAAAATATAATATATTGTTTGATTTAACAAAACAATTTTAGAAAAGCTATTTTCTAAATCAATAATTAATTAACTTCCTTGTCTTATATATATTTTGTTTAGAGAAAAACAACTAAAGACAAGGTAAGTTTGTTAAATACAAAAAAATCAATCAACTTAGTATTTAGACAACCAAACCTAAAATGTAGTAGCAGTTAATACAGCCCATTAATCAACTCAAAAATACAGAATTGCCCTCTGCTAAATAATAAAAACCTACAACCAGATTCCTCTCTCTCTCTCTCTCTCTCTCTCTCTCTCTCTCTCTCTCTCTCTCTCTCTCTCTCTCTCTCTCTCTCTCTCTCTCTCTCTCTCTCTCTCTCTCTCGGTTAGCTGCCTACAGTAGCAATCACTCCTCACTCCCAAACTCACTGCCGCCGCCCCTCCTGACCTTGTCGCCTAAGCCGCTCGCCAGTTTGCCTGAACCTTGCCACACCTCTCGCCAGCCTCGCTTTGCCGCGACTTCAATCTCAGCCTCTTCAGCCTGCATCGATTTTTCCCTCACCAACTTCTCCGCGCCGCCGCGCTCGCCACCTCCACCGCTCCGCTCGTACTCGTTGACTCTTCCGCACAGCCGCGATCGGTCTTGCAAGCCTCTGAACCTTGCATGCCTCCCTCACCGATGCCGCTACTCCATTTCCTCGTGCATTGCCCCTTCGCGCCTCCTCATTCTCCTCCGATCCATAACTCTAGCTACTGCATTTGGTGTTTTGATGTTTGAGTTTCTTTTCTTTCTTTTTTATCATTTTTTTCTGTTTTGGATTTTTTGGTTTGAGATGGTACTATTGAATTTTGTGTGACCTAGATCGAAGTTTGTTTGTAATTTGGCGTAGAATTATGTTATTCAACTTTTTGAGTTGATGCCACTGCACCATTTTTTATTCAAAGTATCAATTGCTATTGTGTTTTCATATTATTTTTTTCTCTTCTTCATATTTTCGGAGACTGCTACCGCATTTTCGGAGACCAATAATGCATAGGTTTGCAGATTGCTACTATGATTTTGGTTTGGAGATTGGTTTTGCATTTTTTTATGACTGCTACTATATTTCAGAGATTGATACTGCATAGACTCACAAACCGTTACTGCTACTATATTCTTGGTTGTTGATTTTCAGTAGCAGTCATATTTTTTAGTAGTAATGTTATTTGATTCTTCGGTAGAATTATTATTTTATTTTTCAGTCACTGCTATCAATTGTTTCTACAAAACTGATGTCTCAAAGTGATCATCCCTCTGTGAACATACCTGCTTGTCAAATATGTGGTCTCAAAGGACACAAAGCACTGGATTGCACTCACAGGTCAAGTTATACCTACCAAGGAGCAGAACCACCAAGGAGCCTTACTACTATGACTGCAAGTGCTTATAACACCAACAGAGCAAATACTTCTTCTTCTCAACCCTCTATTGCTACTGAGGTCTAGATTGGAGACACTGGTCCTACACACCACATGACCTCTGATCTCAGCAATCTCACCTTGGCTCAGCCCTATAATTCTGACAGTAAGATTACAATTGGCAATGGTTCAGGTCTTCACATTGCCCACATTGGTAGATCACAGATTAAACCAAGTGCTCATACTTTTAATTTGAACATTGTTCTACATGTTCCACACTTAGTAGTAAATCTACTATCTTTTACAAAGCTATGCAGGGATAATCAATGCTTTATCACTTTAGATGATACGACTATATGTGTGCAGGAAAAAATGACAAAAGACATGCTCTATGAAGGAATTCCTAGTGATGAAGGAATGTTCTTGTTCAAATCTCCGAAGTTTTCTTCTCAACCTATTGCTTTCTTAGGTGCTGTCAAGTCTTCTCTGTGGCACAAGCGTTTTGGACATCCTTCCTCAGATATAGTATCCAGAATGTTGTCAGTTAGTCAGATTAAACCAACATCTGAGTCTGAAAGTGTACTTTGTACTCAATGCTTGCATGGGAAGATGCTTAGACTAGTGTTTTCTGAGTCTACTTCACAATCTATTAGGCTATTTGCTAAGATCCACTCAGATATTTGGGGTCCAGCTTCTTGTACTTCACTTGAAGGGTATATATACTTTCTTACCTTCATAGATGACTTCACTAAGTTTGTATGGATCTACCCTTTGGTGAAAAAATCAGATGCATTTTCTACTTTTGTGAAATTTCAAGCTTTTGTTTCTACTCAGTTTCAGTGTGGCATTCAAGTTTTAGAGACTGATGGTGGTGGTGAATACAATAGTCACAAGTTCACTGACTTTCTGGCCAATAAAGGTATTCTTCATCAAATTACATGCCCTTACACACCTCAACAAAATGGGGTAGCTGAAAGAAAAAATCGACATCTAGTAGAAACAGCTCTTGCTCTCTTGTCCACTGCTTCTCTACCTAAGTTGTTCTAGTTTCATGCAGTGGCTCATTCAGCCTATTTGATTAATAGAATGTCCTGCAAAACCTTGAATTTCGACTCACCCTTCTTCAAGTTATTCCATAAAATTCCAGATATTGCATCCTTGAGAATTTTTGGCTCTGCCTGTTATCCATACTTGAGGCCCTATACCACAGATAAGTTGGTGTTTAGAACTAGTCAGTGTGTTTTCCTTGGATATGCCTTAGATTATCAGGGAGTGTTCTGTTACTTCAAGGATAAACACAAATTATGGATTAGTAGACATGTAGTTCATGATGAAACTGTGTTTCCTTATTCTTCCACTTCTCCATCCGTATCTTCAGTGTCCACTCCTCTACCTCCATCCCCCTTTTGCAAAATATTTCTTGTCCTCCTACTATGTCATCCTCTTCAATAACCTCAGGTTCTGATCCTTCTTCTCCTATACCATTGTCTACTATGTCACACTCCACTGTGCCTTCAAAGACTAATTCTACCTCAATTATTCTTGTTCTTTTTTCTGATCAGTTACACATTATATTGCCATTGTGACCACAACATGATACCTCAGCTGTGGTTGAGGAGGGGAATTCTGAGCAAGATCGGAATAATAGTAGTAAAGACTTGTTAATAAAGACTTGTTAATAGAGACTATGGAGACTGAACATGTGACTTACACTAAGAATGGAGTTGATGCAAATACAACAAAAATAGATGATGTAGAGATAGTGGAATCTGTGGCACAAGCCAATGAAATGGCTGAACATGCCAATTAAGTGGAAAATAATGGAGTTGAAAGCAGTGATGATCGTGAAAATAATATTGATGTCAATGACATCAATATTAATCAAGGAGCTAGAGTTTTGGATGTTGTAGATTTACCTTATGAGCTTCAGTTTATTGCAGATCAAAACTATAACACTCATTCTATGCTTACAAGGGCAAAGCATGGTATTGTGAAGAAGAAAACATTGGAAGATTTCTGTGCCTTCTCTTGTATTGTCCAAAGTAAAATGTATGATAAATATCCATTCTTCAATGGATTCTCTACTCTATCAGATATTTCAGAAGTCATTGAGCCAAAGACTTACAGAGCTGCTGCTGGCATCACTAAATAGGATACTACTATGAAAGAAGAGATAGATGCTCTAACAAATCAAGGAATATGGACCTCAATACCTTATCCAGCAAATAAGAACATAGTTGGTTGTAAATGGATTTACAAAATCAAGAGGAATCCTAATGGTAGTGTTTCAAGGTACAAAGACAAACTTGTGGCTCAAGGGTATAGTCAATCTAAGGGATTGGATTACGATGAAACATTCAGTCTAGTTGTGAGACATAGCACTGTGAGGATAATACTAGCATTAACTGGAATGCAAAACTGGAAATTGAGGCAACTAGATGTAAAAATGCTTTCCTCCATGGTGACTTGAAAGAAGAGGTGTATATGGGTTTTATTGATCCCAAATTTTCTTGACACGTTTGTTTTCTCAAGAAATCATTATATGGGTTAAAGCAAGCTCCCAGAGCTTGGAATGAGAAGTTCACAGGTTTCCTACCTAGTCTGGGATTTCAATTCTCATATTATGATCCTAGCCTCTTTGTCAAACATAATGAACAAGGTATTGTAGCCTTGCTTTTGTATGTGGATGACATAGTCATCACTGGTTCTGATAGTGTTGTCATCAACAAAGTGCTTACAAAACTTAGCAAAGTGTTTGAAATGAAGGATCTAGGTCCTTTGTCTTATTTTTTGGGTCTTGAAGTTATACGAAAACCACATGGTATCTTCATCAGTCAAGGGAAATATGCCAGAGACCTCCTAGTCAGAGCTAGAATGAGCACTACAAAGCCTTGTAACACTTCTTGTCTACCTCACCTTCGAATGTTAAAAGATGAAGGAACACCCCTGGAAGATCTTACACACTATAGAAGTATTGTAGGGGCTTTACAATACCTATTTTTTTTCAAGCCCTGATCTAGCATACTCAGTGAATACTGTATGTCAATTCATGACAACACCTACTGATGTACACTATGGAGCAGTTAAACATATTCTCAGGTACTTACAAGGCACTACAACAAAAGGATTGTTTTATAGAGCTTTTGCAAGCACATTGTCTTGCATAAATTCATATTATGATGCAGATTGGGCTGGGGAAATAAATCAAATAAGATCAACAACAGGTTTTATAGTATATCTTGGACCTTGTCCTGTGTCTTGGCAATCAAAAAAGCTAGGTTCTGTTGCTCGAAGCTCTACAGAGGTTGAATAAAGAGTGTTGACAAACACAACTGCGGAGATTTCTTGGGTCAGACATATTCTTTGTGATCTACACATCAGAGTACTTAGACCTCCTTTACTCAGGTGTGATAATCTCTCAGCTCTTGCTCTTGCCTCTAACCCTGTATTTCATTCCAGAATTACACACTTGGACAATAATTTCTATTTCGTGAGAGAAAGAGTTCAGAAGAAAGATCTTGTACTTGAATATGTGCCTACTACATAGCAGATAGCTAATATATTCACAAAAGGCTTGCATTCCCCTGTGTTTCAAATACATAGTATCAATCTCAGTCTGGTGAATCCTACTGAGATTGAGGGGCGGTGTTAACTGAGCTTGTTGACTCAGTAAGACGATGGTGTATGCCACACACATGTCTGTGAATGTTTCCCAATCTATTCCTACATGTGCCAATGATCTAATAAAGGAAGAGTTTGTAGAATGCCAGTCTGGCCTTAGCCGTCTCAGATATTTTTATATCAAATGTAGTTTCTCTTAGTCTATAAATAGGTCCTCTTTGTAATGAAACTGTGAGTATGATTAATACTAGCAAAGCTCTGCCTAAATTTCCTCTCAATTATTTACTGAGTTTTCCTATTTCAATTCATAGCTTCCATGTCTGGTTACCATGTTATCATGGTATCAGAGCTCACCTAGCTCCTGAGCCTGATCACGCTACGTTTCCGCACATCTCCATTCAACGATTTCGAGTTCGATCTCTGATTTTTTTTTTTGGCTCCAGACATCGAAATTTGCTCAATTCTTTAGACGAGTGCAGGGGGTTTCTTACTGATTATGGATCTGCAAGTGTTAAGGAAATCAGACTTCAACTGGTATCACATCCCTCTTTGTAGCTCAAATACTCATATTTTGATGCAGTGTTATGAGTATCATGCTCTCAAAATTGTTTGTTATGATGATGTGATGATATTAGAGTAGAATTAGTGTTCAAAAATTGCTAAACCTAGTTCCTGAAAACTCTCCAAAAAAATTCGTTAAAAAATAGTTGCTGAAAACTTTTTGTCGTTGATATCGTATTCGTCTATGGATGTTACTGGCATATTCAGTATTAATCTCAAAAGTGACATAAGTATCAATTACTAGTATTTATTATAATGACACAGTCTACTTGTTGTGATTAATCAAGAGAGTGTGATTAGTCAAGAGAGTGATATTGTGGTGTGGTCTTCTTGTATATCTTCAGGTCTTGCTCCTTCGTAGAGCTAATTAGAAAACTCTCGGAAGATGTGCGCATGAAGCATAAAGAAATGAACTCTTTTATAAAGGTGGATGAAATTGAAATTGGCAAACACCCCCCACCCCCATATACTACACACCACTTTTCTAAATATGTGGCTAAAAATACAGTCAGAACAAGGAAAGAGTGTGATTTGTTAAAAGAGTAGTGTCATTGTTAAAAGAAATACTATAAGAACAGATTCATTGAATAAGCTGAGAACTCGTATATGTATTCTTTGGTCCGTTATAACAAATTTCTCTCCAATCACGTTTGTCTATTTCCATTCCTACTATACCAAATTGTAATAATTATAGTACGTTGTCTTGTGAAGTAACTTGATAAACTGGTCAAACCAAATTACATGGGTTGTGCAGTTTGTTACTAAATAATTTAATTTATTTCTGTTCAAGGCCTCAAAATATTAATAAAAAATTATAGTGCATTAAATTTTTTGTGACTTCCTTAGGGCATCTCCAACAATGGAGGTCCTATACCTTATAGTAGAACCTTCAAAGAAAAACTCATCTCCAACCCATAAAAATTTGGGTCTCATACCCTATATCTAGGTCTCATACCCTATCCAAGGTTCTAAAATAGAACCCAATATGAGGTATAGAACCTTGTATATTTTTGTGGGCCCAACTGTTTTAATAAAGAGTATTTTGTTGTTTTCTTATAGTGAATTAAACTTTTATTTATTATACACTCACTTTTATTAATAGCACACAAAATTAAAGGTCAATACAACACACCAAATTAAAAACACACAACAACACACCAAATTTAATTAAAAAATTCAATAATAGATTATTTTAAATTAAAATAGTTTGAGAAATTATTATAGAATACAATATGTATATTTTAATATTAAAAGAAATCTATAATAAAGATTATGAGTTTTAAGGTATAAGATATAAGACCCATGGTTGGAGATGAGAAAATAAGTTTTATTATGAGGTATGAAACCTTCATTGTTGGAGATGGGAAGGTCCTATAGTGAATAGTGATTTTACAAGGTTCTATTATGAGGTATAGAACCTTTATTGTTGGAGATGATCTTATGGGCTTGTGCAGTCAGAGGTTGATTCTCGTGTAGTGGTGGTGATGTCTGGGTCTGTCTGAGGAGATGGTAAGTTGTAAAGAGTCTCACTTTGGGAAGCAAATGAATGATGGTACTGTGTAGTCTTCCCTATATCTGTATCATTGGATAAAGTCAAATTATAGAACCTATCTTTTCAAATGTATAGTGTCCAATATAATTTGTTTTGATTGAACCTTAATATAACACCTATTATTGGAGAATGGGAGATGACATACCATAATTATATTTCACAATATGGCCTAATAAAACATGGATGCAAATATGGCGCCACACTCCATAACAAACATCGAGGGGTAGGCCAAGTTTGATAATCAGGCGGAGTCGAACCAAATTAATCTAGATTCAGATTCGTTTAAAAAGAGAAAAAATTAGACCCGATTTGTTCTATTTATTTGAAATCTTTAATAATCAAATTCGAATTCGGATCCGGCAGATTAACTGAGTGAATCCGGATCCGTTTATCAATATACTAATTACTAATTTATTTCTTTTATCATTATGTTAATTATTACCGATATGTCACATGACATCATGACCCTGTTACATAACCAAAGTATTTCATTAAAAACAAACTAGATAGATGAAAATAAAAATTCAATTTACATCGAGAAACAAATCATTTTAGATTTTCAATACTTTAATTGATTAATATTTTTATATAACTTTGATAAAAACATTTAGAATGTATTTTAAGAATAGACTTTTAGATTACAAATATTTTATATATGTAAATAAAAATAAATTATATTTAATAAGTAAACATAGTGGATTATAAACGGATCGAATCACTTGTGATCCGGATCCAATCCATTAAGAAAACTGACCAATGAATTCGGGTCACAAACGGAACAACGGATCCAAAAATTAAATCCATATATATAATGAGTACGGGTCCGGATCAAAATATGTTCTGTTGATTGGTCTATTGAATGGTGCATGAAGTGAACCTAAACACTAGGCCTTCAAGATTCTGGGCATGTCAATATTAAGAATCCTTTAATACGAGGTGAAAATACATGTTAAAATATATGTGAAGATAAAAGAGGCGTCATTAATTGTCATTAATTCTCTGCTTTCCGTTTTGCAAAATTTGTGTTAAAGCATGGCCGAAAAACGTATATATGTAGTTAAAATATAATATACTGTTTGATTTTACAAAACAATTTTAGAAAAGCTATTTTCTAAATAAATAATTAATTAACTTCCTTGTCTTATATACATTTTGTTTAGAGAAAAACAACCAAAGGATAAGATAAGTTTGTTAAATACAAAAAAACTAACCAACCTAGTATTTAGACAACCAAGCCTAAAACGTAGTAGCAATCAACCCAGCTCATTAATCAACTCAAAAATACATAATTGCCCTCTGTTAAATAATAAAAACCTACAACCAGATTCCTCTCTCTCTCTCTCAATTCATAACTTCCATGTCTGGTTACCATGTTATCAGTGGTGAGGTCGATTCCGCCCTTGTCGGGCGAGGCTAAAGTGGATATTGGGGTTTGCAGTCGCCCCGGGAATCAATCGAGGAATGATCTGGGACTCAGGAGGTCGAAAAGGCGGCGCTGGCGTGGAAGAAGACCCTACGAACGAGGCCAACAGTTGCTAGGTATAACAGGGTCCTCTTGATCTGCAATTATCTCACTCCGGCGAAGTTCGATCATGGCCGAAGTCTCTGGTCGGTGGTGGTGACTCGGAGTAACGGCGGCGGCAGGAGACAGTTTTGGATAGTGGGCTCACCTTGTGGGCTTTCAGGAAACCCTAGGAGTATTGGGCTGGGCCTAAAGATTATTTCTAATTTGGTGGTCCATTTTCTTAGGGCCTTTTGGCAGAAGACTTGCTTTTGTTTGCAGATCTTGGCATCTAGGCTACGATTCTCGTATTAGGAGTTGGATGCGACAAATCGTAACAAGCTGATACCCTTTATTTTTGGGACTTTTAGCAACCCAATGTGAGAACGGAGCAGCTATGGAAGAACGCGGAGGCAGTCGAAGAAGTGCTTGACTCACAAGCTTCATTAAGGTTAAGAGCATAAATGGCTAGTGGAACGACCGCATTATTACCCGTGATCGAGTATTCGACAACACGATAAACGTTTCCAACGATTATCGACACCCAACTTTAGTATAGTGCTAGTTTCTTTTCAGTATGTCTTTAGTAATTTTGTTGCTTCATTTCTCTAATTTTAATATCGGTTGTAACCAGTTCTTTGTTCAATGAAATTTTATCGATTTGTCAACAAAAAAATTTAATTAAGCTAACATATTCCTTTGATGCGGTCAATCCAATTAGCCTTTGATAACATGTCGATGAGATAGCTAGCTTAGCATAAGCGGCCGTGGGACAATACGTCAAACAACCTTGGTAAGGCTGTAGTTTGTCTCATACAGTGACTTTGTCACCGTCTAATACCCTGTTGATCGATCAACAATGCCCTTCAAGGTGGTGGTCACCATTTCCAACGATGCAAACAGCCAAAGCTTCTCCTTCATTCCTGCCGCAAAGCTTAGGCTCAACTTTGGCACCACATGCACCTACGCTACTAATACATGGGAATCGGATCACACCACTACTATATTATTTAGATTCAGAGAGAGAGAGAGAGATTTGAAACCCGGCCCTTTTGTTCTTCTATGCAGAAATGTTGAAGAAAAAAACTGTTTCGGCCGTCTGGTTCAAATAGAGTTATGAGTCCCATCTAATCTCTCATCTCTGCTATTGGATCTTCTGCTGTTTTTGCTTACTTCTATCACTTCCACCCTTCCTTATAAATCCTCCCCACTCCTCGCTTTGCTTCTCTTGCACTCAACTCAGTTTCAAAGGAGCAGAGAGATGGATGGAGACTGAGATTCTTCGCAAACTTCCATTTGGATACTACAAATAAATGGTAGGTATATCTAACTAGCTTGTAGGGCTGTTGATTCCTCCATGCCATTTCTTTTAAGGTTTATGTAAATTTTCCTTTTCACTGTTGGAGATTTGGTCATGTGAGCAAGAAACTGATCCATTATTCTCATCACGTACATCTGCTAATTTGTTTAGTCCAATGTTGTATAAGGCAGAGATTAGGGAGTTCTACGAAGTACTTCCTTATTTTGTGCAGGCCGAGTATGTATGTTTTAATCCGGCGTTCAGGTCAGCTGAGGCATATGACGTGCCTGGCTCCCTGGATGCCATCTAAGCAACTCGTCAATTAAAATGTTGACTTTTCTTAGTTGGCATCATGGGAGTCATGCATGTCCCAGTCGTCCAGTGAATCCGACCGTCCTACACAGTCCTCACTCCTCACCGATGACTTCGTCAATTATTTCTTTCGGTGAGAGCATTACATACGTACAAAAGTTGTGTGCTTTTGTAGTAGCGATCCCATGACTAAGCAACCTCCTTATCATATTTCTCCTATTTGATCAAATTGTAAGCAAGTGGTGATTGCCTGTGAACCGTGGGGAAGTTTCTCTGTATATTTGTTGTTTAATTAGTGATGGTACTTTAATTTTAAGTCGTCGTGTAACTCGTGTTTGTCCCTGTTTTATTGCAGATACCAATCCAGAGCATTGAACAGTCTTGATTCCCATATCTTAGTTGGGGTCATATACAGTGCCGGAACCAGGATAAGATTGTTATATGGACTGATTTTAACCAATGAATTATTTGGTGTGTGAAGCGTAATTTTTTTTTGGTTTGGTACTTCATTGTGATGTCATAATTTTATATTTTAGCTTCTAATTATTTTCTGCCTAAATTATTAAAAAGAGAGATAGATATTAAAAGACGTAATTAAGTCAATGCCTGAAGAGCATCAATTGCGACCATCAAACATATTCATTATTCAAAACTTGCATGCTCAATGTAATATACAATTACTACAGCAAATAATAACACAAGACTATAAAAAATACGTATAACTTATGAAACAAATTACTATTGTGCTATTAAGATTGAGACTAGGTGTGTTGAATTGATGGGACAATAGATTGATATTTGAGATTTGAGTGGGTGAATCGTGCTATAGAGATTGAAAGTGACGGAGGCGACTCTGGCGAGTTAGGCCGAATGAGGCGATGCTGGTTTGGGAATAGCCAACGAAGGACAGCCGGGATCAGAGCTATCAGATGGTCGACACACATAAAACTCTTTAATCAAAACCTTAAAAAACGATGAAGACTAATAGGTCTTCAATTAAGAGATAGCTGCTCTCTAGAGTATATTTCACTCACGTTTAATGGACCGAGAATAATATCAAAATTAGCTAACTTTTTTCCTTAATGTAAAATAATTTTCTTTTTAGACTCAAAATTCTTACTCGAGCTTAAACGCAAAGAAGCTTTGGCCTGACTCCGCGGGTGGTCATATAGATGCAAATGGTTTCTTTGCAGGTAACACATGCATGAAAACAAAAATCTCAACTCTCATAACTTGAAAATGGCCATACCGTACTATGTATTTCCCAGAAAAAAAGAAAGTTATGAGATTCATTGAAGAATTCGAAATCCATACATGTACGTGGTACTAGCTAGGACGATCCCCTAGCTTTTGTTAATATACTTGAATAATCCATCGATCGGTGTTGTGAATATGGGTATGTATATATGTCCATCTCTTCAACTTATAACGTGGTGACACCGAATTACATAATAGAGCAATTGGGATTTGGGTCACGGACAGGTCGACATTGGTATTCGTATGGAGTACAATGGTATTGTTGAGGCCACCCAACTGTATCAACTTGGATAGGTTTAACTTCATCCTTCTTCTCCTCTTTCTTGTCACCCACAGCATTGACACTGATGACCTCTGCAAACTTGACGCTTTTTCTGAGCCGAGTTGTGAGCAGAACCACATCCACACCATCTCCTGTAACTTCGATATGGCCCTTGCTCTGTTCTATACTTGCCGAGTCCACCCCTGAAATTACCATCAACACACAGATAGACGGTTAATTAGTTTATAAAAAGAGAGAGATGTTACACATGGAAAGGAACAAGAACAGAGTATATATTGGGAATGGAGTAATTTCTTACCATCAACTCCGACTGCGGTCTTCATGGCCTTGGATCGAGACTTGTCATCATGCACAGAAAGCTTAATCACAACCTTTTGCTGCAATTAATCATAAAAATTAAAGAAGAGATCTTTCAGTACTGGGAAATCGAGAAACATATGCATCATATATGTATTTGCAGGAAGATCGAGAACACATCTATACCTTCATGATGATGACGGTGCTGAAGAATGATTGAAGATGAGAGTGATGATAGGAAAAGATTAGGGAGATCGAGGGTGCTGTTGTATAAGTGAGCAATGGATGGAGGGTGTCAGAGTAATTGGTGCTGATGGTACCGTGTTGCGAATCCCTCTGGTATTTATAGAAGAGTCATTAGAACTACCCTAGCTACCTACCTAGTCGGACACACTTTACTACCTAAAGAATTTTGTGATTGAACTCCAACATATATGTGTCAATTTTTACTGGGGCGACAAGGGACTGGGGTACCTGAAATTATATGTGTAAACCAAAAAACTAAGCGGTCTAGACTTTTAGAATCAATATGCTTATAATCTGGCTATGCTGGCAAAATATTTCTGGCATAGCATACAAAATTTAGACTCGTTGGTAAGTCAGATCTATCGAATTCGTTACTTCCATTCATGTTCGATTTAGGATGCAACTACGACTGACGCTAATTCCTATACTTGGCGTTGCCTCTTAGCTGCTAGGCCTGTTGTGGACATAGGGTCTCGTTTACTGGTAGGGGATGGTACCTCTATAGCGGTTTGGGAAGACAACTGGATATCTCGCCCGGGTCAATTTTGGCATATTACACCGTTGAGAAGCCCATCACCTCTCTGCTTTGTCTCTCAATTCAAACTACAATAAAAAGCCACTTAGACCACGAAACCCATTAAAGTTTCGTCGCCTAAGTACAAAATTTGGTCGTCTAAGTTTACTAAGACGACGAAACATAAAGCCACACCTAAGAGAGCAAAAATTCATCGTCTAAGTAGTGACTTAGGTGACGAAATTGATTTTCGTCGCCTAAGAAATTTCTTAGAAAACGAAAACAAATATTTCATCGTCTAAGTCACTACTTAGACGACGAAAACAGAATTTGTCGTCTAAATTGAACTTAGGTGACGAATATTTTCATTTCATCATCTAAGAACATATCCTACACTTAAACCATAAGCCTTAAACCATTTTCCCTAAACCCGGAACATTTTAGGCAACGAAATCAACCAATTTCGTCGTCTAAGTACAGTCTATCTCTCAATCCGACCTCTAAGAGCATGACCATGTATACCATCTTAAAATACATATTTTTTTCGTTCAGGGCATAGAGTAAACAATTCTTGGACTGTGAGTGTCGACGGTTTAAAAATCGAAGTTACGAAGATTCTTATATTAACGTTTCCGTTTCGTTGAAATTTTGGTTTTATGGTTGACTACGCCGATCAAATCCTTAACGAACTTTGTTTTGAATGGAAATTCATCCACTTACATATTATGTTATGGTGAATATATCCAACGATTATTTTTTTCAAATTCAATTTTGTTAGTATTGATGTGTAGTGAATATAGACATACAAACACTTAAGTTATACACCATTAATAGATATATAACAAGTTTTTAGTCTTAATTAATTTTTTATGTCAAAATTTAATTAATTTATATTTAGTTGATAAATTAAGTTTTTATGACAAGACGAACACCCGTAACTTCATAAACGGGTTTACAAATTATTTTTTACGATATTTTTCGATAATTAATCACTATGAATTCATTTGATCAAATCCTATCTAATCCGAATTAAGTTGAAATTTTTTCTACAATATTATATAAATGTAATGGTTACACCTGACTGTTGATTTTTGATGAATTTTAAGCAACTATCCAAAATTAATTCTCATATATTTTTAAAAAATAATTCACTTAGGCGACGAAACTAATAGTTTCATCGCCCAAGTGAAATTTAAAAAATAAAATAAAATTAAAAATTCACTTAGGCGACGAAATATACTATTTTCGTCTCCTAAGTGAAATTTTCTTTTAATTTTTAAATATAATATAATTTATTTTATTTTATTTTTATTTTTATAAAAAAAATTAAATAGGCGACGAAAATTATAAATTTCTTCACCTAAGTCCAAAATTTTGGTGGTTAACTTTTCTCCGCCAAATATTTTTACCTAAAATTGAAAATCACTTAGGCGACGAAACTATTTATTTTCGTCGCCTAAAGTCAAATTTTTTGCGGTAAACTTTTTTCGTCAATTTTTTTTACCAAAAAATTGAATCATTTAGGTGACGAAATTTATAATTTTTCACAATCTTTTATTCTAAGTGGTTGCTTATAAAAAAAAATTCATCTACTATTTTTCACAATCTTTTATTCTCTCAAACTCAAACTCTCTCTCTCTCTCTCTCTCTCTCTCTCTCAAACACACCACCACCACCACCACCTCCACCATATATACCACCTTGGCACCATCACACACCACCACCACCACCTCAGCACCATCACACAAACACGCGACCACCACCATCATTAAATTAATTATATCTGAATTACAAATTTTTCATCAATTAATAATTAACATTTAATTATAATTTTCAATTAATAATTAACATTTAATTAATTTTATTAATTTTTTTTTAAAAAAAAACACTTTGACAACGAAACAAATAGTTTCATTGTCTAGGTTCTGTATTTATTTTTTAATTAAAATTTACCACTTAGACGACGAAAAACTTTCATCGTCTAAGTGGATTATTTATTATTTATTTAAAAAAAATTGAACACTTAGGCGACAAAAATTCTAAAATTTCGTCGTCTAACTGGTAACACTTAGACAACGAATTGTGAGTTTCGTTGGCTAAGTTCTCACTTAAACGACGAAAATTTGCGCCGTGTTTTCAAAAAAATTGCGTTGTCTAAACACCTAGAAGACGAAGTTTATTTCGTTGTCTAAGTACTTAGGCTAAAATTGTTAGGCGACGAAATTACTTCGTCTCCTAAATGCAGTTTTCTGGTAGTGTCATTCAGGAGGATAGATCCTAGAATCTCCCTTTATTGAATCGGTATTTGGACAAAAAGGATGTTGACCTGATTTAGAGGATCCCGTTGAGTCATCGCAGGAGTCGGGACTACTTGATTTGGCATTATAATGAAAAAGATCTCTTCAAAGTGAATAACGCTTACATTATTGCGTGATATGAATTGGTATTGCCGGCTCATGCAAGTATCCTGCCGCTGGCTTAGTCGGATGCTTGGAAAACTTTATGGGGATAGCGTACTGCTCTTGCAGCCAAAGTATGTGTCTGGAAGGCCGTTAAAGATTATCTACCCTTCAATATGCGTTTAAGGGATAAAATGGTTTATGTCCAAAGCGATTGTTCTTTGTGTCAGCAAGCTCTAGAGACGGAGTTACACTTGTTTCGGGACTATTGCAGGGTAAGTCTGTTCACACAAGCCGTCACAGCTGGGGCATGAGAACTAGCATCATCTTTCTTTGATTGGCGTGTAAAAGTTTTCGCTCATCTTTTGTCTGCAACTCTTGGACACCTCTTTGCTCTTATCTGGTTCGTTTGGAAACGCCGCAATGATAAAGTATTCAAGTAGGCTGAGTTTGTTGGGGAAATGATTAAGCTACAGAGTCTGGATTGGCAAGAACACTTTCTTTTGGTCAATCGATCTTCGCTTAAACCACACTGCACGCCGGTTCGTTGGCATGTTCAATCAGTCAGCCGTTTCTGCATCTGTACGGATGACGCTTACGATAAAGGGACCCACAAGGGAGGTGTGGGGGTAGTGGTCAGAGACTGGATGGGTAATTTTATCATGGGTTACGGTCGTCAGGTGGAGGGGCAGTATTCTCCATTTTCGGTGGGGATGGCTGGCTAGCTGCGGATTTTGAGGCTTGTCAGCTTAGTCTTGGACATGGCTTCACACCAGTCCGTTTTAGTTTTGACTCTTTGGTTCTGGTCAAAGCCATAGCCGACCTTGATTCCTGTCCGATGGATTTTGCAGACATGGTTGACGACATCTGCACTCTGTCGGAGCATATGCCGAATTAATATGCCGAATTCGACCTTTGTTCATATTCCACGGAAAGCAAATAATGTGGCTCATAAGTTAGCTAAGTGGGCATTACGCCATGCGACACAACCTACG
The DNA here is from genome assembly GCA_946800695.1 of Geum urbanum. Classification (NCBI taxonomy): domain Eukaryota; kingdom Viridiplantae; phylum Streptophyta; class Magnoliopsida; order Rosales; family Rosaceae; genus Geum; species Geum urbanum. Next base: position 43,978,031 of record OX327008.1, on the reverse strand, counting down.
CATTTCACTTCATTTACTTCAGCACCTTCGTTTTATATGAAGCGCTAAGCAACAAACGTACTTTATTTCCCTGGAATGAATTTTTCGACCTTTCGAAAAATAGGAGAGGTAAATATATAGTTACTCTGATTAATATATATACCACGTGCAAATTAATCTTTTAATTATGTGGGTTCTAGTGATTTACAGTAGTAGTCATCATTTTCACTAACTAATATTTTTTTTTTCTCTGTTACTGCATGCTCATAGTATAACAGACCAACGATGAAGAATCAAGAAAAACAAACATTCTCTCTTATCTGCTCAGCTGCTCCAATTAATATGATGTTCTAGCTAGCGCACTCTTTGAGTGCAGACACTTCAATATGGATACAAATATCCATCAAATCACCAAGTTTAAATTTATCTATCGAAAACTTAACATCACCCCTAATTTCACAGTCATTACGAGTGGGATGAGTTTAAGGAGCGTAAAACTTATCTCTTTGCCAATACTTTGGAATTGAAACGTATTAGCCGATAGTTAGCGAAACCCTTCTACAATATATAACGAAAACAATACAAGTTGTATCACAAATATTGTAGATAACTCGCAAGTAGTACATACTAGCTAGTGGTACTAGTAGATGGTTGTAATTTTATATCTTACAGTTGACATCTCTCAGCAAAGAATCGGTCCTGTAGAAGAAGTCGCTCTCGTGCGTTGGCATACAATTAACAAATAAGGGAAGCAAAACCCCTCTATGGTTTTCCACTTTTCCATCAAACTATATGAAAACCATTTGGACGACTAAGACTTTGGGCATAGTTTGTGGAGGAGGATATCGACCAACTCGATCTTATATTTACACTTAGTTGCATCAATTCAAGATATTTAGTGATGAAAATGTATGACAACCAACTACGATCCCATACACATTAATACACAAGAATTTGACCACATATATACATTAATTGATTATAATTCTACACGATTATAGATTACAACTAGCTTTAGCTTTTTTGACCCAAAAACTGCTTTTCGCATCTATGCATTACTACCTCAGAATAAACCCCTAGCTAAACACTATTTTTAGTAGTAATTAAGATGATGACATACCTAACTTGAAGTCCATTTTAAGTTTATAAGAAATGTAAAAAATGTGGCGCGCCCTATCACTCGCCGCAATGGTCATTACCGTTACTTTAGTAAGAAGTTCTCATTATGATTTTAACATCTTCAATAATGTTCTCTATTCTCTCAACGGTTAGAATTTAGATTTATTCTTTAATATACGTTATATGGAGTCACAATTCATGGAAATGGTTAGTATGCGCTTTGCAACTTATATAGATGCTTACTTTAGTTAATGGACCAAGAGTTGAGTCTCTCCTCTAGCCAGAACACCTAGAAGCTTAATTTCTCACTATACAACTCAATCAATAGTGCGGCGGCTAATTAACTTCTACTAAAAATTCAACGGAGGAGTTCGTATCCGTAAATAGGTCATTGAAGATTCATGTATAATGCAATATTAGATAGTTGTAGTACTTTCACGTATAAGAAAATTGATAAATGCGTATATAGCGTCACTCAACGCCTCAAGCTATGACACCAAGCATATAAGACTCCTTCTAATCATTTGATTAGACATGGAAAATACTGACTGTGACGGCTCAAATTGAGGACCCCTAATGTATCTGAAGTCTGCCACTAATTGCACGTGTGAATGGTAAGTTTTACATTGCATGGTTAATTATCTGTATAAAAAAGGAGAAAAGTCAAGTTTTATATGGTTATCAATAGTCAAAAAATAATTATAGGGTATATTGGTGATGACTGATGACTGATGACTGATGAGTCCAAAACATAGTTTTGTTATTTTCTGGCATGGAGGACTCTAGTCACTCTACTATTGGGTGCGTAATCTGAACTTGTGAAGTTTGAACTGTACGTAGGAAGTCCAGAGGTACGATCATGTCGATCTTCCTGAACCTTCTGGCGGGCTGCAGTTGGCGCCCAGTTAGCTTTGTCGTCACAGCAAGTCTTGGTCGTTTTTTTTAAAGCTCCATGCACGAGGCTTTGAGTTGCCAATTTAGCTTCAAACCTCGACTTAGAAAGACTTAGAAAGCTAACAACTTCTAAATCCTATGTCACCATGCATTTAGCAGGGACTATATTGTTAATTAATTTGCTATAATGCTATTGTTGACCAAGTTATCTTTGAATTGTGATGCTTTCGCCATAAACCTTTTTAGTACTTGCGTTTTGTAACTGGCGTTGCTCACGAGTTGGGAGACTACGTCTGAAAGCAAGCTAGATGTTGGTGTTTCTGCAACCTTCGATTTTGGTGCTTAGTGTTAGGACTTGGGAGCCAGGGACCAAAAATACACGTCTCACGCACCTTTTTCGATCTCACCTTTGTTCTCGTTGCAGATCAAATTAACCCACCCCGACGTTGACAATGTGAAAACGTGCTCGTTTTGGGGACCATCCCGATAGTGTTGGTAGTTTACTATTAGATTCTTTGTGGAAAAGTAAGCATGGATTTTAGATCCTAAATTAAATTCATAACAACGATCGATGTTTAACTTGTAGTACTATATATAGTGATTATGACGGATGGTATGACATCAGTGAGCCATTTTCTGAAGAACAAAATTAAGGTCCCGACATGGCGTATATATTATATAGCGAAGTTTTGATCGATGTAGCCAGCGGGATCCAGTGACAGAGCACATCTAATTTTTTAGGCAATCAAAAAATTAAAAAATATAGATATATAATTTTTTTTTAAAATATATATATTTGTCTAATTTTTGTCTCTCACTCGACCATCACGGATCGATTACTCATCAATTAATTCTTAAATATTAAACAAAAAATCTCATACATGCACACACACTCTCTCTCCATCTCTTTATATATATATGCTTGTAGTATATATTGATAATTTTTGTTCAGTTTCAAGTAAGTGGATATCGCAAAGTGAGATATAATTGGTTAATATCAATGAATTTTTTTTTATTTTCGGGATTTAAGTTTTTGCCTCTATGTCACTGATGTGTTTCTTATATTACATTATTATAATAATCAATACATAAAGATGAGTCTCCTAATAAAGATACAAATCTAAAAAAAAAATTATGCTACGCGCACAATACACAGGCCACCTTATTTCTAAATCTTGGATCCGCCTGGATGTAGCCATTACTATATCCAATTGATCGAAATCTCTTGACGAATTCTTCCATGTTCAAACTAGATAATTAACTAAAGTTTTGATAACGTACTCTTATGTGTAAAACCATTACTTTCTAACTGTAAATGCATACATTGAGTCGTCTAAGCCAGATTGAATGAATGATCATACTGAAAACATCGTATCTCTTGGGAGGATCGTTCACCACAAAGTGTCTTTGAACTAGCTTCACTTTTTCCTGCATTCTTCTATACTTCTCTTCAGGAATTCCAATTAGGATGTCCTTGAGTCGTGGTATTTCACTCACAGATACTTGAACCGAGAACGAGTCCCAGTCTAAAACATCACTGAAAGGCAGAATATAATGCTGTGAGATCAAAACCGGAACGCACTCTGCGTAGATTGCCTCTACGATTCTTGGACTGGCAACTTCATGACCGCTGGGGCAAATGCAGTACTTGCTAGCCTTCAACATGTCATGATATGAAAGCCTCTCGGGGAGTGATTCGTAAACGAGTACATCATTATCTTTCTCTTTCCAATGCTGGAAAAGAAACGGTCTGATCCGACCGTGCATTCGTCCTGCGAAGAAGGCAAGGATTGGACGCTTGGAGGGATGCAAGCCTCCGAGTAGATTTGTAATGTCACCTGTAACAAGATTGATCTCAGGAAATGAAGCATCTTTCTTAGGATTGAAGTGCTCGGAGGTGTTCGCGTTGCATAATACACGAATGGCAACATTGTATAGCTGTTTAACATACCATGTCGCCCTCGGACCCTATACGAAAACCAAATCGCGCCGCCATTAGTTGCTTGAGTCGACTAAATCATCATCCTAATTTGAATGAAGTGGATTCTTTTTTTCTTTAAATGTATGTTCCAAATGAGCGTGACAACATAGTCTATATGTCACGTAAGTGTCTAGTAGCTAGGAAAATATATTGCTTACCCAGTCATGGCAGGAAAGCATTACATGATCAGCTCCAAGGCTTCTATTCCAAAATGGGTACTTGTTGGATATGACACGAACATAATCCACCACGGTACGCTGCAGAACAGCCTTGTCTCGAACAATTGGATGAAACAGGTACTCGATGATCATCACCACGCTAAATGGAAGAAAATAGACATGAGCTTTCTCCGGATTTAAAGTCCGGAATTTGGTATCAGTTTCCATGAAGCTGAGAAATAGTCCTTCCATAGAGTATATGTTCTTGCAAGGACCATTGTGGAATAGAGGAGGCTCCCCCTCTTCATAAACATAAATCTTAAACATGCTTTCCATCAAGAGGTAGCTCCTATATCAAGTAAATTGAAGAAGTTCAAAATCACAACTACATCAAAAGATAAGGTACGTTCTTTTTTTCTAATCAGAGCTGACCGAGTAGTACGTACATACCGGTGAAAGGCATTATCATTCCTATAAATATCGCCTTGTGGAACATAGTCGGCATCTTCAAGACTACTAGTTTGGTTTAGCTTTGTTGCTGCTTCCCTTATCAACTCTCTAGCAGCAGCAAGACTAGCCTCAATCCTTTCCAGATTTGCATCTCCCTTCTGCTTAGTTTCGAAACAGATTCAACAATGAAAACAAAACCTTTTACAGGATTGAATATGTGAAGACATTAACGGTGAAAGAATGACGAAGTAGAATTTTTAGTAGCAATACCTACCCTGTGTACAGAAGTATTGTTGAATCCGAACTGAGATATTCCTTTCAGGCTTTTTAATGGCAGAACAAACACAATTACTACAGCAAAGAGAGCCATTGTAAATAGTGCAGAAGCATTTCGGTACGAACTTTCATGATGCGTCATGATCTGTTTCTCTCTTTCAGATTATAGAAAATAAAATATATATATATATATATGTGCGACTCACATGAGATATCTATAGCTAGGGGACATAGAATTTGTGAATGTATTGGTAAGATCAAATATGTTATATTTTAATAGTAGATTAATATTGAAAACATCGTCTAATGATAACTGATAGTATTGGTACGTCTTGATTTTTCGAACTTCTGGAGATAGATTAGATGTGGAGATTCTCAAAATGGACTGACATTTACTGATTTACGTCAACAACAAGGCACATAATATATTTGATATGCATTCTCAAGAAAACGAGACAGAACACCGTCCAAGTAAGGTCACTTACACTTCCAAATTGTTTTAGGCAACTAATCTTATATATATGCTTCTATTTGCTTTTCACCATCACAAAACATGGTTAATTCTCATTTGCAGCTAGTATGGAAGTAACTGAAAGCTGACACACTAGTCCAATCCACCTGCATTAGTCATATGAACAAAATTGGTTCTGTTTACAGATTCACAGCTCGCGGACTGCTGCTATTACTTGAGGTGACTCATATCAAGAGCAAACCCTTACATAGCGATAGGTACAAAAACTGATCGAAAGTAGTCAGAGTAGCTACCATGGATTGAATTAAAAGCAAAACACGTGTGAGCACCTTGAAGCACATTACTGCTGATCAGTACTCATAATTACTTCCTACTCCAAACTTGAAGGTGTAACAATCTTTCAGTGGAAATGTTTTGTTGCTGTTGAATGCATCGCCTCTCTTGTTGTGGTAGCCAGGGTAGTCAGACTTTTCGAACCTCACTTTCTCTCTTAGATACAAGTCTGTTTGAGCAGCAAGTTCCTCCAAATTCCATGTGTTATAGGGATAGTCATCCCTTGTTGTCACATGAACTTCACCATCTAAACGAAGCATCTCACAGGCGCTTTGAAAAAATGCACTGTGCAACTGCTTGTGCAGCCTGTTCCATCAAATCAATAGATCACCAAGAGAGACAGAGATTAAGCAACTATTAGGGAGTGGATGATAATTTATGAAAGTCGACCATGTAGGTTGAAAGAGTTTGTAGTAGGGTTCAAATTGCTGAGCCATAATTCAAATCACTGCAGTCTCACTGTTGTAACTGGAAAGTATGGCATACCTTTGGTGATACAATTCAAAAGTTTGTCATCTGATTTAATAGCATACCAATCCAACCATTTATTCCATCACTTGTGCACATTATGACCACTGTTCTCATTTGAAACAATATCATCAATTTGTGACAGATCTGCGAGGATCTTAAAAAATCATATGAGTTCATTGATCATGCTAATCCTCAAAATGCCACAACCTTTGATTTTTTTTTCCAAACAAATATGAACATGCAGTATTTGGGGCATAAAAACTTTAACTGTTGGTTAAGTCACACCAGTAACTAAAATTTCATTTTATTAAAGAACTTCGTGTTTTAATCAACAGAAACCGTATCTCCCTTTGCATAGGACTAAAGGCTACAGCACCACACAGAGTCACAATAAGTGACTACAAAACCATTGATCATGTTATAGGGTTCATTTTTGGTCCCCATAAAAGAGTAAAGGCATATACTTCACTTACTGAATATGCTCGTGATCTGTTTCCCGCAGCACTTGGTAATGCCCTGCATGAGGAAAGTTGAAGATGATGACATCAAAGTTCCTCCATATCAAGTCGTAGTGACGGTCCATGTCATCATACAAATCCACATCATGAAACAATAGGCACCCTCTCGCCCTCAACTCATCCAGGTGCGATTCACAGCTCGGATACTTTCTCCACAGAGATTCTGAAAATTAAATATGCACACATTCGCTCAAATCAGTTATTCGAATAAACATATATGCTTACTTCTCTCCATTTCAAATTGGGGAAAGGGACCGAAAACATTACTCCAAATTAGGCCAAAATTGATGTGTTTCCATATCTTCTTGCAAATTAAGTTACCCCAAATTTACAACAAACGCAAAAGACCCACATTATATCACCAAAATTTACACACAAAAAACAAGCATCACTTGCAATAAAAACACAACCTTGGTTTAAAAGGTAGAAACTTTACAAAAGACACCACGAAAGTTAGGGTTTTACAGCTCATTCTGGTGAAAATGAAGGGGTTTATAGTCGAACCACCATCACAAAACAGTCTCTTGTTACATGCGATACTACTACAATTGAGCCCTAGAAATTAAGTTACAAAACAAAACAAAAGGGTTTGTGCTACTTGCCTAGTCCAAATCGATGAACCCTAAATCAAAATGAGTTAATTGCATAACAGAGTTCACAGTAGCTGAGCAATGTACCTTCAGAGTCGAATGAAGTAGCAACCATGTTATTGGCATTACCAAAAGCTCGAGCTAAGCAAGCAGAGAAGGAAAAGTCGCCTTCCCCAACCAGAAGTATCTTCTGAGAGCAAGAGTAGTGCTTAATCCACCCCCTCCCAATTCCCAATTTCTTCAGACATTTCCAAACACAAAAGCACTTTTCTCACCAGCTTGCTTTCCCAAAATGGAGAAGCTTAAAAAAAAAAGCACACACCTTTACACACAAAATCGACTGTGATGATCAAATTAGTAGTGACAGAGTTACAGAGAGAGTGAGCTTCGGGTCGGGTTTGGGCCGACCCTTCCCGAGTTATACGGATTAAACTCAATGATCTCATTGGGCCTCTCTCTTTTTCCCGCTTTCGCTTCGTGACGTGTGCACCAAAAAGCGGTCGTTTTCCCGCCAAAAGATTGACTGGACTACGGAGGTGTCACACGCTCGCTCGTCCAAAGTTCACTTTAAAGTTTAAACGCTCACTTGTCCAAACTGTTCAGTCCTAAGTTAGTGGGTGAGATTAGGTAGGATAACATCATCCTTGATCCTTGTATTATCGAAGTTGTGGTTATGTATTCTTAAATATATTTCTAAGAATTAAGTGTGGGAGTTTTTCACATAAACATCTGAAATCTTTGCATGTAAACAGGTTTAAAGATGAGATTGAGTGCAATTCTAATACTAGTGTGCAATACTAGTTAAGATAAATGAGCGAAATCTATCTTCGAAATTATAATCTTTGAAAGAAAGAAACACTTTTTTTTTCTTGAATCCCACTCGTATAAGCATTAAAAGCAAAACAAACCAAAAGTCCAAAGGCAAATAGCAAATTATGATGAAGCTGATTTTTGTAGGTATGAAATTTATTCATATTAATTTATGCATGCGTAATAGAAAAAAAAATAATTAATAAAAGAAGGGAAAAAAATTCACTTATCATGTGTGAACTCTTCGGATCAGATCAAAAAAGTAACCGAGTTCTCAAAACTATCAATATGATGTCCAAACTCTTAAAACGCTATAAGTGTGGTGCCTTGAATCATCGTTCGCCACTTCTCCGTCTTGAGTGATGACGTGACATTTTTTTTATAAAAAAGATGTCAATACGTCATTTGACATTTTTTTTCAGAAAAAATGTCACGTCATCACTCGAGACAGAGAAGTGACTGAAAATGGTTAGAGACACCACACTTATAGCGTATTAAGAGTCTGATGATCATATTGATAGTTTTGAGAGTTCGGACACATTTATGATCTCACCCGAAGAGTTCAGGCACTATGGGTGAATTTTATATATGGACATAAATATCATTTGATCTCTTCTTTTTTTCAAAAAAAAAATACCATGTCATCACTCGAGATGGAGAAGTGGCAGAAAATGGTTTGAGACACCACACTTATAGCATTTTAAGAGTCTGGGTATCATATTGATATTTCTGAGAGTTCGGACACCTTTTTGATTTGACCCGAAGAGTTCAAGCACCATGAGTGAATTTTTTCCTAAAAGAAGATAATCTTATAGGCCTGAAATTACACATATGTTGTGGACCATTAATTTTAGGGATGAGGGAAATAATAGTATGGTTAAGTCCATCAGGAACTCTGCAATCTTAAAAAGCCCTCCTAACAGTCCCAACAATATCCTGACAATGAAGGTTCCAGTGATTTTGAAAAAATAAGGCAAGGAAACCATCTCACCCAGGAGCTTTAAGACTGCCAATACTAAACAAAGCACTTTTAATCTTAGCAACAGATACAAGAGCATTCATCTTAATTAAATCATGTTCATGTCTAGCAGGAAAGAGAGGAGGAATAGAAAATTCATTGGATTGAGCCTCAAGTTGAGAGAACAACTCCTTGAAAAAATCCACAACAATCTTCTTCATATAAGCACTACAAGAAGTCCAAACATTATTACTATCAAACAAACCCTCGACTTTGTTTCTTTTCCTTCTAACAAAGGTAGTGAGATAAAAATACTTGGTATTTTTGTTTCCATCATGCAATAATTTATCTCTGGACTTTTGTTTCCAAAAGAGACATTTCTGATGCAAAATATTCTCATATTCCAGAGTGAGCTCAGCTTCAAGTTTCTTTAAGAATGGATTAAAAAATCTGTCACTAGTCTTTTGAATCCCCCCAATTCTAGCTAATAGCCTAACAACTACTTTTTCTTTTTAAACAGGTGCCCAAAAACATCCTTATTCTTAACCTTCAAAGCATTAGCTAACCTAGTCAACTTATGCTTCAAATCACCATCACTGGCCTTCCAATAAGTATTAACAAACTCAGAATAACTAGCATGAGAACACCACATAGCCTGAAATTCAAATGGCATGTTGCTTCTGTCCACCTAAATATTAGATTTCAGCTGCAAATTGCCAAATTGCCAAAATGTCAACATGATGAATCTTAACCAGATCAAAAATAACATATTTAAACTTCTCATTACCTGCACCCCTTGCAATCCAGAATAAAATCTTAGACATGGAAACACACAAGGAAAAGGGATTGAGTCCCAGTAATCAAGTAATAACCATCGCCTCATCAGATAGATGAGGTTGGTTAACAATCGTACCACAGTTGTTATTGGCAACAAAAGTCTCTTCAGCAAATTTTGTAGCATCCTCATCCTTCATGCACATATCTCCCCCATCAGAAATATCAGGTGGTTTGGGATCAAACACACCCTCGTCTCCAGAAAGAATTGATGATGAAACACTGTCAAAATTCAGTTTTTTGGGAAACACAACTTCCTTGGTTTTCTGAGTTGTGTGCAAGAAATTCTTCCTCTGATAAGAAGTAATGATCTTACTTCCAGGCATAACAACATTAGAATTCGACACATTCTTTATAAGTTTTTTAGGCATCCCACTACTAGAAGCCACATTCACCTTAGTCTCCATAAGAACATCAACTTTGTCCTTTCCCTTGATAGAAGTACTAGATCCCCCATCAAAAGTAGACTTACCAACATATTTACTTCCATTAGCTTCAAGACAACTTGCTAGCTTGAAGATAGATGTATCTTTAACCATCTCCTCAGGGTTTACCTCATTTGAAACCTGATTGTTTACATCATCATTCACAGTCTCTAGAACAGCAAACCTAGAACTAGTCCGCTTCACCTTATTCCCTGCACCATTCTTCTTTTTCGATTTGTAGCTCATAAGCATTCAATAGCCAATATCCTTCTTCTTCACCATAAGATCCATCGAATTAATAGTGGTCACATTGTTCTGGTTCATAGAATCAGCATCACTACAGTCCACAACATCCATATCTTTAACACCATCAGAAGGTGCAATTTCAGCACTAGACACAACATGAACTTGTTTTTCATGGCCACAGAAATGCATTTCTCCTTTGAATGGCCATAACATCCACACTCAAAGCATACTAATGATACACCCTCATAGATGAAACAATAAGATTTACCCTCAACTTCAACAAAAGGTCGCAGTGGTTTAGATAAATCAACTTCGACACAGAGTTGAGCAAATCTACCACGAGATTGTCCCAAAATCAAAGGATCCACTTTGACCACATCATCCAAGGTTCAGCCAATCTTCTCCATGGGATACTTCTGGACATACTTCACATGGAGTTCATAAATTCGAGCCCATATAACCATTTTGCCAATTTTCTCAGTCCTTAGGCCAAATTTTGGTCTCCATTTTTTCACAACCAAAGTTTGGCCAGCCAAAAACCAAGGGCCACCCAAGGTTCACCATTTGTTGTTACTGTAAGTAACCCTTCTCCAAATGGTGGATTATCTATGAAAAGTATCAAAGATAATATGATGAATGAAGAAACCAGGAGGAGTTCTTCATCAAGTTCAAAAAATGATCAATTCTTCATTGCGGAGAATAGAGGAAGGCGCAAGAACAGATGAATGAGAGGCCACATCAGGAGTATGAGCAAATCCAGAACAAGGTTCAGCAGAAAGTGTCATCATCATTGTGGTTAGCCGAGATACATGAAGAAAAAATGTTACAAGCTAAAACAAGAATTCAAAGAAGGGAGAGAAGACGCCACTCATCAACAAAAGGAGGACACGAATAATGTTGATGCTGCAGTGTCTCATGATGAGTGTGAGTTCCTGTCACTTGGAGGTGAATTTCTACTGGTAGATAATCCTGGAGTTCAATGGATCGTTGATTCCAGAACCTCATTTCACGCCACGTCTCATATAGAGTTCTCCACTACGTATGAGGTAGGTGACTTTGGTAAATTGAAGATGGGTAACGACAGCTATTCTAATATTGCTGGAATTGGAGATGTTTGCTTGTAGACGGATGTGGGCTACTAGTTAATATTGAAATATGTGAGACATGTTCCTGGTCTACATCTCAATCTTATGTCAACTGGTGTACTTGATCGACAAAGCTTTCATCATCATGGAGGTGATGGAAACTGGAAGCTTATTAAGGGATCTCTTGTAGTTGCTAGAGGAAAAATGTGTTACACACTCTACAAGACCTATGGGAAGATATGCAGGAGTGAGCTGAATGCAGTCGAGGAATATTAACCAATTTTGTGGCATAGACGTCTTGGGATGAGTGAGAAGGGACTGGAGATGCTGGCAAAGAAATCGCTAATTCCTGTTGCCAAAGGTAACTCGCTGGACTCTTGCGATTATTGTTTATTTGGTAAACAGAAGAAATCAATTTTTTGAAGTCTTTCTAAAGGAAGAAAAATATTCTAGAAGTATTACATTTAGATGTGTGTGGTCCGATGGAAGTCAAATAATTGAATATGCAGAAGTACTTTGTTACTTATATCGATGATGCTTCACGGAAGGTTTGGATTTATCTGCTAAAATCCAAAGACCAGGTGTTCTATATGTTTACAATTTTCCACGCCATGGTGGAAAGAGAGTCTGGAAGAAAATTTTAGTGCCTTCGCAGTGACAATGGATGAGTGTAAACCTCGCACAAATTCAGAGATTATTGTGCGAAGTATGACATTAGGCATGGAAAGACAGTTCCTGGCACCCCTCAACATAATGATGTAGCTGAATGGATGAACTGTACCATTATAGAGAAAGTCAGATGCATGTTGAAGATGGCCAAATTGTCAAAAGAATTTTGGGGAGAAGCTGTGAAGACTGTGTGCTACCTCATCAACATAGCATCGTGTGTACCTTTTGGATTTGAGACTCCAAATGGAGTTTAGACCGGAAAAGATGCATCATACCCACATTTAAGAGTATTTGGATGTAAAATATTCGCGCATGTATCTAAGGAGCAGAGAACAAAGTTGGATGACAAGGCGAGGCCATGAATATTTGTTGGCTATGGCGACGGAGAATTTGGTTACCGGTTGTGGGATCCGAAGGCGAAGAAGTTCATTAGAAGCAGATATGTGGTGTTTCATGAAGACCAATCAATTATGAATTTAGACAAGGAGGTACTGCCGAGAAATGCATCAACAAACATCTGCATTTATGATTCACCGTTGCAACAGGAATCCAACGTTGAGTTGCAAGGTGATAAAGTTGATGATGTACCTGACATAATCGATGCTGAAGTTGAAGATGAGGGGAAGCTTTATCAGGGGGAGCAACCTGTGGATAATCAAGCACAAATTCACAGAAGCACCAGGAGGCTAATACCATTTACCAAGTATCCATCATCACAATATATTTTGGTGACCAATGATGGAGATGATCCTTATGCAAATTACATCCTGTTAATCAGTGATGGAGAGCCTGCAAGTTACCAGGAAGCAGAGATTCATCAAGACCATGACAACTAGAGGCTAGCCATGAAGTCTAAGATGGAATCTTTACTGAAGAACAACACCTATGAGTTGGTGGAGCTTCCTAAAGGACGAAAAGCACTCAAGAATAAGTGGGTGTTCAAGTTAAAGCGGGACAAGAATGAGAAGCTAACGATGTACAAGGCTTGCTTAGTTGCCAAAGGATTCAGCCAAAAAGAAGGAATCGATTTTGATGAAATTTTCTCACAAGATGACTTCCATTAGTGGCATTTTTGGCATGGCTTCAAGCATAGATCTTGAGGTGGAGCAGATGGACGTGAAGACTGCATTTCTTCATGGTGATTTAGAAAAAGAAATATACATGAATTAACTAGAAGACTTTGAAGTCAATGGAGATGAGCATATGGTTTGCAAGTTGAAGAAAAGCATGTACATATTGAAGCAAGCACCAAGACAGTGGTACAAGAAGTTTGACTAGTTCATGGTGAGTCATAGGTGCAAGAGAACCTCAGTTGATCCGTGTGTGTATATTCAACAATCTGCTGGAGGTAGTTTTAGCATCTTTCTACTATATGTAGATGATATGTTGATTGTCAGCAAAGATATTGCTATGATCCAGCAGTTAAAGACAAGTTTGTCAGAGTCCTTAGATATGAAAGATTTGGGACCAACCATGCAGATTTTGGGCATGGATATTGCCCATGATTGAAGGAACAAGAAATTGTGGTTATCACAAGAAAAGTACATCGAGAAGGTATTGGAGCGGTTCCACATGGAGAAAGCAAAACCAGCTGTTACTCCACTTACCGGTCACATGAAACTCATCTCAAAGTAGAGTCTTACAAGTTAGACGGAGGAGGAAGAAATGGCAACAGTTCTATATGCCTCAGCAGTAGGGAGCTTGATGTACGCGATGGTTTGTATCAGACCAGACATAACACATGCAGTTGGTGTTGTTAGCAGTTTCTTATCTAATCCACGCAAGGAGCACTGCAATGTTGTTAAGTGGATTCTGAGATACTTGTGGGGAACTTCCAAGATGAGGCTATGCTTTGGAAGTGGCAAGACTGAACTGGTTGGTTACACAGATGCAGATATGGCCGGTGATATTGACACGAGAAAGTTCACATCAGGATACCTGATTATGTTTTTAGAGGGAGCTATCTCGTGGCAATCAAAACTACAAAAATGTGTCGCTTTGTCAACTACAAAAGCAGAGTATATTGCAGCTACGGAAGCGTGCAAAAATATTTTGTGGTTGAAGAGATTCCTATTGGAATTTGGTCATACACAACAAGAGTTTGTCCTGCAATATGACAGTCAAAGCGCCATTCACTTGAGAAAAAAATTGAGTTTTCACTCGAGGTTGAAGGACATTGATTTGAGGTATCACTGGACACAAGATGTGCTGAAAGTTAAAGAAATACTGCTAAAGAAGATTCATAATGATAAGTATAGTTCGGATATGATGACGAAGTCTCTGTCGAAAGAGAAGTTCGAGTTTTGCAGAAATGCGTCAGGAATGACGCATCCCTCTAACTAAGTCAGGAGGGGGAGATTGATGGGAGAAAACATCCCTCCTTATTTGGAGGAGGATGTCATGTGGTATTTACTACATGTGAATATAAGCCTAAAACTCATTCAATCAAGTTATGAGGCAAGTTGTGCGTGCTACTGCTATTTACCTATAACTAGCATAGTTGGTGCAGCATGTAATTGTGGAATTGCAAGAGAGCAACCTATATACATAGGTGTGGTGACCGGCTGCAAAGATTGAAAATGGAAGAGAATGCATTAATGTGGCATAGAAACATTGAGCTTGAAATGAGGAAGACAAGTTGAATATCAAGGAAGTGATGGACATGCATGCATGAGAAGCATGAATACATTTGTCTATATAAAGGCATGTTGCTATGGAGCAAAGCATAGAAGAACCAGAGAGTTCTACCACCTTGTGAGTTATAAAGAGTGAGAGTAGTGAGAAAAACTCCTTGTAGAGAGTTTGTGAGTGTAGCAAAACAAAGTGAGTGTAAGTGTATCTCTTCAAGCTAGAGTGAGTCTTGAAGTAATATTTCTCTCGGTGTAACCTTTATTCGTATAGTGAAGGTTCTTCGTTGTTGTTGTCCGTGGACGTAAGCATTTTGCCGAACCACGTTAATTTTCAGTGTTTTCTATCATTTTATTTTTCGGTTATAGTTGTAATTTAACTATCGATTCCATTCTACAGTTTATTCTTCTGCATTCCCGACAATTAGTTCAGTGGAAAGAGACCTTTCATCTATTTGTAAGGTTCATTCACGTAGAAGTAAATCTTATGTCTACTATTTGCTTTTCACCACAAAACATGGTTAATTTTCATTTGCAGCTGTGTTAGTAACTGAAAGCAGACACTAGTCAAATCCACCTGCATTAGGATTAACCAAAGTCATATGAATAACAGGTGTTTACAGATTTTAAGGTTGCGGACTGCTGCTCTTACTTGAGATGACTCTCAGATTCTCAGGAGAAAAATCCTTACATAACGATATGCGCAAAAACGGATTGAAAATAGTCAGAATAGCTACCACGGTTTGAACTTTGAGCAATACACATGTAATGACCACCTTGAAGCATATTAATTACTGCTAATCAGTAGTCATAGTAACGTCCAGCTATAAACTTAAAGGTGTAGCACTGTTTCAGAGGAAAGGTTTTGTGGCTGTTGATTGCACCGCCTCTCTTGTTGTGATAACCAGGGTAGTCAGACTTCTCGAACCACACTTTCTCTTTTAGATACAGCCTTTCTTGAGCAGCAAGTTCCACCACATTCCATGTGTTATAGGGGTAGTCATCCCTTGTTGTCACATGAACTTCACCACCAAGACGAACCATCTCACGGGCGCTTTGAAAAAATGCGCTGAGCAATTGCCTGTGCATCCTGATCCATCATCAAGAGAATCAAAGATTAAGTAACTATTAAGGAGTGGAGTTAAGGAAAGTTGAAACAATCTATTGTAGTGTTCATTTTGCAAAGCCATATTTCACAAATCACTGCAGCCTCACTATTGTAAATGGAGCTATGGTGTACCTGTGGTGGGTGACACAATTCAACAATTTGTCATATGACTTAATAGTATACATTCTCAACGGTTTATACCATCATTTGTGCATATTATGACCACTGTGCTCATTCGAAAGCATATCAATAATTAGTGACAGATCTTTAATAATCTCCACAACCTTTTCGTATGAGTTCATTGATCAAGCTACTAAAAATTTCACAACCTTTGTTGGCAAAGGCACACAATCACTAAAATCTCGTTTTTTTAAGAAATGTTCGTCTTTTGGTCAACAGAAACCATATCACCTTTTCATCTATTATCTCATTAACACAGAGTCACAATAAGTTGTTAGAAAACCATTGATCATGTTATAGGATTCATTTGGTTACCATAAAAGAGTAAAGGCAAACATTTCACTTACTGAATGAGCTCATCATCTCTTTCACGCAGCCATGGGTAATGCCCTGCATGAGGAAAGTTGTAGATGATGACATCAAACTTCTTCCATCTCAGAATGTAGTGTCTGTCCATGTCATTCACATTCACATCATGCAACACTAGGCATCCTCTCGCCCTCAACTCATCCAAGTGCGACTCGCAGCTCCAATGCATTTTCCAAAGAGATTCTGGAATCAATACACGCTCATTCGCTGAAATTAGTTTCTCGATAACTTGCTCATCTTTCCCCAATTCCAAATTGGGATAAGTGACCGCAGACACTACTCCAAACTATCCCAATTTTTTTTTTGATGTTTTCCAATATCTTTTTGCAAATCGTGTTACCAAAAAATTTACAACAAACCTCAAAGGCCTACATTAAAGCTCCAAATTTTACACACAAAAGAAGCATTTCTTGCAATAAAAACACAACCTTTGGTTGAAAGGTAGCAACTTTACCAAAAAAATACGAAGAAATTTAGTAACTTTAGGGTTTTACAGCTTATTCTGGTGAAAATTAAGGGGTTTAGAGTGAAATTACCATCACAAAAAAGAGTCTTGTCAGATGTACTACTACTACAACCGAGCCCTAAAAATTTCCAACACAAAACAAAAGGGTTTGTGCTACTTGCCTAGTCCAAATCAATGAACCCTAAATCAAAATGAGTTACTTGCATAACAGATTTTACAGTAGCTAAGCAATGTACCTTGAGACTCGAGTGAAGTAGCAACCATGTTATTAGCATACCCAAAAGCTCGAGCCAAGCAAGCAGAGAAGGAAAAATCGCCTTCCCCAACCAGAAGTATTTGCTGCGAGCTAGAGTAGTGCTCAATCCACCTCTCCATTTTCTTCACACACACACCTCCAAAAGCACTTTTCTCCCAAGCTCGCTTTCCCAAAATGGAGACGCTTAAAAAAAAGCACAGAATCGACTGTGATGATCAAAATTAGTAGTTAATAAGAGTTAACAGACAGAGAAGAGTGAGACTCGGGTCGGGTTTGGGCCTCCCCTCCGAGTTATACAGACTAAGGCCCAATGGTCTTTTAATGGGCCTGGTTTTGTATGTGCTGTCGTATTGGTGTGACGGGTGCACCAAAAAGGGGCGGTCGTTTCCCGCCAAAAGTGTGAGGAGGTCCTGGAGGTGTCACACGCTCACGTGTCCTTAACTGCTCTTCACCCGAAAAAGCTCCATTGTCCGCCACGTGTCCAGTTACGTCCTCACTTCCTGCCACGTAACGCTTCGAGAGGCGTTCCTAAAACACAGCGCTGTCAATCTCTCTCTCTCTGTGTCTTTTGTCTCTCACAAGTCTCAGCTTTTTCTTCTTCACAATTCACAGAAGGCTAGCTCCTCAATTTTTTGTTCATCGACTTTCTTCTTTTGCGTTTAGGCCGAAATTGATGGAGGTTCCTGTAAATTTTCTGTCCCAGCTATGGAGTTTCGTCTCCTTCTTACCCTTCTTCTTCTTGCTTCTCGTCCTCGGCGTCGTTAAAGGTACACAACACCGAGTTTGATTAATTACTTCAAAGTTCAAATATTGAGTCTTTAATAATACACCCATGATCTTTGTTCTTTATGTTTATAGACCTCATGGCCATTTTGTATTTCTTTAAGCTTTTCTTTGGTTTTTGTACCGGTCAATGTTGTTTATGGAGTAATGAATATGTGCACAACTCGTGGGATGCTCAGATGTCCGTGGATGATGTATGTTTCTGTATATGTATCGGAGAGTTGTTTCATTTGGTAGTGACTGTAGTTTTTGTTTGATAGCTGTTATCATTGGGCCAGTGGTGTTATGCATCATTCTGATTGGAAATTCAGCTGTGATTATTGGTTTGTGGGTAGCTCATTTTGTTTGGACTTACTACTGTGTGGCAAGGTATGCTTTCCTTGGCACCAATCTCTCTCGTTGCATACGACCGTTTATTAATTAAGGTGTATGCTCAAGCTTCAACGCCTGTTGTTGTTTCAGAAGCAAGAGGCTTGGACTTGTATTGAAGATTCTAGTGCTGGTATTACTGCCAGTGCCACTCGTGCTTTGGCCGATTGTTGGAGTTGCTGGGAGCCTTTTAGGTGGGATTGGATATGGGTTCTTTTCTCCCCTTCTTGCCACATTTGAGGCTGTCGGCGAGAATATACCTGACAAGTTTTACCACTGCTTTGCGGTATGTTCATTTTATCCTTCCATTTATTGCTTTCTTCTGGCAGTTAATGTTGTATTTGGAGCCTTTTGTATAGTCTTGTTTATTGATATTGATGACAAGATTGGCATATGTAACTGAAATGTGGGTCAGTGGAGTTATGGCTGCAGATTTTTTTTTTTTTCGGTGATGTGAAGTCAAGTAGTCAAGTATTATCAGATTTTAACCACATTTAGCCATGACCAAGAAATCCCATAACTTATAGGGAAATATAGTATATGACTAAATGATAGTCTTTAGCATATCGGAGACTATATGACTAAATGATGGTCTTTAGCATTTCGGATACTATGCTTACTTTTTCCGTTACTAGGATGGTACTTGGTCGACAATCAAAGGAGGCTTAACAGTTGTTCAGGATTTCACGGATTTTTGCTTCCACTCTTACTTCTCCTACATGGATGAATTAATGCAGCAGATGCCTGCAGATGAAAAGCCCATGGATATAGAGTGAGAAACCTTGTTCCTGATTTCTTTTATTTTGAACAAAAGTATATAAATAGAAGTTCTGAGGAGTATTGTGTTTGCCATTAGGTTACTGAGGGTGCCGGGTTGTTTGGTGGTGAGTTTGATTGCAGTCCTAGTTGATGTGCCTATAATTACAGCTGTGGCACTATGGAAAAGTCCTTATATGCTCTTTAAGGGGTGGAAGAGGCTATTAGAAGACTGGATAGGTAGAGAGGGGCCATTCTTGGAAACAGTATGTGTTCCATTTGCCGCTCTTGCCATTCTCCTCTGGCCTCTAGCTGTTGTTGCAGGTGTGGTGGCTTCTTTCTTCTCCAGCTTCTTTTTGGGACTATACAGTGGTGCTATTGTGTATCAGGTACTTTATAAGTTGCCTCTCGTTATTTTAGCTGGGGTGTATTTTACAGGTACTTTATAAGTTGCCTCTCTTTATTACTTGTTTACATTTAGATGAAGTATATTTAAACAGAATTATATGATCTCTTAGGAAGACTCATTCCGCATGGGACTTGCCTTCATAGTATCAGTGGTTTCATTGTATGATGAATATGTAAATGATCTACTGTACATGAGGGAGGGATCCTGCTTTCCCAGGTACGATATAGGTTTGCATCCTTTAATTCTTGTCCATTCTTCCTTGTGAGTGTTAGTTTTGATAATCGACATTGCTGTGACAGCCAGGCCTATCTACCGCAGAAATATGAGCTCTCGCCCGGAGAGGAAGAGCTCTGGTGACAATGATCAAAATGATTCGAGGAACGGTAGAGAAGGCTTGTATAGATCAAAACTAGTATCACAACAGTCAAAAATATGGAAGCAGGCTCTCCACCGGTATAAAGCAGTTCAGGTAAGGACTCCCCAGAGTGAACATGTTTGTGTGTATCAATATGTTTCATAGATAATGAACTTGTTTAATTTTATGAGTTTTGTTGTTTCAGGTGTGGGGTTGGCTGTTTAAGTCATGTGAAATTAATGGCAGAATTCTCCTCCGTGATAGTCTGATAGATGCCAAGGATGTAGAGGAGTGCATCTTGAAGGGAAACTGTAAGAAGTTAGGAATCAAACTACCTGCTTGGTCAATATTGCAATGTCTACTTACGTCAGCCAAGTCTAGTTCGTCCGGGTTGGTAATATGTACGTTTATACCTTTTGACTTTATTTTCTTCTTTTCATTAAAAAGGCTAATGGAACTTAATGTAGATATTCTAATTCGATTTCCATAGCTGATGATGTAGAGTTGACAAGGACAAATGGTCCAAGGGATAAAGTATTTGACTGGTTCATTGGGCCATTGTTGGTCATGAAAGAGCAATTAAAGAACCTGCAATTGGACGAGAATGAAGAAATGTCACTGAGGTATGTTTTTATGAAATACAAGAATGAAACACCTGAGGAGTGGGATGACACTGAATTTCCATCTGGAGACTGTGTTCGCCGGGCACAGTTACAAGCCATATTTAGGAGGTACGCTTGTTAATTCCAGATATCATGTCATTCTGTCCGTATTGTTGACGAATGGTAGCATTGTATATTATTTCAGTCATCAAACTTAAAAACTGTAAATTTGCGTGTGTTATCAGTAGTCCAGGTCTTATTACTTCTAGTCTCCACTGGCAAATCCAAAACATAAAAGTGAGTAACCAAATTTTGATATAGCATTTTTGTCTCAGACTGCAGGGAGTTGTAGCATCCATGTCTAGGCTACCAACCTTCAGACGGCATTTCAGGAATTTAGTGAAGGTGCTGTATCTTGAAGCTGTTCAGGCTGCTGCTTCATCTAATCACATAGGAGGAATATCAAACCTCGGGAAGGTCGACAAGAGTCTGATAGGAAGTGAGGATGGGAAAGATTCAGAGGAAGGAGAAGAAATTGTTGTGGACATTGCAGAACAGAATACTTCTGACAATGGGAACATAGTATGAGATTTATGAGTGTAATACCACATTGCTTGGTAGAGTTGGGAATCGTAGAAATAGGTAGTAAGAGATTATTTAGTTTCCTTTTTCCACTTCAAGTATTGTCAATTCGAGACGTGATGATTCATATATATGAATAGTAGATTTCTAGATATCGATTTGTATTGACATTACACACTTCAATTATGGCATAGTATTCTGAGAATGATAACCGTTGAGACATCCAAAACATGATAGAAACTTTGACAATGTACACATTAACATCAGCATATCTAGGACGTTAAGACATGATAGGTGTCATGCAGGCAAATTACCAAAGCTTTGAAGCCGCGTTAATTTGATATGGTTTCACGTAGTGAACAGATTAGGAGAGCTGTAAATAGTAAAAGATCTTGCTGGTAGGATTTTTCGTTAGCCCTCCTCTTTCGCCTACCTCTTAGATTATAACCTCTGAAAACGAGATATTTTCTCCACAGAATTCACAACCTCTATCTCCTGCGCATTATCTTCTGCTCATTCTCTCTTCACCAAACCCTTTTGTCAAACCAATTCCAAACTCTCTTCGATCGAATCCATACGTACAAATTTGCCGAAGATCTCAACTAGAGGCTAATTTGTAAGTTGTTGCATCGATCAAAGCTTTCGTATCGATAAGGTAATCAATACGAAGCTTTCTGTTATGTGTATTTTGTTGATGTAGTAGTGCATTTTGGATATGAAGGTGGCAAATGCTACCCCAAAATCCAATACATTTATACACATCTCGATCTCATTTGCATGTTTGTAATTCTGGCCTAATCAAGATTTTAGATTCCTCCATTGTTGTTGTTCCTTGTTGGGCTAGGATTAGCCTGTTTGAGCCAACTACTACCATTTTTCATTCATAAAACCCTTTTCTGAGAAGTACTACATATCATTTGGGGAACACATTTGGTGAAACGTAGCATCTCCATAGATGCATGCTTTCAATCGTTCCATGCGAGGTCACTCGATACATGAGCCTCCGCCATTAGCGGAGAAGATCACCGAAGAGCCAGTGACATCAAAAACAGCACAAAGCACGGTGACATGCGTCTTCCTTGCTAGCATTGCCTCGAATTGGCGTAAGGTTACAGTCATTTGGTGCAAGAATTTGATGAACCATTCCCTGAGCATAAGGATAGACAGCCTAGATGGCGATTTTCATTACACTTGCAAAATCGACCTCAAGGCGTGGCATTTTTGGAGCAAAAAAGGGTACAAGTCATTCGAGGTTGAAGGTAATCAGGTTGAAGTCTATTGGGATCTTCGGTCTGCTAAATTTGTTGGAGGTCCAGAGCCGAATCAGGACTTCTACGTCGCCCTTGTATGCGACGAAGAAGTTGTGTTGCTATTGGGAGACATGAAGAAGAAGGCATACAAGAGAACCAAGTCAAGGCCAACCATGGTGGAGGCCCTAATGTACTACAAAAAAGAAAACGTGTTTTCCAAGAAAAGCTTTGCGACTAGGGTAAAATTCCACGAGAAGAAGAAGGAGCATGACATTGTTGTGGAGAGCTCAACTTCGGGGCTTAAAGACCCCGAAATGTGGATCAGCATAGACGGCATTGTGTTGGTACATGTCAAGAACTTGCAGTGGAAATTCAGAGGGAATCAGACCGTTATGGTGAACACGTTACCGGTACAGGTTTTTTGGGATGTTCATGATTGGCTTTTTACTAGTCCAGGAACAGGTCATGGCTTGTTCATCTTCAAGCCGGATGCGGAGAGCGATTACGACAGAGAAGGTTGTGATCACGGTGGAGACAGTGACAATAGCATTAGCAGTGCGTATTATTCAACTCACAGCCTCACTTCAACAGTTTCTGAATTCTGCTTGTTTCTTCATGCTTATAAGATTGAATGATCGAGCTAGGAGGATATATGCTTCTTGCATTTCCATATGCATATGAATCAGGTTTATTTAGCACTAGTCAGCAACAAGTACACGTTCATGTAAATTATTAGTGGCATTAATTCATGTAATTGATGGTACTAATCATATAATTTGATATTCTAGTTAATTAATTGTAAGTACACTTAATTTCCATGGCTGGTGTAACACATTTTAATGTTGGTAAGGCTTTTTAGAAAGCTGGTGATTTTTGTT
This sequence comes from Geum urbanum, assembly GCA_946800695.1. NCBI lineage: Eukaryota > Viridiplantae > Streptophyta > Magnoliopsida > Rosales > Rosaceae > Geum > Geum urbanum. Next base: position 43,954,773 of record OX327008.1, on the reverse strand, counting down.
AATTTTGTTATTGTTGATATTGGAGACAAATTCAAAAAAATATATAACATAAATCCTTTAATTTTTATTCTGACCGAACGTTTTATAATTCTTAATTTTCACGTTGTCAACAAAACAAATTAGTAATTTATATATATACTTAATAAATATACGTGTTTATGAGCTTATATCATAAATTAAATAGATTAACAAGTTGGGGTGTCAAATGTCTATAGGTCTAGAACATTTTGAAGTAACGACTAATATACGATTTTTTTTATAGGAAATTACACATAAGGTCACTTAGAGGCCTTAGATTATACATAAGGTCATTGTATAAGTTTTACACACATAAGGTCATTATACAATCCTTTTAAAAAAATAGTTTCCAATTTTGCCCTTGATATATAAATTATCTACTGAATTCAAATAAAAAAAACGGCCGAAACGAAACAGAAGGGGGAGAGAGAGAGAGAGAGAGAGAGAGAGAGAGAGAGAGAGAGAGAGAGAGAGAGAGAGAGAGAGAGAGAGAGAGAGAGAGAGAGAGAGAGAGAGAGAGAGTTCCGGCGAATCGGTATTCTACTTCAAGGGCTGATCAACGTGTGGATGTCATGTTTAGCAATATTAAACATGCATTTTTCCAGCCAGCAGAGAGGGAAATGATTACCTTGCTGCACTTTCATCTGCACAATCACATTATGGTGGGAAACAAAAAGACCAAGGATGTGCAATTTTATACGGAAGTGATGGCATGGATGTTGTCCAGACATTGGGTGGTGGGAAAAGGTCTGCCTATGATCCAGATGAGAATCATGAGATCGAGGAAGAGCAGTGTGAGAGGCGACGAAAGAACAAAATCAACCATACAATCATGTTCGATCAAGTCCCAGTAGAGTAGTACTGTCCAACAACTAGAGTAGTACATTTTAAAAACTACAGTAGTACTTTCAACAAACTGTTGCAGTGTTTTCCATCAAATAAATTTTGTATACTACTTACAACAATTCTACATACTACTAGAAAATACACTACATACTACTCACAGAGCACACTTCAAACTACTCACAGACACACTACAATCTACTACAGAACAAACTACAAACTACTCACAGATAAACTACATACTACTACAGAGCACACTACAAACTACCACATAACACACTACATACTACTCACAAAACACATTACAAACTACTCACAGACACACTACAAACTACTACAGAATACACTGCAAACTACTCACATACACACTATAAACTACTCACAGACAAACTACAAACTACTCATAGAATACACTACAAACTATTCACAGAACACATTACAAAATACTCACACACTACAAACTACTATAGAGGATAGTACAAACTACTACAGAACACACTACAAACTACTACAGAGGACACTACATACTACTACATAACACACTACATACTACTCACAGACAACACTACAAACTACTACAAAATACACTACAAACTACTACAGAGCACACTACATACTATCACAAAACACACTACATATTACTCACAGACAACACTACAAACTACTACAGATAATACATACTACTACAGAGCACACTGCAGACTAACATAAGCACTACCCCAAACTATTGTAGATACTGCTCCATAAAAACTAAAGAATATCAATTTGTACATACTACTACAGATTAACATAAGTACTACCACAAGCTATTATAGACACTACTACGTACGTAACGTACGAAACACAAGAAAACAATAATGTTGGACAACTTAATTTAAAGAACCATTTCTGAGACTGAAAACGAACACGAAGACACTTCTGTTCTAACAGTGAGCAGAACAAATCAAGTTTATCAACAATGGCTGCCAGATTGTTATCCCGTGCCCTTCTCAAAACCCAATCCAAACCCATGTCCTTTTTCTTCACCAAACAATTCACAGCCATTAATGCACCCAACGAAAACAGAGCTCTTTCTCCGATCAACTTCATTCACACCTATTCGTCAATTCAACTCCTCCGAATCCAACACCAAACGTAACACTCTCGTCAACTTCTCTCTCCCCTCCGACGAGGACGACAATAACAAACCCATAACCATCGCCAACTCAAACGACAAGTTTTCGTCGTCGGCGGCGGCTCTTCCGCCACCGTACGATCCGTTTAACAAGAAACCTGCTATAGCCCAGAGAACCCAACAGACTTGCAAGAAGTGTTTCACAAGATGAGATTAGATGGGCTTCAAAACAATGCAGTCAAGATGTTTGACGCTTTGTCCAAAGACGGCCTCACCTACCAGAATGGCACTAAATGTAAATAAATTGAATGAGATGGTTTTTTGTTAAACACAGGTGACCTTATTTGGGATAAAAATGTGGAGTGACCTTATGTAGAATATATCTTATCTATATGACCTTATGTGTTATTTACCCTTTTTTTATGAGAATTTTGGCTAAAATTTTAAAGAAACTTAAATTTTAATACGAAAAGTAGAAAATAGAATATGAGGCGGAATATAAATAGCTAAATACAGAGAGGAAGCGGATCGGTTTTTATTTGGGACGAAGAGCAGAGAAAGAAGATGAAGCTAGGTCCAAAGGTAGTGTTGCTGATGAGAGGCCCAGATGGGTTCGGCGAAGCCATCTCCGACGCATTCAATCCTAACCCAAATGGTTCCGTAACGTAAGCTCTCTCTGTCTCTCTCTAAACCAAGCTTCAAATCCAATTCAATGTTTAACTTCTGAGAGATTTTGTTGCAGTGAGGAAAGCTTCGAGCTTTCGTTGGAGCGCTACGGAGTTCAGAATTGTAAGGCGTCTGGGAAAGTCCGTCACTTTTTGGATCACCATGGTCAATATGAGGTTTTCTTTTCTCTCTTTGTTTCAGTGCTCTCTCTAGAAATTGGGAAAGCCCAGAACTTTGGTTATGATTATATTGCAAAATGAAATGAAATCCAGTAATGGTTCAGAAAGATAGGACATTTGGTGTTGAATTTAGGCATTGAGAAGTTGGGCACTATAGTAATGAAATCTTTAGAGCAAGATCATATTGTTATGTTATATATGTTTTGTGAAATGGGTCCAGTAGTTGTTGAGTGAGTTTGTTCTAGTGAGCATGTTGAGAGATCTTGGCTAAGGTTCTTTGTGTTGAAAAATGATGTTGCTTGAACAGTTTAGGATGCCAAATCCGAAAAGCATAAAGATTTTAAGAGATAGAAACACTCTATAACTGGCTGCATATATTGTTCCCTTCATATCTGAGATTCCAGAAGTAATATTCTAGAGGCAAATCCCTGCTGTAACCAGGCGCGGATCTACGTACGGGCTAATGGGGCTGCAGCCCAGGGAAGATTTGTTGATTGAACTAATAAAAGATATGCAACACATGGTAATAAAAGCTTGTCTAGTGCAGTTGGATGTGCAATGGTTCTGTTTTCTGTCATTGAGGAGTTCGAACCCCACTGATCTATCTTTTTTGTTATCTCCCAGTCTTTTCTCTCACTTGGTATTAAATCCTCTCTTCTTTTTTGAATTGAATACCGTTCTCTCTTCATTTCCTCCTCTTTCACTCTTTTCAAACGCTATTTGGTATAGTTCTATTGATATTTCTCCCAAATTTTCTTTTGTGACATTTTTCAAGCCACTCAAATATAAAACCATTACCAAAAGGCAAAAGAAAAAAATAATTATACGTAACCTTATTATATATTATCCCACCTAACGTTTTCATCCTAGATCCGCCACTGGCTGTAACTATTACAGTGACAAGTACCTTGTTGTTGTTTGATTAGTATATGGTGAAGTTATAGTCTTACGACTATGATTTAGTTGTTAAAATGTGATCTAACAACTCTGAGCCTCTTAGATTAATACCTTGATGAGATCTATTGGTCACTAGTTGCAAAAGTTTAAGCTCTTGGGCGTCGGTGAACAATTACTGTAGAGTACAGAGTTTAGAGAATATAGACTAATAGTTTCTCTAATTTGTTTTCTCAGGTCTCTGTGTTGCTTATGCAATATTATGAAAGACCAATACTAGCATGTGCTATAAATGAAGTTCTAGCTCAGATAGCTGGACCGACGTCGTCCTCGGTGCCCACAATTGTTGCCCCCTTTTTCGTCGCATCATCTCAGCTTAAATGGGACACGAAGTCAGCAACGAAAGGTGACAGCAAAGGTTCACTTTATGGTATACAGATAGGGTCAGAAACCGACATAAGCAAGGCCATTTTTGCCAGAACCCAGAAGGCACCACCATCTTTACAGATTCATCATGAACCTCTAGCCTGCCTTCTTCAGTTGGTGCGTGTCCTGAATTTGCCAACTTTTGTTCTCATAGGGCAAAGAGGTCAGCGAATTTCTGATCAAGAAGAGATTGAGGTAACTAATCTTATATTTACTTCTCAGCTGATGCAACTTTCACATTCCATAATCTTATATAGAGGCCATGATGGACATTATTTTTCCTTCCATAAACTTTCATGAGAACTGAATCAGATACATAGTAGATGCTTAGTTTCAGCTTTTGGTGTGCAAAGTAATGGCTTTAGCTTTGCCTTCTTTTTCTTATCTTTGTGACTAATCTAGATACCAAGACCCAATTTTCTGGGCGTAACTGTATCATCTAATCTGATGTGGTTTCTTTCTTGTCCAGATACTTTGTGAAATCGGGGAGCTTTTGGGAAATACTTGTAAGCTGAACTTCTCAAGAGGCAAAATCACATGGAAGCCAACAAAGAAATCAAAGGACGAACAGGAGCCGTGGCGTGCATTATATGGTTAATTGGGAGGTTCATTTGAGGCTGGAACCTCGTGTGTGGGACAACTACTTCATCGAGATTCTCAGTTTTTGAACTGGTGATGGAGATAATGAAAAATGCTGTTTTGCCATTATCTACTTTGGCTTTTCTTTTCATTATTTCTTTCTTTCCCGGGTTTGATTAGTGAACTGGTCACTGCCTTAGAAATATGATCTGCATCAAGATAAGTTAGATAACTAAACAGAGATACTAGTAGTAGCTTTTGTGAACAAAGCTTATTCTACCTTCAGAAATTATGCATTTTGCTTGCTGCTATAAACTAGCCTCATCTCGTCTCATTACATCGGTCAGCCCATGGCCTCAGCCTCTGTTTAGAACAAGAGTTTGTTGTCTGATCCCATCTGGGTCTACCTTTTCCATATTCGCATTACCAATTGATAAGGATCACAATGTGACAACACAATTCCCATTCAATACACATATTGATCATACATTCTACGGTTCAATGATTGAAACAAGGTCTATAAATGGAACCTCCACCTCTCACCATAAATGAATGTAGCTTGAGGAGGATGTTCAAACCATAGCAAAGACAAAAGACTTGTAATTTCCACATTCTACTCTATAAGCCTCAACGGCTCAAACTCATTCACGCGTCCATATTCAAATAGTTGATCGCCGTAGATATTTTGTAGACATCAAAATTGATAAATGATACTAAAGTGCCTAAACTAGTATTATTTTTGGAGTATCCTTCCTTTGTCTTCTTGTCACTCCATGACTGGCATTGGTGTTTAAACCAAAAGGGTATCTTAGACCATGCCGCATGTGACCAATCCATCCATGCTCTCCCTTTAACGTGAAATGACATCGATCCACTGATTATAACACACTCGCGATTTGATTAATTACAGGGCCCAATGTCGAAAATGCCCCTCCTCGCTACCTTCTTCCACATATTTCACATCAAAGCTGCGACTTGATCACTCTTTCTTCGGAGAAATAACAAAAACAAAACCAGCAATGGCTTCTTCATCCATGGCAGCCAATGGAGTTCTCAATCTCCGATCATCGTCGTCAAATCAGACGCAGAAAGCGATTACTGTCTCCTCTTCCTCCTCGGCGCCAAAGAGCCTGTCTTTCTGCGGCTCGCAGCTCTCCGGGGCCAAGCTCGCCGCTGCGTCCTCCTCCTCCGCCGCTCGGAGGACGACGGCGCCGTTTGTGGTGTCGCCGAAGGCCGTCTCCGACTCCAAGAACTCGCAGACGTGTCTCGATCCTGACGCCAGCCGAGTGAGTAGCTCACATGCATCGTTCTCGTTCTCTCTGCGTGCTGTTTGTATTGATTTTGATTTTGATTTTGAAATGTTGTTGTGGTGGTGTGTGTTTAGAGTGTACTTGGGATTATATTGGGAGGCGGAGCCGGAACAAGGCTGTATCCATTGACGAAGAAGAGAGCGAAGCCAGCTGTTCCATTGGGAGCGAATTACAGACTGATTGATATTCCGGTCAGTAATTGCCTCAACAGCAATATTAACAAGATCTACGTTCTCACTCAGTTCAATTCGGCTTCGCTGAATCGGCATCTGTCTCGTGCCTACGCTAGCAACATGGGCGGGTATAAGAACGAAGGCTTTGTTGAAGTTCTTGCAGCTCAGCAGAGTCCAGAGAATCCCAATTGGTTTCAGGTAATCATCAATCTTGGTTATTGTGTGTGTTAGAATTGGAGATTTGAGTGATTTTTGTGGTGCATTATGTATGACAGGGTACTGCGGATGCTGTGAGGCAGTACTTGTGGTTGTTTGAGGAGCACAATGTGTTGGAGTTTTTGGTGCTTGCTGGGGACCATTTGTATAGGATGGACTATGAGAGGTTCATTCAGGCTCATAGAGAGACTGATGCAGATATCACTGTGGCGGCTCTGCCTATGGACGAGAAGCGCGCTACGGCTTTCGGTTTGATGAAGATCGATGATGAGGGACGCATTATTGAGTTTGCTGAGAAGCCGAAAGGGGAGCAACTCAAGGCTATGAAGGTGAAACACCCGATTATGTGTTTAAGTTTTACAATGTGGTTTTTGGATTGGAGATTTGTTTAGTGAAGCAGACTATCTTGTTTTTTTGTTTGTGTGGTTGTATTGTAGGTGGATACAACTATATTGGGTCTTGATGATGAGAGAGCTAAAGAGATGCCTTATATCGCCAGTATGGGTATATATGTTGTGAGCAAGAATGTGATGTTAGATCTGCTTCGTGAGAAGTTTCCTGGAGCTAATGATTTTGGAAGTGAAGTCATTCCTGGTGCAACCTCCATTGGTTTGAGAGTAAGCTCTCGATTCAAGCATTTTTGTTTCCTGGTTCCTACTTTCCTATCATTTACAATAGCTTTTCTGTTGCAAGTATGCAACATCCCAAGTTTTTCTGCAAAGTGAGCAAGAAGTCTAGTATTATGTGATTGCATACATATATATTGAAAAGTTTATGTTTCTATTGCTTTTAGTGAACAAGTAGTAGCACCGATTCCCTATGGTTTTCCAGGGTTGCCTTCATTCTGTCAGTCTCGTGCTTCTTGGTATCTCGAATTTCAACCCTTCAAGTACTAACTGTTGATGGTCACAGGTTCAAGCTTATCTGTATGATGGCTACTGGGAAGATATTGGTACCATTGAGGCCTTCTATAATGCTAATCTGGGAATAACCAAAAAGCCAATTCCAGATTTCAGGTACATTGTGTCAAAAACTATTTAGGGATTGCTGTTTGTTGCTAATTATTATTATTTCATCTTGGTTTTAGATGCCTGCCTGATTTTGAACTTTATTCTGTAGTTTCTATGATCGATCATCCCCTATCTACACCCAACCTCGGTACTTACCACCATCTAAAATGCTTGATGCTGATGTCACGGATAGTGTTATTGGCGAGGGTTGTGTGATAAAGGTAGTTTCTTGGTAGGAAAAGTCAGCACTAAGCTAAGTTGTATGTCAATGTACACATCTCTCTCCCTTCTTTCGTGGCAAAGAAGTTTATGTGTATATCAAATTATCAATAATGGGAAACACGGTAACGATTGGTATAACCTGTTATGTTCTCTTAAGTGACCCCCTGTGTTTCCTGATGCAGAATTGTAAAATCCACCATTCAGTCGTCGGGCTTCGATCTTGCATTTCCGAAGGCGCTGTTATTGAAGACACTTTACTGATGGGAGCTGACTACTATGAGGTAAAGTTTGTTATAGATGTAATGCGGGTAACCTATTGCATTGTAATATTAAGGCCTCAATGAATTTAACTGATGCATTTATTATGATTGGCCAGACGGATGCTGATAGGAGGTTCCTGGCTGCTAAGGGCAGTGTTCCAATAGGTATTGGAAAAAATTCTCACATCAAGAGAGCTATTATCGACAAAAATGCACGAATTGGGGACAATGTGAAGGTTAGAAATGTTAATTACTTTATGCCATTCTTTGTGATGATTTATTTCAGTTATCAAAGCTTAATTTGCACGGTTGTAAATGAGAAACACAAGAAAAGATTGGGATTTTGCTGCAATTAGAGGCAATTTGAGTCTTGTTCTAGCAGAGTAGCAGTAGCAGTAGCATCCTATTTTCAGCTTATTACTTTATATGCAATGCATGTCGGACATCCGTGTCAAGTTGTTCCTTGAAATTTTGATTTCATTCTTCCTATTTTCCATGGCTTGAATATTGTACATTCTCATTTGCAGATTATCAACAGTGACAATGTGCAAGAAGCAGCAAGAGAAACAGATGGATATTTCATCAAAAGTGGGATTGTCACAGTGATCAAGGATGCCTTGATTCCTAGCGGGACTGTAATCTAAGCTTCAGTTTCCCACTGCTTAAATTTTGCTGACCCCAAAGACTCTGCAGCTAAAGCAACTTAGCAAGTCTCTACTTTGAGAGTTCTGTCTTGTCTTCTGATCATGCAATGGATACTTCACGGTACTACAATGTAATTAGAGGAAATAAACCTCAAAATTTGCTCTTGTAGATGTTCTACTTCTTTCTGAAATAAAATCTGCATTGCTTCAATATGAAAACTAAAGCACCTTTTACCTTGATCATTCATTTGGGATTAGCTTCCACTGGGCTGTGTTATATTAGACTAGAATTTGTCAACAAATATGGTAACTATCTAAGTGCTGAAGACATGGGGCAACGAAGAAGGAATTGTAAATCTGATTTCTGTGTACCACAAGAGGGAAAAGAGATCAATCCCGTTCATTCTAAAGTAAGTTCATTCCCACGTACTGCATCTTTTTACAAACACCAGAAGTATTGCATGGCTGTAGCTCTGGGAGTGAAGTTTCTTCGTAACAATGCTCACCTCCTGAACAACGAGGAACACATGTTATAGACTTGGTACAAGTGCAATAGAAAATTTACAACGACAAAGGTCACATGGTGCAAGATGTTGATTATAAAGTATCACTCTGTATAATCTCTTATAAACTGTTTTGTAGTTAGTACAGGCCTCTACGACACAACATTGATATGTATACAGTCGTTTCTTTCTTACGACAGCCAACACCATACCAAAATTGATTCTGCTCCACCGATACCCATTTGATATTTGGACTTGACCAGGAATCAGGCTTGATATGTTCTTTTGACTATTTGGATCATTAAACAGAAAGAGACTAGTATACATCTATATCAATATGCATTCAATGGAAATGGATGGTCCAGGCATTTATAATCCAATCCAGGCAAAGTAGTAGTTACAGATTAACTTCAAAACATGGTTTCTTTTCCGCTCCCAACAACCTCCACATTGGCATACACTTGAAAGTTGAAACTCAAATCTAAGGCAAAGCTTTTTACTTGCCCCACAAGTTTTAAACTGAGAAACAAATCCACAAGGGTAGATTTACCTTTTTTTTCTTGGAACACTAGGTGGTCAAGTTTGCTTTTTGTTAGACAAAGAAGCCTCTTTTGTCAAGTTCTTCCATTTATCCTTGAGATTATCTGGATTGCGAGTCTCATGAAAGACATCCTTACCATATTCCAAAATTTTCCTCCAGGGAAGATTTTTATTTACTTGGCCTGAAAACATTTTTACTCCATTCTGTGGCATAAGATTATTATTGAGTAAGATTCCCACAGACAGACAATATTTCTATTCAACACAGGTCTGAGCTCAATTCATCAACATGTAATTGTATTAAACTGTACCTAAATCAGGAATAGCTCAAATCTGTTTTATTCCTTATCAGAGCAAAACCTTTTGGAAGAAGAAATTGATGAACTTTCCAAAGTAAAAGAGGAAAATTTGTAAACAGATGGACTACAAGATAAACAATAGGAGAATTATGAACTCCCAGTGATATCTATTACTTCTCTTTTCTAGCCTATCAACAGTAAGTCTATTAACATACCCAAACATAACCATCTGCCACACTTTTAGCAGTGAAGATAAAACCCCAAATAAGATAAAAAGGTGGTTGGACGTAGCTTGCTCTAAATTGCATATAGTGCATGACATGTCAATATTTCCATCATCTGACAAAACATTATCCTTGTTTTGTTTTGGGAAAGGAAGAGAGAGGGAGGAAGAGGGGCATATCTTAGACAACAGCAATATGAGTTTCTGCATGAATCCAAAATACATAGACATTTACAGAGCTATACATTAAAATAAATTGAGTCCTGAAGAATTCATACAATAATGATACCCTTGTTACGCCTTAAAAAGGATTAGCTGATATTATGTCAGAAGATGAATTATATTCCAACAGGCATAGAGGTTGTAATACAGAATAATACCTTTAACGTTTGCAACTCTTGATCTGACCAGTTAATTCTCCTCCTCTTGGCATTGGCATTGGCATTATGAAATAACACGTCTTCACTGCACACCAGAGGAAATAAGTGTTTGTCAACAGGGAACAGACGTACAGAATGATTAACAACTATTTGTCCTTATGTAAAAAACATAAACAACTCCGTGTCTAATCTCATAATTGGAAGCTTGAAACTGATAAAATAACTAATGATCACCTTTCGGATACCCGAATTTTACTTGGTTCGGAGGCGGAAGCGGTAGTCTTCTCGTTTTGTTTTGAGTCTGGAGCTTTACGTGGTTCTGAAGCAGTAGTATTCTCGTTATGTTTTAAGTCTGCAACTTTTCTTGGTCCTGTGGTGGCGGTAGTCATCTTGTTTTGGTTCGAGTCTGGAACATTTCTTGACTTGGAGAATGAGGTAGTATCATTCTCATTTTGGTTCCACTCTGGAATTACCCTTGACTTGAGGGAGGAGGTAGTATCTTTCTCAATGTTGATCAAGCGTAACATATCTCTTGACTTGGATGAGAAAGTAGTATCTGCTTTCTCAATTTTGTTCAAATCTGGAATATCTCTTGACTCGTTGGGGAAGGTGGTAGCTTTCTTACATTCGTTCAAGTCTGGAATATCTCTTGACTCGGAGAAGGAGGTAGTGCTATGGTTCAAGTTTGGAATATCTCTTAACTCAAAGGAGGAGGCCGTAGTTTTCTCAGTTCGGTGCACGTCTGGAATATCTCTAGAATCGGAGGAAGATGTACCACCTGTGTCATTCTCATTCGGTTCTGGAATATCCCTCGACTTGGAGGAGGCAGCGCCTTTCTCATGCTTGTCAGACGAGACAGTATCTTTCTCGCTATGCTTCTTCTTGGCATCCTCCTCCACAGCATCATCAGTCTGGTCAGATGGAGAAGGCACCATCCTCAGGGGAATGGCAGCAAACGGAGTCTGCAGTCTCCTACGACCTCTTTGTCTAAAATGCCTCTTACGCAGAACAGGAGACCCCAAATAAAAAACACCACCAGACTCCGGCACAACTGCTTCACCTGCAGGTTGCATTTCCCCCTCCGACATCATTACACTATCCTCGTCACCTTGTTGGTCTAATCCATCATCCTCATTCATTTTTTCAAACTCCTCGCGCCTCTCACACACGCATTGTTTTTTTTTCGAACTCCCCTTATCTACATTCTCTCCATCACCATCACTCGCCGCAAACTCAACTCCCCCGTCACCACTATCAATGTACATAGACAGAAACTCCTTGGCTATCATGGCCTTATTTCTAAGCTTCCGACTCCGCACCACCGCTCTCTTGTAGGCACAATAAGGACAGTAGAACTTTCCATCCTCGTCATCAATCTCAGGTCTACAACACATACATTCCTCGTGTACAGAAATTGGACAACCAATCACACTACAAACTAGCAATTTTCCATTACTGTCATCACCTCTACCACACTTAAGACAATTCTCTACTACTACTACTAGGCTATCATCTAATTCCATCAACACTTCGAAGTCGTCGGACATTGTTGTTGTTTGTCTTAGTCTTAGGGCTCACACTCACATTTTCGTCTTGATTTGTTCTAATAACAAAAAAAAAATATAATGCGACGGATTCAGTATTGAATTACGAGAACTAGAATTGGAGAAGAAGTGAGGGGTTACTGACCTGAGTCGGTGGTTCTGGAATTTGCGTCGTCGTCTGTTTTGGTTTTGGTTTTGGTTTTCTGTCGTCTCCAGAATTCATATGTTGAACACGGAGCCAAGACGGTGTCGGGTTAACCCGTTTAATATCTCGACTCATGCTATTTGGGCCTCATACAATCTCGAGCCCAATTTTACGACGGTGTCGTCTCTTCTTTCTTTCTGGAACTTTCAATTAAGTAAAGGCAATAGTAGTCTTTTTTTTTTGGTTAATGGTATTTGAATTGGGGGAGGCAGCCCACCAACTCAAGAACATTATTAGGGCTGAGCACGGGACGAGATTGATCGATTTAGGACAAAAATCATGATAATCCCATAGTTTTTAAGCGGAATGGATAGGGGTGAGATTCGCTATTCTAAAAATGAATTCCGAGAAGTCCCAAACTCAAACGGAATCGGTTAAGTACGGGTTCATTTCGGGATTCCTATGTTCTTTTTTCGATAACAAAAATAATGTAAGAGTATATCTAATAGTCCCAAAATGACAAAAAAGAAGCATTTCAATAAGTTCATGTTGTTCATCACATCGCTGAACAATCCAAAATCAGCTTCAATATATACCCAAAAAGAATAAGAAAGTATGAATATAGAAACAACCCAAATCAACCGAAAGTTAATAAGCTTTCCATAAAAAAAAAACTGAAAGTTAATCACTCAATCAACTTATTTCCACCTTTCACACATCAATAATAGCCTTGCTCCTTGCTTTTGGATCAGAAACTAGTGGTGGGCATATTGTACTACAAGCAGGTGAAGTAGAGCTTCCATGATTTGTAAAATGCACAGTTTATGAAGTTATAAGTATATCACATGACACTAAATTAATTGATACACTCATGTACTGGAATAAATCGAAATGAATAACATACCTATTTCAAGTTCTTCACACGTTAAGTGGATAATCATCTCTGATGTGCCTATAGATGCATACATACATGGTAGTAATCATATACTCAGATGCTTATATAGATACCCAATTGCATATATACATACTCAGTTGCATATATAGATATCCCATCACATATATAGGCACCGCTATTTGCATTTACAAATTAAGAAAACAATAGTCAATGCAATAAGAACAATAAAGAATTTAGCTAGAAGAATTATTGATCTAGATATCTAGGAAGTTGAGTTGATGTCATGCGTGAAACCGTGAAAAAGGGTAAGAAACGCCGTATGGAGTGAGATGACTTGAGATCGATAAAAGTAAATACTATAATATATAGTTGATAAGGTTTATTGTGTTTATTCGGGATGGGCCGGGATCCCATTTACACTAAAAAATAAACCAAAATCTCATTCCATTTTATTTAAACGGGTCAGGATGGGATGGACTTTTCATTTCAAAAATCTAAACCCGTACTGTCTTTATAGGGGACAGTTCGAAACCGAGTCGGATCGGGATTTCCGGGACCAAGTGCCCACCCCTAAACATTATGAACCGCATGTGGCCAACAGAAATCCAACTAACATCTGGGTCTAAGCCGATTTCTACATGAGAGCAGTAAGACCTCCTCTGGCCCAAGGTTTTCCACTTCCCGTAGGAATCCGACAGTCGGGTCTCGAGATGACCCAAGCTCCCTGGATATTGACACTTTTTACCAGTGACGTATGGATCCCGCCGGACCACATTATTCAACAACCTACCAATAAGGGACTTGTGAATAATGAGTTCAAACTTGAGTAAGGGTTCCACTCAAACTAGTGCCTTAGCATTCCTACCAACCCTTATTGGCAAAAGGCAATAGTAGTTAGTGCGGACAACAACCACTGAGCACCGTCATAACCAGCCAACCACCACTCGGTGAGATGCTAACCATGGTACTCTCTCTCTCATTAATTAAACTTCAATTTCGTCTTTTGTGTGTTTTTTAAGCTCAGAGTTTCTCATTGGAGCTTATCTCCCATATAAGAGATTTTGCGCTGTTATTTACGTTTCTCTTAGGATTGTGTATTATTTTAGCTATCTCCATTATACATTGGACTGACCTAGTATTTGCAGAAAATGAGGAACTTTTGGGAGGCATTTCAATCGGTGAACTTGTGCCTGGAAGCGAAGATTCATCCAATTTACAGTTTCGCCAAGTATATTATCAGCCGGTAAACGTTGATGGTCACCAGTACTATTGGTGGAGTGATAATATCTTCAAAAGCTTTGGAAAATTCAGATGAAAAGCTTGCTCTCAAGAAGATGGATGATCTGAGCCACTGACCGGGTTGTCCGAGAGCTTTCTCAGGAAGCAAGAGAGGTCTGCCGTTTCAAAAAAGAAACGGGTCAGTCAGTCTTTATTTTCTAGAAAATAAACATTACATATGTGAAGTTGTTCATTTAGCTAAAAAACACAGATAGTTGGGGTTTATCGAAATGGAATTGAAACTTGGACAATCGAGAGTGAGGTACCGATTGGCAAGCCCGTACTTGAAGTGAGGCGAAGAAGGCGGCTGCTTCACACACCGAAATTTTGGAGGGGCTCAATTTTTTTTTATAGAATATACGTATATAAATTATAAGAAAAATTATACATATTAAAGTATCATAAATAACTCCAAGATAAAAATATTTAAGCAATTTTGTGATGTCTTTTTATAAGAAAAGAAGTTAATCATGACTGATGATTTTTTATTTATTAATATCATTATGAATGTCAATTTTCTATTAATGTACCGTATTTTAAAAAATAAAAAATAAAAAATGCAATTAGAACTAATGGTCTCAACCCAAGTACAAATATGACTGAAATATATAATCTCATTGAAATATAAACCCTAAAGCCAGATATATAGTCTCATTGAAATATAAACCCTAAAGGCAGTCCAGTTAAATACAGCCCACCATCACCCGAGCCCACCATCACCCAGCCTAGCTTCACCTCTAAGCCCAGCAGCTACCACTCTACCAAGCCCCTCAGAAAATCTTTGCAAGCCGTTGTCATCTTCTTGATTTATGCCTGGACCAGTGTCATTGCCTTTGGATTCTTAGCAATCTCACGATGGGAGAATTGATAGTGGATGATGAGACAATTGGCAGAGAAAGGAAAAGAAGGGTCACCATGGAGCTAGGTCTGCACTCCAAGCAAACATACTCATTAAAATACGTAGCAGCTTTGTGGAGCCGCTTTTCCACTTCAGTCAAGTAAGTGGCAGTGCAATGAAGGTAGCCGCACACTATACACATCCTTTGCATTCTTCTGTTAGCTCATCTCGGTTGTACATTCGATAGAGAAAAGATAGAGCGACGTTCCTAGCCGTGTTGGATATTGTTAGTTTATATTTATTTATTTATGTATTATATTGGAGCATCAATTTTTAGTTTAGTGTATAAATACTTGTTTATAAGTTTGTATTTTGTTTATGAGTAATAAATTAAAAATAAATATTCGTATATGTTCTTGTAGATACGAGAGTGAGAGTAGATTAGTTGAATACTTATATAACATAGTTTTATATATTTATATATTTTATATGATCATGAGAATACACTATTTTCGATTCTCATCTCAAGTCTTATTTTCTCATGTTCGGTCCTACCGGTCAGAGTTGGCGGCGGTAAATGTGTGAGCTAAATGAACAACTTCACATCTGTAATGTTTATTTTTTGGAAAATAGAGACTGACCCGTTTCTTTCTTGAAATGATAAATCTCTCTTGATTTATGAGAAAGCTCTCAGACAACCCGGTCAGTGGCTCTGAAATCATCAATCTTCTTGAGGGCAAACTTTTCATTTGAATTTTTCAAAGCTTTTGACACAATTATCACTCCATTGATAATACCGATGACCATCAACGTCTCCCAGATGGTAATATACTTGACGACACTATAAATTGGATTAATCTCCGCTTCGAGGTGGAACTTCACCGATGAAAATGCCTCCAAAAGATAAACTTATTGTTGATGCACACAATTTTTTCTCAGAAATGATTAAGAAGGGCAGTGCTCCCGATGTAGTTACTAACAACTCTTTAATTGATGAAGTTTGTAAAATAGGTGACTGGACAAAAGCTGCAAATTTGTTGGCTCATATGGTGAGTAAAAATGTATTTCCAAATGTTATTAAGAACCTTCAGTGTGTTGGTTGATGGGATGTGTAAAGTTGGTATGGTTGCGGAAGCCAAAATTGTTATTGCATTAATGATTCAAATAGGTATCAAACCGAATGTCGTGACCTACAATACTTTGATGGACGATATTCCTCTCTTCTTTCTTGAGAAAGCTCTTGGAAAACCCGGTCAGTGACTCAAATCATCAATCTTCTTGAGGGCAAGCTCTTCATCCAAATTTTCCAAAGCTTGACGTGATTATCACTCCACGTCTCCACCGATAGTACCGACAACTATCAACGTCTTCCGGCTGGTAATATACTTTGCAAAACTGTACACAAATATTTATTATGAATACTAGGTTAGACATAAGAGTTTCTTGAATTGTATCATCCTCTATTTATCTACAAGAACAAATCTAAATCATATGTACACTAAATATTTTTTGGATTATATCAACCTATATATAAGACATTCTATCAATGAAATAATTTCAATTATCATATATTCTCCTTCAACATGTTATCATCACTCTCTGAGTTGATAGCCAACAATCACCATAAAAAAAACATGAAACCCTTAAACAAAAAAGCCTCCACCGCCGGCCTCCCTACCTTGATAGAATATTCACCACTGCCGATTATCATCGCCTTATTTCTTCCAACGACAGAGTTTGTGGACGATTTGTTCAAGCTTTTCTGATAAAATTTTCATACCGAGCATAACACTCTCGAAGTAAATCGACTAACCTTCTTTGATTTACAATTAGGTTGCAAAACTTAATTACCTCAACATCCTAAATGTAAGACTAGATTTAGGATAAATTTTTTATATTTTGCAATTTCAATAATATGTCTCTATTTCCTATGGATTAATACGGTTATGAGAGAAGGGGATTCCATCACTCATTCATTAAAGTTGAAGATTAGTGACGGTCCTGGGGGAGTCACGGTATACGAAAAAAAGGGAAGTCGATCATTGAATTTGATGTAGTTACTTATATTACTTATATTACTATATGTGACTTGATCTCATATGAGTTTTTGCATTATGATAATCAAGATATTGAGAAATTCTCATAGTCATCAGTTCTTAAGAGCAAAAAAGCATGTGAGAATATTTACAACCATCGGTTTAGATAGGGAGAGTACGATTCATCTACTCGGTCTAGATTCGGTCTTCAAGATGAGCGCAACACATTACTGTACATTTTTCCCACCGGATGTCTTTATAAAAAAATTAAATATACATCGCTCATTTTGCAAGGCTTGTTCGTGTATGTAATTTTGTGTACATGCATGACGATCTTTTTTTGTAGACACAACTTCTACTCCTCCATAGATTCTAAGAATATATTTGTGGATCAATCAAACCAGTCTGCGGACTGTTTATATATGGTTTTAATTGTTGTATCGACGCATAGGTCACACGTCTTTGCAATCCACATGGTACGCTGTATTTGCAAAACTTATAGCACATATTATTAAGATTCCGACTCACCACCCGAACAACCCAATCAAGCTAACCATTTTGGATAATACATGAGAGTTTACATCATAATATTTTGTTGATTATTTCATGTTGATTGGGATTGAAGTTGAACATCTTAGTTCTTTATGTTCATTCATAGAATAGTTTAGCAGAGACACAAATCAAGCGGTTACAGCTTGTGGCCAGAGCAATTGTTATGCATATTAACTTGGCGGTAACTGCTTTGGGATATGCAATATTACATGCAGTTATGCTTATTTGCTTGATACCCATAAACCACCAACCATTTAATGGGTACCAGTTGGTAATCGGATGAGCATGATATCTCACAACAAAGATTTTGCATTTATGTTGGTTATGATTCTTCAAAGAATACCTGTTATTTAGAACCTTTGACAAGAGATCTGTTTACTGCTAGTTTTTTAGTAAGTCACTTTGATGAGGCACAACTACCGCCATTAGGGGGAGATATGAATGGTTTCATTCTGGTACGTATCATCATAATCCTCGCACATCTCAGTGTGAGATTAAAGTGCAATGTATTCTTAATCTTTAAAAAATAGCAGATTCGATGCCTGACTTCTTTACAGATATCATGAAAGTGACGAGATCGGTTTACTTGTTGCAAATTCTACAAGGTTGGAGGTCCCTGGAATTGGGCAAGTTAACGCAACACTTGGGCAATGTAGTGTTTCTCTTACCCATAATGGGGGTGTAGCATTGGTCAAAATCCACTAATGAGTTGCCGGTGAAAAAGCAAGTCATCAAGGCACAACCGTTCATCACCAACACATGAGATTGTTTCTAACTATTATGGGTGGTTCTTACATGTTCGTTGATAATGCATTTACTTATTCCGTTGCTCAGAAATTGACGACAATGAAGTGGAACGTTGCTCTGTTACAAATTGTCAACGGTTGAAGTATAGCCTATTGACCGATATGGAAAGTTGCAATCTAGGCTGAACTAGACTCTCTTACAAAAGGCAAGTTTTCGGTTTGGTAGTGCAATGACCACCGAATGGTAAGCCAGTTAGACACAAATGAGTCTATGTTTGAGAGTATAATGAGAAGAACTTGTGGCGCAAGGATTCTCTCAGGGTCTTAATATTGATAATGAGGAGATATATTCCCTGGTTATAAACATCATCACTTTTCGCGACCTTATCAGTTTGGTAATGTCCAAAAATACTGAGTATGCAGCTTATAGATGTGGTTACATTATATCTCTATCGGGATCTTGATTCAGAGATATACATGAGAGTGTCGGTTGACATGGTTCTACCCAATACAAGTAACTCTAAACTACAGAGTACTCATGTGTTTAAATTGAGACATTTACTACTCTAAGTGACTACTTGATTGTGAATAGATACAAGAATGAGAAGTTATACACATGCGTGTTCATTAGATAAACAAGTTTTTGAGATGATAGACCTTGGTAAGACTTGATTTTGTATTGGTTTAGACATGGAACATCGAGTTGGTTGAATTCTTATTCACTCGTCTGCTTATGTCTAGATCAGGCAATGGACAAAGCACACCCTCTTAGCACACTAATGGTTGTTTGCAGTCTGGAACCCAAAATGATCTATTTCATCTAAAAAGATGATGGTGAGGAACTTTTGAAGCTGAGATTCAATATCTTAGTGTGGTTGGAGCTTGGTTATATAGCTTGGTGCACACATCCAGACATTGTCTTCTTGGTCTGCGCTTACGCAAAGTCATTGGAATGGTGTAAAGCATATATTCAGGTACTCGAAAGGATCCATTGACTTGTGCGTACTCTTTTCTTGCATAGAAAACAGAGAGAAGCTTGAAATTCCTAGAAAATGATGGTTGAAACGCATCAGGCATACCCTGAGAATTTTGACCCATCGAATGCTATACCATAAACTCACCTGAAGGTGTTATTCGACCCATCAGGTGGATCTCTTGACCCGACAAAATATGCACCCTAGATCAACCCGAAGCAATCATTCGACCTGTCGTGTAAAAGCTTCGACCTGTCGAATTCCTCCCCTGCTGCGAGCAGTTTTACTGCAGTCCCCTATTTTGAAACACCGATCGATGTGTTGGTCAGATTTACTGATGGTGGGTACCTCTCTGGCCCACACAAAAGTTGTTCACAGACTGGTTATGTTTTCCTCATGGAAAACACAACGAATTCTTGGAGATCAATTAAGCAAACCCTTGTTACAACCAACTCAAATCATTTAGAAATCATTGCTTTTTATAAAGCGGTTAGGGAATGTGTATGGGTTAGGTCAGTCATTCATCATATTTAAGAATCTAGTGGAATATCAGTTACAACGACGACTTCCACTTGCATCTTTGAAAATAATGTGGCATGCATTGAACATTTGAAGTTGGGTTACGTTAAGGGTGACAATACAAAGCATATATCTCCGAAATTTTTCTTCAATCAGGAATAACAACAGATGTTGAATATCCATGTGAACCAGATTGGTTCAACGGATAATGCTGCATACTTGTTTACTAAGTCATTACCTAAATCTACATTTATGAAACATGTGAGACGCATTGGTATTGGCAGGTTATTTGAATTCCATAACTGAGTTTACGGTCATGGGGAGTTACATTTTTGTAGATATCAGGGGGAGTCTACATCACATGCATTAGTTTTTCTAGTTGATGCGTTGTATTCTTTTTCCCCTAGACCAAGATTTATTTTTACACAAGAAGTTTTTATTTGCTTGACAAGGTTTTTAGTGAGGCAACAAGTCATGCAACATTCATTAGGCCGTCGACACAATGGGGAGTGTTTAGAGATATTTATTTTTCATGACTTACGGTGTGTGTCTTGTCCTAATTAGATACGATTTAGTCTAGATAGACACTACAAGAAAAGGAGACATTACCGGCGACGGGAGGTCGCCGGCCTTGTCTCTTTTTTTCGCCGGAAATGTCATTCCCGGCGACGAGTCGCCGGCAATGACGTCGCCGGAAATCTCCCGCCGGTGTTAACATTACCGGCGACGCCGTCGCCGGCAATGGTTCCGCCGCCGTGGCCGGAATTTGTGACATTGCCGGCGACTGAGGTCCATGTCGCCGGCAATGTCTGAAAAAATTTTGAAAAAAAAACGCGGTTCTGGATTGGGCCCAATTCCAGAACCTGCATTGAAAGACATAAACCGTACAATCATACAAGTTCAACAGTACACATAAATGTCCAACGTACAGTACAAATAGCAACGACGATAAAAAAATTAACTACAACTACAGGTCAGGTCCAGGAACTTGCGGGTCATCAGGGTTGAAGTAATCCATGTACTCATTTGAATTTCGGTGGCTAGCTTGGTCTTGCTCTGGCGTTGACTGGTGCGGTGGTGGTGGTGGATAGGTAGGGATATGAGGGACCGGGGGAGGTGTGGGGAAGGGTTGTCCGGTAGTCTGAGCCTCGTACATCGTCTGCATCCATGTGTACATCTGAGCCTGCACCTGTGTCTGCTGCATTTGGTACTCGGCCATCTGCCTCTTTTGCTCCTCCAACTCCCTCTACGTCCTATGAAGCTCCGCCGCGAGGTTACGACTAGAAGTTGAACTTCTTGACCCGGTAGAGTATTGTGAAGTGGTTTTCAATACTCCTTCGCCCGCCGAGCCCATTCCCCTACAGTAGTAGGTATTCTTTCCAGTCCCGCACGCTTTTGCCATGATCTGAGCCGCTATCGGGGGATCAAGCGGATCGATCTGAGAGGCATACTGGGTGACTTCTTCCTCGGAGCAGTCAGGATGGTTAGTCCGAGCTATACTCATGGTCACTTCTGCGGTCGCCTCCTCCACTCTCGCCTAATTGAAAAGCGAAAATGAACAACGTATTAACTAACAACATCTATTAATATCGAAAAATAGTTTTATTAACACATGGAGAGGCGAAAGACTTACCGCTTCGTCAGGGCACTGCGGATAGAACTTCTGATGAATATACACCAAGGGGTTCACTTCTTGTTGTTGCTGCGCCTTAGTCGACCAACCCATGTAGTTGAGTGAACCTGCATGATGGGCCCTGGTGTTTTTCAATCTATTCGCCCGGTTCGTCTTCGAAATCGCCTTGTTTGATAAACATATGGAAAAAAATTAGATCTCACACTATTTCAATCTGATACGATACATTAGGCTTGTAAGATATATTAAGGATGCATACCTGAGCTTTGGGGTGCTCGAAGTGGGCTATCAGCCACAGCCACTCGTACTCCCTAAACCGGAATTCGCTAGGGGTAGAACCTCGGCCTAGCTCCTTGTATACAGTGTAATGGGAAGAAAACTCGTTCTTCCACTCTTTATACCTATATTAAAACAAGGAAAAAAAGTTAGAGATATTAAAACAGTTGATAAACAAAAATCTAACTCGATATATATTCAAATAAGTCGAAGCACATCACCGATTATGTAGTTGACGCTCTACCCACGTGTGAATAAGAACTTCATCCACGTCAAACCACACCTGCAATATGAATATATAAAAGGTAAAATTATATATTTAAGTGGACTTAATTAATAAATGTAAAATTTACGTAATGAAAATACGATTTTACTCACACTGAGTGCATTATGCACTTGCATCTTCACGTAGATAGGCACAGATTCCCAATCTGGCCAAAGCATTGGGACCTTGTCCCGCACGATCGCACCGGCCATGCTGACATATTTGCGCGTGGTGTCGAATGCCTCGATCACCTCGCCATCCTCATTGGCCCTTATGGGCGTTTTCCTTCCGCCGGTGGCCTGCTCAAGTCTCTTCCCGGTGCAGGTGCCTCTAGCCCCTTTCCGTTTTCCAGTCCCATTAACGAAATTGCCTAATAAAACAATGTCAACAAATTGATATCATTAATTGAACCAATCGCAAGTCTTAAGTAATAATTAATTAATCAATCTGATGTTAAATAAAATTTACCTGCATCGTCCGTTTGTTGGTTGGTGCACCTCACACTCCAAAGATACACGGGGTCGAACGGGAGGAAGTTATACGCTTCCTCCACGGTCAGGAAATCCGGCCGTCCTTCAATATAAACAGGCATCCCCCTATCATCGAATTCAGGGATGACAGGAATCTCGTCGGGTAGGAAGAGACCGGACGGCGGAGATAGACGAGGCCTGCACGATGAGGCGCCAGAACCACCATGTGCCTCAGATGATTCCCGTGAAACGGGAGTAGGCACCATCCGAATATGGGGCATTCGGATTGAGGGAGTTTCTGATGCCCCCGTTGACTGTCGCTCGTCTGAGGCTCTGCCACCGGAGGGACGTCTGCTGATTGAGCGTCTAGAGACTGAGGCTCGAGCCTCGAATTCCGGTTCCACGGCTCTTGATCGTGCAGCTTCCTCCTCAGCTCGCGCCTCTAGCAAGGCTCTCGTGCGAGCAGTCATCATTGGCCCACTGGGCGTGTTGCTAACTGCGGGCGAGGAGGAAGCTTGACTACTGTTCCCTCCACTATTTCGGGAACCTCTCCGAAGCCAATTAGCCGCAAAACCTCCTGGACATCGTAATAGTCATGGATTCGGTTCAATAACAAATCGGAACCGGAACGGTGTGGAACCGGAACCGTTTGAAACCGGAACTGTTTGTAACCGGAACCGTTTGTAACATAACGGTTCCGGTTACAAACAGTTCCGGTTCCAAACCGTTTCGGTTCTATAACAAATCGGAACCGGAACGGTTTGGAACCGGAACCGTTTGAAACCGGAACTGTTTGGAACCGGAACCGTTTGTAACATAACGGTTCCGGTTACAAACAGTTCCGGTTCCAAACCGTTCCGGTTCCAAACCATTTCGGTTCTATAACAAATCGGAACCGGAACGATTTGGAGCCGGAACCGTTTGAAACCGGAACTGTTTGGAACCGGAACCGTTTGTAACATAACGGTTCCAGTTACAATAAGTTCCGGTTCCAAACCGTTTCGGTTCAATTACAAATCGGAACCGGAACGGTGTGGAACCGGAACGGTTTGAAACCGGAACTGTTTGTAACCGGAACCGTTATGTTACAAACGGTTCCGGTTACAAACAGTTCCGGTTTCAAACCGTTCCGGTTCCAAACTGTTTCGGTTCTATAACAAATCGGAACCGGAACGGTTTGGAACCGGAACCGTTTGAAACCGGAACTGTTTGTAACCGGAAACGTTTGTAACATAAAGGTTCCGGTTACAATTTCCGTTCCGGTTCCAAACCGTTCCGGTTCCAAACCGTTCCGGTTTAAAACCGTTCTGGTTCTAAACCGTCCCGATCCCGATTTCCACCTTCATTTATACGATTAATTAACAACTATATCACCTAAATTAACGACTATACATATTCGATGTGTATATATATATACATCATGCATCGTAATTAAATTTATCCATCACATATTCATCCAAATCACAAACCCTAATTAATTTTCCACATTTTTCACACATATATATATCATGCATCTTAATTAGGTTTAATTTCCACATATATATACATCACATATTCATCCAAACCACATTTATACATAATTTTCACATATATATATATACATCACTTCATATTCACATACCTAAATATATATATACATCACATATATACATACATGCTAATTTAGAACTTATCACCCTAATTTCCAACTTAGCACCCTAATTAATTTACACATACACATACACATACACATGCACATGCACATACACATACACATACACATACACATACACATACACATACACATGCACATGCAAAAAAATAATTAAAAATTGAGAGAGAGAGAGAGAGGGAGAGAGAGAGGATCGGACCTGCCATGAATTTCCACCTACAATGGTGAGGGGAGGAGAGGAGGGGAGGAGGGGAGGAGGAGATTTTCGGAGGAGGAGAGGAGAGGGGATCGGTGGAGAGGAGGAGAGGGAGAGGAGGAGTAGAGGATAAGGAGGAGGAGTGGGAGAGGAGGAGGAGGAGCACATACACTCATCGGACCGATTTGGGAGGAGGAGAGGGAGAGGAGAGGGAGAGGAGGAGGAGAGGGAGAGGAGGAGAAATGAAAGGCTCGGGCTCGATATGGGGGAAACCAGAAAACATTACCGGCGAGTTGCTTATAACTCGTTGGTAATATCATTACCAACGACTTCAACTCGTTGGTAATGACATTACCAACGAGTTATAAGCAACTCGTTGGTAATGACATTACCAACGACGAGTTAACTCGTGGGTAATGTCATTACCAACGAGTTGCTTATAACTCGTTGGTAATGTCATTACCAACGACTTCAACTCGTTGGTAATGTCATTATTTCCCGAAAAATATCCGACAACATTTTCCGTCTACGATTTCCGGCTACATTTTCCGACTAAAATTTCGATTATCAATTTCCGTATACGTACGATTAATGACTACATTTTTCGACTACATTTTCGATTAATGATTTCCGTATACGTACTACGATTTCCGTATACGTACGATTAACGACTACATTTTCCGTCTACGATTTCCGGCTACATTTTCCGACTAAAATTTCGATTATCAATTTCCGTATACGTACGATTAACGACTACATTTTCCGACTACATTTTCGATTATCAAATTCCATCTACGTACGATTAACGACTACAATTTCCGTCTACAATTTAGACTAGCTACATTTTCCGACTACGTACGATTTCCGACTACAATTTCCGACTACAATTTCCAACGTACTAAGGATGATAATCGTAATCATCTTCATCACTTGAGTCTGACTCGGTTTCATAGGTAACCTCTGGCAATATGTGCCGCTCCTCGTCATCTGAATCAGCGTCAACTTCATATGGATTAACATCGAGAAGTTCTGCTCCAGTAATTCGAACCACACTCCCAGATCTCACATTATTAAGGCGAATCGTAGATGATTCCGGAATGTCAAAAGCGTTCGGCTCTTGGTATGCAGTAACTTCCTCATCATCTGCGGTATCACCAAGTGTGGCAGCACTGTATATGTTTCTATGAGCAACATGGTTAACCACCTTCCACGGGACTTTGTTAAGAAGATCGTCCAGGTAAAACACTTGTTTTACTGATGAGGCAAGAACGAAAGGGTCATCTCCATACCAGGTAGTAGCAGTATTCACCGAAAATGTTCCGTACTGATCGGTCCTTGTGTTCTCCGGGCTAGTATCAAACCATCTACACTTGAACAAGTGCACTTTCATGCGGTTCCCATAAATTAGTTCAACAACTGAATGAAGGACACCGTAATAGTCAACGCCATCCTGCCCACCATGGACCATCACCCCACAATTCTGTGTTTTCAGTCGGTCGTCTCGATTTTCACATATAAATTTCACGCCATTGACCTGACACATCGAGTAAACTTTTGAAGCAATCAGTTTCATCGCCAGGACCCTCAATTCGTTTGACCACTCTGGGCAACCATCATCTGCTACATGGTTCATCTGAAAACGTCCATATATTAATACGTACAGAAGAAATTATGTCATCTTGAAACCACAAAAGCACGTACATACATACATGCTATGTAAGGATATATATATAAAAATAGACATATACACATATACTTACCCATTGACCAAAGTAGTTTGCAAACGTCTTGTTGTGGTAATCAACATTTCCGGCAATAGCAGGGCAGTGAAGATGATAGTTTTTCCAATATTGTACTTCTTGACAGTTAATCAGTACCGACCAGTGGGCAATGGCTACCTCATTTCCATCCAACTTGTACGACTTTGGCAAGCTTCCCTGTACTACCACGTCACTGGAGATGATAGAAAGGTTGAACTGGGGTTCATCTATCGGCATATGTTGTTGGGGGTCCTCTACATTTTCGAGGTAGACTTTGGTGTACGTTACACACTCGTGCGCAAGATATGCTTCAACGATACACCCTTCAGGTGCATATTTATTCTTCACATAGTCCTTGTAGGCTCCCAATTGTCTACAAGTTAACAAGTGCATGTTAACTTACTTAACCAGAAGTCATTACATATAAAAACCATAGGCAAACCAAATTTATGAATCATTTGTACCTTTCCATGGGATACATCCAAGTGTAGTGTATGGGACCGGTAAGCAACAATTGTTCGGGAAGATGGATCATCAGGTGCGGCATTATGTCGAAAAAATTTGGGGGAAATATCCTCTCAAGCTTGCACATGATAAAAATGATGTCATCTTGCATCTCCCTCAGGTCTGCTTTTTTAACTTCCCTGGTGCATAACTTCTGAAAGAATCTTGACAAGGCCACCAACGGCTCCACCACCTCTTTGGGCATGTACCCTCGAATGAAAATAGGGAAAAGGCGTTGAAGCAGTACATGGCAGTCATGACTCTTTAATCCGTACATCTTATTGTCCCGGAAGTTAACACACCTGCTTATATTTCCTGCATAGCCATAAGGATACCTGCATATATATATAGATGAAGCCATATATATGGACCAATTATATTTCTCGCATATAACCATATATACTCCGCTAAAAATTTAAGGACAAATTCATACATAGCCATAAGAATATATACCTGACATTACTCAGCCACCGAAAAATTTCATGCTTATGCTTCGGCTTTACGGTGTACGGAGCTTGCGGCATTTTTCTCTTACCATCTCTTAACCACAAATGTTTCCGCACACCCATTGCTTTAAGATCAATGCGTGCCTTAGGGATGTCTTTTGTTTTCCCCTCCAAGTTAAGAACTGTGCCCACCACACTTTCACACACTCTCTATGTGCATGACATCTAGGTAATGTCTGATAAGCAACCTGGGCCAGTAGGAGAGTTCCCAAAATATGCTCTTGTGTGTCCAAAACTTATACCTTTCGGGCTTGTCTGGAATTGACGCCACTATGTCAGGATGATTGCTCAGCTGGCCAAAATCGTATTCATTCAACACTTCCAAAATTTCGTCCCCTGTCCATCGCCTGGGTGCCACACCAGTTTCAACAGTCCCATCAAACGCGTCTGGATCCTGCCTAAATGGGTGATCATATGGAAGCCAACAACGGTGACGCATCGAGACAATTTTACTGCAATGAGGACTGCAACAATCAACCGTCATGCACTCTGAACAAGCCCTGTAACCCCTGGTAACGTTGCCCGACAACATACCGCGGGCAGGAAAATCACTGATGGTGCCAACAAGCATGGCATGCATCTGGAACATCTCCTTTTTGAACCTATCGTAAGTGGGGTGGCCACACTCACTCAGGTACTTAAGCTCCTCAATCAAAGGCCTCAAATACACATCGAGACACTTTCCTGGATAACCCGGGCCCGGAATTAACAGAGTGAGCATATTGTATTCCTTCTTCATGCACATCCATGGTGGAAGGTTGTACGGTACCAAAATAACTGGCCATATACTGTATTGAAGACTCATGTTGCCAAAAGGGTTGAATCCGTCAGATGAGAGCCCTAGCCAAACATTTCGGACCTCTGCTGCAAAATGATCAAACTCCCTGACCATGTGCTTCCAAGCCTCTCCGTCGGAAGGGTGTATAAGGGTGTCATCGTCAGGCAAGTTCCTCTCAGCCCACCATCTCATTGCCTCGGCCGTGAAAGCACACATGAACAACCGCTCCAGCCTATCAATAAGCGGGAAATATCGAAGTATCTTCACAGCTTTCTTGTTGCCTGCAGGAGTCAACTTATACCTTTCTGTAAAACATACCGGGCAGGCTTCAAGGTCTTCGAGATCTTTTCCCCAGAAGAGAATACAATCATATCTGCATGCATGGATTTTGATGTAGGAAAGCCCAAGATCTTTCAGGATATGTCGCACCTTATGATGAGTGGTAGGAAGACGATGACCGGGTGGCAGTAGCGAAGCAGTCCACTTCAACCAAGAATCAACAGCTTTGACAGACATTTTGTTCTCCATTTTTAGCTGCATCACTCCCATCAGACTTTCAAGAACAGTCTTACTACAACCGTCGTACAACGGAGTCTGTTGCAATGCAATCAGGTTGTTGTACTTGTCCATACCGCTTGTGTTGGCATGACCTCCAGGTAATGGTTCGACTGGCTCGATATGGGGGAAACCCTCAACGACGGGAGGGACATTTGGTGCTTCATCAGCAAATACACCGCTCTCATGAGGAAACATATCATTGATTAACATCGATGTTGGATCATAGGATGAACTGCCCCTCTCAGCAAAATCTCCATAATCATAGCGTGGACTGGCCCTCTCACCAAATTGTCCATGATCATGCGGACCCGCTACCGATGTTTCACCGTGATAAATCCAACAAGTGTACTTATCCCAAAGCCCGTATTTACTCAGGTGCCTCTGGACTTTATCAATGGGAAATCGAAATCGATCGCTGAAACACTTACATTCTTTACACGGGCAATAATGAAGTGTAGTGTCTCCACAATTAGCCTTCACAAAATCCACAAAACTCCTAATTCCCTCGTGATATCTGACATCCCATCTTTCGAGGCTCATCCAACTCTTGTCCATCCTGAAAATTCTAACAATTTTACGTATTAATTATATATATATACACACATTCACTACTAATAATCGACGTGATCTCTCAATTCAACTCTAATTAAATCAACACATGCATGCATATGTATATATATCGATCTAATCTCTGAATTCGATTCAGTACTCGATGATAGTATTCTCCTTTTTTCAATTCAAAACGTATTTGACTGGGTATATAGGAGGAGGCTCTGTTAAGCCTGGCTCCGATAACAATACGATAATACCAGTCATTGATTCAGACACAAGATTAACTACAAGCTGTTTTCTCGTTTCGGTGACCGTACATCAACAACATTTCATATATATATATATATATATATATATATATATCTCACGAATTGGATTTGATCAACACACACACACACATATATATATACCACATATACGTATATATACACCTACGTACCTATATATATAGCTTCCCGAGTGATCGAGTTTTCGACGCCCGCCTTAATTTTGACAATATACCGAATGATCGATTTCAGAGCGTACGTTTTCCTTCTTTCGATTTCTCTGGATTTTTTTCGCTCAAAATGATTGAATGATCGAGCTGCCCGATCCGGCATCTAATATAAGACACATTGCCGGCGACGGAGTAAGTCGCCGGAAATGAAGACATTACCGGCGACTTTACGCCGGAATCTCGCCGGTAATGTTGCAAAACATTACCGGCGACTCCAACCGTCGCCGGCAATGTCTAGGGAGACATTTCCGGCGAAATTCCCGCCGGAAAATCGCCGGAAATGTCTCCCTAGACATTGCCGGCGACGGTTGGAGTCGCCGGTAATGTTTTGCAACATTACCGGCGAGATTTCGGCGAAATTACCGGCGACGGGCTAAGTCGCCGGTAATGTTGAACATTACCGGCGACTTTTCCGGTCGCCGGCCTTGTCTCCGGTGATCTCGCCGGTAATGGGCAAAAATGTTGTAGTGAGAGTTATAGAAAATCTCAATTATATCAGGATAGTTATTGTAACACATTGTATCAACCTATATATAAGTCATTCTATCAATGAAAGAATTACAATTTAAGTTATCATATATGCTCCTTCAACAATCAAAATATAATGGTTTTTAATTCTCTAATTTATCTTATTATCTTCAATTCATCTCTAATTCGAAGAAAGTCAAAAGCTAAAATGTGAAAGTGTAGGTTTAGTCCGTTTTTAAGTTAGGCAGCCGCCTAGGCATATTAAGCGGTCAAGGCGACCGCCTAAGAGTGGACTAGGCGGATGATTGTCTGGGAAAGGGTTTGAGAAAGGGGTCTAGGGCTAAATTTAGACATTTTTGCTGTTTTCAGAGCCTAAATGACGCATTTTCGAGCGGCAATCAAATTATCTGATATACACCAGCAACTGAGCAAGCACAAATTCATAAACATGTTTCTTTTTTCTTTATCAACAATTTATTTCTCTCTATGACCAACAATATTACTATGGTTTTCATTTCAAATATGATATTTTCGAGGATTTAAAATTATCGTGATAATGCAATTCGAAGTAAAAAGAAAATCACATAGTTGAATCTATTTTTCTTTTTTGAAAGGTAAATGAATCTATTTATATCAGTGCCAAATGTGTATCGACTGTTTCCAACAACATTTTTTTGTCCTATGGAGACGGAAATGTGAAAGTTGTGAAGGGATACATGAACAAATTTGCAACAAAATGAGAGAGATTTCTGAAAATAGGAATGAGAAAACAAACAATGCATAATATGTCTCTGTCTGTGTGATTGTTAGCCTAAAATGGCGGGCTCGCGAGTGGTTGTTTTCCTCAATAATCAAAACCATTAATTTCTAACCCAACAACCCCTCCATTCTTTGTACAGCTTCGGAGGGATTGCAGAAAACACACAAAAACAAAAAGATCAAACCCCCCCTATTTTTTTGGTTTGGTTTTGTTTTGTTTAGTTTCAGATTTTGAAATTCTGCTGGTGTACCCCAAACCCCAGAAATTTTTTACTGGGATAATTTCAGCTCCCATTGATTGCTCAAGGTTAATTCTTAAGCTCTTTGGTTCTTTTATCTAAATATCATCATCTGGGTTTTGCTAGAATTAAGTAAAGATTATATCTTGAGGTTGAGAAATTCATGCTGTTGTGAAATTTTTATCTAGGTCTTGTTAGAATCATGTAAAGATTACATATTGGCCTACACATGTTTGCACATGTAAAAGTAAAGCTTTGGTAGAACAATATTGTAATCATTGGAATTATCAATGTATATATATGTTGATTGTGTGAAATGTGGTAAAGCAGTAATGCCGATGTTTGGAGATGGAATTCTTGTTGATATATTGACCTAGCTTTGTGTTACCACCCCATGGCTACCAATAATCATTATAACAATAATAACCGCGTTGATGATCCAGCCCCGGTTAGAAACCATTCCCATGTTGAGGTCAGGTTCTTAATTTAATCTTTACAAGGCATTGATTGTAGGATATCAACGGGTTTTGATTAGAATAACAAACATTTTGGGTTATCATACAGATGCGGTCGATGGAGCACAAGTCAATATTTGAGTTTGAAGATGAGAGATTAGTTGGTCCTGAGAAAGTTTCCTCGGATGAGGGTCCCCTTAGAGCTCTATATTCTTCAGGTGGTGGTTCAGATGGCTGTTGTCCCCAGGTCATGAAGAATACGGTGATTGGTAGCATCAGAACTGTAGTTTTCTCTTCAAAACTTAACTTACTCATGCCTTTTGGCCCCTTGGCAATGTTGGTTGATAAGTTGACTGGAGCTGGCCATCATGTGAGTTTGGTAAAACTGTTTCTGCATTTGTATCTTTTATGCCATTTGTTTTTCTATTTATTCTTTGCTTTCATTTCAGGGTTGGGTGTTCCTTCTAAGCTTGTTGGGCATCATACCTCTAGCCGAGCGGTTAGGATATGCTACAGAGTATGACTGCTGGCATTTTTTCTTGTAAAATCTTTATTGCACTTAGCTTGATTTGTTTGAGAACTTATGTGGTATCTATATTATTGTAGCCTTTTTTGATATGACCAAAATACCTACATCAGATCAGAGTTTCATTGCCTCTGCAATCAATGTGTATAAGTATCTAATATAGCTTGGCTGCTTTTGATGCAGGCAACTGGCTTGCTACACTGGACCTACAGGTAATTGTCTAGCTATCCTCAATCATATATACCAATGTTATCTTGGGTGTTTTGAAAGCCTAAAGTTTGGAGTATACTATTTAATCCATATGTCTTACATACAAAACTTTTGAACTATGTAACCAGAATGTAGCATGAAATTGCTGTGGTTCATAATGATATAACCAAATGCCAATTTTTGTAGCCCCAATAATATGTATGTCTAGATCTCATGAGTTCTTTCAAAATTTGCATATGTGTAAAAGTCATTATCATCAACGTAAAGTCTTAGTCATCAGTGGCTTTAACAGTTATTGTACTCTAATAAGAGTCAGGAGTAGATAGAAATTTCAACCATTTGATAGAGTTGAAAAATTATATCCTGGATCACTAAGTCAAGAACTAGCAGCCATAGTTTATGTATCTGAAAGTTTCCTGTGACTCTCATTATGCTTTCCTGAAAATTTGCAGTTGGAGGCCTTCTAAATGCCACTTTTGGGAATGCCACAGAATTGATAATATCAATATATGCTCTGAGAAATGGCATGATTCGTGTTGTTCAACATTCTTTACTGGGATCAATCTTGTCTAACATGTTGCTAGTACTTGGTTGTGCATTCTTTGCTGGTGGACTTGTGTTTTCTAAGAGGCCACAAGTCTTCAATAAGGTTTGTTTATATTTCTTATGGCTAAGCATGGTTTGAAGTTTGAAATGTGTTCAGCTTGTCTTATTTGTATTCTATAATACTTATCACCCTACCATTTAATGACCTGAACCCCGAGTTTTCTGTCTTCCCAGCCAACTGCTTCTGTGAACTCTGGATTACTATTGATGGCAGTCATGGGTCTTCTCTTTCCAGCTCTACTTCACTCTACTCACACAGAGTTGCACTTTGGGAAATCTGCACTAGCTCTTTCAAGATTTACTAGCTGCATTATGCTTGTGGCATATGCTTCTTATCTGTTTTTTCAGCTGAAGAGCCAACGAAGTCTATATGTCCCAGTTGATGAGGTTGGTGCTACATGGCGCTTCTATATTTATTTTTATTTTTATTTGAGTTGTTCATCAACTGAGACTTTACACTACATTGCTAGTTTCTACTGTGGTACTGTATGGACAAAGCATATAAATTGTAAATTTGTTGAAATTAATTAGCTTAAATCTAACTCAGGTTCTGATTATTCTGATACCATGTAAAAATTTCATATAACAGCAAGGTGAGGAGATTCACACCGAAGCCACAGCAGATGATGATGAAGAGCCTGAAATCACTAAGTGGGAATCCATAATTTGGCTCACCATTCTGACTGCATGGATTTCGATACTTTCAGAATATCTAGTCAACGCAATAGAGGTAATACCTCTTGTATAAGACTGTTACTAGCTAGAGTATAAATGTAGTTCTTTGGAAGACTCTTATATTGTGGCGAATTTATTAAAAATGCTCTTTTAATCTATCAACATTTTTGTATTGAAGGAAGTTCTTTGTAAAATATTTTTTTTCAGGGTGCCTCTGTTGCAATGAATATTCCCGTTGCATTTATCAGTGTTATTTTGCTCCCAATTGTTGGGAATGCAGCGGAGCATGCAGGTGCAGTCATGTTTGCCATGAAAGACAAGCTTGTAAGTGGCTGTCTTATTGGTAACATCATGCATGACTATTCATCCTCTTGCTGTTAACCTCGAAATCATTAACGTGCAGGATATAACTTTGGGAGTAGCAATAGGGTCATCCACCCAGATATCTATGTTTGGAGTGAGTAATAAATCTCATTATAGATTTTTACTAACCTATTCTGCTGATCGATGTTGTTTACGATTATTGTTGCTATGGTTGCAGATTCCGTTTTGTGTAATGGTCGGGTGGATCATGGGGGTCCCTATGGACTTGGATTTCCAGTTGTTTGAGACAGCCACCCTTTTCATAACTGTTCTAGTGGTAGCCTTCATGCTACAGGTAAGAAGACACTTGACCAATACCAAGATGAAGAAGCGCATCAGTCTTGTACATTGGTTTGAATTTGTTCTGATATATTCACATGAATTTTATTTGAACTTGCAGGAGGGAACTTCTAACTACTTTAAAGGACTCATGCTCATTCTTTCTTACATTATTGTTGCTGCAAGTTTCTTTGTACATATAGACCCTACTGCAATACGTGAGTTATCACCTCTTTCCCACTCAAGTAATTAGTGCATCATTTATCATTGTAGTTTTTGTATATGCTTTAATCCTTGAGAACTTATGAGTACTTTTACCCCTAAAATGTTGTTGCATCCGAAACCATCATGTACATATAAACAGTTATGATAGACCTCTCGTACTATTGCTTATGCTTGTTTCTGCAGAGGACAAGAAGCCCACTCAAACATAGCAGTAATGGGATCGCTGCAGTGAATTTACTGATACTCGACGTCAATGTCATGTCCTAAAGAAGTGGCTTTTGACGGCAACCTCCTGTAAAATAGAGAATTTAAAGAGTATTCTTCTGGAGGTAGATTTTCAGAAGATGAAGCAGTAAGTAGATGCCGGAGAGTTTTCCAAACACTGTAATACACGACATGGTGCTAGGAAACGGTGGCGTTATTTTCTCACTGTGACTAGGCCATTGCATTTCTGTCGCATTGGAGCAGAGAACACATAGCTGGATGGATATAGGGATATAGTTCCAATTGATTGATACAAATATAGGAATGTAAAGAAGTTTAGAAGGAATTTATTGTATTGCCATTATAAACTTGTGCTTTTTATAGAAATGAAGAAAGCAACAGAAGTGTGGGATTCTTGTGTAACTAAAAATTATTGAAAAAAATTCATCTATGGTGTCTGAACCCTTTTAAATGTATCAATGTGATGCTAGACTTTATAACGTCTATCAAAGTGATGCCTAAGCCTATTTTCCGTCAGTGCATTGTTAACGGTGATGGTGTGGCAATGACAAATTTGAGAGAAGTCTATTATAACCTATCAATGTGATGCCCGGCCTTTAAATCCTATCAATGTGATGTCCAAACTTTATAAAGTCGATCAAAATACGTGATGCCCATTTTTCTTAACTTCGCGGTTAGGATTGATGACGTGGCAACGACAAAATTCAAAATAGAGGGGCATTAAAGTCTTTTAACACATTTCACCCACTTAATTTTTTGTTAATATTTTTTTTTATTGTTATTTTTTGAATTATTACTGAGGCTGATATGGTATGTAAGATCAGCTTGACTTTATCTAGTTGACCAGATCAATGGCTGAGATTTAAACTCTCTCTTTCTCTTTGTGAACTACTTCTCTGCCTCTCGCCTCAGTCGCCACACCATTCGACGTCGGTCTCTCTGAAATTCTTAGACAAACTCTTACTCGACGCAATGGAAAACTCTCTGAGAAGAGAGACCAACCCAAACCTAAACCCTCTCCCTTCTCCGAATAGCAACAGCACGAGCAACACCAACAGAAACAACAATGGACTCCTTCTCGCTCCTCCGACTACCCCGACGGCTCAACAACAAGCCCATGACCCACCGACTCAGCCAACCCGTACCCGACAACCTTTGTCGTCTCGACTTCCAAACCCGACAACAACAACTACAACAACACAACATCATCAACAAAACAAAACATTCACCGGATTTATCAAAGCTTTGCGTCATCACCTCCACATCGCTCAACTCAGACTCGATCAACAACTTGACAAGTCGCAGCTGAGATCGCTGTCGCGCGACGTCGCCTCTATGCCAGCGCCTCGCCTCTGCGAGCCCTCACGGTAGCGCCGCCGCATACGCATGCTCTACCACGTTTCTCGTGGCCGCCTAACCTCCCTCGACTCCGCCGAATCACTGCCCCCATGTGGCCTTGTTATCATGGACCCAGGCTCGAGGTCAAGTGTCGAGCTCGGAACCGCAGCCCCCATTGATTTGACTGGAGAACATGAGGGAAAATTGGGAATTAGGATTTGGGAATTGGGGAAAAAATTGGCAGAAGAGAATATGATGGCAGAGGCGGTGTCAGAGTGGTGGAGGTTGGAGCTGGGGAAGAACAAGTCGAGGTCGACTTAGTGCAAACAGAGGACGGGTTCGGAGCTCGACCTCGAGGTCTGTGCAAACAAAGGACGAGTCAAGAAGAAGAAATTTTGAAATGAGAGAGAAAGAGAGAGTATAATATATATATATAAAATAGAAAATAAAATTACAAAGGTATTATAGTCATTTAAAAATATTGAACAAAACAATAACACGTCACCCATCATAATCACGCAGTTAAGAAAAATAGGTTTAAACATCACTTTGATAGACTTTATAAAGTCTGGGCATCATATTGATAAGATTTAAAGGTCGGACATCACATTGATACATTTGAAAAAGTTCATGCATCGCTAGTTAAGGATATAATAGACTTCTTTCAAATTTATCGTTGCCACGTCATCATTGTTAACAAGACACGAAAAATAGGATTAGACATCACTTTGATATACTTTATAAAGTCTAGCCATTTCTTTGATAAGATTTAAAAGTCAAACATTACATTAATACATTTGAAAGAGTTCAAACAAAATAATGAATTTTTTTTCATATATATATATTGCTAGGTAGTCCTACCATCCGTGGATCCACGGTCGAAAAGTACGTACTTAAAACCGTTGCAATTTTCACGCTACGTTAAAAGTCACTCTCACAGTCTCGTGTGAAAGCCATCTCGATCAGTCCCTCACGTGCAGCTAGGACACCTAGCTCTCTTTCGCACCTCAAAAACAAAACGCACACGACGCAAAAAAATCAAAGTATTAAAGCGAGAGAGAGGAGATTGAGAGTGAGCTAGCTACCCCAGTCCTCTCCCCCTCTATTTCATCACTTCCCTCGATCAAATTCCCACTCCTTTAATTTGAAGGGGAGAAGGAATTAACCATGTTGAAGAAGAAGAACAACAAGCACCAACATTTTGCCCAATGGTGCTTTTGCACTCTCATCTTCACCGTTTTCGCCACCTCCAAAGCTTATTCAGACTACGGCGATGCCCTCTCCAAGAGTCTTCTCAACTTCGAATCACAGCCGGTTGCCGTACAACCAGAGAGTTACGTGGCGCGACCATTCCGGCCTCACCGACGGCCTCGAATTGAACAAGGGGTAAAGAATGCTATAAACCAAATGTCACATTCCGAGTTTGAACGGTTTCCACGTACTAAATGTTACACTACTAGAAAAATGGCCATAGGCCACCCCTTAATTGAATAC
Organism: Geum urbanum; assembly: GCA_946800695.1. Lineage (NCBI taxonomy): Eukaryota > Viridiplantae > Streptophyta > Magnoliopsida > Rosales > Rosaceae > Geum > Geum urbanum. Next base: position 43,917,240 of record OX327008.1, on the reverse strand, counting down.
AGATTGGTTCTGTTATACTTTGATCTTTAATTGCTACATTTCACATTTTTTTCAGTATCTTTTGGTAGGAGGATATTATGACGCCGGTGACCACGTCAAGTTCGGTCTGCCGATGGCATTTACGGTGACAATGCTCTCCTGGAGTGTCGTCGAGTACCGGCAGCAAATCGCCGACGCCGGCGAGCTCGAGCACGCAATGGAGGCCATCAAATGGGGCACAGACTACTTCATCAAAGCTCACACTAGTCCAAATGTATTATGGGCCGAGGTAAATCACTTCAACTAATCAAGCATATTTGCTGGCATTGGTCATTTTTGGCTATTAATTGTTAATTAAGTTGATATGATTTCGTGATATTAATTGTCGCAGGTGGGAGATGGAGTCACTGATCATTCCTGCTGGCAACGACCGGAGGACATGACCACGTCGCGGCACGCGTACAAAATCGATGAGAACAATCCCGGGTCGGATCTTGCCGGAGAGACCACGGCGGCAATGGCCGCTGCGTCCTTGGTATCCAAGAAAACAAACCCGCATTACGCACATCTCCTACTACACCACGCCCAAGAGGTAAGCACCACTAACTTATACTAATCGAGTATTTACAGACCTATATAATATTCTCTTAATATATTATTTAAATGATTAACTAGCATTCTTAGAAGTTTAATTAATTGTGTAATTCGTAACAGTTGTTCGTGTTTGGGGACAAGTATAGGAGGAAGTATGATGAGGAAGGGGCCGGGGGAGGTTGAAGGAAGTGGTGAAGAGCTACTATTGCTTTTTCCAAAATTTCAAACAAGAAATTATAGTGGAAGAACTTTGAAGACCACCTTTTTACTTTATAAATTAGGTACGTGGTGTAAAGCTTCAATTAAGGCATATAACCAGGGTTTAAGTTCAACAGATCGAACTTAACTTCTGGCACAAAACCAAAACCATGTGCAATATGATGCTGTGTTGCATTGTAGTACCACCTTTGTGTGATCCTAAGCCAAAGCATGCCACTGAGTTGCTCCATTAGGACAGTAGATCGATGTGATCGTGGACTCTAGTAAGCAAGATCAATTTTGTCTTGAAATCTCTAAGTAGGGACTGAGTCTTGATATTGCATGTGTAGGTGGCCCTTTTGTGTATATAACAGAGTTGGATGCAGTTCTTTCATTCAAGCCTGTTAATACGAGGCACATAAACTCTCCAGCTTTGTTCATCCAAAGACCCACACATGCAGCTCTGCATATTACTTGGGACGTGCTTGATTGTCCATGAGAGACTCAATGTGTTAGAAGTTGAGTCATACATAGAATTTGACAAGTGCTTCCGAGGTCCTTTTTATTTCCTTTCGTATGTAACAATCGATGTAGACACATAACAAATGGGTCACATGGAGTGTTCTATAAGTACAAATTTACGAGTTAAATCATAGATAATCTGGACATACTGAATCTTCATAAGAATGATGTACATGGAGCCCATTGGTATCTGTTTCTAATCATAATATCTTTCATTACTCTTATGCAGTTACTGGATGAAGAGAAGCACAAGGAGCACAGTCCTATACTGGAAAAATATAGATCAAAAGCCGAGTACTATTTATGTTCATGCCTGAACAAAAACATGGACACCGAAAATGTAGAGAGAACACCAGCAGGCCTATTGCACATAAGGCAATGGAACAACATGCAGTATGTTTCAACAGCTTTGAAGGCATACGTGTTATTGGCAACTCCTTGACAATAGACAAAACACAATGGACTGAAGATCATCAAGAAAAGAGATTGAAGATGTTGGCATCACTTACTTATCTCTTTGGGATATCAGGTAGTTCATGCATCCCAGAACATGGTTTTCATTTAGGATAGCAAGCTGAGCATGTATCCCAGACATTCTGGAACGATTTTCTGGTGTGATATTTCATGGCTTTAATCACTTCTAAAATTCCAGTTTATTTATGCTTAAGCTGTATGTTCTTTGGTTATAAAAATATGTGTTGATTAAGGGAGTTCCCTAGTAAAGTTGACTATTGGTTCACATGTGTTTTCTGGAAAATCGGTTTGTCTTTTTGTATGTCTGACAAGTCGCTTTCGGTTCTGATTTTCCTGGTTACCCCCTTGCTGTCATAGAACGTGCTTCTTTCTTGAGAACTGATATTGCTATTCTTGTACAAGTACAAAGGACCCTTTTGCCTTGCTTAGACTACCTTAGCTCTTTAAGGTAAAATCTGAAAAGCTGTCTTACTTTACTTGTTTAGGTTGCTGTGTCCTCTTTGCTGCTGCTCTTGTCGGTCTGTAGTGTTCCATGCTTAGGCTTGCTTTAGGACAGTTGTAGGTCTGCATTATAACATGTACATGCTATGTTTCACATGCTCCCTTAGCTGTTGTTGACCACCGAATAACCTTGCCTATATAAGGAGTCCCAAGTTGTCTTGTTTTGGTGGTTGAGCGAAACACTTGGGAGTTTTGGTTATTCTGTTTTGGTACTCTTTGAGAGCACTTTCGAGTGTAGTTTCTCTTATCTCTTCTCTTCCCCTTCCATGTCTTTTGGTTGCTCTTTATAGTGCATAATAGACATGGTTTCTCAAGCATAAAAACTGTTTTCAAAACTCATATGCATCATTGCATTGTGCATTCCATTGAGATAAAGTATGGAGATGCCCAACCCAAGAAGTTGATCAAGAAGATATAACTTGAGAGTAGTTATGATCTGAGTTGATGCTTCTGTATACTTTCCAAGTGTAAGCACATAGATTAAAGTAGTGTAGCTCTGTTTGTACTAGTGGGTAGACTAGTCAGGATAGCATAAGGGTTATGTATCCCCAGAGTGCCAGAAACTTGTAATTGTGTGAGTTACCAAATAGTGGAAAGGTTTGTCCCTCAAGAGTTAGGGGCACGCAGTTTTGATCCTGGTTGTAGGATTTCTGCGTCACCAAAAACATCTGGTGTCATTCTTTCCTTACTGCTTTTCTCTCTATTACTCGTATCCTGTTTTCTGGGATAGAACAATATCTTGCTATCCCGGGGACAGAATTAAACAAAAAAGTGGTAAAGGCCTATTCACCCCCCCTCTAGGACTTTTAAGTGGTATCAGAGCGGCCACTAGCCTTTGCTAGTGAGATCCTCTGAGGGGTTCATTATGGATCGGGAAAAAGGTTCTTCCATAAATGTACCACCTTTTTTTGATGGACATGATTTTTCTCAATGGAAAATCATGATGAGTGTCTTCCTCTCTTACCAAGACGATGGTATGCTGTGGCAAAGTGTAGAGGAAGGCTGGACACATCCCACAAAACCAGAAGGCGCTGAATCAACCTTAACGGTTTCAAAGCCTAGGTCCGAATGGGTAAAAGATGACAAGGTTTTGGCTAGAGCAAACATCAAAGCTCTAAGTTGTCTATTCAATGCCGTATCCGAAGCAGAGCGCCAAAGGATCATTCATTGCTCCACTGCTAAGGAGGCATGGGAAGTGCTCATCAACACTCATGAAGGTAACTCTCGTGTTAAACAACAAAAACTTCAACGTCTTATTTTTGAGTTTGAAGGTCTAAGCATGAGTGACAAAGAGTCTATTGATGATTTCTATGGTCGTGTACTTAATATTACGAATCAATGTCGTAGCTTAGGCGAGGCTATAGAATCAAAGAAAATTGTTAGGAAGTTCTTAACTGCTTTGCCTTCTTTCTTTGACTCAAAAATGAATGCTATTGAGGAAGCTCATGATCTTGATACTTATCCTTTAGAAGAACTTGTTGGAAATCTGAAAACTTATGAGACTCTAAAGAAAAGGCCCATGCATGAGAAATCCATTGCTTTAAGTTCGGTTAAAATTGAGGTTGAAAAGTTGGATGAAAATGAAGATGATGATAATGATGAATTTGCTTTTCTAACCAAACAATTTGAGAGATTCTTAAGAAAAAGGAAACATTTTAACTCTAACCGGAACTTTTCTAAAGGATCTAGCTCTAAGCCTTTTAGAAATAAGGTTTCACAGAAAGGTCGGGATATCAGGTCCTCTCCTATCCCAAAAATGGATATTAAATGTTTTGAGTGCAATGGAGTAGGACATAAGGCTGTGGATTGTGCTAACAGGAAAAATAAGTCTCATAATGTACTAGAAGCAACTTGGAGTGATAGTGATTCAAATGAAAATTCTGAAACCGATTTAGATGAAGATGAAAAGGTTGCTTTTGTCACCCAAGTTACATTAGATGAGTCTCTTGAGGACAAGGATTCTGATGACGAAGGGCATGATATGCATGTGCGTTTGTGTAAAGCTTCTAAGTCTATGCTTGCTAAAAATGAAGCTCTAACTAATGAGCTTTCATTGAGTAAGGAGACAAATTCCAGGATACAAGGAGAGCTCATATCCCAGAAAGCTGAGTGGAGTGCTGCCAAGACTCAACTAGAAGATCAAGTGATTCTTCTCAAGAAAGAACTGGACCTTCAGTCCTCCTCTATACTGGTGCTCACTGCTGAAAAACTGAAACTTGAAGAGTCTCTACTGGACGCCCAGAACCAGTTCGCAAAGTTCTCCATTGGCTCGGAGAAACTATCCCAAATCTGTGGGATGGGAAGGCTGGATGGCAGCAAGAGAGGTCTGGGGTTCGAGGATGATGACAAACCCAAAGGCTCGGGGAAGACTACGTTTGTAAAAGGCACCAGCTCGGTGTTGAGAAAGCCTCCGCCTCAACAGAAGATCAATGCTCCTGAAAATTCCAAAGTGTCCATGCTCAAGAAAAACTCGCAAATCAGGTGCTTTCACTGTGGGAACAGTGGACACATTCGGCGGTACTGCTACAAGCTAAGAAGGAACCCCGTACCGGCAATGATCTCACAGAGCAATGATCTGCTCGTCCATTTTCAGAAGTCACTTGACGAACTGACTAGGATGGCACAGTCTCTTACCATCCCGAAGCAGAAGAACAAGCATGTTCCTTCAAACTGGGTCAGAAAGTCTATTCGTGGAACCAGGGATACCAGAAGCGTCATCTCTCCCAAGGAACCTAGTGTCAAGAAGAAACACGAAGATGTCATCTGTTTCTCCTCAAGGATCAAGACCACACCCACTGTTGCAAGGAAGGTCATAGCTGTGTGTAATGTTGCCCTAACCGCCCTTTCTACCAGAAAGTCCGACTCTTGGTACATTGACAGCGGCTGCTCGAAGCACATGACCGGCGAACGTAAATGGTTCACCTCCATGGATGATACTCACCCAGTTGGTGATGTCATGTTCGGTGATGGAGCCAAAGCTGAGATTATTGGAAGCGGGATGGTTGACACTCCTGGTCTCCCGGGCTTGAAGAATGTTCTGCTGGTGGCAGGTTTAGAAGTTTGCTTGCTGAGTGTGAGTCAGATCGTCGATGAGTATGAGACGGTAACATTTGACACGTCTCAATGCACTGTCCTTGATGGGAAAGGAAGATGCGTGATGAAAGGCGAAAGATCTAGGGATCATTACTATTGTGTTCGTGCTAACAAGAAGATGGAATCTGAAATCTGCTTCCGATCCTTGACACAAGAAAGCTTGCTAGATCTGTGGCATAGAAGGATGTGCCATCACAACCATTCTTCTAGAAATGCGCAGGTTGAGGATGTGAGCACTGAGACATCTCCCGAAGCTGCTGAGACCCCTATTGATGAGCAGAACCCTATACCTGATGATGTATCCCAGGATACAGAATCTGATACTGAAGGAGCCGGGATAGATCAGACCCTGACTATCCAGAAGTCACACCGCATTGGGAAACGACAAGTTCAAAAAGATCACTCTCCCTCAGATGTGATTGGCATGGTGGATGAACCAAGGCAGACCCGAATTCAGCAAATGAAAGATGGTTTGTTCATCTCGCAGGAAAAGTATGCAAAGGAACTTGTGAAGAAGTTTGGGATGGAAGGAGCCTCTCCCATCCGGAACCCAATGGGAACTTCTTGCAGAATCAGTGCTGATTTGGAGGGCATCAATGCTGATCAAACCCTCTACAGAAGCATGATTGGAAGCCTGCTTTACCTCACAGCCAGCAGACCCGATATCTCTTTTAGTGTGGGTGTTTGTGCTAGGTATCAAGCCAATCCCAAGGAATCCCACGTGAAGGCTGTGAAACGTATCATTCGATATGTTTCAGGTACGTGTGCTTTTGGAATTCTGTATACAACGGATACTAACACTGAGATTGCAGGGTATTCGGACTCGGATTGGGCCGGAGATGCCACGGATAGGAAGAGCACCTCGGGTGGCTGCTTCTTTGTTGGGAACAACCTTGTATCATGGCATAGCAAGAAGCAGAACTGCGTATCACTGTCCACTGCTCAAGCGGAGTATATAGCTGCTGGAAGCTGCTGTACACAACTCCTTTGGATGAAGCATATGCTAAGCGACTACGGATTTGAGCAAGGTATCCTATCCCTGTTTTGTGATAACACCTCGGCAATCAATATTTCAAAAAATCCTGTGTTGCATTCTAGGACTAAGCATATAGAGATTAGATATCATTTCATTCGAAACTTGGTTGAAGACAAACAACTTGAAATGACATTTATTCCAACTGAACAACAATTGGCTGATTTGTTCACTAAGCCCTTGGACAATCTGAGATTTGAAAGTCTTAGGAAGGCTATTGGTGTATGCACCATTACTTGAGATATCTATCTCACTGGTCTAAATTTATCTTTCAAGTCTTTTTATTTTCTGAAAATAAATGTTGGCTCATGCTGGGATACGAGTCTGTGGTCACATCCCAGGAATTATTTCTGAACTTGATCTAAAAATGTTGTGTTCTTATTTCATGTATCTTGATAGTCTTTTGCTGCATTCTTCATATGTGTATATGCATCTATGCCTTTAAGAATGTTAGTGCATGTGGTCTAAATCATTCTTGGAACTAGAAAGAACTCTTGAGCACAAAGGTTACTCTTGTGGGATGTACACTGTTTAAGCTAGAAAATTGAGTGAGTTGAACTAGTTACTGAAGAAAAATTGTGAAAATCTGGTGACTATTGATGAATGAATTAAGTAAAGGAATGAGCTAGTCTTTTGCTGGGTGCACCTTAACCGGAACCAGTGGGGATCCCTGAGATGTTATCTATCCTTCGATGGGTTCGGACTAGTTATCCACTGAGTGTCCTTGAAACACACATTATTCTTTCGAGCATTGCGCTCAGGACATAATGGTAACTACTCTGTTACATGGACCTATGAGGACGTATTTCTCAGATGAGCTCTTGGACAAAATTTAAAGAGAATGGCAAAAATGCCTTGAACATAAATGACAACGGCTAAAGGCCAAGGTGGGACAAAGTCCTTGATGTGCTGAATTTCCAGAAAAGGTTGTGACAAAGTCACTTGGTTACTCTTGATGTCCTCATGTCATTTGATGCTCCAAACATGTACTCCCTTAGGTGAACTTTTCACACACACACTCTTATGGTTCCAAGGATTGATTTGTAAGAACATAGCATTGATGTTACTTTATAGTCATATACTCATGTGAAAAATTTGAGCCATCAAGACATATGGAAATTAGTTGTCACATTTTTGTGAGTCATGCTTAAATTTTCTTGTTGTCTGGGATTTCACAGACTGTTTCCATCCCAGGGTTCATGCTGACAGGTTGCAAATCTTTCTAAAATCAAACTCTTTGTGTTCTCTTATGCACCATGTGAGGGGGAGTTATCAATGTGTTGGTAGGTACATCGGTACCTTCTATTTTTCAGGGTATGTCCCAAATATCCCAGTGGATATTAGAAGTATACATGCATGGTGGTACTTGTGTTTACCTTTGAGGAATCTTTCTTGGATGCTTGTGTGTCTTTCCTAGGGATAGGACACTGTTACTCTTTATTGCTGACTTGACTACACAGGAATTTTAAAAGTGGAGATTGTGTGTTTAAGAAGAGAAAACTCTTGGTTCAAGGACTCTTAAGTAGAGTTGGTCTCGTTTCCGCTGCCCTTTTCTCACAAGGAGCACCTCGTGGAGCAGTTCGAGAGGTTCAAGTCTGAAATCTCTATCATCGTCTCAAGTCAGGCCGGCTCAGTTCCAGCTCAGGAGCCCACTGCCTCCTCCTCTCCCGAGGATAGAACTGCGGTTTCCTCTCCTTCCGACTCTGGTTGCACCAATCCTCTTGGGGAAGATTGGTGCTGAGGATGAGGACGCTCTTGGTGATGATGCTTAATCAACTGCCTGATAATCTGTGTTGTTTCTGATTTGTGTGTTGTTCTTTTCGGTTCATTTTCTGTTTCTCCCTAACCAGCTTGGGTTTTTGGTTTTGTGATCTGTCCCTACACAATGTTACTTTTATCTGCGGGTTTAAATCATCTGTGGTTTTACCCTTTGTCTTTCCTAGACAAAAAGGGGGAGAACTAGCTAATCTATGCAGGTACTTTTGGATGGAGAGAACTACTTGACTGGGATAGGTAGTTGTGTTCCTATCATGGTAAACCAGTCAGGGGGAGTACTGAACTATTTGGTTTAAGTACTTTGGATACTTTTTGCTGCATGTGTTGTTTGTGCTATACTCTCATGCAGGTACTCTTTGAAGATTGTGTTTTGTCAAGGAATGCCAAAGGGGGAGATTGAAGGCATACGTGTTATTGGCAACTCCTTGACAATAGACAAAACACAATGGACTGAAGATCATCAAGAAAAGAGATTGAAGATGTTGGCATCACTTACTTATCTCTTTGGGATATCAGGTAGTTCATGCATCCCAGAACATGGTTTTCATTTAGGATAGCAAGCTGAGCATGTATCCCAGACATTCTGGAACGATTTTCTGGTGTGATATTTCATGGCTTTAATCACTTCTAAAATTCCAGTTTATTTATGCTTAAGCTGTATGTTCTTTGGTTATAAAAATATGTGTTGATTAAGGGAGTTCCCTAGGAAAGTTGACTATTGGTTCACATGTGTTTTCTGGAAAATCGGTTTGTCTTTTTGTATGTCTGACAAGTCGCTTTCGGTTCTGATTTTCCTGGTTACCCCCTTGCTGTCATAGAACGTGCTTCTTTCTTGAGAACTGATATTGCTATTCTTGTACAAGTACAAAGGACCCTTTTGCCTTGCTTAGACTACCTTAGCTCTTTAAGGTAAAATCTGAAAAGCTGTCTTGCTTTACTTGTTTAGGTTGCTGTGTCCTCTTTGCTGCTGCTCTTGTCGGTCTGTAGTGTTCCATGCTTAGGCTTGCTTTAGGACAGTTGTAGGTCTGCATTATAACATGTACATGCTATGTTTCACATGCTCCCTTAGCTGTTGTTGACCACCGAATAACCTTGCCTATATAAGGAGTCCCAAGTTGTCTTGTTTTGGTGGTTGAGCGAAACACTTGGGGGTTCTGGTTATTCTGTTTTGGTATTCTTTGAGAGCACTTTCGAGTGTAGTTTCTCTTATCTCTTCTCTTCCCCTTCCATGTCTTTTGGTTGCTCTTTATAGTGCATAATAGACATGGTTTCTCAAGCATAAAAACTGTTTTCAAAACTCATATGCATCATTGCATTGTGCATTCCATTGAGATAAAGTATGGAGATGCCCAACCCAAGAAGTTGATCAAGAAGATATAACTTGAGAGTAGTTATGATCTGAGTTGATGCTTCTGTATACTTTCCAAGTGTAAGCACATAGATTAAAGTAGTGTAGCTCTGTTTGTACTAGTGGGTAGACTAGTCAGGATAGCATAAGGGTTATGTATCCCCAGAGTGCCAGAAACTTGTAATTGTGTGAGTTACCAAATAGTGGAAAGGTTTGTCCCTCAAGAGTTAGGGGCACGCAGTTTTGATCCTGGTTGTAGGATTTCTGCGTCACCAAAAACATCTGGTGTCATTCTTTCCTTACTGATTTTCTCTCTATTACTCGTATCCTGTTTTCTGGGATAGAACAATATCTTGCTATCCCGGAGACAGAATTAAACGAAAAAGTGGTAAAGGCCTATTCACCCCCCCTCTAGGACCTTTAAGCTTCATTTCTTCCAACCTTGTATTAGGACTTCCTCAAAAGCTCATGCTGGAACGGTGGATCACCAAGAGATTCTCGGCTGTGCGAAATCACAGGTCGATTACATTTTGGGGTCTAACCCATCGAACATTAGCTACTTAGTCGGTTATGGCCCTATCTACCCTCAACGGGTGCACCACAGAAGCACATATGTGGTGTCTTGTAGAGAGAACAAAGGGTTCATTGGGTGCACACAAGGGTATGATAATTGGTATGGAAGGGTTGAGCCAAATCCTAATGTTTTGGTTGGGGCTTTGGTTGGAGGGCCTCATTCTCTAGACAATTTTGTGGATCAGAGGGACAATTATATGCAGACTGAGGCCTGTACATATAATACAGCACCATTAGTTGGGGTGTTTGCTAGGTTCTTAGATTTAAAGGTCCAAAAGGAGTTGGATCATAGTCAAGATTTGGGTTTGGTTGCTTCTTATTAGATATGATGCGTGGGAACAGAAAACAGAGTGCTTTTGGGTTTTATATGAAAGCCCTTTGTTTTGTTTTTTTTGTATTATATTTTGTAACGATGGGTGAACAGAAAAGAGTTCTTGCCCATTATGTACCGTGGCCTTCTTTGTTAGAAGTGTGTATAATACAAGAGCATAATATAAAGCTCCATATTCACTCTAATTACAATAGTTTTCTACATTATTGTACGCAATCTCAACTCTCATCAACTCCAACTAGTCCAAGCTTGTGAGCTTATCACTGGAACGTACACAACATAGATTAGCTAGGCAAGTCGGAAATACATATGGCACTTGCACGCAATGGCACCGGCACTTTCTTCTTCAATCTTCATCAATTTGCATCCTTAATTGGCCTCACTATCAGATCTTCAATTAATGCCCCAACTACTGCTTAAGGATTAGACGCCCTCAAGTTTTACGTGGAAGTGCGTAATGTTTCCAGATTGACTAGCTAATTGCTCGGTCAATTCTAAACTCAGACTAGTACATACATCCCCTAATTAATTAACATCAAGATCCATGCTTGCATGCATTAGATGAAGTAGCTAGTTTTCCTATCGATCTCCCTTTAGAAAGTTTCTTACTTTATCGCTCGATCAAGCACATACATTGATACATACAAGACTCAATTTCATGAAAGTCCTATTACTCAACTCTCGAGACACGTACGTACTCGAGATATATATCATGTAACAATCCCCCGATCGCTATCTCGATTGGAATAGCTCTGTCCATGCCACAATATGCACCTTCTTAATTACAAGTTTCTTTATCAAATTAATGGATTTTTATTACAAGTACGTACGTACTCATGCAGAACTCCACATTTTAATGGATTTTAAATTTTGTTACTTTGTATGAGGAATATTCAAGAGCTGCAGCACTACGAGTTCTAGAACAAAACCTTTTTTCATATATCCATATTCTTCTGTTGCAGAACTCCACATTTTGGGAACACTTGTTTAATCATCGTCACATGTTCATGTTGCTCTTTCTGTTATAGAGAATGAACCATGAACAGGTTGATGATCAGTTTTTTCTGGACTAAATTTATTTTCCCTATAAACCTTGCGGATCTCTTCCTGATCAACCAACAGTATTGGAGTGTCTTTATCAACGCTGAGGTTTCGCTTTTGGTATATAATTCATGCACCTTTCCAATGAAGGCCGAGATGTTTTTGTTTAATTATCCTTTGCTTAATTATATCTACTACCACCCAAGAGAAAAAGAAAAATTGACGACAAACAAAGTAAAGACTCGCGATCGCAGTTTACGGCGAGAGCAGTTTTCTCCTCGCCGTTTCAAAGTGTACATAAATATCCACAACCCCAATTTTGCTTCCCGTTCGTCTGGTACGTGCCTCACTATTCTTTGTCCATCAGTTTCAATAAGGTATTATAATTAAGGTTTCTCCTTGAATTATCTATGACTTGGGTGTTGACCGGAAAAGCACAACTAGAGTGGTACACGATCGTATCCGGCATGGGAGTTGATCGGAAGAATATCTATTGCTTCATCATCATTTTTTGTGTTCAATTATTGTTGTTGGTATGGACTTTGGGGCTGGATTCGTCTCACATCGGATTCCAAAAAGCAGTTGAAATTGAAAGGTTGCAAACCCAAATTTTCATTCGTGAACAGAATTTAAGTGACGGTGAGTTTCACATAGGACTGTTAATCGGTACAAACGGTTCGGTTATTAGGTCGAACTGAAAACTGAATTGTATTTTTTAACCAGTTCGGTTCGATTCAGTTTTCCTTTTTTTTTTTTACAAAAAACTGAATGGTTCGGTTCGTTTTTTTTTTTAAATAATAAAAAAAACTTTCTAAAAAAATACTGTTTCATTCTATTAGTTTCGAAAATTCGAAGATCTTCATTAGCTACTTTTTACAATAACTTTGTGAAAGTGTGAAACATAGTTTATGTCAAATAGAATCAAACTATAACAAATATAATTAGTCACAAATCACACATTCAAAGTTTCAAACCATAGCAAATGGCTAAATGTTTACCGAAAGTTTACATCACAAATTCTAAGTTTTAAACATCAACAAACATAAACTGATAAACCAAAGTCCACAGTCCAAGTTTAAAAAGTCTAAAGTCCATCCAAATAAAAATACAATTCAAATATCACATAAAAACACTCAATTGAATTCATTCTCAAACTATATTAAACTTGTCCACCATTCTCACTTTCTCATATCAAGTGTTTTCCTTTGGCAACTTAGCATTCATTTTCTTAAACCTACAAGAAAATGAAGTCAATAAAGTCACATACATTTCAATTTTAACTTGATAATACATTTCACAAGTCTGTAAATCACAAGTTTGTAAAATTTGTCAATATAAAAAATAAATAAAGTAACCCTCCTCTCATTAGACAACATAAAATTTGTATTATCTACTACATTTGCATCATAAGCTGTACAAGGAAAATTTCAGTATGACTATGATCCATGACAAAATTTCAATAAACTTACAGTCTTCTTAAGCTTGTATAGACCAAATTACTAGAAAACAAGGTTAATACTTTATAGTGCATTTTTTATATTTATTGACTATGACTGAAACTTTGAAACGCAAACATCTTCTGATTTTAGTCAATCTTAAGAAAAAGTAATGTTGAATAATGGCAGTTTCACAAAAGAGATAACTTGATACAGAGTTATAGACAATTAGACATAGGTCATGGGTTATACAAAAATGAGCTCATGCTATTGCCAAGTTCATGGGTTATGCAAAAACGAATCCACCTTTTTATCACAACCAAACACAAACAGTAAATGACTTAAATCACATCCCACACTCCCACAGTACAAGAAACAGGCATCTATCAACCTAGCAATGAGATCACCAAACACATTTTTCATCAATAAAAGAACAAGACCTCACTTCAAAGATACCTGTTTCTTTGCTTCTTTCTTTAATCAAGAGACCTCGAATCTTAATTAGCAATTGGATATTCAGATTTCAGATTAGATAAAACATAGACTTAAATGTCTCAATCATCAGGGTAACAAAATAAGAATAAAGCTTTACTTAGTACATCAACCAAGATCTTATGATGAGTAAATCCTGAGCTAGCCAATTCCCTCACTTATCATCTTCAAGCAATCTACTCCGAACAAGAGTATCGAAACCGCACCAATGTATTTACACTATCTCAAGCATGACACGTTCAACAACAAAACAAGAACAAAGCTTTACTTAGTACATCAGCCAGGATCTTATGAGCTAGCCAATTCCGTCACTCATCATCTTAAGCAATCTCCTCCAAAACAAGAGTATCGAAACTTCAATTCAACAATGTATTTACACAAATTTCAAGCATGACACTTTCAACAATAACAGTAAATGACTCGTAACAGTAATGAGCTCATGCTATTGCCAATTTCATGGGTTATGCAAAAACGAATCCATCTTTTTATCACAACCAAACACAAACAGTAAATGACTTAAATCACATCCCAGTGATCCCATAGTACAAAAACAAAATGGAGAGAATGGTAAAGAAAAAAAACAAAAAATCCAACCTTGGACTGTGGCTGTGACGCTGGGAATTGCAGAATCTGGGTGACAGGCAGGCTCTGAGAGCTTGGTGAGAAGTGAAGAAAGGAAGGTTCTTTTGTCTAGTTGTGCTGGTACCCTGAAGGAGATGAAGCAGAACCAAATTGGTGGATTATTTTTCTTCCGGCGGTTTCTCTCAATAGAGAGGTAGACCCAAGTCAGTGAAGTCACCCAACGTTCTCTCGAGTCTCGATAGGAGGCGGCGGTCTGTGCCTCTGTGGAGTTGGGGTCAGTTGGCTCCCTTGGCTGCGCGATTTAGGATTTAGGTTCAATAGGTTGCATACTTTGAGTGAGGCCGTGAGGGACTGAGGGCGAGTGAGGGACATGTATTCCATTCAAAACAACTTCGTTTAGAAGCCTTAACAATTCGGTTCAAAACGATTATATTCGGGTTTTTTGGAACAGAAAACTGAAATCGAACCTAATTTTTCGGTTCAGTTCAATTTTTTTGTTTTTCGGTTCAGTATTTGTTCGATTTCGATTTTTTCGATTACGGTTCGTTTTCGGTTAAATTTTTTTATTTTTATTTTCGATTCGGTATTAACAACCCTAGTTTCACATCTTGCTGATTGACCTAATGGGTGAGACTAATTGAATCAAAGTTCATGTTATCTTAATCGATTTGGTAGGTTGTAAGTGTTGCAATTTTATCAAGTTTGTTTAATTTCTTATACTATAGTCATCTTTTTCTTTGTTAGAAAGGTTTATTCGATCCCTTGATCAACAAGATGTGGTAAATTTTATTCAGGTCTACAAAATTGGAATGCATCTTACTTTAGATGGATTTGCTTGGTTATCTTCGATTTTAGTTCAATTTTGAAAGAAAAATTAATATATCCGGGTCCAAAAAGAGAATTTTGAAGCAAATAGTTAGTCAGTGATTGCATTATATATTATTTAAAACGATATAACTGTGCATTTGATAAATACACTAATAATTCGCACGCGCGAGCGCTACACTTTTTCGCACGCGCATATGGAGAGAAGTGTTAATTGACTAAATTGTGGCGAATGTAGACAAATATTATGTTTTAGTTGTTTCCTTCAAATGTTTTTGATTTTATTTTATAATGTATTCAATATTGTAGTGGTTGACTTATATATTCCGAGAAATTATATAATTAATTACACAGTATAAAATAAAAGATCCAATAAATCGTATGCGCAACCCCTAGTGTGAATACATATCCACTAGTGGATTTTGAGTCTTTCATATCAGAAATCCAATTTGCATCGCTGTACCCTTCTAAGACAACCGGATATCCGATATAGTGCAGCCCATATGTACGAGTCTACCTTAAATACTTGAGTATTTTTGCAATTGCTTGCCAATGCATTCCACTAGGATTACTCGTGTACCTATTTAGCTTGTTCACAGCATAAGCCAAGTCTGGCCTTGTACAACTTGTTAAGTACATTAGGCTTCCAATGACTCTAGAGTATTCTAATTGAAAAACACTCTCTCCTTTATTTTTTGAAAGATGAAGAGTCATGTCAATCGGAGTTCTGACAATTCCAGAATTCTCATTATCACATTTTCAAGGATATTCTCCACCTAATCTGACTAATTTGATATCATCCTTTTTAACATCCTTGTGATGTTTTCTAAGGATTCAAATACTTTTGCATTCCCAAATAGTACATGAACGACTTTGCTGTTAATTATAAATTCTATAATCGTTTAGGTAACTCCTTTAACTCATAATCAGGCTAGGAGAATTTGATGTAGGTGGGGCGAGGCCCGCTCAAGTACATTATTATCGAAAATCTCATTTTCTAAACATTATGAGCTACTAAGGTGAGCCCTATTAGAAAATATAGTCATAAATACTACAAATCGAGTACGTATCTTTATCTTTATTTGACCAACTTATCATTGCTTCCAATGATAAGCATGTCATCTACATGCAAACACACAAAGAAATATCATTTCTATGTGTATTTGACATATATAAATTATCACCTTTATTGGTATTGAAACCATTGGTGATCATGTTGTCAAATCTTCTATGTCATTGTATTTGTATTTCTATCTTCTATATCTCCATCCAGGAAAGTTATTTTCATACTTATTTATTGTACTTCATAATTGCCCAACGTGGCAATAACAAGTACCATTATAATGGAAGCAATTTTCTACACTAGAGATTTAGTGTCGAAATCATGAAAGCCTTCTTTTTATTTTTAGCCTTTTGATTACAAATTTTACCTTGTATTTTGTCTATTGTCACATTTGACTTCATTTTTCTCTTGAAATTCCACTTGAAACTTAAAGTTTCATAACCAAGTGGAAAATCCACAAATTTTCAAGTATGATTTAGAAAGTCAGAATCATATTTTAATGACATCTTCCTAACCAGGACAGTACACAAGGTATCTATCTCTTAAGTATTTAAGCTTACTCTTAACTATACATGTTAAGAGTCGGAGCGTAAGAATTTTCAATCCTTATCTGGATTCCACCTTAGACTCACTTATTTGATTCTAAAAGGTTACCACTTATTATGCTTAATGGGAAAACACAATACTGATTACCACACAATCATTTTGTGTTAATGACTTTAAACTCATCCATTACACGCATTTGTTTAACGGTTTATGAATCATTAGTTTGCTTATCAACTAACCATGATATAGTTGTTCCAAACTGCGTTGATGGCTATTCAACTGATTGTTACAAGTTAGTGACTTAGCTGTTACAGTCCATCGCCAACAATAAGTTGAATAATTTACTCGAAAATATATTTCAAATAACGATGTAATTTTCTAAATTCCTTATCATGTCTTGTGTTTGTTGCACACAAGAGATCGATAATTCTTATAATTATGTTCATATCAAATGCAATTGACTATTTTCACATGATTTTCTTTTTTGGGTAGAGATTCTCCACCTTGACAAAATATTCGCACATTCGCAAAGTAATTGTAGGATGACTTTCTTCATTTGCATATTCATATGGAGTTGTTTGTTCAACAAACTTTTTAGGTATCTTATTTAAAAGATATTTAGCCAATAAAATGGCATCTCACCACATGTTTGGTGGCAATGCAAAGCTAAACAACATTGCATCCATTATATCATTTAAGATACAATTCTTTCGTTCAATCATATCATATGATTGTGGTGAATAAAGTGATTATTCATGTGTGACCACATACTGAGCATAATACGCAAATAGTGATTCATACTCACCTCCGCGGTCAATCACTTTTTATGACCTTAATTGTTCAATTGAGTTGATTTCTCATCTCGTTTTATAGAGTCTAAATTTCTCTATAGCCTCATCTTTACTCTTCATGAGGTACACAGTGATAAAATACTTATTACCACTTTTGCTTGAGGTGCCTTTAAATCAAGGAGTTCATTATTTCTTTCAATGCTTTTGAAAGATGATTTCGTTTGTTTGTCTCAACACAAGTTTCAATCTTATGCTTGAAACATTGGTAAACTTCTTCAAGTTAATTGACATCCGTAGAGTATCATAATTAACTTGTCCTTGCTTACCATACCATGTCTTGGTAGACACAAAGGTGGGAGCGTTATCATTAACCATGGTCATTACATTTCAATTTTTAATTTTCACCACTTGTAGCTCTATTGCCAATATAAATTCTCTGTTAAAACAAGAATTTATTTTTTATTTAATCAATAAGCGAAAGTCATTTTCACTGAGCCTCAACTCAATTCTTAGGAACATACAGTACATTGTTTAGTTCTTTTCTAGGGATCATCATTTAGACCTCCTTTCTTGACCCTTAATTGTTCATCCAACTTGGCATGGTTATACCACAGTTCCAAGTCTTTTATCCCACAATCATAATCTTTGACTGCTTCCATGCCATGTTCGTTATTTATGACGTCATTTGCCACGACACATCGTCATAGCAAGATATTACCTGTTTTGGCCAACCGCTTACAGTTTTGTTTTTGGGTCTCATCCTAAAATGTCTCTTGCTATAGAGAGGTAAGTCTCCACATATAAGGCATATCACCTCATTTTCTCCAAGTGATGTTAGATCTCACATCATCTAGTGTAAGCTACTCATAGGTTGCAATAATTAACACTCATTATCACATTCTCATTTTCAACCAAAGGACTTGATGTGGCATATAGATCTTTCAGTATTTAAAATATTTCGTTGCCTTTTTTATGAAAATACACACAACGTGTTATTTTCTTAATTAATAAATAATATCTGATATTATTTCTCTATTGATTTCATGGTCAAATTCACAATGAATTTCTTATTGAATATCTTAATATTCAATTACTTGAATTTGACATATAACCAAATCATAGTGCTTCATTATTACAAGGAAACTATTTATTATCCTTGAAAAAACCCTCATTAGCATAGATAGCTAATTGATAATTTCTTTGAAGTCTATTTCTCTTAGGCAACATTTCGTATTTCACAACACAACTCCAAAGGCAACCACTTCCTTAAGGCAACAATATTTTTGTTTAGTAACCAATTCCTTAAGCCAACACCCTTTCGTCAGGCAACCATTTCCTTAAAGAAACCACGTTAGTCAATATCACATATAAAAGTTCTTAAGATTGTAGGATAAAGTAGTGATATTAAATTAATAAATACCAAAAATACTAATTAATTAATTAATTAGTAAAATACAAATGAACGAAGGAAGAACATATTCTTGAAGAAGATGAACTAAGTTGAGTCACGTGTATCACACGCTCTCCTTAAGAACTTTTACTCCGCCCACGGGATTGTATGACATTGTTCTCCCAGGATAAAACAACTTCAAAGTTTTATACCGTAGCACAAGAACTTCTTGTCGAACTGAATAGTACCTTACTCTATCACCGAAATTCTTTGGGAGAGAAGAGATCAGAAGAAGAGAGGTGATGGTTTCTGATGGGATCGATTGAATCCATGAAATGAGACGAAAAATGTCGCTTTATATAGGCTTCATTGGGGACAAGCCACTTATTTTTGAGTTAATACCAAAACCGTTTATGGTCATTAAACTCGCCATCAATTGGCAGTTACAAGATATTTAATTTGCCGTCAATAATATTTACGAACGGTTACAAAATAATCCATTTAGTAGGTTTCAATTGTATATCATAACTAACGTTTATAAGCGGTTACAAAATCGCTACAAACCATTTAGTTCGTTATTCAATTGTTTGCCATTACTAAGGTTTATTAGCCGTCATAAACAATTTAATTGGCAATTCGAAAGCCTTTAGCTTGCTTTGAGTGATAATTTCTCATTCACCCATTTAACCATTTGAACAAGTAAATATCTTAATTTAATTGCCTCAAATGATTAGTTAAAATAGTGTTAAAACACCTATTTTTCTAACAACCCACGCACTCAGTACTTCACTCTGAGTCACTGTTCACGTAAATTTTCTCGCGCTGTTGGCGAGGGAACAAGCCCAGGTCCACCACAACTCAGTCAGTGCTTCCCATCCCACTTTCTCACCGGCTCGACCGGTCTCGCTTTTCCAACGACACAGTCCACCACAAATACAGGAGAGCCTTGACAGTACTTGTTCAGTCGCTTCCACGTGGAGGTTGCCCACTAACAAAGTGATTTTACGAAGGCGGGGAGCGGAGTCAAAGATTTGCTTAATTGAGCAACTATCCTAGAACTTAAAGCTTTAATTAGGACGTCGAATCTAGTAGTTACTAAGAGTATTTGCACTCGTTGCTTGAGTCATGAAATTTGCTCAAAGCAAACCACTTCTTTCTTTTGCTAAGGCAAATTAATTTTTTGGCACACCCATTCACTATTTGCTTGAGCAAATCTATTTTGTCATGTTGTAAAATGTTAAAAACTTATTTACCGAATAGATTTACAACCAATAACAATATAACACGTGTCATTATCGACAATAATTATACAAGATTTTCGATAAATTTTTTGACTAATAAAAAATTGACACGTGTCATTGTCGGCAAAATAATTGGACTATTTACGGTAATATTTTCGACCAATGAGGGTGCGACATGTGTCGCTATGAGATAGCGTCGTCGACAAAATAATTGGACTAGATTTTTGACCAATGACGATGTGACACGTGTCATCATGAGATAGAGTTGTCGAAAAAATAATTGAATCAAATTTTCGGTATGATTTTTGTCCAATGCCGATGCGACACCTGTGTTCATCTTCAAAGATTCGATTATCTACAATTGGTTATAAAATGTTCATCTCTCACTCATTCTATACTCACATCATTTACAAGTCTCTACCAATCCGAGCAGATAACACATCCCTATACAAACTTAGGAATATTTCCTTGTTCATCACTCTGATGAATCCTTTCAAATTCCACAATTTTTTTGGGCGGAGACAACGTCAACAAGAAGAGGATGACGATATAGAGCAACCATTCGTCAATCAGGTGGTCATGGCGGAAGCACAACACGACGATGAACCACCACGAGTAAGCAGTTCTCATCGCGGTAAAAAACTGAATCGACTAAGACAGAGGGAGTCGAGGGGATATAAACTCATGGAAGATTACTTCATCCAACTCCCCATCTTTGACGATCTAGAATTTTGACGAATTTATCGAATGAGCAGAGACCGATTCAACATTATCACGACGGATCTCTACAACCACGACCAATATTGGCATCAAAGAGCAGACGCAACCGGATTGCTAGGGCTTCTTCCCTAAAAAAAGATGATCGGTGCTCTACGAATGTTGACGTACGGGGCAACCATGGACCAGTCTACTGAAATTATGAGGATGAGAGAATTGACTACTGTGGAATGTATGAAGGAGTTTTGTCGCCAAGTGGTTAACCTATATGGTCCAAGATACCTTCGCGCTCCAACACAGGAGGACCTCATTCAGCTCCTAAATAAAGCCAACGTTGAGGCTTTCCAGGTATGATTGGAAGTATCGACTGCATGCACTAGGAATGAAAGAACTGTCCAACCACACATCAAGGGACATACTCAGAGCGAAAGGGTCGTCCCACTATTATCCTAGAGGCGGTGTCCTCGTATGATATGTGGATATGAAACAATTTATTTGGGTGTTCTGGAGCTAAAAATGATATTAACGAGCTTCACCAATGTGATGTGTTCTCATAGATCCTTGCTGAAAGAGACCCAATTACCGTATACGAAGTCCACGGAGAGAGATACTTCAACGCTTATTATTTAGCTGACGAAATATATCTGAGGTACTCTACATTTGTCAAAATAATTTTCAATCCCCAGACACCTTAAGATAAGCTCTTCGCAAAGAAACAAGAGGCATATCATCACTCGTTAATGATCATTTCATCAAACACTTGGTGTGCATCGAACAAAGTATCACAAAATGTACTTCTTAAACTCCAAATCCACTGATTCATGATTTTTGAGATAACCTATACTACTTTTATTTTACTGTCTTTTCTCAGTTTAAAAGTAGACTCGTTAATGATCATTTAGAGCATGTTTCATAAAGATCGGAGTCTAAATGAATTAGTTATGTTTTTTCAAAGTTTGTCCTTCACATTAGCTTTTCTACAGAATTCTGCTTTTGATACTACTTTTTATGGCTGTTTCAGTAGCCAAATAACTTCAAATTACATAAAATTTCAGTATGTTCTGCCTTAGCATGTAATCTTTGAATTTGGAAATTTTAATATTCATTGGTTAAATCTGAATTTTCAATGATTTTTCAAACTTGGGCTGTTATTTTCATTACAACCTGTTATTACTCACTTGGTTTCAAACTTGTCCAGTAATCTCCCTATTGTCAGAGATAAATGAAACTCATTTGACGCTTAATTGTATTCTAGCTTTTGTTATATTATAACTTGGTACTAGTCTTCATGAGTGAATTGAGTGTTCAGACATCGGTGTGTATAGAAATTGATACATGAAGTGATAATCTGTGATATGTGTTGCACTAGGACTTTAACCAAGTTGTGAACATCGATAAGAGAAGAACTACTAATGGAGGATTTATGCATCGACATGTCATTGTAAATTGACAATCGAGGTAAGGAAGCTTTGAAAGGACCTAACCTCGATTTAGTTTCCTAAACCGGAATCAAACCCCTATTAAAAACACGAACCAACAAAAACCATAAAAATTTCGGCAAAGTAACGCTACTAACGCGGAATTGTCATTAACCTGCACCCGGAAAATACACTTCATCATATGCCACAAAAATCAAACCGTGGGCACCAATCCCATCCGGATTCCTCAATATATCAACAGTAATGTAAAGTAATCAATAAAACTATACTTTACAAAAATCCGGGGAAAATCGTATAAAATATAACATCAAAATGTTCAGAGCAACCTCTAGTGTATAATTATATAAATATATCACAGCAGGCAGAACAAGAAACCTACTAGAAGAAATAAGGTAGCTCGAATACTATGCCTCCGACCACGACGTGCGACACTAGAGTCCGAATTGCAAACTGGGCACGGAAACCGAAATGCCCAGGGGAAAGGCAAATAAAAATGTTAGAGTGAGTGGACAAAAATAAACATATGCCTTTCACCAGTTTATATACATAATGAATGTAAAACAATGCGAGTTCAGAAAGTATATATGGAGGTGCCAGGTGAATCTCTCAAGCCCGACAGTCAGGCGAATCGCTCAAGCCCGACAGTCAGGCGAATCGCTCAAGCCCGACAGTCAGGCGAATCGCTCAAGCCCGACGGTGATAGGCCAGGGGAATCTCTCAACCCCGGCGGCATATAGGGGAATCTCTCAACCCTACCTAGAGGAATCTCTCAACTCTAGCGGACTACCGGTGATCAGCCGAGTAGCCGAAGCATCGATGCAGTAATGTCATCACCATAAAATATAAAACAATACCTCCAAAAATAATATATAACTCAACATCATATAAAGTAAATACGGAAAAATCACGAAATATCACGAACTCGAAACAACTGTGAAAATGTAAAAATGTCCACTCACAGGTGAGCGTAACGTGATACGCGTTAATCCCGTGATCCGGCGGAAAATCTCTCGCCAACCGAACGATCACGAACTCCTGGATAACCATAAAATCCACTGCTCAAAATCATAACTCGATACCTCAAATCATATCATGAGAAACAACCGTTTCCGGAAACATATAATTCAATTTCGCCAAAATCGTGAAAATCCGATAATCACACCACAAAACCTCGCTATAATTTCCGATGCTCAATTCGAAAAACAAATCTCACCACTGCGATCGGGACGCGATTCCGAGTGAAACGACATATAACTCGTCGATAAACCCCAAAAGTCAACTTTGGCCGGAACTC
Organism: Geum urbanum; assembly: GCA_946800695.1. NCBI lineage: Eukaryota > Viridiplantae > Streptophyta > Magnoliopsida > Rosales > Rosaceae > Geum > Geum urbanum. The sequence continues at coordinate 43,893,961 of OX327008.1, read as the reverse complement.
CGCCGTTGACCACCGGCGGCGGCGACGACGCAACCCAACCGTGAAATTTTCCGGCAAACCAACACCTATTCCACTCAAAATCATCCAACAAACAACTTCCATAACTACACCAAAATCCAATTCTAACTCTAACTAGTCCAATTTCAAGCAAAACCGAATTCACACAAAAATTTCAATCGATCGATTCTCCATGTACAAGCAAAATTGAAAGGCCATACATACATAGGTAGCTTTGTGGTGATGAGGGCTTCAAAGCCCAGTGCTTCATGCCTCTCAATTTGGCCAGAAAATAATCAACCAAAAACCCCAAAAATCAACCAACCAGTGCTTCCTCCTCCTCCGGCGTCCTCGCCGTCGATGGTGGCCGGAAACACGTCGGGAACGTCGGGGCGAATCGGAGGGGTCCAACCCCGAGGCCTGGGGTGGCCGGACGGCAGCTCACCGCCGGCGAGCCGAGCTACCCCGTCGCACCTCCTCCTCCCCCGAGTTGACTCGGTCAACTCCAATAAATGCCCAGGTTTGACATTCCCAAAGAACAAACCCACTTAAATACTTTCCAATTATAGAAACAACCAAAATTAATTTTACGACAAACTTCGAACAAACGTAACTTTCGGGTCGTAATTCTGTTTCCAACAATTCTCGCGGCAACAAACTTATCTCAACAAATTCTTCAATTTCCACTTGAAGTCAAACAATTTTGACCAATCCGATAAAAAGTCAACAAGTCAATTCATCACAAGTTTATCCGATTAAACGATCAACGGCCAAAAATATTCACAACTTATTCCTCGTAACTCGGAATAATCCTCTGGAAGTTCCCACGGGCTTGAAATTAAATTCTCTACAACTTCCACAAAGGATCCCAAATCTAATTCTCGCCCGATAATTTGTTCGTTAACAAGGCCGTCATATTAACAGATTATGTCGAAATCACGACAAACCGCGAAACTCGCAAATCAAGTCAATAACCATTCCATTTACGGTTCGGGTCAATCAACGGTCCAAAATGGATCACAATCACAATTCGGATAAACTCGAACACCAACGGATAACCTCTACAATATACCAAAATTTCAAATATTCATATTATATTCCTCGGTCGCCGAAATAATAATCCGGAACCGCCCACGAACTTGAAATCACGCGTACCACAACTCTCGAGAAGAGACTCCACTCAAATTCTCGGCCAATAATTAAGTCGTGATCAAAGTCGACGATTCAATCAATTATCAAAAATCTGTGATTATGCGCTAACTCAAGAATAAAGCTGATTACACTACTGATTCTGTTCCGGGTCGTCACAAGCTTCACCCTAATTAATGGTTTTTCTGAATTGTTAAACTTTGCAATGGTTTTCGTTTTACTACTTATTTTTCTTGAGGATGACCTGAGAGTGAATGGGGTATAGTGACTTCCTTGGGTTTTGATCCCCTAAACCTCCGGTGGGGCTTTACGAACGAGATGATGTCTTACATCCTTTGTGATGTGACATCAGTCCTAGGTGGTATGGCATGAATGGACACTTTCGCTACTTCTTACCATTTGGTGGAGATTTAGATATTCAGTAAGAAGGTAATCGGCTAGGATAGCAGGTCATCAGGTTTGATATATTACCCAGGTGCTTTATTTGTTTTCATATAATTTTACTATATAGAACTTGATTTCTGTTTACTGTTTCGTTTATGCGTTTTACTCAACCGGTGCCAATACTATTTGAATTTATGTTTTCAAACCTAGTTAGGTTTTAGCTTGAGCAGCGAGGACAAAACTTCACCCCTACTATAGTTGATTTGCAGGCACTGTGCACGAGGATTAAGGAAGATATCGGGGCGGAGCTGGGTGATATGTCTCAAAGTTATGTGTCAGTATATTTATTTATTTTTCGAGATCACCTTTGTATTTTTCACTACTCTTTTGAGGTTTATACATTTGTAATGAGATTACTCTTTTTGTTATATCTTTCTTTTTATCTTCACATTTTGTTTGGTGCTTTTAAATTAGATATGTGTTATTTTTACCTCCTTTAACTCAATAACTTCCGTCTTATGTCTACTCTGAAATGAATTTATTTACTCGTTTAAAAATAGAATTGGCCTTGCTTATCTTTAGGTCGTGAGTTGAGTCATCTTAGCTTGCAAACCTAAGGGTTTGCGGCACTGTAACGTGCTCAATTTTAGGAGGTGTAAATTGGGGAGTTACAGAAAATGGTATCAGAGCCTGTCCCGATCGGAAGTGTGCTGACGAGGACGTCGGGCCCCTAATGGGGGTGGATTATGATGACCCATGTGTGGGGGTGCCAAGGGCACTAACCTCCTACGTGGGCATGCAATCCTATATCACTCGGGAGTGGGAAGGTGATGTGTTTATATGTGCATGTCCACATCTCTATAGTAAAACGTGTTTTGGGGGTATGCCCAAAAGTAAAAACGTGCGGGCGAGACCCAAAGTAGACAATATCTTACTATATGGACTGAGATGTGACAGAATGGTATCAGAGCATTTTGAAAACGTTTTCCATTAGTCTACCTTTCCTAAAATTGAAAAGTATTTAGTTGTTCATAGTTACTTTTATTCGACAAGAATTATGTTATGATCTTTGCTTTTAAAGGTCATGTGATTCTCTGTGGGCTTTTAAATGTTTAAAATTTACTTTTGATATCTACATATTAGACTTCTACTTTTCTTTATTGATTGTATTCATTTATGTTAGAAGAATTTTCCTATGAGAATATATATTCACTGCCTGTAGCGAAAAGGTTGAACTTGGGTTTCCAGTTTTGAGTTTAATTAATTGCATATTTTAGTTAAATAAATATGATTTTGTTTCAGTCTATTACATTCATGAGATTCTGAGCTTTTGTGCTATAGTGATTTTGTTTTAGAATTTTTTCCAACTCGTTTTAAACTAAAAGTTTAGAGCCTTGTAAACTTATGAACTTCTTTGAGTTCAGGGTCACGTTTAAAAGGGTTTTTGGTAATATTCCTCAAGAAATTTTACTTTAGTTAAATCAGTGGCATTGTCTCCTATTTTCAGATTCTTAGTGTTATTATTTACTCTTTAAGGGTTTAAAATTAGTCTCTCTCATGATTATTTGAAAATCTCTTTCTTAGAATTGATTTCAAGAGTATGCATAGTGCTTTTCTAATGTAAATGCAGTGCTATAGGTTGTCCAGAGGATTTTGTATGCTAGCTTTATTTTGGAAGGTTATTACTTTCTCAAATGAACTCTAATTTACTTTCAGTTTGACTAGTAGCAAAACTGGTATGATGCATGAGTGTATCTTCATACCGCTGTATCTAGCTTCCATTTGAAAAAGTAATTCCCTGGATTATATTGATTTCAGAGTTTCGGTGAAATTTCAACAATAATCTAATTCAAAAGTATTTCACATCCTAGATTGGTTTTGAGGGTTTCTCACAATAGTTTGGTTTACAAATCCTATTTACTAGTAGTTGAAGTTCTCATGTCCATGCAACTCAAAAACATCATCTGATTGGTCACTTGTATTTTGAAACTATATGTACTTCCTTAGTTTGGTTCAATACATTAATATTAAGTCTGATTTGTATAATTTGAATGGTTTGGGCTAGTTCCAATATAGTATATGTATATTTATTGATTTTCTTCGGTACTTCTATTTTATTCTAAAGTGGAGTTTCATTACCTCTTATATGAATTTTGCCGGAATATTCTTCTCACAAAAGCATATCCCCCCCCCTCTCTATTGCTATTTTGGTTTAGAACTGTTTTGAATTTAAAATCAACAGCTTCCTCTCATATATAAAGGGCAATTTTGGAAACTAAAATATATTTGAAAATGAGAGATAACCTTATGTGTGCAAAAATTGTATAATGATATTATGTGTAACCTAATGTCTCTAAGAAATGTTATGTGTAGTTTTTTATTAAATATATTAAAAAGAGGTGTAGTGAAAAAAATAGGAGGGGCAGTAGAAAAAACTCTTGCTCGAAAAGTAAACTGATTTAGCACGTGACATACATCTGTCCAGATATATAGTGCACGTGACATATCTGTACCCTATATATACCTCGGTGAGCACTCAATTCAAGAAATATTTATATTCATCTTCTTTATTTTGTTTAATTTCCTTACGGTTTGAAATAAGGAACCCCCAATATCGAAGCCCTAAAACTCAACTCGCCCACAGTGACACTCTCAGACGAATCTTCATAGTCGATCACACTCGTCACTATGGTAAGTTTGCTCCGTTCAATCTTAGAAGAAGAAGTTGCTCGATCAATTCGAAGGTCTCTGATTCGGATTCGGTGTCTGATTGTTTTTCTGTTAACAGCCGCGTGGCGCCGGAAAAGGCGGGAAGGCGCCGCCGTCGAGACACCTTTGGATCGGGAACCTGGCCCACGGCGTCACCGAGGAAGAGCTGACACGTCACTTTCTGAAATTCGGTGACTTGGAGAGCGTGGCGTTCCAGCCTAGCCGGAGCTACGCGTTCGTCAATTTCGAGAGGGACGAGGATGCCATCGCCGCCATGGATGCTCTCCAGGGGTTTCCGGTTTCCGGCAACCCGCTCAGGGTCGAGTTTACCAAGGCGGTTAGTTACTTCTTTTTACCGGATGCTATTTACTGTCATCTTTTTCATCTTCTTCGCTGTAACTATGCCTATGCACTGTTTATGTGTATGCTTATGGTTTCGATATATCTGAATATTCAAGAGCCTGGTTTTTTTCTTATTTTTAGCATGTGCAAGATCAAAATCCACCTACTTAATAATTGAGTTTAACATAATTGAACCGATATATATATATATATATATATATATATTCCATAACAGAATTACTGTCTTATAAAACTTGTTCATGGGATACTCCAAACCACCAGAATAGCAAGGCTTCAAAATTGCAGAACAACGTTCCACATGTTTCAGTGGGACCATTCGTAGCATTTTGGTCTCAATATCCGAAACATGCAATCTCGTGCCGATTTTGTTTATCGCCAACTATGCAATCACATACAGGACTTTAAATGCGTATCAAAGAAGAAGTATGGCCAATAATGATAAGATACCACATTCTATTTCTAGTTAAGGAATTTAGGAAAAATATTGAAGTTGAAAAAAAATGAAGTTTAATTCAACCAAAGAATGGCAGGGATGGTTTATAGCTCCCATATGGCCATATCCATTGATCCTTCCATGCTCTCTCATCATAAGTAAGAATTAATTCAGAAAAAGAGTGCAACGCATACCCTACTTCACTACTCTTTTGTCTTAATGGAGTTACCTCTACATGATGTCAAATTTACTGGGCTCAATAGTCTTATGTTTGGTTGTTGAGATTAATATATTAGGAATCTCACTGACCAGTTTAGGTGTTGACCTTTTAATAGTTGAAGTAATTTTGATTGTGAAGACGCTGCTTATTGTGAACTTATAAATTTCTGGCGTTTAATTTCTTTGTATGTATGCTTGCTAGGATGACAACTCATTTGGATGGGGCCAGTATTAATGTTTACTACTAACATCAAACATATGCGTGTTCAACTTCATAGTTTTTGACTTGCCCTTGTCTGGTATTATATCTCATTTGTCTATCAGTTTACGTCTTAGTTTGCTACTCAACACATGTTTGTGATCTTATAGACTTCTTTGAAGAATCTATCCATCATATATGATAAACATCTCTTAGAAAAAAGTTAAATCAAACATCAAGGAATAATCATGCAACAGAAAAGGAAATGTGATATGATCCAATATTATCAACACCATGAATTCGTACATCCAGTACTCATCCCAAGCAATGGATGAGACAGGAACAATTGACGATGAGAGCATGTTTCATTCTCGGATAAATAAGAAGCCATTTTCTTTCAAAAAAAGAAAAGCTAAAAAAGCCAATTCCCTGGTACCAATTTAATATCGCCCAGACTTTCATTGCCTTGGATTATACTAAAACAATACCAACTTAGAATCACGAAAGATCTCATATCAATCCAATCTTAGATATTGTCTATCAAATCAAAATTATTCCACAACTGGCAATTATTGAAAGATCATGAACTGCAATCAACTTAGTATTAGTACTGACCTTTTGTATGCAAGAGCAAGATAATAACGTCTACATTTGCAATCTCTCCAAGCATGTCCAACAAAAATGTAGCTGCATATAAAGTCAAGCAAACTACGTCCCCATTGCATGCAGCTAAGAAGTGTTGTTAACAGCTCCATAAATCGTCAACCCAAAATCCAGCGCATCTCTTTAGTTTGCTTATTTCTGAATCTTAGCTCTTATTACAAGAAGAAGGGCTGTTGGAGTAGGCACAATGGCTTGTCGATGTTGGCATTTCATACTCTGCAACTTTTTGGCCGCCAAGTAGAATTTAGACTAGTAACATATGCATAACTATACTTCGAAAATGAGATGCACTGCACATACTTGCTCATTTTGGTTTTGTTGGTTGTTGAGTATGTTCTATATGCTGCATTAAAATTCGGCAAAACCAAAGACCGTTACCCATGCGCCACATTAATTGAATATATTTACTCTTTAGTTCTATGAGAAGAAGAAGAAAAAAAGAATCTTGTTTCTATAAAATCGAGCAATGCAAACTGTGACAGGTTGATCAATCATCCAGAGCCAAAGCATTCACAACTTCTCGTTAGCATTTTCTTTTCCAACTTAACCAAATTTAAGTTTCTGAGGAATTCGATTTTGTTTATAATAGTGCAACGACTGGATGCATTAGATGACTGAACCACAAAGTCATTGTGCTTCATTTGATTCACGATAAATGTCGTGCAAGTTTTCTAGGTAGCACAGAAGGTATTGTTTGATCTCATAAAAGTTTACCTATAGGGTTTCATAGGGTTGACACAGTGGTCATTTTCATAGAAGGCAAGTGTTTCAAAAATTGGAATAGAAGGCAAATTAGTGCTTAGTTATGTGTACGGTAGAAAAATTCCATATTTATCCGTAATAAAATGGTAGACCAAATATGGAGCTGTAGGAGATCAAATTCTTGATTGGCCAATTTTTGGAACAGCTGGATGGTTTGGCTAATACATCACAAGCTCATTTTTATATAAGTTGGAAATGGTTAGTTAATTTTCAGTCTACTTATTTGACATGATTGCAGCAAGCGCAAGCAGTCGTGTACAAGATATTTAAAAGACCGCTGAATCTTTAACTTTAATTGAGGTGAATGATTGACCAAGTATATGTGTAAATTGGCTAGCATGGTGCAAGTGTGTTGTATATTGATTGAAAAGGTGTGAAGATCCTATCTTCTGTATAAAATAAATTGCTCTGATGCAATTTTAAATGGAACTGTAAAATGCACTAGATATCTACACTATCTCTCTGAAGATTTTCTATGACAATAATTGTCTGGTGATATCTCCATTTAGTTTGACTGTGTCGTTTAGATATTGATCTGTGTCATCTTTTTAGTTCGTCATCTTTTAAGTCACTTTCCAGTCTTTGATTACTCCTGGGCAATACAATGATTCAGTAATCTTTCTGTTAGAAATTTATGCTTATGCTTGTGTGATCCTTTCTTCTTTTGGAATTAAAATTGCATAAGATGATGAGGGTTGACTCTGGGTGGTAGGAGAAACCTTTCAGGAGTCTGAAGGTTCACGCGGAGAGTTTGTATTGAAATTATGAATTTATATTAATGCACTCGCTCATTTGAACCTATATTTTCTCTATTCTTTATTTTATTTATTTAATGTTTTAAACAGGCCTAAAATATAAGTCCTGTTTTAAGCTTTAGTTGATGACCCAACAACATAAAGTTGATGAGATCTTGAATTACAGGATAAATCATCAGTGTCATCGCGTGCAGAAGATTACTCCCAACGTCGAGATGAAGAACGCTCAGCAGTAAGAGGATCTCCTTTGTTGCAAAGGGAGTTTAGAGCACGTCAAGGTAGTCCTGAACAATTTTATCGAGAAAAATCCAGTATGGGTGATAAAAACACAGAGCCTAGTGAAGTATTATGGATAGGTTTTCCAGCTTTATTGAAGGTTGATGAATTTATATTGAGGAAATCTTTTGCACCATTTGGTGAAATTGAGAAGATAACTGCATTTCCTGGGCGTAGTTATGCCTTTGTTCGATTTAGGAATGTAATTTCAGCTAGCAGAGCCAAAGCAGCTCTTCAAGGAAAATTGTTTGGAAACCCCCGTGTGCATATTTGTTTTGCTAGGAGCGATACCGGCTCATCTAACAGTGGAAGGAATTCTATGAATGAACCTCCATCCCCACATGTGAAGCTGAATGGTCGATCTGGATCATCAGAGAATTTTCGACAAGACAGGAACTTTGGGAGCGATAGATCTCCTCAGTATTTCCCAAATACGGATTCTGGTGGTTATGAGCCCTACAGTTTAAAGAGGAAAGGAAGTTTATGGACAGGTGAGAACAATACATTTGAGCGGAGGAGGTCAAGTGAACTGTCTGACCAAGGACTATCGCAAGACATGTATGGTTATCGGGGTAGTCCTACTAGAGAGAAATATGCTCATTTACAGGGTTTTTCTCAGAGATCTTCTCATACAAATCCACCATATGAAGACCCATGGGACTTGCCGGATGATGTTCATTACTTTCATGGACCAAAGATGTTGAAGACAGAGTCCTACATTCCTGAGAAGGAGCTTCCAGAGTTTCCGATATCTGTTTATGAACAAGATAAACACGGTTTCTCTAGATCATTTACTGATCTTCACCAAGCTGACAGGGCCGATGGAAATTTTGAGGCTGGACCTTTTGGTTACAAACAAATCCCTGATCGACAGGTGAATCTGGCTCGAACTCCAGTTGAAAGAAATGACCCCTGGAAAGAATCTTATGGTAATCTGCAAGTGGGTTCTCAGCTACCAAATCCTGTTGATAGGAAAAGATTCACTCCTGAGCCAAAAAAGTCTTTGGAGTTATGGAAATGGGAAGGGACTATAGCTAAGGGAGGATCACCTGTCTGTCGTGCGCGTTGCTTTCCTGTGGGGAAGGTCCTTGACATTGTTTTGTAAGTATTTTAACTTGCAATACTCAGATAGTTTCTTAGCTAATATTTGTCATATGAAATATGAAATATTCTGGTTTCTCGACGTGATAAACGTATCAAAAATTATGGATATCGAAAGAGCTCTTGGTTTACCGGAAACTTGTTCCCTTGATTACTTTTAGTAACATGCCATTAATATTTGAGCGCAAAATCATGGATATCAAATATTTCTGTTTATATCAGTATGTGCTTTAGTGCATACTTTTTTTATTTGTGTGAAATAGTAGTGCCCATTGATTTCAGTATTTAGCTGGTTACGAATTGACTAATTTGTTTTCCATGCATCTGTGCATTCACTAAACACAATGGGTTTTTTAGTCACAGACCTGTAGCTATGTGTCTGATGCTCTATGCAAGAGCTGTGTAGACTTGGTGCAAGGAAGATGTTGGTTCGCCTCCCCTCCTTCCTATATATCTTTCTGATGATATTTACACCTTGACTAATATTTAATAACAATAAAGAAATATACCTGCAAATTACCATTGTTCAAGCATTAGGTAATTGCATCATTATCTGCAGCCCACCTTATTGTTAATTAGGTGACCCAAATCATTGAATTTCTCAAGCTTGTCTGGTCTTCCACTGATAATTTTAAACTTCTTAATTGTATTGTATGTTGATATGGTAAACAGACTATTCTAATATTCAACTTCTAGTAGTTTTGTTGATTGGCTTGTGTTTTCATTTCAACATTGAACTATTCTTGATTTTCTTGAGTGTCTGATTGGGAAACTTCACTGAGCAACTTTAAATTCCTCTAAACAAAGTACATTGGTTGAATTGTTCAGAACACATGATACTATTGATCTTGAAATTAATTTATCACTGTCTGTCCTGCAGGCCTGAGTTTTTAGATTGTACTGCAAGGACCAGTCTAGATATGCTTTCAAAGCATTACGATCAAGCTACCAGTGCTTGGGTTGTGTTCTTTTCCCCTGAAAGTGATGCTGATATTGGATACTACAATGAATTTATGCATTATCTTGGGGAGAAGCAGCGAGCAGCTGTTGCTAAATTAGATGACAGAACCACCTTATTTCTTGTACCCCCATCTGAGTTCTCAGAGAAAGTGCTGAAAGTACCTGGGAAAGTCAGCATTTCTGGGGTTGTTTTGAGGTTAGACCCACCTAGTTCCAACTTTGGATCTTTTCAACAGCAACATGATAGAAATGATACTAGGTTGTCATTTACCAGAGACCGCCCATATTCAAGACTGGTAACGCCTTCAGTATCCATTCCTCCGTTTTCATCTTTGCCTGATTCAAGTAAGCCAGGAGTTGGTCATCTGTCTTCAATGGGGAACCTTTCATCAGCTCCACCAGCTTCTTATTCTGGCCCAGCTTATGGTGCTGGAAATGGGTATGAATCGTACAATGATGACAGGCTTGAGTATCCACTTCGTCAGGAAAGTCCTAGATTGGGACCAAACTGGTCTTCTCATCCTCTGCAAAATTCAGCTTCTGTTACTAGAAATAGACCCACCCAAGTGTCCAATAATGCTGTTGATCCAGTTCTTCAGGAACGTCTCTCAGATATGGAAAGACCCATGCAAAACAGCAATGTCCAGGACACTTGGCCTTCAGTTTCTATATCCACCCTTGCCGCCCTGCAACCTGAGCAACTTGCGCAATTGGCATCTCTTCTTGGACAGTCTGGGAGCATTCAGAGTCCATCTAGCAGGGAAGATTTTAGGCACAGAAATGTAGTCAATGAAACTGAGAACCTGCCAAGGACACACCAGAGGTTCACCCAGCAGAATAATCAGGTGACTTCTGAGCCTTCGACATCTCAGTTTGGTCAATCTCAACAATATGTTCCTCAGATGGTTCAAAGAGATGTTCAACAGCTGCAAAGTGTTAATGTAAATGAATCAGGAGAAACAGATCGCATGCAAGCTACATTACAGCTCGCAGCAGCTCTTCTTCAGCAAATCCAACAAGGGAAGGGGAGTTGACATTGCGCCAGATATGTGTGCTGATCTCATATGTTTCTGGGTGACTGCAACTGTTTAAGTTTTGACAATCATATAGCTAGAGCTAAGAAATGGAACCTTTCAGATTATAGCATCAAAACACATAGATTCTTTTTTTCTGGGGGTACTTTGTTATTTGCTGTACATTTCTTTCAACCTTAAGAAAGCCCTTTTTGAATAAAGTATTAGCTTTCATCACTGATAAAGGTCATGACGTGTAGCTGGTTGGTGTTGAACTGGGATGTGTGGGAGTGGTGGTGAAAGTACAAGTGTTAGTGCTGCAATCTTGTCAAAACTGCACTTGAATATATGACCCAAAATATGGACACAGGCACTAGTCATTTGAAGAGAAACTGTGAGTTTTGTTTGGCTCATCACCTCTGCATGGACTATACATCTTTTCTATCATTTATGAATGAGTGAACTTAACAAATTGTGTGGACTATACATATTTTTCTATCATATACATTATCATGAAAATTCTATACGGTGTCCGATCAGCTTGAAGAATCAGATATCATCATCGTCGAATTCTGCTAAACATAGAAGTAGGTAGATGCATCTACAGCAGTTGGTGTATCCCTACAAAGAATTGATCTGGCTTCAATAACTGAACGAGGGGGCTCAAGATCTTTCTCTTGCAGAGCATTGCCTTGTAATCTTTGCATTTGTGAAGCAAAGGTATCGTCCAATATCTACAAACAAAACACAACAAGTTAAGTTCAACAAAATGTAGCTACTTATATACAGTACTGTGATAGCAGTGTTTGGTTTGAGCTTTTAGGCCAATAGGATATATGAAGCTAGCTACTTACCCCAAGAGCATAATAAGATCCATTGTACCACACTCGGTTTTCCTTCCTGCCTTCAAGGAATTTCAAAACAATCTGATAGAAAGAAATTTAGACGAGTCAGGATTAAGAGATGGATTATAGCAACTGTTGTGTGAAATACTTCAGATCCCTTATATTACCTGTCCCATTCTATCCCAGAATCCGCGACAGATAGCAGTAAATATTTGACTTGTAAAGACTTCATGCAAGTTGGAAATAGAGTCTACAAGCTGGGAGTTCAGTGCATGCATTCTTTCACGGACCTCAGCCTCTCCATCTTGTTCCTTTGTTTCTTCTAGAATCCTTTGGAGTCTTGTGTTACGGTTGGCTTGAAGCTGAAAAATTTATACTGTCAACAATATATACTAGTTGGCAAAAAGTGGCCAAGAGTGTTTCATGGCACTTACATTGCTAATGAGCTTCCCAACTGTTGCTTGCAAGTAAGTTTTGTATTTTGTTCTCAAGAGAACTGTGATCCCATTCATCTGCTCACCGAACTGTGCCTTCTCGTTATCTCCAATGACAGGCAGATAAGAGGCCCAAGACTTCAAGATGTCTTCTACTTTACAGTGCAGGACATCCATAATTCTCTTCATGGTGTTCAAGAACTTCCCCAGCTGGAGAATAGAGATATAGATGATATTAGTACCATGCAATTATCACACATGTATCTCTTTGTGTGTTGATGATTCGTCACATTTATTTTAGGGAGTTTGACAGATTCTATAATGACGATATTTGCACTAACCTGATTGGGGACAGAATAGATTGTAACTGATTGTCGTCTTGTAAGCTTTTGCACCTGTATATTGAGCCTCTTTTGGATGGTATCTTTCAATGGTGTCAAGATATCATTGTATTGTTTCTCTAGTGCTTTTATGATTGCCCTTTCCACATTTGCAACAGCCTAAATGATTCCAACATAAGTAGAGATGAAAATTATTTATTGGACAACAGATAAAACGGCCAAACAAGTATAATTCTTTCATTTAGAACGTCAGGGATGAGATGAGAACTCACAAGTTCCAAAACCAAGGTATATTGAGGCCATCGATTGATAACCACCTCATATTGGATGAGATTCTCTCTGATTTTCTCGTACATTTCCTCGGCAAATGGTGATGTGGAATGATTTGTTGATACTCCAGACCACGGCACCTGCGTCATATTAAGACATCTAGTTGGTTAACAACCTAATCATTGAGTGTGATTTCGATGTTTAAAGAAGAGGAGAAATGGGAAATTAATGAGAAAGAAAGAGATGACATATGCATGTTAAAAATGTCAATGATAGAACAGACCACACAGCCAAGCTACACATAAAGGTATTGAAAGACTATATATAGCTACCTTTTCTGCCTTGCAAAGATCAAGTAAGGAAAGTTGCATTTCTTCTACCCAGAGCATTATATAGTTGTCAAACAAATTCTTTGAGTCTACACCGCCCTGCTCTGGACTGCAAAGTAGACAACCCCTCTAAATCAGAAAGCAATTTAATTTGTAGGAAACAACATCAGTTTACTGGGTGCAATATATATTTACCAATAGAGATTCTGGCCTGCACTTCCTACACATACCTGATATCCCATGATTCAAGGTTTCTCTCAAATTCAGCAATTGCAACTAAAAGCTCATTTACATGTGGCTGTGGACCAGATGGGGGCCAGGCAGCAAGGAATGCTCGAAGCCTGTTGCACAACTCTGTGCTGTAAATGCCCGCAGTGATATTTGATAGATCAATTGAACTGGAAATAGGTAGGATTAGTCAGAAGTCGGAACACATAAATAAGTAGAAAGTTTATAAGTAAATGGTGTCAAATATAACCATGATGTTGAAGATTGAATCAGCATATTCCCACTATAATGTTGAAAAACGAGTCAGCATTAGATGGAAAAAGAAGAAAGGAAAGTACCTGGGGAATACATTCTGGTTGTGAATCTTGATGTCTGCCTGAATTTCTTTCTGAATATTTGTACACAAATTCCTCATCTTCAGATATGCAGTTGAAATGGATATGGAGTCCATAAGAAAACCTTCAGAGTTATTTGACACAAACTCGTCAGTCTCTAGCATGTGTTTCCTATATCTCTTTTTAGCTGCCATCTGTTAAAACAAAAGGCAATTGTTATACTTCACTTTCTCCAGGGTAATATATGCAGAATATAGAAAGTACTATTATCTATGGTTTGCTTAGATCATGGATGCTGTTAGATATTCATAGTATTATTAGGAATCATCTATCCTAGTTGTTATAATATTATCTTATATTCTCTATAAATAGAGGCATTGTAATAGTTGTTAGGCAGATTGAGTGATAAAAGAAAAGTTATCTTTGCTGTTACTCCTATGATTATTTCTTGCTTGCTGCCTCCTCTTTGCTCTTCTAACTCTCTAATTGTCTATCTGTTTACCTATTGCTCCTACATCAGTAGTACAGAATAACCCAAAAGGCTTGCTCATATTTTTTTTGGCAGATGTCACATCTCAAACTAGGCTCTAGAATAAAATAAGCTAAAAGCCTGTTGCCAGACCATGTTGGCTTCTGTTAGAGTACGCACAGAATTCAGTAATAACAAGTTCATTGTGTGTGACCAAACAAAACCTTGTTTCCTTTTTATTACTAGGCTCTAGAATAAAATAAGCTAAAAGCCTGTTGCCAGACCATGTTGGCTTCTGTTAGAGTACGCACAGAATTCAGTAATAACAAGTTCATTGTGTGTGACCAAACAAAACCTTGTTTCCTTTTTATTACAAATGTCACCAAAAATAAGACGAGGTAATGTAGCATCTGTTTTACAAATTTAAGGGGATCATATCATATACCTGTAGATAGTTGCGCAGCATAGTCTGGACATCCAAAGAAAGGATATCATGAAGGAGAGTGTAGACTTTTACAGCTGGTGCTAGAGCTGGTGCTGCAGACTCTGGAGTTGGACCAAACAAGTCTGCTAAGCCAGAAGGAGAGCTCTCGTCTAATGATTTATAGTTTTCGAAAACACTTGTCAAAAGACTTTCAATTTGGGTTTCACAATCTAACAGTATACTTTTCTGCAAAATATTCAACATCAAAGCCAAAAAGAAAAGAGTTAAGATCCATTCTCACATAAAGCAGGTAGGAGCCCATTGTACTTATCAATACTATAAGGGGAAGCAGATTACAACTGTGCTGGACACATAAAGGATAGCATGTTACAGTTCTCATTGGTATAAAGGAAAGGTATTCTATTAATTGCAGTAGAGCCATACCTCCTGCCTCGTCAAGCATTTTTCACTCTTGGCCTTGATAATAGGTACAAGCAACTCATTCACAAGCTCTAAGCAATCTTTTGTTGGAGTTGCCACATTCATGACATGGGAAAGATATCTACAAGAAACCAGAGGGAATGTTAAACGTGTTATGCTTACAAAAAGAACCATAATATTACCATTTCTTTTCTTCTTTTTTCGGGTCAGAAGGAACATAATATTGCCACATGAATAACGCTATTTAATGAATCACAAAAGATGCATTCGTACCTCAGCTTCGTGTATGACTTGGAAACTTCATAATAATCTGCAAATTCCTCCAGCAACCATTTCCAGGGTCCATGTAACCACAAGTTTCTGGAATGGAAATTTTGTGCTCGCATAGCAGCCTCCAACAATAGGTCATAGGCTAGAGTCTCTGCCACTGGTCCACTCTATAATATGTCAAAAGAGTACATATGAGTACTTACGCAAACTTGAGCAAAAATGCATAATGAGAACAACAATGCAAAATTCATAGACTGAAAAGAGAATAGACTGAAAAGAGAAGAAACAAGACCTTTATATGATTAGCTTCATCATTAGTTACTGTACTACCAACGTAGAGCTGAATCTTCCCAATACACTCTTGATCATCATGATGTAAGGGCCACCACCGAACTTTATCACACTGTATATTCAAAAAAATCATATAAATTAACAAGTTGATAGTAGAGCGATATTATTTTCAATTTCAAGAATTTGACTTTGGATGATAAGAGAAGAGTGCATACACTGTTATCTATCAAGGAGGAAATAGGAATTCTGGCTCGACCTTGGACTGATTTTTTCTTATCTTGAATTTCCACCAGAAGAGCATCCACTTGACTCTCAGGAAAACTGAAAGTAAATGAATGAGTAAGATACTATTCACTTGTAACATAGCATGAACGTCAACCAGCAACAGAACATCCAGTACTAATCCATAAGACATGAAAAATTGGAAATTGCATCTCTTCTATTTCAGTATTCTTTAAAAATAAAGGCCTGGAAACAGATCTCTTTCCATTGTGTACACAAGAAACTTACAACACATGGTAATCACCGGTTCCGGGGCGCAAGCAAATTCCGGAACTTTGCTCTGCTACAGAATCCTCAGTGGTGCTATTGAGTTGGAATATGCATGAAAGTGACTCTGCAAGTGCAATTCCAAAATAAATCAACTTTTTAATAACCTCAGTATGAAATACACAGGAGAGGCAATGAATGAAAAGAGTTACCAAGAGATCCAACATATAGATATGCAATAAGTACTTGTCTTAATCAATAATTAGATGGCAATTGTAGATTAAGCTTCAGCAAATTAATCTAAAGTTGAATCGGTCACAGCACACACCTTCATTTGTAACTGATGAAGAGGAGGACTTTAAAGAACTTATGCCAGTTTTCACTAATGATGAAACATGTCTGACATATTCTGCCCCTGCTTGTATGTACATTGAACCTCGCTGTGAAAATGTGTTCTTCAGTTTCCTTCTATGTATTACTCGAAGCTTCTTCACTGCCATTATTATTAAACTTTATTTCAATCAAATACAGACTCACTGCCATTATTATTAAACTTTATTTCAATCAAATACAGACAGTGTATACGGTAATATGTCTCTTCTTACAACTAATTAAAAAATTGAGTTAGATCAGATCATACCTTCTACTCTTATCTTGCCAACCACCTGTTTTGCCCTCGGATGGGAAGTTTGTTCTGCATTCCTATTAGTCTTTGCCTCCGGTGGTTGGATACCTCGGGGTTGCAGCAAAAATGTATTTATCCTGTATTGAGAAAGAGGTATAAAGAAAAAAAAAGAGTCATTTATAAAGTAGAGAACCAGACATGAAATTTCAATATTGCTAGCATCACAAAGAGATAGCTAACCCAAAGGCACTTCGAAGAGCTAGACACTCATCGCGGAGAAAGTCAGGTGCCTCGGTGCAGCCTCTTGCCCATGCTTGTAGGCATAAACGTATGCATGCCTCGTGTGCAACCAACGTTTGCCAAGCATATTGACCACTGCAGTGATTGAAAATGAGATATCAGTTTAGGCATACTTAAAATTTCTATATATTCCTGTCCTTACAAGTACAATGGACATGGCACCAACCAACACATCATTTGAAAATCAATCTCCGAACACACCTGGTACTATAATAAGATGTATGGTACAATTGGCTGGCTGGCATAGACTGAACTTTTGTTTCTATTTCTCCAGATATGCTTGTGTTGTTAACTCTGCATAAGGAAAATTGTCAAACTATGCTACATAACTATCATAACCCAAAGAAACAAAACAAAGAAAACGTTCAATGATCCCCATTATGCAATTACCTTTCATCAACCTCAGGAGCTTTCACAGAACTAGTACCCAAATCTGCTACTCCCTCTACACTCTCACCATAACCTCCTGCTTCCATTGAAGGGCAAGTCCAACTCTCCACCACATTGCTCGCCCTCAATTCACTCTCAGCCTCAAACCCCTTCTCATCACTCCCACTCTCGAAAATGGGAGGCGCACTCGGAGTCCCCAAGTCCGACGAATCTCTAACCACACCACATTCATCACCACCACCCGGAATTCCACCCTACAAAACAATCATAAAAAACAACTCAAATTTCACATTCACATTGTTTGGAAAGCACAATCCATCAAATGCAATAACAAGTCTTACATTGAGATTTCGGAGATGAACCCTTTTGAGAAGCTGATTGGCAGCACAAGGAGTATAAGTCTTGGGAGGACATCTCTGCTTAAACCCAACCTCACTCTCTGTGAATCTTCTCATATTAGTTCTAGGCACCTCAACTCTTAAACCCTCCTTCAAAAACCCTCTATTCAATCCAATACCGGGCAGCTTATTAGTACTATTAGCAAACCCAATACCCTCTTCTTCTTCTTCATCATCTTCTTCCTCTTCTTCTTGGTACCACTGCTCCGTCGGCGGCTTCGATTCTTCGTCGGAGAAATTATAGTCCTCCGAAACAGAATCCACGCTCTCATCGTCAACGTCCATGTCGCTGCTCAGGCACGACGGAGCCGCTGCCAGATGAGGCCCCAGAAGACAGGAGTGGAATTTGAGCGGCGGCAGAGCATGGCCGCCGCCGCAGACGCCGCCATTGGAGTTGAAAAATGATGGGGATTTGGGAAAGTGGTCGGAAGTGAGCCTCTCGGCGAGCGGCGACCGAATCTGCGGCGGCGGCAGTTGTTGTTCCAATAACTCCAAATCGGTTCCCTGCATGAAAAATAAAAATGCAAACTTTATAATGAAAGATGAAAGCTTTGTGTGATTGATGAGGAATAGGAAGGTGGGATTGAATTGGGTACCTGTTTGATCCATTTGATTGCATTTTCATCGAGCCCTTCTGTGAACATTTTGAGAATCTGAGTGTGGAAGAATTGGAAAGATTTGTTCTTTTTAAATGGAGCTGAGAATTTTAGAAGAATGGAAAGTTTAAGAAGGAAGTGAATGGAAAAAAAAGAGAGAGAGAGAGCGTAGGAGGAGGAGGAGTTAAGGTCGGTGGTGGTGTCACTGGTGTGAGTCTGTAGCTGTGAGCTGGTAATGTGAGTCGTCTCCAACAGTTCCAACGGCAACGGCTAGTTTGACATTTCTCTATTATTTCTTTTTGCCAAGTCCATAAAGTAAAAGGGAACCTTCTGTTGTTTTTTGTTTTTCTGTTTTCCTTTTTAATGATTTAGATTTAAGAAAATAAAGGTATTTCCATATAGAAAGGTTCCATCTAGTAGTAGTAGTATTTGCTCCCCTCTCTTGTATGATGTAAATCCATTTATTAGACAGAATCTACGAGTATTTTTGAATATGTAAGAAATATTGACTGTAGTCGTCTCTTTAAGAAAAACGGAAAAAACACTTGATTCCATCTTACGAATTTTGTCTCTTTCTCCTCTCTTGATTGAGGTTTTCCTTGCAATGGTTCTGGCGATCGAAAAAACTTAGAGAGAGGGATCGTTGAACGTTGAGTTATTGAGAGTGTTAAGAATTGTCAAGAGTTGTGAGGAGATTTTTGTCTCCACTTGTTGCAGATTCAAGGTTTTCATTTGAAGGTTGTGGTTCAAATGTGATATGGTGGTGGAGATTCTAGTTTTTTGGGATCCTTATGGGTTCTCTCTTCTTTCTATTCACTTGCCCTCTTCTTGTCGATTGAGGGATCAGAATCGAATTATTGTTAAGAAGGGTGGTGATGATGCTGCTGATGAGGATGACACGGTGACTTACGTCGACGGCGAAGTGATGGGCTTTGGTGGTGATCTTGATGGAGGCAACTACAATGGTGGTAGCATCCATCAGACCGGCAACCAAAGTGTGGCTCTTCGTCGCCGTGCCCCAGCCCTAGCTCGCTGTGCCCCATTATTATCGTCATCGAGGCTTCCATCACGCTGCCACAAGATCCGCTCAGCCTCCCTCAACGAATTTACAATAGTAGCCGCTGTCACCTCCTGGATTTGGCCTCTACCATCAGTTGTCATCACCTCCTCCATCAGTGGTTTGCCTCATCGCTTCTAGTTGAGTTGTGCGACGACATCGACTCCGGATCTGTCTCGTGTCGCAGCAACTATTGGATCGGCCTCACCCTGGAATTTTCCATGCGACACCCAGTCTCGGTTCCTCGTGCTACAACATCTAAGGTCGAACCCGACTACCTCGCATCGCCGTAGCATCTGGTTCGGCTCGAAGCTAATCTAGATGTTACGAGTTAGGTAACCAAATCAGCTCCTTTCATTATATCATTTCATCGATTATGTGGTCTTTTTATCCCGAGAAATCAATTTTAAAGTGTTCTGATTTTAGAAGTATGGTCGTATGGATTTTGATTTCAACATGGAAACTTTGTTTGAAATTGGAACTGGCCTCATGTGATTTAGTCTATGGTGAGAATATTCAGGTTCAAATTTCAGTTGGATTTGGATTTGGTTTCTGGTTGGTTCTGTGATTTGTTGATTGATTGTAATCTTTGTCAAGTTTGAAGGTAAGAGTTACACTTGCGGAAGAAGAAGATGATCCTTGTTCTTGGTTTAGGGTTGAGTGCTCACATGGGACAATCATCAGCTTGTTTTGGTTTCGTTTGAATGCTCTATCAAGGTTTGGCCTCCAGGTTTCATCTTGTTTGGTTGATCCAGGACTTTGCTACACAAGTCAGCGCCTCCATGCATGGTGCGAAGAGGCTTGGGCTTGGCCAGGTCGAAGAGCTCATAGGTACCAAATCTTCTTCCTCGATTCTTTCTTTTAGTTTTGATTGAGCTTGTTCTGTAATTAAGGTTTCTGATTTGGTCTGGACTCATGGTTGTTTTGGGATACAATGTTGAATTTACTAGTTGTTCGTTTAATCCTCAAGGCCTCACGCGCCTCCCTCGGCTTCCACCATACTCTCTTTCTCTCATCATATATGCTAGGTACATGATAAAGTTGATCTCTTTCCTTTGTTCTTGTTCTTTGTGTTCAATTCAAGGAATATCAAGGTTCTTGCTTTTCAGTTTTGTTTTTAATCAATTGGATTTGTTCTTATGAAGTATACATTTGCGATTGAAGACTAGTATATATCAATTGTGAAGCATCTTTGCTGAAATTCCAATCTTCTGTTTTAGGTTGGTTATGTATAATCCCTAATCTTTTTATTGTGTATTTTTTTTTTACATTGTATATGATGACCTGAAAAGTTGAAATGAGGTCCCTTTTCCATAGCGTGCTACTTTGTTCGTTATCACAAAACTAGTTTAGGGTTTAAAATCCTCATATATAAGGTGTGTTATGCTTTAAATTGTTGGGTGGATTGAAGTAGAAGAATTGTCAACAATCTCAAGGCAGATGATTTTTGATAATAAGCATTGCTACCGACATATATTTGCTGTTTTTGGCTGTTAGAATACCGAAAGTTTCAGTGTATCTCTTAGGAGTCTTATCATGATAAAGGTTTTTACTTGGTTTAATTCAAAGCAGAATTTATATGAGCTCTTTTCATGAACTGTTGAATGTACCCAAGACTGCAACCATAGAGGAAAAGAGGTATAGATGTATAAATGTTTGACCATTTACTTTCCAAGACTGCAATATGATCCAAATTAAGAAAAGTACATAGATCTTTGTTTATAAGCATACTTGTGATGAGCTAATTAGCATTAATTTTGTTTATAAACATACTTGTGAGCAGCTTGGAGTGGTCAAGGATCAGATCACATCTTCCTTGCTAGTGGATGGTGGAGGGTGAGGGTGCATGTTAATTGATAAGGGTGCAGACTCTAATGCAACCTAGTTAATAATGGTGTAACAAGAATTTTTATGTATTTAGTTAGACTTTTTATGTAAAGAACTCATTGTTATAATATTTTTTCTATGTATTTAGCTACTTCTAATGGTATGACTACTGAGTTTATGCGTCAATATAACAAATATTTTTGAATTATAAATGGAATGATTTCAGCTTATATATAAATGGTATATTAGGAATTTCAATCATTCATTATTGGTATAATTTGATATTTTGTTGTGTGAGGGTATTAATAGTCGAGCTTTATACAACAGAGAAAGAGCAACACAAGCAACATTCAATATATACTATATATCTTCTAGCACAACTCACACAATAAGAATATAAAAAAACTATTATCTCACATGATAACACACAATGATTTCATAAAATATATTGTTGTATGATGATCCTAGATACACAAAAATAAAGACATATCCAACAATGATGATTATGAATATAATGACGTCTGAACAATTAATAAACAAAATCTAACAACAGTAAAAAGTAATAAAAAAAAACGTTGTGTGATGCCATTTTTTTCACTAAACTTTGTCATCTGAATGCCATGCCGAATGTCATGCGCGCGCAGAATGCCATGCCGAATGTCATGCGCGCGCAGAATGCCATGCCGAATGTCATGCTTAATGCCATGTCGAATGCCATGCACGCTGAATGCTAAGCTTGCACGGTGGCTTAGCGAACTGACATGTTTCATTGCACAACGAGTTTTATAACAATCATTGTAGGAGTTTTGTCATACAACATTTAAATCACCGTCATCTGATGCTATGATCACACAACATGTAGTAACACAATAGTTTTCGACCCCTATTTGCAACAGTTATTCCCGTTGTGTGATGCATCATGTGTAGTAGAGGCACTTGAAGAGGCCTCACCTTACTACATCGTTTTCTCCTAGCCTTGTTATGAGCAAAAAAGAGCTACCAAAATAATATAGATGTCACGATTACTAGCAAAGTCGTTCATGTTCTATATTCGATTGCGAAAGCGTTTGAATCCCTAAAAAGCATCATGAGAATGTTAGAGTGACTGATAATAAATCATACACGTACACTATCTGAACCCCATTAGATAAGACTCTACATAAACAAGAACATGTATATCAACTAGACTACTCAAGAGTGCTCATAAGTCTAATGTACCTAATGAGCAACCTAAGCATGCATAAGAGTAATCCAAGAGCTATGCCTAGGCAAGCTAATTGCAAGATTACTTAAGTACTTAAAGTAAACTCGGATGTATGGGCTGCACTATATGAAATATCTATATATTCTATAAGGATATAATGCAATGATGCAGATTGGATATCCAAGCCTTTGATCTTGAAATGAATTGCCAAATAGATCTTGTGCTTGCAACCTAAGCCTATCAAAATTTCTTAAAATCAATATATAGTCATGTAAATCAAGAAGTACTTGATCCGATATCACTTCAACTAATCTAGTCAAAGAACCTATCGCACAAACTCATTATGAAAAAATATTTGTAACGTTGTAGAACACACCTAATTTCTCTCTTGGTCACCCATTGGTCGACGATGTCTAAACGTACGTTATTTAAACGTTTGAACTACTTTTGTATTGTCGAAACAATCATAACGGCGTATAAGTCAAAAGTTTCTGGAATTTTTTTCCTGTTAGTCGCGGAAATTAATACCTCGTTGTAAAGCACTTGAGGAACTCAACCAACTTCCTAACTACGTTAATACCTAAATTCACCCAGAACTAGCCCTAATCCGCCTCAAAAAGTAGTAAACTCCATTTCGCCGGAAAATAATTCCGGTTACACATCGCCACCCACGAGTCTCTTATTGGCTCGAGGCAGGTCCTTATCATACCAAGGGAAGGAGGGACCAAACCCGTTTATCCATATTGTTGATTGTCGACGTCGGCCTGCGCTGTAAACGGCAGTGAAACTGATGATAAAGCCGAATGAGAATTAATTCAATTCCTTGATTACGATTTATAAATAATAAATTTCATCCACAAATATATAGTAGAGGAAGAGAAATTTCTAACCATACATCAAACTTGACCGGAGGTCACTGGAGAACTAGTCGGTAACAGTTGCTATTTCTACAAATTTTCACCAAAAAATCCCCCACTTCGATTTGCTTTCATAAATCGTCAAATCCTAAAATTGAATACTGAAAAAGAAAGAGGACATGACGGATTTTTAATCCTGACTGGTTTTGCGTCTAGAGGTCCCGTCCGCTGGAGCTCCATCACTGAAATAGTGTGCCCTAATTTTGGAGTTTCGGGTCGCACTGTTCTAAAAAGGGGGAAGAGTTAACCCACGAACTCATCTCGAAGAATACTACGACTTCTATCCAAATTTAATTGTTATAGTCAACATGTTAAGAAGTCAATCGGAGACTGATCAATATCTACTGACGGTAAAAGTTTTCATCACGTCCCCTAATTGGAATTCGGAAATATTTGTAAATATAAACAATTAAATAAAAAGATATTCAAAATTGGAGGAGGGGATGTATGCATCGACAATTAAGTACGTATAAGTATACACCATACCACTTCCAAAACAAATGTCGTGTATAGAAAACGATGAAATTAAAAAAAAGATGAAACTTATATTCCATATAATGAAAATAGAAATAGAATTAATACGTGCAACATGATTCTCGAAAGGCAAGGTATGGAAAACAAAAAAGAATTCACTTGTAAGTTGTAATCATTTAAATCCATCTGGTCCAACTATATCAACACTCATATTTTCTTTATTTCAATTTCATCAATTGTTAATTGAAAAATACTCTAAACCTTTAACTTCATGAGAAACCTAATTTTATTTCATGATGTAAACATATTATGTACGATGTGATTTATTTAAGGAAACTATCCGAAACGGAAAAATAAACATCTCAGTAGAAAAATTCCACTTTAGCTGACTGGGTTGATCAAGCTTTACATACATCACATTACTATGTTTAGTTTAATAACCTGATAATACTCTCAAGTAAATAGAAAGTCCATATATTAACACCGGGTGAAAATCATCATAATTTCAATTTCTATTATTCGAATTTTTCTTTAAAAGTTATTATGGTTTTGCCCGTTCAAATGAAAACTCAAAGAAATAATTTGACTATTAATTATCTTTGACTGATTAAAAATTAGCTAATTCTTTTCCTTTTTTATGAAAATTAACTCGATTTTAACTTGACGTCTACTTGCTATATAATTAGACATAATTCTTCTAACTCATCAGTGATTCGCCACATACATTAAACAATATCTAGCTCTATCAAACAACAAAAGTACCGCTAGCTCTCGATCTGCCGTAGTTCTTTCTTGCAAAACATGAGGAGTGTGATTTCCATCATTGTTCTTGTGACCATTGCAGCGTTGCTGGTAACATGGCCTGCAACACTGGTTCATGGAAAATATTTAGAAAGGGTGGATCAAGATTGTGTCAAGCGTTGCAAGGATACATGTACTCAATGCATCAAATATTGTAAGCAAGCGCATCCTTGTGTTGAACAATGTAGTGTGATACAACAGGAGTGCATAGAGCACTGCAACTTTTTTCCCCTCATAAAAAATGAAAATATGCTCAATTAGATTCATATTAATAATATGCTCATTAATCTCTTATGATATATAGTCGTGTCGTACGTGATGTACATTATTCTTTCTGGGACTAGATGTTGTACGTCAATTAAAAGCATGTTTTTACATATATACGATATATCTTTATATGTATAAGGCATCAATTAATTAGTAATTTTGATTAAATTAATAAAAATTTGGTATGCTTTTCCATTGATCTGACGATGTAATTATATATGAACTTAGATGCATGGTTTATTTTATTTCTCTCTATCCCTAAATTCCTCATTATTATTTCATGTTTGTTTTCATTAAAATATTTGTTGCATTAAATCAATTTGCTATCAGAATTCTCACTTTAGTTAGAGTCTGAAATTCAAACTTAGCTAGCATAATTCAATTTGATGTTAGTTTGCTACTTTAAATTTAAAACTAAGTCATATTTGTTAGCTACATTATCGTCTAATTATTATATCATTATATCAAAAGTGAAAAGATGAGAGCACTTTAACCAAAGCAAATTGACTAAGCATTTCTCTTTCATTTGATTATTGCGTAAAAATATTCGCTAGCTAGTTTACAAAACATAGTAAAAATTCATCTTAAGGTCACAAGTGGACTATATAAGATTATGAGTCTTCTTTCATGTGGGATGAGTTTTAAGGGACAGAAAGGGATTCTTCAAATAGAGGGCTGAAATTACTCTCTCTCTCTCTCTCTCTCTCTCTCTCTCTCTCTCTCTCTCTCTCTCTCTCTCTCTCTCTCTCTCTCTCCATCACAAGCGTCCATTTGGGGTATCCCTTTTCTTTCCTTAAAAGCATCCTGCATGAGAACAATCTTAAATAAGATTATCTTTTAAATTTTTATATTGATCTAAAGTTTTATAGTAAACCACATCAACATCACTATTAGCGTTACACCAACCATTTGCATGGTGTCAAACATCACCATAGCCGATGGCAACCCTAACACCTTAACTGATATCAGTATTGAGGTGATTTTGATATTTGGTTCAGATTTTCTAACATGATCCACATACCTATAAAGAGGATGTGACCTCCACAAATGGTGGTTTGTGGATAAAAGATAATAATGAGACTAATTACATTGTGCAAACCCACACTTGGCAATTGGGGAATCATTGACTTTGTTGCAAACCCGTAAGTTCCAAGGGGACTTTTAAAAAAATGAAAGGTATGCAAATTGGTTAAATAATTGTTTGGTTTGAAACAAGACCCAAACAATTGCATGGAAACTTTGACAACAACATGATCACCAATGGTTTGAAAAATCAAAGTGATTAATATATATTTTTTAAATAGACAAACAGTTGATATGTCAATGTGTGTTTGTACGTAGATGACATGCTTGTGTCGAAAGAAATTATAAGATGATCTAATATGCTAAGAATACGTACTCAACTTGGAGTCTTAGGGCTACTTATAATAGGGCTCGCCTTAGTAGATCATAATGTCTAGAAATGAGACTTTCGGTAATAGTGTACTTAAGCTGAATGTTGATACTATCTTAGCTTGATCTCTACTTAGTAGATTGGTACACGTAGGCATCCTAATCTAGTCAACTAAAGTTATTATGATCTAAGAGTGTTTGAGAAACAACATAGCTTCTAAGATCGATTTAGCGGTCACCTTAACATCACTAAAGAATTATTTTCATACAAGAGCATGTTTTGTCTTTATTAAATATACATTGATATAACGGTCAATCACACGTCCTAGACATTAGGTAACTAAATAATGTATTTAAGTAGCGACCAAAGAAACATAACATAGAAATCATCACTAATATAATAGTGAAATAAAACTCAAACAAATAATTAAATAAATCACAAGAGATTTGAAATCGAAGACATACCTAGGGATTCGATCAATCCCTAACTAAAAGAAAACCTAACTAAACATGATGGTCAAAGAGAAAAAGAGACGGGAAAGAAAAGAGAGGAAGAAGAAGAAGAAGAAAAAGATCTTTCATAGGCTTTTTATACTGCTTCTTGAATCTTCTTTTCTTGTAGGTTTGAAACTCCTTGTCTTGGAAGAAAAATCATCTTCTTGATTCTTCTATTGGCTCTTCACTTCTTTTTCATAAGCCACATCAGTAATAAATGGGAATATTAAGCACAAATTCGTCTATGGGATTCTCGGTGAGATATGGGACTCAAAACATGAATTCTTGTCCAAAGTCAGATTCTCGAGTAGATTGACATTCCTGTACTAAATCAACCATAACTTCTTTTAGAGACATCCAAATCACGATCTTGAAGATGTTTTGGAAACTAGACATCTGGAGCTTCCATGTATATAAAGATCATTATCTGGTTCATCATGAGATATTCCTAGTTCTCTGTCAAAATTGACTAACCCGTACAGACAGATTTCTCAAATTAAGCTTAAAATCTTTCTTTTTCCTTCTTTTCTCCTTATTCACTCAAAAGACTTATAAAATCATAAATTAAGTAAATATTTCTGAGACCAAAACAATTGAACTAAATATAGGAATAAACTTAAGCATAATAAAGTTGTTTAAACTATCAAAATACCTCACATTTATCTTTTGCGAGTCATCGAGCAAAACACTAAAGTAAAACTCTAGAAAAGACTCATTAGCATAACTCTAATGCCCTTGAACATAATTTCTCAGCAACCTCCTTAATATTTCAACACCAAGATCACATGATATTTCAATTCAATCCATAGAATTTTCAAGGTTAATGTCAATACATGACACACATGTAATATGTAGGATGAAGACATAATCATGGTGAATATAACGCTGTAGCATGCAATAAACAAGTCAAGATTCAACCTCACATAGATATGCTCTCATAAGTGTTTCACTCAAAATATGTATAAGGTTTTCACTCAACTCAATTACTTGTCAAATAGACCAAACCATATGCTCAACTCTTGTGACTTATCTTCACAGATCAAAGGCTGTCAATCTTGAGGATCAAAAAAGTATTTCAAAGGTTATATTAGGGCTAGACTCATGGGTTTATAGAAAGAAAAAAATGATATGGAGTTCAAACAAGTTCTACAACCTAGTAGAGCACCAAGAATAGGAGACGTTTCTCAAACTTTGCAACCATTAAAGAATATTCACCATTGAATTCTTTCAAATGTGTCACTATTGTGGTCAGATTTCATCTTGTTGGGCCTTCATTTCATTCTTTTCATCAACAGTTAACTTAGGGTATCAAGCTAGAACTCATAAAAGAACAATTTTTTTTCTTTCTTGCAGATTTTCTCTTCTTCTTTTTTTCATTCGGCTATTTTTTTCTCAATACAACACAACTAGCTTATACCCCACACGTGTTCCTTTGCATCATCTTTACAATATTTCACATTGGTCTTCATGTACCTGTCTCATGTATCGCTACACTAAGTTCTAGAACAAAGGTAGGGATATGACTAATCTAAGGTTTAAGGTTAGAATTATGCGAGTGATGACAAAAAGTTCAAACATGTAGACTCAAAGAGGTTAACTAAGGGGTGCACATCTTGTGTACATAAAAATGTGACACATGCTACATATGGCAATAATGGTAGATTCTAAGTGCCTTTATCACTTCCTCAATCAAGACATGTAATGACTAAAAGCTTTGAAAAATACAAGAGCAAGTTCTAGTAATCTCTAGAGTCCATTAACTTAATCTGTTGCAAGCAATTGTCATACAATAATGGAAGCATGCATATCACATCAAAGCTCAAAAGCTCATAGGTTAAATGAATCTCAATAATATTTAATCATGCTCAAAAGATCTGTACCAAGTTAACTTATTTCTACATCCACTACACATTAGCACACGTACCATATATCAAGATTAACCAAAGAAATTCACATCACAAAATCACATGTTCCCTCTTAGTCACAATTTAGGAAGATATAATCACATCATGGACTAGTTAATGGCTCCTGAGACTCAAAACAAAGACTAAAAAACTCTTTTTGTATTATTTTTCTTGACACTTTTTACTTTTGTATTTTGTTTTTCATATAAGACACTAAAACACACAAGAAAAACAAAGAAAAACTTTAAAATACCAAAATTGGACACAAGAACTCTTCCACGATGAACTAGTCGTTGAAAAAGACCCCCTCAGGCTTCAATGGGTCGAGAAATTCTTCGACGGGTCGAAGCCATGCTCCTGTCCGAAAATCTGCCAAAATTCGACAGGTCAAAATGGGTCACATGTACACCCAAAAGGGACTCAAAAATCAGAAAAATTGCACAACTCCACTTGCATAATTTAGACATAATGGAATGAGCTGAAATTTTATGATCATATACTAGACACATATATAAACACTACCTCAAAATTTTAGAATTTTCTGAGACCTCTAACCATGTCAAATAAATTACACAAGATAACATATTGCACAGTTCCGATTTAAACCCCCAAAATAAAAAAAATTATACATAGACGCTAATGATATGATATAAACCCTACCCTACACTTGAAATTTGCATTGTTCTCAATGTAAAACAAAACTAAAGTATGCAATACATCAAACAAGCATAGAATGAAACACATAGTACATCACAAAATACACTACACATGGAGAAAAACAACAAAGGAAAAGAAAAGAAAATATAAAGGAGAAGGGGTAAGAGAGCAACTCTGGTAGCCACGCTTCTCCATCAACATAGGTTGCCTCCCATGCAACATTAAGTTTAACGTCTTCAGCCAGATATCTTCAAAACCATCAGGTGGCTATGGTCTTAGCTCGATCAAGTGTTTGGTCCTTAACAATGACGCTATATGAGGTCTGCCAAGAAACTTGGGCACCCTTGGTATCCTACACACATAAGATCCAAAGTGCTTTCTTATTTTTTTCCCTCTTTTTCTAAAGCCTCATCTTCTTTAGTCCAACAAACAAGGTAAAGAGAATCTCCTTGTTGGACATATAGTGATCAGGCATCACCATCTCAATATGCTCCAGAGAATAAAGGGCCTTGGTAGGTGAATCTTCAAACTCAAGTGTTTCTTTGGTGCAAAAAAATAAGTGTGGAACTTGAGTTTGGCGTTGATCGCTCGTGTGGTTATTCTTGAGGTGGCAGCAAAATCTCAACCAAAGGAACTTTGATAGAATCATCCTCAAGGAATTCGTTAATCTCATCATTATCAAAGAAAATATCCCCTTCTTCTAATGCAACTTCAACCTCAGTAATTTGCTTCACATGGCCATACTCTAGAAGAGCTTTGAGCTCGTCTAACTCTTGCTCGATTGGTTTCTGTTATGCAAATTTCAGCTGACTTAATCTAAGTACTTTCTCCAAAATATCTTCACCCCATCCATATTGAAGATATTCCTCATCAAGATGGTTTTCCTCTGTGGATCATTGCATAAGAACCTGCTGAAGTTGGCTCATCTGATGCTCCAACATCTTAATAGCATTACCATGCTCCATAAGTGCCTCATTCATCTCCTTCATAAAAGCACGATTCTCCTCCATTTCTTCTTGTTTGTCTAGCATTAATTTCTGCAACATGTACATCAATCTATGCTCCACATTATCTGGTTGTTGAGAATAGTCATATTCTGAGTGATCATCCCATGTTGGAGTGTAAGAAGGTGTATAATAGTCGTTCTGCATGGTGGGATAACTTTGATATGGCAAATATGTACATTCCTCAGTTGAGTGATCTGCCATTAAATATGTAGAACAAACCACAAAGTTAGAGTATATTATATATTATATACAAAGGTTAAATAATACAAAATACAAGTTAAAGCAATTACACTTGATCAATCCCCGGCGACATGGCGCAAAAATTTGATAAGCAGGAAACCACCTATCAAAGATAGTCCCTACTTTCTATCTAAAGATATCAATATCATATAATGGAAGTAGGGGTCATTACCCACAGAGGACTGATGAGACTAAAAGCTTTAAAAAAACTCGATTACACTAATACCAGAAATTTGACAGACTCGGCCTATAGACGAATAATTGATTTATTAAAATACTTATACTTGACATAAAATATAAAAAAATAGACAATTTAAATAGACACAGTGTTAGACAATCACATAAATTTACAAAAAAATTGGGTTTTGTTTAGACGTCGAAATAAATTATACGAGACAAAAAAGTAAACAAAAATAGAATATAACAAAGTAAAGAATAAGAAGAAATCAATATAAAAAATAGCTGAGAACTTCTCTCCACCCTAGGTAGTCTCAATTTACCCCAAATATAATCTAAATAACCATGGATGAATGAATCCCATAATCGAACAAATGTCGGTAGGACACCGATTGTATTACACTCTCTTACTGGCCATACTAAGCAGAATGTTGGTACTGTTTTAGCTTGATCTCTAATTGGTAGTTTGGTACACGTAGGCATCCTAATCTAGTCAACTAAAGTCATTATGATCTAAGAGTATTTGAGAAGCAACATAGTTTCTAAGGTCGATATAATGGTCGCCTTAACATCACTAATGAATTATTTTCACACAAGAGCATGTTTTGTTTCTATTGAATATGCATTGATGTAGCGGTCAATCACACATCCTACACATTAGATAACTAAATCATGTATTTAAGTGGCAACCAAAGAAACATAACATATAAATCATCACTAATATAATAGTGAAATAAAACTCATCCAAATAATTAAATAAATCACAAGGGGTTAGAAATCGAAAACATATCTAGGGCTTCGATCAGCTCCTACCTTAAAGAAAACCTAACTAAACATGATGGTGAAAGAGAAAAATAGACGGGAAAGAGAAGAGAGGAAGAAGAAGAAGAAGAAGAAGAAGAAGAAGAAGAAGAAGAAGAAGAAGAAGAAGAAGAAGAAGAAGAAGAAGAAGAAGAAGAAGAAGAAGAAGAAGAAGAAGAAGAAGAAGAAGAAGAGGATCTTTCGTAGGCTTTTTATATTACTCCTAGAATCTTCTTTCCTTATAGGTTTGAGACTCCTTGTCTTGGAAGAAAAATCATCATCTTGATTCTTCTATTGGCTCTTTACTTCTTTTCCATAAGCCACATCAGTATTAAATGGGAATATTAAGCAAAAATTTGTCCATGGGCTTCTCAGTGAGATATGGGCCTCAAAACATGAATTCTTGTCCAAAGTCAGATTCTCGAGCAAATTGACCGCCCTGTACTAAATCAGCCATAACTTTCTTCTAGAGACATTCAAATCATGAAATTGAAGATGTTCTGGAAACTAGACATCTGGAGCTTTCCATGCATATAAAGATCATCATCTGGTTCATCTCGAGTTATTCCTAATTCTCTGTCAAATTTGACTAACCTGCATAGGTAAATTTCCCAAATTAAGCTAAAGTCCTTTTTTTTCTTCTCCTTATTCACTCAAAATACTTATAAAACCAAGTATATATTACTGAGACTAAGACAATTGAACTAAATATGGCAATAAACTTAAGCACAATGAAATTGCTTAAATATGCAAATATCATTGTGCAGAAATTTTCTGTAAATTAGTTGTCTATACCTGCTAAATTACTTAGAAATTTTCGATGCCTTGTATATATGTGTGCCTTAAAATTTTCATGACTTATACATGTGAATAGGTACGTGTTAGTTAGATTTTAATTTTTATAAATATTAACCGGTGTTTGTGTATGTATATATATCTAATAATTGTTAAGCACGTTAAAGGAAAGTCTTAGATTTACATTAAGTACAGATTCTTGGTTGATTAAGTTTTACCCTTCTGGAATAGATGGCACCTCTTTTTCTTGTTTATCTCTTTAACCCCTCATGATGTGTGAATTTCATCACTGTACACTGTAACCTAAGTGAAGTTATGGACATGAGATTGAGGGCGAAGTTTACAAAGGACTTGAGGGAGTGTGTTTTCTTGAGAATTTAGGTGTCAGAGGTGGTGTCTCTAGATTGGTTAGGACCAATGGCAGGTTCTAAATCTAAGAATGAGAAACATCAAGAGAGTATATACCATTGGCCCAGTTCGCCTCGGGGTGTTTCTTGAAATTAGTCTTGGCTCTCACATTATCTATATCCCTACTGGCCATGTTACAATTGAATCAAGGCTGATTGATTAAGAAACATACTTAATCGCGCAGGTCGCACGTCCGTTGAAAGACCTAAAAACCAAGCTATGTACTCTCTTTAAATCTTTGGCGAACTCGAACTTGGACATGTTTTCTAACAGCTAAGTGTAACGACCCGTACCCTAATTAGCAAGTCAATCTTTGTTTGTCGAGTTTATTAACGAGCTAATCCTATATTTTGACAACTTTAATTGAGGAAGGTAGTTAGCTTTTACCGTTGGTAATTATCGATGGCCTTTCTATTAGAATTGTATTGATTAAGTTTTTGAGGAATTTCTTTAGGGAAAGTTGTAGAGTTTATTGAGACGAGTTCGTGGTCACGTCAAGAGTTAAAATCAGAGTTACGATGAAGAAGTTATAGTCAACGAAAATTTTAAACAAATTTACGAAGCGAGTTAGTCGCGAGTATAAATGTGACGTACCCAAAGTGGAAAGTCAACACTTTCTATTTGGGGTCAGACTTTTTCGTCCCTTTCTCTCTCCTCTCTCCCGCGGCTCTCTCTCTCTCTCTCTCCTCGTCAGCTTCGCCGGTGTCATTCCTCGTTCAGCCACCAAAACCAGTGAGGTTGGTATCAAAAGTTTCATCTCGATTCCATCTTTCAAACCCCCATGGTCTTGGCCTCTATTATGCAAAGTTGAAGCCGTAGTGTAGCTCGATAGCTCATCTGAATTCATGCTTTATAGATGGTGGTCTCGGGTATAAATCAATTGGCAAGACCTACTGGGCTTTGAAGCTCTCATCACCACGAAGCTAACCATATAGGTATGGACTTCAATTTCACTTAAGCATGGAGAATCGATGAATTTAAATTTGTGTGAGTTTTTGGTTTTAGTTAAATTCGTCTAGTAGAGAATGAATTGGACTTTGTTTTAGTTGAGGAAGTCGTTTGTTGTGTGATTTGCAGTAGAATAGGCCTCGGGTTGCCGAAAAATGTCACCGGTGCTCCGTCGAAGGGAATTTTGGCATAAATTTTATGTTATTTTACTCGTAATTACAACCAAATGTAATGAAGAGATCATTGAATTGAATTGGACATAGCTGTTTAAGAGGTGTGATTAATCGGACATAAATTAAACGATTTTAAGATATTAATGAATAGTTGAGCCAGACGTCGATTCGACCTTGAGTCGCGTAATATTTGAAGAATATATTGTGACTTTAAAATGGATTATAGATTTAGATTGAAATTAGATTAAGCTTGTGAAGTTTGGAAAGCACGGTATTCGAGAATGCAATGTTCTTGACAGTATTGCTCTTTAGGTGAACAAGTTTAGTTTTCATTATTATTCTCAACGATTAGTTGTTAAATAATAATCGTTGTTTTAGGACGATGCATTAGCAGCCAGTGGCAGACGTATAAAAATGCTGACATACATGCTTTGGTTTGTCGGATAGCACGGCACAGTACTGTGAGTGAATATTTTATTTTATACTATCGTTTGCGAGTCTATTTTTATGCATATGATTTCAGTTACGCAATGTTACTATGATATAGTTTATTTTTATGCATATGCACGGATGCACCTATATTTATGCTTTTATGCACATTTGTTTAGTCAGTATTGCATTGATGCATTGGTTTCTCGGCTGATCTTGAGACGCTACGGGAGGTCACGATGAGCACCTGACCCGTGATTCACACAGTACCCAGGAGGGTCACAGCAAGCACCTGACTTGGGCAATTTTGTAGCTTGAGGGTGATTGACTCAAGTTACTGCCGCCACACACAATACCCAGGAGGGTCACGGCAAGCACCTAATTTGGGCATGTACATTTTTAGACTCGCTTATTATTTTCTTATTTATGTTAGTGGAAACACAATTATATTCCAGTTTTCAGTTCAGTTTATTTTCGTCCACTCACTCTAACGTTTTTTAAATCTGTGTTTCCCTGAGCCCTTTGTTTTAATTGCCCAGTTTGCAAAGTTTCTTCTGAGGTCAAGCGCACACGCAGATTGAGGCATAGTGATATCTACCTTGGATCTACCTTGGATCTTACGAGTTAGTATTTTCATCAATGTAGTTAGTTTAGATTGTCTAGCTGATGCTCTGATGTCGCAAATAGTTTTATGTTGCTATTTAACAGTTGTCAGTTGTTATCAGAAATCAATTGTTAGTTTTGAATTTCCAATTCGATTCATGTGTAATTTGAGTAAACATTTTGATTAGTAGAGTCGTTAGGGTCTAATTCTGATTTAGGCAACTAAATCGTGGTCGGGTCCTTTCACTAAGCTCGAAATTTTATGAACTTGTAAGACTATATCCAACGTTGCATATTTAGTTGTATAACTCCCCTGCGATTTTGTGATGTTCGGATTTTACCACCGAGTACCTAAGTTGATTGTTTATGAACATTGACATGACCGTTATTTGTTGAGTTCTAACGTAGAATGAGTTGAAATTATGTGTCACATGACCATACATGTGTAAAATCAAATATAATACTATAGAACTCAACACAAAAAGACTTACATTTTACCGAAAACATGATATGTACATACATACACCATACACATACGATAACTTGTTAATATATAAAAAGTAGTTTGGATCAATGAAGTGGTACAAATGTATGAACATGGGAAAACAAAAATAGCAGAGGCTCCAACTTTTTCCTTCCAAGCACTGTTTGGTTTTAGAAAGTCAATTATTATTTATTAACAAGTTATTGTGTATGTATGGTGTATGTATGTACGTATCATGTTTTCAGTAAAATGTAATTTTTTTTGTGTTGAGTTCTATACTATTATATTTGATTTTACACATGTATGGTCATGTGACACATAATCTCAACTCTACGTTAGAACTCAACAAATAACGGTCATGTCAAAGTTCATAAACAGTTAACTCATTCTCGAGTTGTATTCATAAATTGAACATTAATTAGTCAAATAATACCTACTAATGCAAAGATTTGGAGATAATAAGAGAAAAGCAAATCTCAAGTGTAACAAATTTCCAAATCTTCATATCGATGGAGTATGCCCATGTACAAATGTTCCCAAGATGGAAGCCTCTTCTAGATGAAGTAGAAACACTTGTCTTTTTATGGCCAACTTGATCTCAAATTTGAAGCCTGGACCCTTTACTTCACCCAGAACAAGCTAGTGCGTACTGTATGAGTTCCCAACTGCAATTCCAGAATTGATGCCACTCCATCAATGTCTTTACCAACCGAGACAGTAATGACTAGTGTTTTTCAAATTGAAAACACAGCTTGCTACTCTAGCTAGCTAGCAATAGCTATGCATAGAATGACCAAAGGACCAATATTTGATTATTAGATATAAAGAGTTTCAAGTGTACTATGATATTAACTTAACTCTTTGGAGTAATTATGAGAAGAGGATAAAGACAATGTCCCAGAAACTAAGCAAGTAGAAATGCTTCCACGTTTCTTTTCATGCACTAATAGTTAAGAACAAACTTAGTGCTCCCCTTTTCTCTCGCAAAATTACAGCAAATGTGCAACCTCCATTTCAGAGCTAGCTAGCTAGCTATTACACAGTGTGTGACCTCGTTTTCTTCACTTGGCTCTATTCACCTCTAGCGCCAGTAAATGACACAGAGAGAGAGAGAGAGAGAGAGAGAGAGAGAAAGAGAAAGAGCTACTACAGCTTTATCTGGTAGTTGGACAGTTGGGAACGAGTACATGTGCATTTCATATTCTCATTTACTTCATCAGCTTCTCTTTCTTTGTTTCTTCATGTCCGGGTTTCTCAAGAGGGAGCAAAGGATGGTTGGCTGTGATGAAGAACAAGAGCTTCATGCCCCGACGATCAATCACGGTGTGGGTGAAGGTGATGAGGAGGAAGAGGAAGAAGAAGAAGAAGCAGAAGAAGAAGAAGAAGAAGAAGAAGAAGAAGAAGAGGAGGAGGGCAACTCATCAAATAATGATAATGCTTTGCACAAAGAACCAGAAGTTAGTGCTCCTCTACATGTTTCGGGTCCAAGTCTCAAAACTCGGCTTCGATGGAGTCCTCAGCTTCATGCCACTTTTGTTGGTGCAGTCAATCTGCTTGGTGGTCCTCATAGTAAGTATATATTTATAAACTCCTTCACATTATCATATATCACCGTTATAAATGTGGTTGGATATTTAGTTCTTGTTTCAGTCATCGAACTAATGTCACACATGGACATAAATACC
Organism: Geum urbanum; assembly: GCA_946800695.1. Lineage (NCBI taxonomy): Eukaryota > Viridiplantae > Streptophyta > Magnoliopsida > Rosales > Rosaceae > Geum > Geum urbanum. The sequence goes on along the minus strand of OX327008.1, from coordinate 43,856,758 downwards.
TTGCAGGGGCAACTCCAAAGGCCATTATGCGAAAAATGGATGTCAAGGGAATAACTCTCTTCCATGTGAAGAGTCACCTTCAGGTCTGTTAGTTTGATCCATTAAAAACCTGCTCTTTCCAATGTTAAAGATATGAAGAAAAAAACTTAGAACTGTCAATCTTACAAGTATATTTTGATGTGTAAAAATGTTTCAGAAGTACAGACTTGGAGTGAAGGAGTTGAGAGAGGGGACTAGTCAGAAAACAGGTACAGTTTTTCTTACTGAACACCGGAGATATTGATCTGAATCTGTATTATATATGGTCTTCTGTTAATGTCTGAAGAAATAGTTTGAGTAGAAAAGTGAAAGAAATGGAGTAACTTGTGAATAAAGTTTCACGCTTGAGCTAACCCTAGACTTTGGCCTCTGAATGATAGAGGCCACAGCTGCACAGGTTTGGAAGGAGCGAGATGGTGAAAGTTCTCTTACCTTGAGCTTGCTGCGACCCCATGAAAATGAGTATGATCACTTGATCGATGACTTTCATCTCTAAATGTTTGTATTCAACTTTCCGATTGCATTCTCAGCTAGAGATTATTTGGCATACAGGATTTATGAATTGAACGAAGATCTGAAAGCCAAGAAGGAAGTTCAGGAAAAAGTTTGTCTGCAAAATGAGGCAAGTTTTGTTGATGAGAGTGGCTGCAGATATTTAATGTCAACAAGAAAATTTTATTCGCTAACTTTCGGGAATTAATGTTGATGATTTGCAGGTTGAAAAGCATTTGCAATTGCGTCAAGTTGCCGAAAGGCGATATATGAGTCTTGCACTAGAGAATGCTTGTGAAAAGCTTGCTCATCAATTTCTTGGAGGTTTTGCATCAGAATTTGCAGGTGTGTTTGGAAACAATGATGCTGGTTTGGGAACTACAGGGCCAATGCCATACAATATAACTGAGGCTATGCAGCTCAGTTTTGCACACCAACTTGGTTGGTTTCAACCTCCAAATGAAGCTTATTTTGCAAATGGAGACCACCTAGTCTCAGATGGGCATTCAGGCAATTCAGTTGTGGAAGACTTCCATATCGGATCTGAAATGATTCAACCCAAGACAGAACCATATTTCGCAACTGAAGACAACCTGATCTCAGATGGTCATTCAGGAAATTCATCTGTGGTAGACTTCCATGCTTTCTCTCAAAATGTGAAGGAAGAGGTTGAGAGTTTGGAAGATGACCCTGCAGAAGCTTATTTGGTTTTGTATACTACTGAAAATGCAAGCGGAAACCTCTAGTCCTGAGCTTAAATTTATCAACCCTCCTAATGTTTTTTGGTTTATTCAAGTTTCGTAGTGACAAAAATACCTGTTTTTTGCTGGTAAGTTTCTCTCTTACCAAGTAAAGAGGAACAAAACAGAGCAGAGCAACTCAAAAATCAAAAGAGTCAAACTGCATCTTTCTTCTAGCAGAGAGTTGGATATAATTGCCCAGGAATAGATTACAGCATAGCATCTTTGAAGAGCATCATTAGTGATAAAATTTACTATCACGAATCAAAAGAATTATCAAGTTTAACTTTCACTTTCAGATACGAAATATAAGAGAATACAGGAACTGAGGTTCATGATATTACAACTTTCTAGAACAATGTGAATAAACTGAAGTAAGTAATCCAAATGAAGCACACTAACTTTGGTATGAAATAAAATGGAATATCCGAGGTAAAAGGAGAAAAGCTCCTTCTGGGCTTGTTACAGACGAGGCAGTATACAGAAATATAGTCTTCAAACTCTTCATGCAGCTCCATCAGAGACTCTTGATAAGCTGCTACACAATTCACCTTACCCAAAAATACTCCTTCCGACAAAGCAGACTCATTTGCCAGCAGTGCGATACAGAATGCCAGCAAAAATTCTAATCAATCTTGACAGAGGCAAATAGGTAATGCACAAAGTAGAAAGACACGAGAAAGCCAATTGTGCCGGTTGACAACATAATTGCAGTTGCCATGATCAATGAATAACCGAGATAAAGGGTTGCTGATACAGGGCCACTCAAACTCTGCAGATCAAATACCAAGTAGTTGATGGAGTAGAGGAACACATACAGGGCAACTGACCCGGAAGCAAAGAAAGCCTTCCACCACCACCGCCAATCCTCCACACAGAGATGCATGTAAGTGAGAACCACCGAAACTTCAGCACATACAACAACCAGCAACATAAGCACTATTAGCAGGAAACCGAAGACATAATAGAACCTTCCGAGCCAGATGCTAGAAAGGATGAAGAACAGTTCAATGAAGAGGGTTCCAAAAGGAAGTGTCCCAGCACCAAGAACAAGAAGCCATGATGGGTACTTGCGAGCAGGAATTTCCCTAGGAATCTGGTTGGTTCTGACAGGAAACTGGATCTCCTCAGCTCGTGTCCCTAAGAACCCTCCGAGAAGAGTAAGAGGCACTGATATGCAGAACCAGAGGGCAAAGAGTATGAAATACAGGGAAATAGGAATAGCGCCAGTACTATTGCTGCCCCATAGGATAAAATTCAGAATTGTAAGAATAGCAAATACAATTCCAGGAAAGAAGCATGCGACACACCAGGAAACCGATCTCCACCCTTCTGAACTTCCCTTAATAGTTCTCCACATACGGACAGCAACATAACCAGCAATAATTCCAAGGAAAAGATATAGAATGATCATGCCTGTCAGTAGCATTCCTCTTGAAGCAGGTGACATGAAGCCGAATGCTGCAAAAATAATAGTGACAACTGACATCCCCGTAATCTGAACCCCATCTCCAACCATCACGCAGAGAAGCTTTGGGTGTTCAGGTTCTCTGAAGACATCTCCCACAACAAGCTTCCACCCAGAAAGCTCCTCATTCATCTGAGCTTGAGCTTCTTTGTCCAGCTCTTCGTATCTTGTTAGATCCCTCCTCACAGTCCTTAAGAATATGACAAAGACAATACCAGCAAGGAAGAATATCACCATCAACGAATTCAGGATAGAGAACCAGTGCACACGAGCACCCTCCATCTTCAGATAAGCATCCCACCTTGATGGCCATCTTACATCACTTTTCACAAATTCAACCTCGTAAGTGAATGTCACTCTCTCCTGCTCCCTTATTATCTGGGACTTCTCAAGCTCTGAGGGACAAGTTACAGCTGGAATAGGTTTATAGATCTCATTTTTACTCATGGCATCAGCATCATATTTAACGCTACAAGGGAAAACCTCAAAGCCAACAATCTCATAACCAGATGCCTTCTTCTTATCAGCTTCAGAAATGACACCCATACCTTCTTCCCCAGTCGTGATTATCTCCACACCACTTCCTTCATACTCATGAATCATAACTCTGAACTTGAGGTGATTGATGATGTAATCATCTTTACCATTAGGTGGCGTGTACCCAACAGGAAACCCAGTCCACTGAATCTTCATCCCATTCTGATAAGCATATCTCATTGCCGGTAAATTATCAAGGATCATATTAACCTGATACAGATCCCTGGTTCTCTGCTTCAACAGCTTCACCTCATGCTCATTCAACGAGTGTGTAGTACACAGATAAACCGTCTCATTCACATTCATTCTAAACCGGTAAGCAGAGCTCTCAATCTCATCTCCCATAAGGAGCTCCCCAAGATTCTCCGCCATTTTCTTGATACCTCCCGGAGGTTTGCAGTAAGGGAGACTGTAGTAGCTGAAGGGAAGCTCCGTCTCTATCGAAGTCAGAGAATTAACTTTGGTAAAGATCTCTTGCCCTTTGGAATATGTATGCATGTAGCTCCCGGGGAGATAAAACCCATCGCATACATACACAAACAGAACCGAAAATAGCAACGCCAATCGAACTGCGGGCATTCTTGAATTCGATAGGGCCATCTGAATCGACACAAAAGAACACCCCCACCAGTGTAATCTAAGCTACTCTTTAAACATGCATTCAACAATATATCTACACAAAATTGATCCAAACAACAATAAAAAAAACTCGCATCAGCCAAAAATGAACAAATCTTCTTCCAAATGAATTAGAACATGAAGTTGCGTAGGGTTTTAGTATATCCTACTCCTGAACTACACCAGATCCACTCACTAATCATATACACAACAAGATCCAAATTAGCAACGTATACAAAACCTTCACACTCTCACAGATCTAAAGAGATCTAAAAGAATCAAAACTAACAGATAATACTACTAAAGCAGCAATAAAACGACGTCGGATATGGTGTAAGAAGATACGAGAGATTGAGTATGAGATTACGAACCGTTTTGGATCCGGTACTGAGAGCTGTGGAAGCTCGACCGGATGATTCGATCGGAATCGGAAACCTTCGCCGGCGTCGGTTTAGGATTTTGCTGCAAGTGCAAGCCTCGAGAGAGAGAGAGAGAGAGAGAGATGACGAGCTTTTGTTGATGGTGCAAAAATGGTGGGAGTGGGGATGTGACTGGTTACTATTATTCTACGAGGCTCGCGCTAAAATGAATTGATTCTACCAACTTGGGCTGGGCCCACCAGCCCACGAGAGATTGGATCTTGGACTATCATCGGTGATTTCACTTCATTTTTGTTTTTATTTTTGATACGGATTTTTATTATTCTTATTTTATGTGTGACAGGATTTAAGATCTGAGAGGCCCGTTTAAAAGAAAAGAAAAAATGAAGAATCTGAGAGGCCGGGGGTAGTCTTGATTTAATGGGAGTATCCCTCTCAGATCGAGCATATACACATTGTTTGAGCAACTCTTCACAAGAGCAAGAGTAAACCAAATTCATAAATAGTAAGAACAAAACAGTTTTTTAAATGCAGTAATATACAAAGTTCTTATTTATTATGTTGTAAAATATTAATAAATTATTTTTTGAATACTTTTTACTAATAACAATGTGACGAGTGTGATTGTCACATGTCGTACGTTATCGACTAAATAAATATACAAGATTTTCGATACGATTTTTAACTAATAAAAATGTGACATATATGTGTCATTGCCATATGTTGTTATGTGCAAAATAATTGGACTAGATTTTTGGTAAGATTTTTTATTAATGGTGATGTGACACGTGTCACTTCCAGATAGTGTTATCGACAAAATAATTATACCAGATTTTCGGTACGAATTTTGATTAATAATGATGCGACACGTGTTCATCTTCAAAAGTCAGATTATCTACAATTGGTCTAATCGGACTCGAGGGAATGGTCACGTTGCTTTGAGGTGTCTTATTCACTTCCTCGTCACCCAAATTGATGATTGGAGATGATTTGGTAACGTAATGAGTAGCTTCAAAATTACTTGCATACGGAGATGGAGTAATTAGTAGCACCGCAATGTAAGTTGGATGGCGCGCCGGTCCTTAATCGCTTCGTAACATGCAAAGTGTGTAAATGGTTTTTTATTGTCCACATAGTAAAAGGCTTGAGCTTGCTTGATCTAAAATATAATAAATATTAGCTATTTCACAATACTAAATATTTAAACAAATTAAATATATCAATTACATAATTTATTTCATATAATCAGATAAATTTTATATCATATATGATAAAATAATAGAGAGTTACATCATCTATATGCGAAGTGCCGATAGCTATACGCATCTGTGCATTCACTGCATTGTGCATACAAACATTCACCTCATTTTTACAAGAGTAACTTGAACTTATTACACTGAGACGAAAGTGCGACTTGGGCCCTAGGATCATTCGGAGTAGATTCATCTTGTGTTGGCTCCCAATTTAGCAAATAGTCAGCATGAATTGTCTCCCACAATTTGTTCATCTTTTGTTTGTTATCGTTGTATTCATCAACGGTATGACGTGCGAAAGATATGCACACTTGTAAATATTTAGAAGGAAACCAATGGGTACCCATTTTTTTGAGAAAAAAAATGCTCAAGGAAATGAGAGAAGATATGAAAGGGGATGTGATATTTGTTGTGCACAAATTGGTGTGAGTTGTGAATAAAATGAAGTAGTACTAATATGAGAAAAATTACGGTGTTTTATGCAATTTTTAGAGATTTTTTTAGCAATTTTTAAAAATCTTTGTGCAATTATTTGGCATTTTCCAGTTTGTTTCTATTAAAAAAAGAAAAGTAGTCATTATGTTTAAACCTGGATTGTAGGATCAAATTATTCAAAATCAATGTCCAGATCAAGTGTGTCGTTAGAAAGTAAATGAGCAACAACCATGACATGTGGCGGCATTTGATTGGCCTGTCATTTATTATGTTTTATCGTTTTACTTGTGCGTGCAATGAAAGAAAATAAAAACGACACGCTTGACATCACACACGTGAACATGGGCTCTACCAGACGCTCGATCAAGCCAACAAACAATGTTTGCTCGCAGTCAGCCCGCCCAGAATCACTGCTGCATCCTCGCCACCGCTTTGCTCGAGGTCCTTCTGTCCGACCCCACCGCTTGCTCGTGCAAGAACTCTGCCGGTGCGGATATGAGGTTATGATGACGGATCTTAGATGTCTTAGGTAGTTTCTAAATTGTTGCTAAAACAATGTATATAAGATAGTATTAACCTAATGAAGTAGGAAGGTGCTGCTCTTTCTCAGATGAGTTTCCTCCGCAATTACCGGAGCGATGTGTATCCTAGGTTTTCTAGGTTTTTTGGTCGTTCGTCGCCGCGCGAAGCGTCGATGATCGGCGCCTGTTCTGTTGCTTGGTCGTTGCCACTCTTTATGGTGGCCACCGGCGCCTGGTTTTTGGGTTTGAATGCTTTCAAGGGTTTGTGGTTTCAGAGGATGGTGGAGACTTCTTGTTCGACAACAAGCCTTGCTTTGGTCGACGCCGCTGGTGGTGTGTATGCCAGGCTTGCTTTCGACGACAGTCAGACATCCCTCGGTATAGATTTGGATCGGTGTGCTCGTCGCCGGATCCAGGTTGTGTCGTGCGGTACCCGACGCGGGTGAAGATGCAACTCCGTGTTTGTGGAGTTAGGCGATCCCGGAGACGCGAGGAGGCGAGTCGGTGGGGAGGCAAAGTTGCCGGCAACGATATTGGTCGGTAGGAGTCTGGCCGGCTATGGTGGGGTCTGGGACGAGGCACGAGCCTAGGGTTTCAGACGGTGTCTGTGGAGGGCCCTGTCCTTGGGCTTGGGCTTGTGGACTCCTTTGCTGTCCACCAATGGAATCAAAGGCCTGCTTTTGGAGCTGGGCATTGTGGATTCTGAACATGGTACTTGGTGACCCGCTAATTCTCACAAAGGATCAAATATTGGCTAGGGCTGAGGCGAAGGAGTGGCGACTGTCTCTACTGTAGTTTGAGGTACATAGTTAAATATGATGTGGGACTCCAAAATTTTTTTAGTCTTTATCCTCCACCTATTGGCCTAGCTATGCAGGTATTTATGCGGACATGTAATAATGTAGTTTATTCTAGGAGATTTTTTCTACCCAACCAAAGGTTCCAATGATCTTCTTGTACTCTACCAAAATATTAATTCTATCGTTACCTCAAAAAAAAAATGTATATAAGATAGTGAGATTGTCCTAGAATTAGTTGATTTATCAAGACAAGATGGAAATTCAGTTGTAACTATATATAGGTTATCTTTGTCCGAAATGCTTTTATTCTCTCATATTACAATGTTTTTTACCTTACTTTTATTTTTCAAAGAAGATAAAGGGGATGAAAAACACTTGGGTGCGGATGGGCACACTACTCGAATCAACTTGACCAAGCTTAATGAGATGCGTAATAAACACGAAAATCTTGTGTCATGTCACATAATTTAAAACGTATTACATTGTCTTAAATTTACGTGTAGGTCTAGGTCTTTTTTTAACTAAGTTGTTACATATTGAGTTTTCTATTTGGATAACACTAAACTGCTAAAATGACACTCGACTCAAAATCAACACATTTATAATAAATTTGCTCCTTGCTCCTTTGATTTCACTCTTTAACTTTGTTAGCAAAAGCCAAAAGATTTAGATTCTAACTTAACTTTTGTAACATGTCATTTCTTCTTACTGATTCACACAGTAGATTACATAACAACAAGGTTTCCACGTAATCTTTTACAATTAAATGAAGAGTTTGAGAACAGAGATTTCAATTTCCAAATAACAAAGGGGCAACACTAAAATATTGTCCAACTCTGTCAATTAATGGAACTTGAGGCTGGTCAAGATGTTGTTGTTCACTGGGTCAGCCAAATGATCCAATAGGTTTTGGAACGGCCCAACTCCGGTCACAAGGGCTTGAATAAAGTAGCCCAATATTGCTAACATAGCCAATCTTCCATTCTTCACTTCCTTGAGCTTCAACTCCTTCAGTGACTTCTCATCCTTTCCAAATCCCAATGGGTTAAACAATGGGCCCCCCGGGTAGGCCGGGTTGTCAGAGCCTCCCAAGTACTTCTCCAAGCCCAAGAAGTATTGCTTGCTCATGGATCCAGGGTTGTACTAGTCCTGGAAACGTCGGTGTTCGGCAAAGCCCATTAGGGTCATCTCCAAGACGAATAGTGTGTAATTGTCGGCCCAATAGTTGTAGGTTCCAGCCGGGGGAATGACACCGGTTTGGAACCAAGGGAGAGCTGTCTCGGCGGGAATGAGACCAAGCTTCCCAAAAAATTTCGGTGCAATAGCACCGGCCGCGCCCAACATGGCAAAACGTCCATTGATGATCTCACCGTAGGCTAGCCATCTTGGTTCGATGAACCCTCCGGTGCCTTCTGGGTCTGAGAGGCCCAATGGGTCGAATCCAAAGTCACCCGGAAGGCTACAATTGCCAAACGAAAAATATAACGTATACAATGAGGGTGTACGTTTTTTTTGGTGGTCGATCATGTGACAAATCTAGCTTTTGAATATACACTACCACATATAACACTATAATCTTTGCTTTGTATTATTGTATACATACTACAATGATACGTTGCGAAGTGATAATTACCTGCCATCCAAGTAAGAAAGACTCTGCTTTGATGCGAACCACAACTGCCTGTCTCCTTGCTGGAAATAGCAGAGCATGCAAAACGATGTTTTAGTACTCTAGATTGGTTTGGCTGTTCATATATATGTGTGTGTGTGTGTGTGTGTGTGTGTGTGTGTGTGTGTGTGTGTGTGTGTGTGTGTGTGTGTGTGTGTGTGTGTGTGAATTGAAACTACTAATTAAGCCACATACATCATTTGGATACATACCTTAACAGGGGGAGTAGAAGCTGCCTTGACAACAAAGGAAGCAGATTTCCTGGTCCCAGAAGGAGACGACTGAACTGCTCTTCCTCCGAGTAAGCTCCTCGCAACCTCCTTTGAGGCGGTTAGAGACGACGAAGACAATAGAGCTTGTGCTGCCATTTATCTGGCTTCCTCTCTATGCTCTTCTTCTTCTCTCAACGATTCAATTCGACTGTGTGTGTTTTCTCTCAGTTGTATCAAAGTCTGAGAGGTTGTTATGAACTTATGAGCTTACACAGGTGCCACAAACTCGTACATGTAAGGTCATGTAAACAAGGGTGAAGACAGAAAGAGTGGGGTAAGGGAGCACCAAGATTTGTGGGTACTGGTGGCACTCAACTCATGGTGAGTATTAGAGCCGCCTCGGGTTTCAGATTAGGTTAGGATCTCACTGTCCAAAAATGGTTGTCCACGTGGCTCCCTTGACCTGGATAAGGAGCAGTTATTGGGTAGGGTCGCCGTGCCACGTGTCTTTCAGGTCAGCCAATAATATAACAGAAAAGGTAGTTTTGGATTTTCGGATTTTCGCTCCTGCTTAATAGGGGCAGTTTGGAGTATAAATTTTGGGTTTTGTGCTCTCTAATTGGCTGACTCTATTTTTCTCTACCAACCGGTATCCCTACCGAAGAACTGCCCTAGATAAAGGATGTTGCTGAATTTCCAATGGATACTGATTTTTTCAGCTCATGTGTAGAGTGAAGAGTATCAAGTTCAACAAAGGAACTTAGTTAGCAGCTCATCCATTTTTGTTCAAATCTTCCTAGCTAGAGCGCCATTTATGTCTTAGTTATAACTCATAAGGGCAAATGCCATATATATTATATACCTCCTCTATAGTTCATTAGCCAGCGCTTTCGGAAAAATTGAGTACCCAATATAACATATGAAAATGTTTTACTTTAGAGCATGTTATGGTGTTTAAAGGTAGAGAAAAATCTCTATTTAGTACCTCAAGTATGGTCTTTTGCACATTTTGATACCTATATTTTTAAAAATACCTAAATGATACCTGAACTTATAACATATGTCTCCATATAGTACTTATGTGATATAATTATTTATATTTTACTCAATATGCCCTTGGTATACTAATAAATACTAAAGGAAAGAAAAATAACCCCAAAAACAAAATAAAAAGTAGCATTTGTCAGGTCACGAATTCACCTATAGGCTTCTGCCTTACTGAGTTTCTTATGCGAACGGACTCACTGTTGAATGTCTTTTCCTTTAATGGTGTGTTTTTTCTCTGAACTAAGTAAAAGTTATGCAAGTTAAGCTACTTAAGAAATAAAGATGCTTAGTAAACAACTAATCTTTTCCTCATTCTGGGCGGTAGTCCGCCTCTTAGGGGATCGAATGAGTATGAACAGATATAAAGGTATTCTAGTTTCTCTATTATTCTCTCAGAAGGTGTTCCCGTCTTTGAGAATTTGTTGAGGTATAGCAAGTTCTGATACTAGTAAACTGCGGATCTAACCAAAGTTCAAATAAAGGCTAATCTTTGAAAATGGCCACTCTAGCAATTTTAATCTAAAAAAATGCTTGATCTTGAGGGCAAGTTGCTCCTCTTAGTCTTTCAAAATTTTTAATTCTTTGTATTAGTAATAAACTCTCGAATCAATTTAATCTTTATACTTAATTTACGCAATTTTGGAAAGTGAAAATTTTTCTGATAGTAAGCTAGGGATAATTGTTTACTTTTGAGGATAGATCTTAGCTGTAAATGTTAGAACAAACAAATTATGGGTCCACTACGCTTTACAGATACATGATAAATATGTAAAAAAGCTAAAAAAAGATTTAAAATTATAATTTGACAATTTTACCTTTACAAGGTACTATTTCAGGCCACTTTACATAAGTACATGTATTGTTTGAGTACTTTTAAAAGACCATGTACTAAAATGTGAATTGGGTGAGATACTCTAGGTACTATTTAAATTTTTTTCCCTTAAAGACATTTGGGTAGTGAAAATTATACCTTTAACGAACTGAATTGTGAATACATCATTGAGTTATCTATCCTGTATTATTATCAATTTTTTCTTATAATAGATATGATCGACCCCCTCAAAAAAAATAAAAATTAAGGGTAGCTCAAGGCCTCAAGTGACATGTAGAATATAGAGCATATGTAATATACTTGGACTAACTGAGGATAATTAGTTGACCACAACTAATCACTGCTCGAATTATCCAAAAGTTCAAAATTATACGTACTTTAATGAACTAAATAATTGAATGGGCCACTGGAAAGAAGGATCAAATGGGCCTGAAGTGGACTTTAAAAATTTGAAACCCAAACCCAACTCATAGACGAGAAAAGCAAAATATCATGAATCCCTCGGTAGGCACGAGTACAGAAGATCACAACCTGTAAATATCTTTCACTTTGTCCCATAAAGACTTAAACCCTCTCTCAAACTAATTCACTCTTTTTCTTCCGCCTCTCTTAAACCCTAGTCCCTCCCCCACCAAAACCCTCTCAGGGTTTATCGATCACTCTCCACCCAAAACCCTAAACCCCATCACATCAAACCCATAAAAATGTTGAGCATCATGCTCCGTCGGACATCTTCCACCGCCACCGCGCGCACCGTCGCCGCTGTCCAAACCCTCCTGATCAACCGCCTCTCATTTCCCGCCACGTCATCCTCTGCACTTCCGGCGAGCAGCGGCGACGGTAGAGTTTCAGGGTTTCAAGTTCGGGACTTCCACGTGAAATCTGGGCCGTTGAGTTTTCAGGCATCTTCGACTCTTTTCAAAGCTCAGTTAGCTGTTGTGGCAGAAGAATACGGCGAACCGTCGTCGTCTAAAGCTAGTGGCGGCGATGATGGCCTCGAGATATCGAAGCTCGGGATCGATGCGTCGATTGTTTCTGCTTTGGCCAAGAAGGGTATCACTAAACTCTTCCCCATTCAGGTAAAGTCTCTTCATTTTCCCAAATTAGATTTTGAATAATTAGAAATGAGTAAATGTTATTAAGCTGATTGTCTTTTTTGGTATATTGACTATCGTAATTTGGTGATGTTATGTGTAATAGAGAGCTGTGTTGGAGCCGGCAATGCAAGGCCGTGATATGGTTGGTCGAGCTAGAACAGGAACAGGGAAGACTCTTGCATTTGGGATTCCTATATTGGATAAAATTATTCGATATAATGCGCAACATGGGTGTGTTTCTTATATCTTTAGTAATTTCGTTATCGAATTAATTATTGCTGTAATTGGCGGGGTTTTCATTTGATGTTTGATCGTACAGGCGTGGGAGGAATCCTTTGGCTTTGGTTATGGCCCCGACAAGAGAGCTAGCAAAGCAGGTCGACAAGGAGTTTCTTGAGGCAGCGCCGGGGTTGGACACTATTTGTGTCTATGGTGGTACTCCCATTGGAAATCAAATAAGGTCGCTTGGATATGGTGTTGATGTGGCGGTGGGGACTCCGGGGCGTATTATTGATCTGATTGATAGGGGTGCTTTGAATTTATCCGAAGTTCAGTTTGTTGTTCTTGATGAAGCTGATGAGATGCTTAAAGTGGGATTTCAGGAGGCTGTCGAGACAATTTTAAGAAGCGTACCAAAGCAACGTCAGACCTTGATGTTCTCTGCAACTATGCCGACTTTCATTAGAAATCTTACCAATAATTACATGAAGAATCCTGCATATATTGATCTTGTAAGTATATTTCCTACTTATCGATAAGTAGGAACTTTTTTATCTGATTATGATGCAAGAAAATTAACATGTGCTTTAGGTTGGAGATTCTGATCAGAAATTGGCAGATGGAATTTCCCTATATTCAATTGTTGCGGAGTCATATGGAAAAGCATCCATCCTCGGACAACTTATAACAGTAAGTATTTTATTTTCTAATTTTGGTTTTCCTTGTACATCTTTTTTTGGATTCTATCTGCAGGTGTTTGAGGAATCTTGGTCTACTCGTTGTTTCAACATTTGGTAAATCCTCACCATGATAATGTGGATGTTAGGATCATGCGAAAGGAGGGAAGTGCATTATTTTTACTCAGAGAAAACGTGATGCCGATAATTTAGCATATGCTCTGTCAAGAGGCCATAAATGTGAGGCTTTGCATGGGGATATTTCACAACAGCAGAGGGAAAGAGCACTTTCAGGTTTCCGAGAGGGCCATTTCAATATTTTAGTTGCCACTGATGTGGCTGCTCGTGGGCTTGATGTACCTAATGTTGATCTGGTGAGCTCTCTTCAATTGTATTTGTTTCGTTGAGTTCATTGTTAATTTATGAGACATTTTATTCGTTTCTTTAGTCGTTGATTTTATGTGCTTCCTCCATTTGATGTGAGTAAGTTTGAAATGCGCTCCAGTTAGTCTCATAGGGTTATAGATTTAAATTTGTTATAAAATCAAACAAAGGGCAACTTTTTACTGATATTAAATCTGCTTTCCTTTTGTGCAAATAGGTGATACATTATGAGCTCCCAAACAATTCAGAAATATTTGTTCATCGGTCAGGCCGAACAGGTCGTGCTGGAAAGAAAGGAGCTGCTATTCTAATTTACTCACAAGATCAAGCAAGGAATGTCCAAATGATTCAACGCGATGTAGGATGCAAGTTTACAGAGGTAAAGATCCATCTCTTTTACATTATACCTTTATCTCGAAGGTTGTGGAGTTGACCTAAGTATGACTTGGATATCGAGTGAAACTTTTAAATTAAACACTGGCGTGAGTTAAGAAAATCAGTAAGTATGCCCTTGGATGTACAAATCAAGAGCCCATGAGCATGCACACCACCTATGAGCCTTTCTGCTTAGTTCAAGTGACAGCAGACAACAGGCCTGCCACATTCCTCGCCTAGTATTGTTGAGGAGCTTCCTTATTCCTAAATTTTGTGCGCTTACAGAGTTATAATACTTTCGGACTAGGAGTTGTTAATATACGTAGCAACATAGACTAAATGCCTGATTACTTTCTGTTTATCAGCTGCCCAGGATTGCCGCTGATACGAGCATGGGAAGCAGTTTCCGTTCAGGTGGGGGATCTGGATTCGGTGGTCGTCCAGGTTCTGAACGTTCCGGTGGTTTTAGCGATGGTGCTGGCCGTTCCAGCGGCGGTTTTGGGGGCGGTTTTGGCCGTTCCAGCGGCGGTTTTGGTAGGTCTGGCCGTTCCAGTGGTGGTTTTGGTGGTTCCGACCGTTCAAGCGGTTTTGGCGGTTCTGACCGTTCAAGCGGTTTTGGCGGTTCTGACCGTTCAAGTGGCTTTGGTGGTTCAGACCGTTCAAGTGGTGGCTTTGGAGGGTTTGGTGGTTCTGATCGTTCAAGTGGTTTTGGGGGTAGTTCCGGTGGCTTTGGAAACTTTGGGAAAGGCAACAGCAACAGAGGAGGAGGGTTTGGTAATTCTGAATTCTAATCAATACGGCAGGGAGAGAAGAGCCTTCTGATTTCATTGAATGGTAAATTTAAAATTTGTTTAATTCTTCCGTTGTGAATTTCCACTGTGTTACTGGTTCTGTGATATCGGAGATACTCACACGGCTGTCTTGAATATCAGTTTTAAGAAGTTATGGAATGAAGCGGGAGGAAAAAGATTAGCTAGGAACTATTTTTTCATGCTTCAAATTGATATGTTGAGAGGGGGCAATGTCGCAAAGTACTGCGCAGGCTTCTGGATGTTGCTTATTGATCTGAACTCTGAAGTACAAGTCTGATATGTTGCTGTTGATATTAAATCTAGAAATTCCGGTATGTAGCAAACTACGTAAAGAGATGAGGGCTCTCTCATATCATATACTTTATATCTTATTTGTTTGTTAAAGCTCGGTCTTTTAATTCCAAGTCTCAAATAGTATAGTGCTTCAATTTGCTGTGTAAGTTGTTATTTATGAAGTGTAAAATAACCCAGTGACTTGTTCCATAATGACAGATACATGATCAAATTCTGCGCAGACTGGTACTTTATTCCACCATTTACATGAATGTCGAAAAAGTTGAACCAAGACTTGTGGGTGAGCAGAAACGCTACCCTTGTTCAATGCCGCTCTTGAACGAAGAATGCACGCTTAACCCCCCTCGTAACCTATGGGGGACCCATTGTTTATTTTATATATTTTAGAATGAGGGTTGATTAAGAATTTTCAAACTAATTTTTTAATAGAAAATTCATGAGTGAAATGAGCGGTAAATGGTCGGATGGTTTTTGGGTGAATTGGGTTTAATAAGTGGTAAGTTTTCGTGAACCCACTTATTTAACACACAAAATTAATGGGCCTCTATTTTTTCTTCTGGGTGGGTCCTATATTTTGTGAAGAAAAAAAATGTGGATTGAGCATGAACTCGGTTTACTTCAACCGTACCCGAAATTATCTGTATCACATTAAAGTATTGCTTGCAATACCGTCATTGGTTTTCTTCACCTTAGTACCAAATTTTAGTTATTTTCATTTCACAAGATTGTATTATTTGTATAAGTGGTTTAAATTATTTCGACTTCTTGGATTGCTTAGACAACGATCATTTTTTGACGTTGTTTATATTGGATAATCATTTTTTTAGGGGAAGACGTCATATTTTATTCGACAAAGGAATCATATGCAAAACTCAAGGACATGCCCTTGAATTTGGTTAGGGAGAATTCCTATCCAACAAGAAGATACTCGTGAAAATAGAGCAAATCTAGCTAGGCAATGTGCCACACAATTGACCTCACGATAAACATCTCTAATGAGACTATTAGAGAAACTCTGTAACATAACCTTGACGTCTTCGATGACCTGTCCGATAGTAGAATCGTCATCGTTGTCCTCCTTGATGGCGTTAACCAAACCCAAACAATCCACTTCGAACTCTACTTGATGCCAACCATGCAAGCCGAAGCGCCTCAGCTTCCCTCAGTTCGAGAGAAGCAGCTCGAGCAATATATTGGCAGCCACCAGACACGACTTCACCTGAAGCATCCCGACTTACTAAGTTGGCAGCCACAACTTTC
Source organism: Geum urbanum (assembly GCA_946800695.1). Classification (NCBI taxonomy): domain Eukaryota; kingdom Viridiplantae; phylum Streptophyta; class Magnoliopsida; order Rosales; family Rosaceae; genus Geum; species Geum urbanum. Next base: position 43,840,597 of record OX327008.1, on the reverse strand, counting down.
GTGTTCAAATCCATTGCTCCATCACAATTAATTTTGACCCATCCATTCCTCGGACGTTCCCATACTTGCTTTAATCGTAACTTTTTGGAAATTTTAACTGGTTGGACTTGTAAATAAAGAGAGTATGTGTTAGAGGCAAGAAAATCAACCCGTGTAGGTTCCAGGTACTCACCGTTCCAGACCCTCCTATTCCTTTCCTTCCAGCAAGACCAAACCATAAAAGCTACCAAGCCACAAATTGCTAGTGTAAGTGAGTTTAAACACTCCATCCACCAATTGTCCATTCGACTAAGCTCAAAGTTATCAAGCTTACTAACTAGGGAAGACACTCCTTGTAACACATTCCTCACAAATGTGCAATCTCGTCCAATATGTTTGATACTTTCCTCAATGCCTTCATTGTAGAGAATGCAAGCTTGAAGTATAGAAACCTTCTTTTGTTTCAAACTCATTGTAGTAGGAAGATTAGCATGACAAATTTTCCAAAGGAATATTCGTACCTTTTGTTGAATTGGGAGTCGCCAGATTTTCCTCCAGGGTAATATCACGCCACTGGATGAGCTCGGTATTTCTGCAGCATGCAGAATTTCTTTTGCCGCAACTTTATAAGCACTTGTCTTAGTAAAGTGTCCAGACAGAGTGTAATACCAAACCTTTTTATCATGCCCGTCTCTGCAGCTCAATGGGATAGACATGATCAGCTTGGCCTCCTCCTCGTTGAAGTTAGTTTGAACTAGGGCACAATTCCATTGTCCTGAAGCTGTGAGGAGATCATTTACCAAACGCAACGAGGGATTTTTTTTTTGGAGAAACTGGCTTGAACAGTCTAGACCTTGGCAACCAAGAGTCTTCCCTTATTCTAATCTTTTCACCTTTTCCAACCTGCCGCACCATACCGTTCTGTAAAAGTTTCAAGCCCTCATCGATGCCTCTCCAGCTTTAAGATGGATAAGAAGTCAGTGTGGCTACTTCTATATTACCAGTAGGAAAGTATCTGGCACTAAGAAGGCGTGATACAAGGGAGTCAGGATGTTTAATCAAGCGCCAACCTTGCTTTGCCAACATAGCAAGATTGTGTGCATACAAATTCTTGAACCGCATTTCTCCTTCTTCTTTAGGAATACAGAGTTTATCCCGAGAGAGCCAATGAATTTTCTTCTTCTCATGAGTAGAGCCTCACCAGAACTTTGCGCATAATTGATGGAGAGTATCACAAAATTCCTTCGGGAGAAGGAAACAGTTCATTGCATAGGACGGGAGGGCTTGTGCAATGACCTTTATAAGAATTTCCTTGTCTGCACTGCTTAACAGCTTGTCTTGCCACCCTTCTATTTTCTTTATCACTTTATTCTTAATAAAAGCAAAAGTTTTTGTTCTCTTCCTTCCGATGTACGTGGGAAGGCCGAGATACTTTTCATGTTTTCCAACAACCTTCACTCCCAGAATATTACCCATCGTTTGCCTTAGTTCAACTGGCACCCCTTTGCTAAAAGCTATATTTCTCTTAGTAAAATTTACTTTTTGCCTCGACACACATTCATAATACAATAAAGCTTGGTGAATTTTTGAGCACTCCTCCACCGAAGCTGTGCCGAATAACAAACTATCGAAAGCGAAGAGAAGGTGGTGTATAGTTGGTGCACCCTCACACACTGTGACACCTTTCAGAACACCAGAATTAGCTCTATCTTCCAATATTTTTGAAAAAGCTTCGGTTCCTAGCAAAAAAAGAAACGATGATAGGGGATCCCCTTGACGAATTCCACGTATCAGAGAAAGATATCCTTTCGCTTTACCATTGACAAGGAAATAGTAACGAACAATGGTCACACACTGCATAACCATTAGAATCCAGGCCTCTGCTAAACCTAACATTCTCAGTACTTTCTCGAGGAAACCCCATTCGAGCATATCATAGGCCTTACTCATATCAAGTTTCAAGGAGAACACCTCATTAGTTTTAGAAGAATTTGTGTGAATAAAGTGTGATACCTCATTGGTGACCAACGTTTTATCCGATATTAATCTTCCAGGAACAAAAACACTTTGATACGGTGAAATTATTTTCCCCAGGATATTCTTTAATCGGTTGGTAATTGCATTGGAGAAAATTTTGTATATCATGTTGCACAGTGCAATCGGCCTCAGCTCTAACATTCTTGTAGGTTTCGCAACTTTGGGAATGAGGCAGATGTGTGTATAATTGATCTGCCCTAGCAACTTTCCAGTGCGTAGGAAGCTTTCCACAACCTTAGTCACATCTGAACCAATAATATCCCAGTACTTCTGAAAGAACAAAGGAGGCATGCCATCTGGACCTGGACTTTTAGTAGGATACATCTTAAATAGTGCTTTATTTATCTCCTCCGCAATGAAGGTAGCTATGAGTTCTTTCTTCATGGTAGCCATAACTTTTGGTTGAATTAGGCTAACTACTCTTTCCATATGCATCGAGTCAGTAGCTCCTTCCGAAAAAATATTCCGGAAGTAATCCAGCACAACTTGCCCAATACCCTGCTCCGAATCTTGAAAAGTACCAACTTCGTCAAGAGACCAGTGATCCGGTTTTTGGACCTCTTGTTAGAAGCCTTTCGATGAAAAAACTTTGTGCTTTTATCCCCTTCCGTAAGCCATTGAACCTTAGCACACTAATTCCAATAATCATGCTCTTCCAATAATAGAGCATCGAGCTTCCCATATAAACTAACAGATTCCTTTTTATTTTCATCATCAAAAGGCAATGCCTTTAGAGCCTTCAATCGATTCCGAATGCCATCAATTTATTTACCTCTGTTTCCAAAAGTGCTCTTTTGCCACTAGTTAAAGCCCATTGGAGTATTAGTGATACATTAAATAGTTTCAAACATCGGTGTGCCAACCCGGTCCTTATGCTAGCCCTCTTTAATCACGAGCATTAGCAATCCAAAAACTTTCAAACTTAAACTTCTTGTGTCTGCGAGGAACCGATTGTGAGGCCACACTCTGAATCTCCACCAAAATAGCTACATGGTCACCTTTGATAGGTTTGAGGTTCTAAACTCTCGTCGACGGAAACAAATCGAGCCACAGATTTGACGCCACCACTCTGTCTAGCCGTTCCCGAATGCCACACCTCTGCCAAGTATATTGGATGTCATGATAACCTAGGTCGTATAGGTCACAAAACTGAGGCGCCGAGCTAAACAAGTTCATCTAACCTGATCTCTTCCATGCTCCTCCATCTTTTTATTCATTATGGAGAATCTCATTGAAATCACCGGCAACAAGCCATGGTAAGGACAATCGACTCGCTAGGTCTTTCAACAAGTCTCAAGTGCAGTAGCGCTCGGCAATATTCGGATGTCCATAAAAGCCAGTGAACCTCCATATGTTCAATGAGTTAGTAGGATTCACAATGACATCAATGTGGTGCAACAACTTGGTAAGGAACTCAACCTCCAAATCGTCCTTCCAAAATAGTGTTAAACCTCCCGAATGGCCTCCGACTTCTCCATCACTCGTTACACTGTAACCAGCTTCGCAATTGAGAAACCCTAGCTTCAAACGTAAGGAGTTCATATATGTTGGGTTTAAGACCTTGGTTTTCATAAGTAAAATCATGGCAGGGTGATTCTGTCGAATAAAAGTCTTCAGAGCTTCCACTGTGGCGTTGTTGCAGATTCCACGACAATTCCAGGCGAGGACATTCAAGGATGAATTCGTCGACATCGGTACTGAGCAACTTTTAAACCCTAGGTTTCTGAAGTCGGCTCCTCGAGAAAAAGCCTAGACATTTCAATTGTTCTTCTTGACGCTTTAATTACATACTGAGCTTACTTTGTAAACCATCTTTATATTGGATAATCATTGTGTAATTATGAATCGAGAAATTCAGATATTGTTCCAAATTTCATTCCCTTTTCAATAAAACTAAAAAATGTGTTTTATTATTGAAAAAAACCCTAGCAGACAAAACTCTCCCCGCGATAAAAACCAACCTCCTTGCCTTCACTTGTTCGGTGGCCTATGGCCTCGTTGGCGTGCACCTCAGAATGCAACCAGACGGGTTATGTTCCTCGGTCCGGTAATGGGCGGCGGAGGATGTTGGAGTTTGATATGTGGCAGTGAACATTCATGTCGTTTTTCATCTATTCATTCGGGTCGAAGTGGTGCAGATGGAGGGTGGGTTTGTGGTGTGTGGCGATGATTGACTTTCTGACAGTTGTCTCAGGTCGATGTCATGTCTGATCAAGCGTCTTTGACGATGAGGGTTTGTCCGTTAAGGTCTGGAATGGGTCGAACTGAGTTTTTGATGATTCGGCTTCACATGAACCATGGTTTACAACGCGAGGACGACCATGATGTGGTAGCAGTGTTCTGTCCTGAAAGGGCTGGCGCCGGTCGATTGTTAGCAAAGGGTGGTGTAGGTGGTGGGGCGTGGTTTGGAGAAAGGAGATTTGTGAGTGATGGCGTGGACTAGTTTGTTCGGTTGTTGGGTATTGGGTGCCAAAGTTGAGTCGGGTATAAAACCCTATGCTAACGCTATTTTTATTTAGTTAATTTCTTGTTTAGCTATTTTTATCTGTTATTTTTATTTGTTTTGTTTAAAATAAGCCAACACCAGTATGAGTTTGGCAGAAGAGAGCTTTGTCCTGGGATGTGCACATTTGCTGCCTTGTCTGCTCTAGGTCGGGATGTTCATTTGTTCGTTGCATATGCGCACCCTCCTAGTGACAGGATGAGTTGTAGTGTTGACAGTATCTCTTGTCGGCAACATAGTTGGAAAGCTGTTCAGAGTGAATTGATGCGTCGCAAAAGTCGAGTTATCTTTCTGGTGCTATGTCGCATTAATTGTAAAGCAAATAGAGTAGCTAATAATGCGTTATTTGTTATTTAGTGCTGTTTAGGATACATTGTTTTAATTGAGTCTCTTGATATTATTTCAGATTTTTCTCTTCTTATGAGGTTTAAACTTTATGTCTTCTCCTTGTATTCTACTATTTTATTAATCGAGACTTAAGAATAACCGTAAGCCCTATATATTACTTGTTCCGTACATTGAACAAATTTCTGCAATTCAAAATTTAGTATATAAGTTCCAATCACTCTAATCACTCACTTTTTTTATTACAAGGAAACATTTTATCGAGACACATTAATCACAACAATCATTTGACCGTTGATGTAATCTGGACGATCTATAGTAGAAGAAATATCCCTCGATAATTTTTCTCGTTCGAGTCCAGAAACCTTGGGTAACTAACTATTTGTACGGAGAAGTGTGCTCTTCATAGTCCGTCAGCCAGTCGTGTTCAGTATACTCACTTCACCGAGAAAGTCTGAAGCAATAAACCTCTTTACAAGTTTTACCATTTGAATTCCAACAATCCCTTAAACCCTAAATCCTCTCCTCTGAAGTCAGTCACTTGATTCTCCAAACAAACAAAAATGATGAGCATCATGCTCCGTCGAACACCCTCCTTCGCCACGCCGCGAAACCTCGCCGCCATCCAAACCCTCCTCCTAAACCACCTCGCCACGTCATCTTCCGTCAAACAAGCCACGACTCCGGTCAACGGCGACGCCACTACAACCCCATACTCGTCTCAAGCTAGAAACTTCCACGCGAAATCGGGGCCGTTGGATTACCGGGCCTCTCCGCAGACGTTGTTTAACGCCGCCCAATTCGCCGTGGAGGACGGCGCACCGTACGACGAGTCGTCTAAAAACGAGGGTCTTGAAATTTCGAAGCTGGGTATTGACAAGTCGATTGTGTCTGCTTTGGAGAAGAAGGGTATCACTAAACTCTTCCCCATTCAGGTACTTTTATCACTAATGTTACTAAAGTTTGAAACCTTATATATATTTTTGGGTGTAATGATTTAATTGTGTTGATGATTGTCTGTATTAGAGAGCTGTGTTGGAGCCGGCAATGCAAGGCCGTGATATGATTGGTCGAGCTAGAACGGGAACAGGAAAGACTCTAGCATTTGGGATACCAATTTTGGATAAAATTATTCGATACAATGCCAAGCACGGGTTTGTTTCTTCATTCACACTCTGATGATTGTGTGTTATTCAGAGGTTTTTGGGATTAGTGTTGTGGATATTGTAGTTGGTTTTGAGTGGCTGTTTGATTGATTGTATTACAGGCGTGGGAGGAATCCGTTGGCTTTGGTGTTGGCTCCAACTAGAGAGCTTGCGAAGCAGGTTGACAAGGAGTTCTATGAGACAGCGCCGGATTTGGATACGATTTGCGTGTACGGTGGTACGCCCATTGGAAGGCAAATGGGCCAGCTTGACCATGGTGTTGATGTGGCAGTTGGTACACCTGGTCGTGTTATTGATCTTCTCAAGAGGGGTGCTTTGGATCTATCAGAAGTTCAGTTTGTTGTTCTTGATGAAGCTGATCAGATGCTTCAAGTTGGGTTTCAGGAGGATGTGGAGGTAATCTTGGAGAAGTTACCTAAGAAACGTCAGACCTTGATGTTCTCTGCAACAATGCCTACTTGGATCAAAAATCTTACCAGGAATTACCTAACAGATCCAGCCGTTATTGATCTTGTAAGTATGCATTTTTCTATTTTTGCTTAGACTCGACTTCACCCATAATTAATAGGTTCAGAGCATTGGCATTGCCATTAGCATATGTGTACTGCTGGAAACAAGCTTTGTAGTATAACTTTGTGGTTTCACATGTCAAGTTTTAATTTGTTATTACATTTTTATAATTAATTTGGGATTGTGTCAGAAATACAGAAACTTCTCTTCTCTGATTCATGTCTGGAGAGTAGAATATACATATATATGTATATTCTTAATAAGCTATTAAAACCACGGTAGAGCGCAGACAGGCAGATCTTTGAGTGAAACTTATTTTGAACAATTAGCTGAACATTAGAAATCTGCTATATTTTTTTCCGACCTTTGAGCGAATATGTAGGGGTTATAGGATATATATTTCCCTTTTTTGTGCAAACAAAATAACCCGTTTGCATGCACTTCAGGTGGGAGATTCGGATCAGAAATTGGCAGATGGAATTTCTCTGTACTCGATTATTGCAGATTCATATGGAAAAGCGTCAATTATTGGACCACTCATAACAGTGAGAATTTGCAACTTTCTCGAATTTTGCTTTTTTGAAGCACGACAGCTATACTTTTTTATTTGTTTTCTAAATGTTTCGTCAATGTAACCTTCTTACCATATGTTTGAGTCTGTTGATCATTTTTTGCTCTTCCCAATAAAAGCACCTCCCTCATCTACTCTTTTGTTTTTGGTAGGACCATGCAAAAGGAGGAAAATGCATCGTTTTTACTCAAACAAAACGTGATGCTGATCGGTTGTCATCTGTCATGGGAAGAAAGTATAATTGTGAGGCTCTACATGGGGATATTTCACAACAGCAGAGGGAAAGAACACTTTCAGGCTTTCGAGATGGTCGTTTCAATATTTTAATTGCCACTGATGTTGCTGCTCGTGGGCTTGATGTACCCAATGTTGATCTGGTGAGTCTCTTTAGCTCTTCTCACATGGAGCTCTATGTTATATATATGAGACATCAGCATATCCAGTTATGCTGTATTGTCAGTCATATAGTTTTCAGTTAAATGAACGGTCCCAGAATTCTACTGACATTATAGTAATGTTTTCTTATGTGCTTAGGTGATACATTACGAGCTACCAAACAATTCAGAAATATTTGTTCATCGGTCAGGCCGAACAGGTCGTGCTGGGAAGAAAGGAACTGCCATTCTCATTTACTCACAGGACCAAACTAGAACTGTCAGGATGATTGAGCGAGATGTTGGATCCAAATTTAAAGAGGTACCTCTGAGAGTCCAAGACAACAAAAATTTGACTTTGATTATAACGTGTTTTTGGAAGTTTTCATTAACAAGCAAAAAGGTGCCTTGATAAGTAACTAATATAAAGGAGGCATGCACTTGCCAAAGAATAATGCTAGGTGAACCACACTATTGGATACCACTTGCATGCCATCGTGTGCCCCAGCTAGTGTGGCATAGGAACCACTATATCAGAGCGTTTCCAAATAAAGGTGGTTAGCCTAGCATTATTCTTTAACAGATTAAGGTTGTCAATGCAATCAGGCTCTGTGCCGTACTACTTAGTTTGAGTCTAGCTTTCACAGTTCTGACTTGACTCTGTTCAGTAATCTTAATATGTTTGTAATAGAGTATGTAGCATCCTAGACTGATTGCCTGATTACTTCTGATCATCAGCTCCCAGAGATCCCTATTGACAGCGGCAGTGCAGACATGTTTGACATAAGTGGTGGTAGTCAATTTAATCGTTACGGTGGTCCAGGGGGATTTGGCCGTTCTGGACCTGGTCGAAACAGTGGGAGTAGATATAGTGGATCTAATTCAGGTCGGTTTGGTTCCTTTGGTGATTCTGGTCGAGATTCTGGTCGAGGTGGGAACTTTGGTAATTCAGGTTTCGGTCGTTCAGGTGGTTTTGGAAGTTCTGGCCGTTCAGATGAATTTGGTTCTGCTCGTTCAGGCGGTTTTGGAAGGTCAGGCAGTTTTGGAAGTTCTGGCCGTTCCGGTGATTTTGGAAGTTCTGACCGTTCAGGTGGTTTTGGTAGTTCTGATCGTTCTGGCGGTTTTGGAGGATTTGGTGGCTCAGATCGTTCAAGTGGTTTCAGAGATCGTTCTGGTGGGTCGAGGAACTATTGTGTGGATCACCACAGTAGATTTGACGACAATAATGCTAGCCATTTTGGAGATGACAAGGTCACCAATGATCAATATGCCCAAAGAGCCTTTTGAATTGATTGAATGGTAAGTCCAATTGTTTTCTTACTTTTGTTTTCTCTTTTTGGTGCTCAGTTTGGTTTCTTTAACCTGGATATAAGACTGATTTACTGGTTATGTTGGAGATTCACTGTTTTGTAATATCGGCGAAGATGCGACAGCGGAGAGGACAACTGGATAAGTGCCTCATTTTCCTGTAACATATGTTTCCATATGTCAAGGTGAAATATGAAAGGGGCATGTTGGATAACGGCGCAAGGGCGTCCTCATCTATGAATATGGAACATCCCTCATGTTTTGTAGCATTTACGAGTACTTAGTCACTGGATATGGCAGCTGTTTATAAATATAAGCCTGTAATTCCAGTATGAAGCACAATTGAGCCTATCATAGGTCTCTGTATTGTAATCTATTTTTCTGTATGATGTATCAATTTCAAGTCTTATCAATTGTTGAGCAGATGAGATTAATTTAGTCTACCAGATTGAGGTAAAATTACATTCTACTTAAAAATCTGTTAACAGAAATTCTATAGATGGATGCAAATTGTTCGAAGCTTGCTATAGTATTCGGTAACCACTTGCATTGAATGCCAAGTGCAAAACAAAGTCTCCCCGTCTTTTTTTTCTTCCAAACTATTACTAGTCTAGTACATTTGTGACCTAGTGATCTATATAGAAACCATAGCAAACAATAAACAATGGCTGAATGGCACAAGCTAGTAAAAGAAAAATGAAAATTCAAACCAGTACATGATGTACAGTTCTAAGGGTTATAGTCCTGTCAAGCATTGAAGAGCTTCCTGAAAGGCCCATCTTTCCGGTCTTTTGCAGCTTCTGTTAAAGCTAGAAACCTCTTGAACCCAGTTGTGGCTGCACCTCGTCCAAGCGCAGCTGCTCTGGTCAATACATCTTCTCTAGAAGCAAGGAATCCAGCAGAAGCAGGAAGTTGCATTAGAGGAACAGTCGGGGCAGCTGGGACAGGTGTAGCAACTGGTGGTGGGACTGAAGGTTGTGTAATGCCCGGGCCATGCTTGTTAAAGTCTTCTAGTATACTTTGCTGATCTGCTTTTTTAAGACCCTGCATATGCCACAGAATAGTTAATTCCGTAGTAGAGACAATGGACTTAAGCAGGCAGTAATTTGCTTGGAAATGCACAGATATATCTTGATGGACAAAAACATAAATGAAAGGAGAAATTGATAATGACCTTGAGCTCCAGAATTCGCTGAAACTCCATTGGTGTTCCCTCTGGTAGCAATGCACGATATGTATCTGCTACGGAATCAATCGGGGACAGTATGACCTGTAGAAACCGATGACATAAATCTGCTTTAATATTGAAAATTAGACACTTTCAGAGAGTGACAATAACTTGATCACCAACCTTTAGAAGTGCTTCAGCTTTGCTCATCTCGCGGCTTACAAATTTTGAATAGCTTGCAGCACATGCCGTCTATTTAAACAGTGTCATATGGTTAATGAATTTGATTTGTGTGTGCATGAAAGATACTTAGGTTGAGAGGTTCAAGATAAGAAAATGGGTGCAGGCAGTCATGGTAAATCTAACTGTAAAAAGAAATGCTCAAACTGTGACATAGATACTTAGGTTGAGAGGTTGAGTGAAATGAATAATATCCTAAACAAGGACAACAGGGATGTGTCAAATCAGACTGTAAGGTTCAGATCATAGTTCATTAATGTACTCACCTGGTGACCAAGCGAAGGGATGTCTAAAAGAATTGTCTTTACAGCTTGAGTATCCAATAGCATCTGCAAAAAGCACATCATATATTCATATCAAAAGAATCAATCACATAGGTACTTTGCAAGACAAGTTTTTGAACATAATGATCAAATGCAATCAGTACTTGTTGAGCTCCGGTTTCTGATATCTGCTTGCACCTAAAAATGTTAGCATAGAAACGTGGGCCAAGAGATGATGCAAGCTGCACAAATCGAGCGAGTATTATTAGCTTCAGAACTCAAAGTTGCAAAAGAATTATTAACACTCCACACTGTTCACAGTGATGACACAAACTTAGGAAGGCAGGATCTTTGGTAAGAATGAAGAGAAAACACGTTAGTCCCCATACCTTGTCCAAAAAGAATTGGAAGTAGATCGGTGAAAGTAGGCTTCCAAGAATAGGTATACTACTACCAAGGATCATATTTATTCCATTAACATACCTGCAAAAAGGTGGACATGGTCATTTATAGGAAGAATGTAAATCTTTAGATTGTACTGACTATGCATTTGAACAAATGTCAGCTTACTCTGATTGGTCACCAACACTTTCAAGTGTAGCCCATGGAACTCGTGTCATTGCCACCATTTCAGCATCAAACTTAGTTTCTAAGCCATTCACCAGGGTTACCAATGCTTTTGTTATAACTGCTGAAAATTCATCCTGTACAATTGCATGACTCTTGAGAAAATGAAAGGAAAATACGGCATGGGTATATCAATCTATCAAATGGCTAATACCTGCACTTCAGCTATATTCACCCCATCCGCAAATTGAGGATCAATTATTTTGGCTACACTCTCAGCCAGTTCACCAGACTGCCAAGAATTAAACCAAAACCAACAAGAATGTAGCTTATGTTCACTTTCAAACTAAGCATCTTTATGCATATAGATAATCTTGTGAATACCAACTTCAGTGTTGTCTTATCATAATGGAAACTTTAAAATTTCTCATGAAGACCCAACTCAAATACAGACCTCAACAACTAAACAAAGATCTAAACAAAGATTGACAGAATATTCCATCGTACTTTGATTCCAATAATCGTAACCTGTATTTTCGTCATCTAATTTTAAATTATCGCTGATTGAGCTGGGTACAGAAGTACTTCACATTACATTTTGAGAAGGTATGTCAGTTAGATACCCATGATATACACAGTAAAATGATTAATACAAAATAAAAATGAGAAAAGGAAACATATTTGACACACCAAACCATCTACTCCTTAGTTTTTCAGAGTTTCAAATCTTAAAGTGCACAAAGGAGTGAGGAAAAAATATCACTGTAACAAAACAACTTACTGTATTTTGGCAATATTCAGCAGAATTGACAATGTAGCAAATCACCCTTTCATCTCTGTCTGATGTCTGCTAAACAATGGAAAAGATGAGCACCTATTCAAATTGATAGGAACTCTGTGAAGTATCATGAAGATTTTTCCATTGATACCTTTATCTGTCCATCCATACCAGTCGCTGCCGCAACAAGTCCTGTGCCGCCTTTTGGTAATCTTGCAAATAGCTTATTTGCATATGCTTTCAGAATCCTTTGAAACACCTAAAATGCAGAAGGAAATGATTACAAGCCCTTCATATACACATACTAAGTTACTGCTGCTGAGCATTACTCGCCTCAGTAGTGAAGGATCTTATCTATACTGCATGCAAGCACAATAGCATAAGCACTCTTGTTTAAAACACTGTATTACCAAGTTCAACCCACTAATATAATCCTGGAGTCCAAACACACAACAACACAGTCGGTGCTCATAGTTGGAACATGGATGAACTATTCGTACAAGGCGACATAACAGACGGCACTGCTTTTGTTGTGCATCTTAAAAGCATCATGATCAAGGCAGATAGTAGTCTTAGTACATGCCATATAGTATCGACGAAGTTGGAACACAATCATGAAGCTGTTTCACAGACATTTGTATGCAAGTTTCTATCTATGAAAAAAGAAAACAGAGAAACCAGCATTTACTTTTTATAAGCAGAACTAATTATATAACTATTAAAATGCACAGTTTTCCACTTTCTCCCCTTTTTTTATTACATTAAGAGGTTTATTCTAACATCTCCTTCCTGTTAAACAATAATCCTGAGAATTAGTGAATTTAACAGAACATGCATCATAGAGACACTAAACTGGTATATCTACTGATATATTCAAAAATCACCTTGAACAAGTTAAATAGTGTCTGGTTCTTTGTTAAAGAGCTGCATCGCTTTAAGCTCCTCTTGATTATAAGAAACAACTGCAGGACCAACAAAAGGAAACCAAGTCATGCTATTTACATCAAAGTAATATGCCTCTTTTTTTAAGAAGTTCGCATAAGCCTATGACAACTGAAGGGACAGAAAGCACCAAACGTCTAAAGGCTTACCTGCATGCTACTTGATAGAACATTATTCTGACTTCCCTCCTCGATGTCCCACATTTCCTCCTATGGAAGAAATAAAATGTAATTGAAAGAAAAATTAACACGAGAAGATATTGAATTATATGTCATAATTTCTAAATCTAAGCTACCTGAACAAGTTTTTCCAAATTCTCCATTAGAGTCTTCTCTTCTAGTTCTGTGTAAACAGTCAAGTGAGGCTCAAAGCAAGACGAAATGATTCCACGGAAGTTGAACTGCCAAATAAGACGGTAGGAGTTCAAATTAGGGGTTGTTAGACATTAGGAGCTACTGGTGACTCCTTTATATAAGAGCACATCAACATAAATAGCAGATTAATAGAGACCATTAACAGAACTAATGTCACCAACATCGAAGAAGCTCATTTCTTTGTAAAACAGTCACCAAAGTTTTCCAAAAGGTAATGCAGGAGATATGCAGGATTGCAGGTGTGACGTTTATCATTGATAAAATAAAAATAAAAAATAAAAATTTACCCCAGCTCCAGGCACAGATAACTCTGAATCCTTTTCCTGGCGAGGGAAAACATAACGTAACATTAGTAACTCGATAATTTAAGAATTCCAGCTTATCAAGTTGCAATTATAGCATTCATACCTCTCCTTGATGGGCAGCGAGCTTCTTTTCATATTTCTTTCGAATATCTGAAGCACTTTGAGCAGTGTTTTCTCCTCTACCAATATCTTCGATCTCATTGCCAACCTCTCTGCCTCGAGTACCACCGCCAAATTTCTCTGCCAATTCCTCCTCAAAATCAAGAGTTCGCTGTAATGCCTATAGAAAATGACCATAGCTTAGAAACAGCAAGAAATGTGAAAGTGGCAGAAAGTTGTGAGAATATCTGTAACCATAAAGAAAATATATACCAAAGATATTTGAATAAAACCATTCAGTTACAATAAAACCTATAAATTGTGCTATTCAAGTATAACTGTAATTTTTAACTTCAATCGGGCAAATCAAATATAAATTCAGAGATAATTTCTCTGTTCACACTTATACATGGGCATGAATCGCTCTGTTATCTCGTATTTCTGTTCAGTTCCTCGCATTAACTCCATTGATCCTCAAGGATCAACCTTACAAAAAATTAAAATAGCATAGAACACAAATGAAGGTTTCAGGCTAAGCAGAAAGACTTGACGACCTAGTTATATTGAACTCAAATGCCTCAGCAATGCTGGAAGTGGGTTTATTTACACTAAAATTTGAAGTTTGGGTGGGGCCTATAAAAATGTATTCTAGTAAGAGACCTCTTCTGGTAATAATAGAAAATTCAAATAAAAAAGAAGCTTACCGACAGTAATGTCCCGACATCTGACTTTTCTTTTTGATTATTAAGTATATCTTCTAGCTGTTTCCTGAACAACAAAAAAAATACAGCACATCATATAACACATTATTAGTATTCGCTCTAATAACTTCCCAGCAAAATCATGTGTTAATCAAATCTTACAAATGCGGAGGATCGAGCTCGTATTCATTAGTAGAAACTACCAATAATTAGCAATTAAGAAATATAAGGGCTTCTATTGGGCCACTACGTCAAAACGTCAGATTGTACCCAAGCTATCAATAAAAACGTCCAAACTTCAAATTCCACTTTCTTCATATATACGAAGTTGTTCTATAAATGTAATAGAAAACACTGAAGAAATTTAAAGCTTATATAAAAAAAAACTATGAGTGCACGTATTTGACATCAAGATGAGTAACATTACCTTGTTTTTTTACAGAACTGAATGCACAGTCGATAAGATACATGCCATGAAGAAGGAAAGATTTTCCATAATTCTTCATTTGTTCTCATGCGCCGTTTGATCCATGCATATCTTCGTTCAGTCTTATCCATTTTAGCTAGTTCTACAAATATAAGATTACTCGACGTCAGGGACAGTAACTGCAAAGTATTTATACAGAAAGCATATGTGATAAGAGACGCACCAGCTCCTTCAAAGATCTGTTCGTAAGAAGTAAGTTCCCTGCTGCAAAAATTATTTACTAATTCTTCCCTCACAGATGCCTCCAAGGCATCAACTACTAAGCAAGCCTCAGATAGCTGTTGGAGTAAATTTGTTTCCTCCGACTCTTTCCCAGTGCCTAAGCTGAAATAAAAGCAAAAGAGAACAAATTTAGGGATAGAAAGTCCAACTACAAATAATTGAGATACACAGTCCTTTCTTTGCAAAGTCATCCTGAAATTTTGCTACAGAAAACTGTATGTTAGAGTGACACTTGAACACAGTTTTAACAACATACCTTGAGAAATCGGAAAACACGTGTGACTTTAATATTTGTTTGATATTCTTAAATTTCTCTCTGAGCTCTGAGATTTTTGGAACATCCCTATAGGCTTCAAAATGGCTACACAACTGGTTCACAGCCTGATATGAATCATGAACCCGAGTTATGAACAAATCTTCTAAGTAGGCCATACGGTTTATGAATAAAATGCAAAAGACATGCTACGCCAAACTGTATGCCTTGGACGAGTAAGGGATAATCAAGATTCTAAATTTCTAAAAGGCGAGCTTGACACAGAAAAGGGCATATCATACAAAATCTATTGCTACAGAAAAATGACAGTGTACATAGCAGATAGATACCTCCAATTGTGCAGCTGCCTCTTTATATTGTCGTTTGGAAGCCATCACTTGAAGCTGTTCAACAGCAGAGACTGCCATGTTACAAAGGAATTATTACCATAAGAATGAACTCAACAACTCTCTCAGAATCAACATAACTCTACGATGCTAACAAAACTAAACATGACAAGGTAATGCTAGTATACTGCAGACGGTTTCTGAACATTCTAATTAAAAGTTTGATGACCATATACCTAGCATGGTCAGACGATGAAGAGCAGTAATGGTGGTTGTAATATGCTTCTTTGCAAAATCTAACTTCTTAATGTCACGACATATCTCCTGAACCATGGTTTCACTCTGCTCAGCTTTCGTTTTGATTTCCCGGATCTTATACATAAGTTCCTGCCTTAGAGGATCGCAAAATTAAATAAATAAATACAGCAAAAAAAGAAAGAGTCAATACACTGCACCACAAATGCTCATGAACAGAGTTCGCTAACACACCTCCACAGCTCTCGTAGCGGCAGCGAGATCTTCCCTTGCTTTCGTCCCCGAATTGCTCTACAACATAAACCACACACACCAGGGAACAATCAAAAACGGATAAATACTTAGCTTCTAAGAAGTACTACGCCTACAATTACTGTAGTGAGCTTAAGAAATTAACACGATCATCACCTGTTGACGAACTGCAGCTAAAATTCCGGCATCTACTCGCTGGATTTCACCGTGTATCTTCTGCATTAGCGGCTCGACTCCGGACAACGATGCCTCTATTTACACCACACAATTTCAAATACAGTTCAAGTTCAGAAAATCTAAGGCTCATCGTCTTCTACATTCTTCTATATTTATCTACAAAAAAATCATAGAGATTTTGAGAGATAGAGAGACCTGTAGGGAACATCTGGTTGATGTACTCGAGCGCGCTGGACTTGTCCATGGCTGGAGGCAGAGCTCTGGAGAGCTCGACCGGAGTTGTTGTGGATCGGAGAAGGAGATCTGAGAATTTAGGAGAGTGAATAATGCTCTCTCTCTCTCTCTCTCTCTCTCTTCGGAGTCTGAGAGCTCTCTTCTTCTTTCTTCTCTTCTTCGGTTCGATTATTCGATGGCGCTGGAAACGGGTCGATCTCAGATGGGGGACAACAACCATTTTTGTGGAACCGGGTTGCCCCACTACGACTTTGACCCGAAGCAATCAATTGGATTATGAAGTTATGAACCAGGCTGACCTAGTACGGGCCTAACGCTACTAAGCCCAATCATCCGTCTGCTTTTTTCAGCTGGAGGCCCAATTGTGCGGGTTTAGTTCATGTGGAGTAAATTTCTTATTTTTAATACCAACTTTACTATTTTAATATTTACTAAACTAGCGGTATGCACGCGCATACGCGCTTGAGATTTTTATGTATAGTAGTTTTTATGCACGTGATTTGTACATAGTGCAGTTATAGTTTACTTTTTTGTCATTAAACAGATCAATTATCCAGGAACAATTGACGGGTTTTTGAAAATTTAACCATAAGCACTTTTTGCTTAATTAATTAAGATACACAACTCCAAATTTTCAAAAATACCCTCATTCATTAGATTACTATACCAACCATTAACCTTGTTTCAAATATATTTTGGTGTTAAGGTTCACAATAATGGAAGAAGAATAATACGTATAGAAGAACCAAGTTTTACGAAAAGCGACAATACTCATTAATCATCCAAGTTGAGAAATTCATGGATGAGTCATGTTCTAAGTCAACCTCTTCTTCTTAATTATTCTTCTTATCCAATTGAATTCACTAATATAGTTGATCATCAGAGAAAAAGTTCACTATCACTACTATAGTTAAATTTTTATTCCCATATTGCCCCTCAAAGCATTGATTCTTTCCTAATTAAAATTCAAATTAGGAATGTATGTCGCCGGCAATGTCTCGATGGTAATGTAAAAAAAAAAAAAAGAAGACATTGCCTGTGACTTCATTTATGTCGCCGGCAATGTCTTCTTTTTTTTTAAACATTACCGGCGACATAAATGTATGTCGCCGGCAATGTCGTTTTTTTTTTTACATTACCTTCGAGTCATTGCCGGCGACATACATTTATGTCGCCGGTAATGTTAAAAAAAAAAAAGACATTACCGGCGATTTTTAAATCGCCGGCAATGAGTCAAAATGTGGTAGTGCATAATGATTTGGCTGTTGAAAATCATAATGACATGGAAGGTGATGATGGAATGGGCAATGTTGCCGATAATGCTTTTGGTTGTTTCCGTCAAGAAGAGCCAAAGGAATATATGACTAAGTCATAGTTAAATGCTCTCCCAGAAAAGGGACAGTATTTCGTGGGTGGTGTAGAAGAGTTCAGAGACAAACTAAGGCTATATTCAATATAGATTGGTTTTAAGTTCTTGTTTGAAAAAAAATGAGTCAACCCGTGTCAATGCATTCCGCCTAAAGAGAGATGTTAATCAATGTGAATGGAAAGTCCAAGTGTGCTTATGCCATGTAAGTGGTCGGTTCTACATCATGAAATTTCAGAAGGTGCACACTGCAAAGAGATGATACGAGTTAACAAGAGCGAGATGATGAGAGCCTTTGTAGTCTGGCATGTCTTCATTGTCGTTTATCTATCTTTTACTGTGGTTAAGTTGTATTAGAGATTTCTGTTTTACACCTCTATGTAGTCTGATTCGTGTTCACTGTGGTTTAGCTGCCCTTCATTATGGTTAGTTGTCTTCTAGATATATGGTTTACTGTGAAAAGATGTGATTATCTGTGATTCCAAATTTGTGTTTCACTATTATTAGCTGTGATTAGTTATGCTTACTGTCATGAATTTTATTTCACCAACTCTAAAACTTTTTATTTTCTCAGCTCTATTGTCAAAGACAAACTGCAAGCAAATCCTAACAAATGTGCAAAGGCGCTGCAATTGGAAATAAAATACTCTTATGGTTTGGATGTGCCTTACAGGATGGTTTGGTACGGAAAGGAGAAGGCCATGGAAGCAATTCATGAAAATGAAGTTGAATCCTATAAAAATCTTCTGTGGTTTGCTGACAATTTCGTGAAGTACAATCCAGATTCAAGAGTTGTTGTCAACAGTGATCCTGAAACACACAAATTTCAGCGACTTTTTGTGTGCTTTGGCACTACTATGAAAGGCTTCCAATTTTGCAAGCCAATGATCTTTGTGGATGCTGGATTCTTGAAAAACAAATACAAAGGGACTATTATTGGTGCTTATGGAAAAAATGCAAATCCAGGTAACAACAAAAAGTTTTGGTATAACTGTTACTTCATTGCGTCTAACTGTGGTTAGCTGTCTGACATTGCATTTTATTACTTCTGTCTTATGGGGCTTTATCCATTGGCTTTTGGTATTGTTGATTGTGAAAATGACAGTAATTGGAAGTGGTTTCCCGAGAGGCTAAGAGAAGAGATTGATAAGCATTTTATTAATCCTGAAACTAACACTCGTAGGAAGATCACATTCTTCTCCGATCGACACACGACAATAATGAGTTCTCTTCTTGAGATTTTCTTGAATGATGCACATGGGTTATGCTTTAGGCACTTACTGACAAACATCAAATGCTCGTGTACAGGTGCTTACATGAAGTCTAGGATCTGTGAACTCTTTATGAGATGTGCTTATTCCAGAAGTGAAGCACAATACGAGTTCAAGCTTGCCAAATTAAAGGCTAAAGGATGGGATGAAACAATTACTAATTTCTTAGCAGATCTACCAAAAGAGAAATGGCCTGCTGCATTCTTTGAAGGAGATCGATACGAGGAAATGACAAACAACATATCTGAATGCTTTAATAGCTGAATAGCTGAGCTTCGAACACTTCATGTGTACTATCTTGCGGATGAAATTAGGTCTGCCATTCTTTGAAGGAGATCGATACGAGGAAATGACAAACAACATATCTGAATGCTTCAATAGCTGGATAGTTGAGCTTTGAACACTTCATGTGTACTATCTTGCGGATGAAATTAGATCTGCTCTCTCTCTCTCTCTCTCTCTCTCTCTCTCTCTCTCTCTCTCTCTCTCTCTCTCTCTCTCTCTCTCTCTCTCTCTCTCTCTCTCTCTCTCGCCCCTCCCTCCCTCCCTCCCTAGCTTACTTACTTGACTTTGTTGTCTGTTCCTTGTTATGTATATGATATGAGTTCTTCATTTTTTGTAATTACATTTCTTATTAAAAGAAAGCAGAAAGGTGTAGTCACAGTATGAGTTAACTGACATGGCGTTGTGTTTCTGTTTTTTGGAATTTCAGACGCAAGTTGATGGAACGGCTTGCAACTAGGAAATAATTATCTAACATATGGCACACTATGATGGGACCAAAAATGGAAAAGAAACTAAGGGAGTTCATAATCACTAGAAGGCATTGGAGGGTGATGCCTGCAAATGGTTATCTCTATGAAGTGCAATGCGACAAGTATTCTACTGTTGTCGACATGCACTCAAGAACTTGCTCTTGTGGACAGTGGCAACTATTAAGGTTTCCCTACTCACATGCTCTACTCGTAATCCAGGGGTTCAATCATTCTCCGTATGACTACTTGGACAATTTTTACCGTGTTACATCTTTCAGGGATGCATACTCTTTCACTCTGAATCCAACGCCATCGATTGAGAGACCTCTACAAGACATGACAACGTCTAAGGCTGAGAAGGAAACCAGCTGGAAGACCCAGGATAAAGAGACTAAAGTCTAAGGTTGAGAAGGAAACAATCCCTACAAAGTGCTCAAGGTGTCACAAGTATAATCGTCACAACAAAAGGACTTGCACAACAACTATGTAGCTTTCATTTTGCACTTCCTTAACGATTACAAGTATTGGTTCACTGAGGTTAGCTGTCGCTAGTTGTTATAAATTTTCTGGTGATTGATTAGAAAAAATTACAATCAGTTCTAATTTATAAAATTATAGACATAATCATCTTTGAGATTTATAAAATGAGCAAAAGATGTTGTCAACTATCTTTTCACTGTCAATAATTGTTGTTAACTGAGCCTGGAACCAGAAAATATGATACATTGCTCTGGTTAATTGTCGTTTCACTGTCAAAAACTGTTGTTAATTGAGCCTGGTACCAAAAAGTATGATAGATTGCTGTGGCTGACTCAAGTCCTAAATCCTGGACTTTTCAAAAGTTTTTTGGAGCCAAAGTGTTCTATTACAATACTCTACATCTTAATCCTGGACTTCATCCCAATTACTTTCACAAAAATGACAGTTCATATCATTCCTTCATTCAATCATAACAATGCAGATTAGGAGAAAAAAAAAACACACACAAAATCATGATAAACTAGAAACATAAATCCATTACTAATAGATACATCCGATTACACATAATATTGAAAACAAAATCAAATGGTGAATCTAAATAAACTGAAAACACATAATAGAAATAGATAAGTAAGAATGCTACTGAGATGACTTGTTCAAATCTTCCTCTTCTTGCCTTTACTGTTGTTGGTGCTTGCTGTCTCAAACCCTGGGGGTGGAGGAGGCAAACTTGCCAAGACCTTATCCAACTTCTTCATGACTGCCTTCTTCTGCTTGAAAACCTTATCCAACTTACTCAGGACTGCCTTGTTTTGCTCATGAACGACTTCCACATAGACCAAGAGGTCATTGACATCCTTTTGAAGGCGTTTCATACGCTTGACATTTATGACTCGTTTAGGTTTGGAAGGGCTCTGATTGGCCTCTTGAGCAATTTTGGCCATGCTCAGAATAGAATCAAATTTTGGAAAATCAGGTTCTGGGACGGTTGAGTTAGAATGGGAAGCAGAAGGGGAAGGGGTGGAGAAGAAATGAACCTGGCTCTCACCCTTAGAACCAGTCTCTGAGTGTGATGTTTTTTAGGAACAAGCAACTTCTTTTGGTGCCATTATTCTTGATTTTTTTTTTTTGGAGAGACAGTTTAACTTTTGCACAAGATGCTCTGAAAAAAGAAATGAAGGAGAAGATGAAGATGTTTCAGGGTGATATCGTCTATTTATAGAGCATGAATTTGAAAGCAGTTAAGAAGAAGAAAAAAAAGAGTTGTGTATTTAATCAAGAAAATGAAGAGTTATGTCTTTAATCAAGAAAATGAACTGATGATTCTGGTTTTTTTGATTAATGAGAGAGGTGTAAATGAGGTATGTTGAAAGAAGAACGAAAAGGAATCTCGTTAAAAGAGAAACGACTCTTCTTTTTTCTAGGAATTTGATCCAGCATCAAGTGATGGAACAACAAAAATATATGTAACTATCTATACTGCCTATATAACTTCATCACCACTGTTTCTCTTCCCTGTCTCTATATCGTTTCTGGTAATATATCGAAATAGAAAGCAACCCCAAAACACAAAAGCTCACCACTGGATCAAATGCCGCCTCCTCTAGCCGCCAGCCACGCTCCCGCTCCCGCTCCCCAACTTCGCCGCTGTCTCCACCAACAAGTCCACGAGGAGTCAATCAACAACAAAGCCAATGCACAAAATGTGGTGCGTTCGAGTACGAGGTCCCTGCTCTGCCTTTTTATGATCACGTCATCAATCTAGATGAGATGATCCGTGAGCATTTTGACAAGGTGATGTTCGTTTTGAATCATGTGACTGTGTCTTAATCTGCACATTTTGGGATTGTGGTTGGACTGAGTAACAGAATAGGAAATATGTAGGACCAATTTTGCAATCTACGCAAGGATATCGAGGGAAAAGATAATAATGTTACTAAGAGTTATGCAGGGCTGAGTGGCAGAGTTGAGTATTTGCAGGAACAAATCTGGAATTTGCAAAGGGATCTCGATGACCAGGTCCAGAATCTGCGAAATGAACTCAAGAAGAAAGAGAACCACGAAGAAGACAATGCTTAGTATCTAATCTATCTATTTTGTGGTTGTTTTAGTTGTTCTTATCTATATAGTTTCCAATTTTTCTTATAAGTTGAATCGGATTCTGAAGTTTCTCTAGTTTTTTATGTTATCGATATGCATCAGTATGTATACCATAGAACAGGTTTAAGTTTGATTCAGTGTGTATGCAAGAGAAGTTGTTTCAGTTAGTTTTTGTTGAAGTTATTTCAGTTTGTTGCTTTGGTTTGAATCCTTTTTGTGCTTAATTGTACCTTCACTGATGTTTAATTGTCATTCACTATCATTCACGTTTGTTTTAGCTAGTTTTTGTTGAAGTTATCTAGTGTGTTGTTACAGGCAATACAGACTTCACTGTGACTTAACTGAGGCATAACTGTACTCACTGATGGTTAACATGTGCTTCACTGATGGTTAATTGATGCTTTAGATGTTGTAACTACAGCAATAGAACTTGTTTCAGTATGTTAATGTTCTAATCACATCCAAAAGAGAATTTATTTCTGTTTGTTAATGATTGAAGTTGTTCCAGTTAATTACTTTAATTTGAATCCTTTTAAAGTCAAAGGGATAAAAGATGATGCATCAAAACAGAATGCAAAAATTCAACTTCACTGATGTTTAACTAACAATTCACTATCTTTCACTCATAGTTACCACCACTGTCTGCAAATCACAAACAAAAATCAAAAGTTGCATCAATTCTCATTCGTTATAATAAATGAAAGAAATGAACAAAACTCAAACACAAAATAGGAAACCAAACCCAATGAAGGAAAATTGTCTTACACTTTACTTTATTGCAATTTTTAATGTGTGTGCCTATACTCAATACAAGAATAACTATCGTTTAACGAACGCCTAACTGTCTATTCACTGTAGTTAACCCAAAGTTTGATGTTGCCTTTGGAGGGTTATTCTTGCACCATCCAACCTCGTGATCAATGAAATTCTCTACTAGACAAGCCTTTACCAAAGAGATATTATCTTCCTCCATATGTTCACTGAAAGGCTCATCCCAAGCAAACTGATTCATGTAGTGACACACGAATGTCCCGTCGTCATTCCTATGTAAACAAAAAACAAAAACAAAAACAAAAATAGTAAAGTTCTGAGACTTATATACATAAAAATACAGAGTTACAACTTACAAATCTATTCATAAAAATTACAAGTATATACAGATTCCAATTGTATTCAATATCAACCAGAATCCAAATCAAGGTGACATCTAAACACAGTAACAGAATGAATCAGAGTACTATAGGATTTGAATTCGAGATTGAACCACAGTTAATACACAACAATCTACTACAACTATATACAGATAACCCACAGTGAAGCACAGTTAACACACCACAATCTACTAGAGCTACATACAATCAACCCACAGTGAACCACAATTAATCCACAACAATCTACTATTGCTACTCACAGTTTAGAAAAGAGGGAAATCAGTTAACCCATCATATACATCTACCAAGAAAAGAAAACTAAGTGCAGAAATACTTACAATCCTGCATGCGGGCGTGGACAGTTGTCACAGGTCATCACCACCATGTCCTCAAATGGACATCTCTATCTACTCTCTCTCACCCACTCTATAGTTTTCTTCTCTCTCGCATACAATTTGATCTCCCTTATCTTCAATTCTTTAGAGGTGCTCCATCTATCATCCACAAGGAATCTCTTACCGTTACTGAGCTTGTCTTCTGAGAGCTCGAAGACTGCATCCAACCAAAGATTAAACATGTGAACGATTTTCAGCTCCTCCTTGAAGTGACTTCCATTCATCAGATCCTTGGCCTTCTCTAGTCGCAAAGAGTCAAAGTGAGTCCAGTGAGGGGAGTTGGTCTCTAGGCAAAGCAAGGGGTGATGCAGATCAGATGTGATCGGGATAAAGATCTTGGCATAAGAACCAAGATCTTTAAAGAGCTTCTCATAAAATAGCTCATGCACAATCTTCATAGCCAAGTTATCTACACCCTACTGTTTTAAGAAAGTAACATATCCAAAAGGGATCCATTGGTCCCTAATAAAAAACTGAGAAAATAAAAAAAATAAATCAGAAATACAGGAAAGAAAAAAGGCCTTACAAAAACTTGGTTGTTCAAAACAAGTGACTTCCCAATGCCTTATGGGTTCTGACTCTTGGTTTTCTCCATTAAGATCTTTCCATAAGAATCAATTACACCATTGGTGACAAATCCACCATTCATAAGCGTTGCTATATCATCACGCTCAAAGAATATTTTGGGGTCAGTAAATATCCAGAATGATTCCCTACACAGCACAAAAAAAAAGGTTCAGTGAACCAAAATTGCACACTCAATAAGTACAGCTACCCACAGTGAAATCAGAAAACTAATCAATTCAGTTTGCTAAATGAGAGTTCACTGTGAGTTAACTATCACAGTGAACTCTCAGTGAACTGACAATGAATCCATAGTTAACCTAACATGACATTAAGAACACAACCACCAACAACACAAAGTGAACACTACACAGTGGAAAAACAGTAAATTCACAGTGAACAGACAGTTAACACTAAGCTGAGTTAATGTAAGGTATTTGAGATTGACTAATAAGTCTTTATTTCTTTCAAAGGACACTGGGTTAGACCCGACAAAGGCCAAAATAATTGAAGTAAGCAGTGTATAAATTGCATTAGGAATTGGAGTATCAGTATATAAAATATTGTCGTGACCTTGTTCATCTTTCATGGTCACTAGAGTTTGAATAATTTTAGTTGCATTAAGAATTTGTTGTTGTTGATCTGGAGAAATAATATTATCCCACCAACCACGAAGTTGGCTAGCAAATCCTGCAACAATGTATTCTGTAATTTGTTTATCTGAATTATGAGCAGATATGCAAACCGTAGAATACATAGTCATTTTATGAAGTAAAGTGATTATCTGATATTCAGATAATCCATAAATATTCCATTCATAGATGATTCTAGCACTAAAACTAGCCGTAATATTCGAATTTCTTCTTTGAATAATAAGTCCTAAGGAGTATGACGAGTATAATAATGCCTGGTTGAAGCAGTAGCAATTGATTTTCTGCCAAAATCAATGCTTCTTCCAAAAATATTTTGATTTATGCTAGGAATTTGACCCGTATGATCTTTTTTAAGGTCATCTTCCACGGCAAGAATTTATTTTTCAAATTCATTAATATCTGAATCAGAGAATGTTTCTGAGATAATAGCTATTTGAGCTTTCTTCTCACCAGATTTATGATTACCGAGCTGTAAAGATTCTAACTGCTGAGTTAGAATGGATATAATATCAATATCCTTTTTATTAGGCATAATGATATTAATATTCAGTTTTAAAATAGAAGGTTCTACTACATTTGGAGTAGAATGAATAATAGAGGAAAATAATATGGATTTAGTATCCTGTATTATGGGAGGCTATGTAATTTTTTCTCTATTCTCCCAAGTTGAGAGCACATAGTTTGTAGAGTCAAATTTGTATAATTATGTTGTTTTTCATGACTGAAAGCAACTAACTCAAGAATAGCTTCTCCTGTCTTTATTTTCAGATGTTATGAAGGTGGATGAATAGAGGTAATTACATTACCTTTTGCTGTAGTCCAATTCTTTATTAAGGACTTAAGCACGTTTAAGCATGGAGAATTTTCATTGACAGAATATTCTAAAAACTAAATGGGGAAAGAAATGACTTTCCTTTGAGCATCAATAGTTCCATAATAAAGGGTTTTATAGTTTTGTTGTTCTTCTTCTGCGAAATTAGAGAAGAACCATTGTCTGATGGGCAAATATTTTTCTAGCATAAAATCTTTAACACAAGTTTGTCGATCATAAGTAAAAGGAATAGAAATGACATTTATTGATGAAATATAATTGAATTCTGACAACGTCTCAGGTTCTTCATGGTAAATCTCCTAAGGAATATGTTGAGACGAAGTACAAGTTTCGTCAAAAACCAGGTTAGGAACTGATCTGCGCATTTTATGCTTGATTCTTAATATATTTCTCTCAACATTTAGCTACGTTTTGACTTTAGTATTCCCTATTCTGACTTACTTTGTTGTTTTTAGGTTTTTAATAAAGGAGATGAATAAAGGAGGCTAAATGGAGCTAAAAATGTGCTTAGTGGAGATTTCCTACTCCCACTAGGAAAAATGGTCTTTTCCTACTGTGACCAGGATTCCTACTCAAACTAGGAAAGTGAAGGAATGATGCGAAAATGGTCTCCAAATGGTGTCAAGAAATAGCAACTCAAAATGACAAATGAAAATGTTACCATGATGGTGCAAATGAAGAACAAAGGCATTTCTCCTACTCGAGCTAGGAATGATGTGGCAGACCAAGCTTCGGGCCAACCCATTTGAAGATTAACTCGGAAGCCCAATATTCAAGCCCAATATCAAGCTCAAGGCAGGCCCACACATGATGATGAAGATCTTTCAAGAAAAGCTAAAATATTTTTCCTATAAATAGAGAGGATTGAGAATCAGATCAGAATCACTTATTCTATAGCCTATGCTCTGCCAAATACTCTCCTCCTCCCCACAAATTAAGCCGACATCCTCAAGAAGCCGACTACGCCATCAAACCGCCGCATCTCTTCTTCCACCGACGCATAGGGGATTCCGAACGTCATCCACCAAGAAGTCTAGTTCTCTTGAGTATCCATAGGGGATTCCGAAGATATAAAAGTGTAACAATGACCTCTTTACTCCGTAGTCTCTTTTTGTTCATGAAACTTGTTTGTGTGTTTTGGATGATTGTATTTCGGTTTTATTACACAAGTAAATTTCAATAATTTTCCATGTGTTCCTTATTTTAGATTTCAATTTGCATGAAGTTAATTGGTTCTTAATGCTTTGGTTTTGATTTAGGGGATTCCTAGTCTAGATCAATGGTGTTTAGGGGATGCCTAGCAAAAAATATGAATTATGCATGTTTAATCGAAATTTAGAGTTATGGGATTTCGGTAGTGTTGTTATTTGCATGTGTTAATAAATGAGTTAGATTATGGATTAAGTTGATCACTTGTATATAATTAATTAGGTTTTCTTTTTGTTTCAAACATGGTATGTGTTTTTGGGTCTTCTATGTGTTTGCTTGTCTATGAGTCAATGCATGTTAGAGTCTTATGATTATGTGCTATGTTTGAGACGTTTTTAGTAAATAAAATTAGGTAATTAAAAACAACTATTTTATACCCCCCTTTGTACTACACAAGAATTGCATGCACCCTTCAATCCCCGGTTTAGAACGATACCCTACTTATCAATGCTACATCTACACAAAAAGGGTTTAAATTGCATATGATTGAGTTATGTGTTAAGTGTTTATTTGATGCATGTTTTGGTCATATCAATTTTTGGCGCCGTTGCCGGGGATTGTTAATTGTTTGTGATTTTTGTGTGTATATGTGTAAATTTATACTTGTGCATATTACTAACCATTTTCTTTTTCAGGAATTTTTGAAGTATATATGCTAATTTTACTTACAAATTTTCGATGCCTTGTATATAATTGATTTAATTTTTCGTAAATAAATACATGTGAATAAATGTTAGTGTAAATTTTAATTTTTGTAAATATTCATCGGTGTTTGTATATATATATATATCTAATAATTGTCAAGCATGTTAAAGGATAGTCTTAGATTTACATTGATTACATGCTTGATTAATTAGGTCTCACTCCTTGGAATAGATGGTGCCTCCTTTTCTTGTTTATCTCCTTAACCCCTTATGTTTTACACATAAGGTTGAGGGCGGAGTCTATAAGGACTATGAGGGAGTGTGAATTCTTGAAAGTTTAGCTGAAAGTCGGACATGGTGTCTAGAAACGGGTTATGACTGGTGACAGGTTCTGGATCTAAGAAAGACTTACACCAATAGAGTATATACCATTGACCTGGTTAGCCTCAGGGTGTATTGTCGAAATTAGTCCTGCCTCTCGCGTTATCTCTATCCCCAACTGGCCATGTTTTTCGATTGAACCAAGGCTGAACAATTGAGAATTCATACTTTATCGCACGGGTCGCACGTCCTTGGAAAGACTGAAAAATCAATGCCTTGTAATCCTTGTAAATTTTTGGCGAAATCAATTTGAGACATGTTTGCTAAAAAAAATCCCAAAAATTGTTTGAACATGTAAAGGACTTTCCAACGTTACAGGTACTTAGTTGCATTAACTCCCCTGCGGTTTCATGATGCTCGGATTTCATCACCGGGTACCCTAACCTAAGTGAAGTTAGGGACATGAGACCAAGGGATGAGTCATTCTTTTCATGATTATTCATGTAACTTGGATGTTTTCTGCAGGTTCTAACCATTTTCTCTTATGCATTCACACCATCTTATCAATTAGGTTGATCTTCTTTAATGCATTTAGTCATTCTTATTAAGTAAATGTGTGATACATGATAAATCAAAGTGTGACATTGTGTGAAAGGTGCTCCAACATGTTCTTAGTTTGTTCCAAACGTGTGAAACAATTGTATATATATATATATATTTCGTTGGCTAATGTTTCCCTTGCATCATTTGCATTTGCATTTTTATAACATTTGCATTCACGTTTAATTGTGTTTTCGCATTTTGTGTGTTTAGTACACTTTTCGTGTACAATATATATTTTTGCATTTTTTTTGTATTCTGTTGATACTAACACTTGAATTGTTGAATTTCAGGCCATTTAATGAATGTCCACTCCTGTTCTTCGTCAACTTGAACTCAGAAGCAGAACAATAAACAGACCGAATCAGAATCAGGTTAACGCAGAAGGGGTTTTACAAGGGCCTATTTTCAACAGTCCACCAAGTAGTCCACCTAGACCACCATCACCTACATCGTCTTCAGACACTTCAGAAGCTGAATCCATGGGTGAAAACGGAGACAACATTGAACAGTCCATCAGACAGCAGACTTGCTCGAACCTGGGAAACTTTGGCCCAATGTCGATCACTTATCCAACACCAGCAGCGGGACAGACTGCACCAGAACTCAAGAGTGGTGCCATCCATCATTTACCACGTTTTCATGGCCACACAACGGAGGATGCCAACACACACTTGACCACATTTCTGTTTGTGTGTGATTCCATGTGTCCTGCCAACACTAATAGGGATGCATTTAGACTGAGAGCCTTCCCATTTTCACTGGAGGAGAAAGCCAAACGTTGGCTCTTCAGTCTACCTGCTGGATCCATCACCACATGGGACGCTTGCATCCAAGCTTTTCTCACCAAGTACTTTCCGGCGTCCAAGATCACAAATCTGAGAAAGAAGATAACGGGCGTTATGCAAGAAAGTGATGAGTCTTTCGCTACTTACTATGAAAGATTCAAAGAGTTGTGTGAATCATGCCCATCACATGGAATATCTGAGAGCAACCTCTTGACATACTTTTATGAGGGACTCAAGCCATTGGAGAGAGAACTTCTAGATGCTGCCGCTGGTGGATCATTTCTGGAGAAACCTGCAACTGTAGGTCGTGCTTTATTGAACCAGCGTGCTCTCAACACTCAACAGTACGAGGGTATGACATTGCAACAAAGTAGGAAAGTCAGTGAAGTGTCTTCTTCAAGCACTAGTGCCGAAATTGCCAAGCTTTCTTTATTAATTACCAAGGTTCTAGAGACCAAGTCACCTAAACCTCAGCCTCCGGGATCACTTGTGTGTGGAATCTGCCTGTTGGATGGACATCATAATGATCAGTGCCCTCAGAATGCACCTGCTCAGGGGATGGAAGAAGTCAACGCT